>JASAUF010000063.1:297500-1497500 GCA_030180095.1 Magnolia changhungtana | reverse complement strand
AGTGGGACACACATGATAGATGGGCTGAATTTGTGAACCACATCTCAGTGGGCCCAACAAATGATTATGAATGTTTTAATGGAGGGTATCTACACAAGTTATGAATTGACTTGATTTTTAAGCCCCAGGCCCACCATGGAATGGTGCATCTGACTGATGGGGTAGGTGTTCGACATGCATCATGGTATGCCTACACAACTCAACCTCATGGGAAGTTCCCATGACCATGATGGATATATATATATATATATATATATATATATATATATATATATATATATATATATATATATGGGAAAAGGTACTATGCGCTCCAGCACACGGGTCTGTCTCATGAGGTCGAGTTGTGTGGGCCCCACCGTGATGCGTTTCGAACATCTACCCCATCAGTCAGATGCATCATTCCATCATGAGCCTAGATCCCAAAAATCAAGTCAATTCGTAACTTGTGTGGGCCACACCACATACAGAAGTGGAGAGGGGCCGTACACCATTAAAACATTCATAACGAATTTTGAGGGCCCACCGAGATGTGGTTTGCAAATCCAGCCCATCCATTATGTGTGTCCCACTTGAATGAGGGTTCAAACCAAGTTTCAGGCGCATGCAAAACTCAGGTGGGCCCCACCAAGTGCTTTTATATGTCTTAACGGTGTCTTCACATAATCTTAGATAGTATGGCCCACCTGAGTTCCGTATAAGACTGATTTTTGGGATATCCCATAATTTAAAGGGTACCCATCAAATGCACAGTGTTGATGGTCGACACACATCATAGTGGGGCCCACACAGCTCGACCTCACGATAAGCTTATCATGAGCTCGAGCGCATATACATTATAGTAAAATTTTAGCGGTAGAAATTGTCAACTTAAAGGTGATTACTTGATTTCAAAGGCAGGAAAATAAGATGGATGTTCCAATGTTAAATTATTTGAATGTCTCAAGAACTTTCATTGACATAGAAAAAGGTCTCAAGGAACACTCTTCTTCATACCAGATTCACATAGTAAATCGCGTGACGATGATGCACCCTGAATTCTTATCTTTCATAATATATATGCACTTCATCGAAGTGGTGGTCAAAATCTATCAGATTTCGCTTAGTCATGAGTCATTTATGCATTTTATAAAAATACAACCACAATAGTTATCGAAATTGCACAAGAAAATTGCTCATACAATTTAGAAACTATCGGAGTGATGGGTAGTCGATTACTCCATAACCATCACAACTTATTTCTCTATCTCCCAATGAGTGGGGCCCACTTGGATGATACGTATTACAATTACACTAATTCAATCAAGTTTATTGTTACAATGTTTACATCAATATCTCTCTCTCTCTCTCTCTCTAAGTAATACAAGCAAGGTATTTAAAAATAGTTACGTAAGAGCTGCAATTTATTTACAGAGTTATAATGCCCATTGTATAAGAAATGACCTAATGGCGCATTATAATGCCACTACAAATTTTTAATGAATATCATAATACCGTTGCAACTATTACAGCCTATATCATAATGGTAATTACAGTGGCGGTCATCAACCACTACTACGGCCATTAAATACCTTGGCTCCCTTGGAAGAAGCCACATGGCAAATCTCTTGTGCAATATCTTGGCCCGCCTTGTAAATTCAAATTGATGCATGCACTCCCTTTCAATTTTTAATTTAATTGGATTTAAATAATTTTTAAAAATTCAAGTACATTATTTATTTATATATTTGAACTTTGAAATGGACCACAAAAAACCATGATATCATAGTCATAGGAAAATTGCATGGGGTAGCATAGATAAATGTGGTTGTTGAGAAAAGCGACAGGTCATCTCGTTGAATAAAAGGCCAATGAAAATGACCTTATTCATTGTATTGGTATATAAAAAATGAGGGGTGTGACAATGTCATGGAGTTGATAGATGCCTGTGCTAGTTCACCACCATTTTAAGAATAGTTGTGCCATTCATGTACAGTGATCTAATCCATCCAATATTACACTGAAAATATGAAAGTAATCATCTGATTTTCCCATATGAATTTGGAAAACTCACTGTTTTAGTTTCAACCATGCATTTGATGGCCACCTGTTAAATGGTTCGGATTAATTGATCAATGGGATTTTAAAGGTATGCTAGCTCCATCCACAAACTTATCAGCAATTTGAATGGTCTGGATAGCTGTTCATCAGTGGCATATGTGAGGAAGATGAGTCACCACTATTTTGAAAATGGTGGTGAACTATCATAGGAGGTACTGAGATTCTCAAAAGGTCGTGTGGCTGCCGTGCTTTCCATGTTCTATTTTGGCTATCCTCCTTGTACTTGAGCTGAAAATCTGAGATTTGTTTTTAGGCCGGATATAAGCTGGCCGCTGTGATGTACGGACGACATCCAATCCGTCCAAAAGGCGTGGCCCACAAGATTCACTGCAAAACCCAAAAATCACCCCAATCCAAAATACCGTTAGTTCACACCAAATGAACAGTTGGGATTGAGATACCGACCGTTGAAACCTTTCAGATTGTGTGTAGGGCCTCCCATGGTCTTAAGTTGACATCGAATCCATTCATAAGATGTGGCCCACCGTGATGAGTGGACAATCCAAGAATCATGCCATTCCAAAATTCATTTGGGCCAACCATATGATTTTAGAGGTTTATGGAATTATTTTACATGGTGTGGCCCACATGAGTTTTGAATCAGCCAGTTTTAAGGAGAAAACGAGGGGGGTCACATGATGAACGGATTAGATTTCATAAGAACATCAAGATGGGCCCCATACACGGCGTGGTAAAACCAGCCTCATTGTAGACAACACACGTTCATCTAAACGCGTATTACATGGTACTCTGTCGAAGATACGCACAATATACTAGCTTTTCTTAGTTTACAGCGGTGGGTTTGTGGTTTACTGATCCAGACCATTGGTCAGTTGGGCCCCAACGTTGATGGACCAGTACCGAAAAATATTCTCAAAAGGACAACCATAATTCAACATTTCACCTATGAATGGAGAAATAGATCAACGGCCCACATTCAACTGAAATGACCAGAGATTGGTAGCTAGGATAGTCCAATGTGAAAATTTCAGGTGCACGGTCCATCAGTAGATCAATGGTCTGGATTACCTTCTTTTATTGTGGGTTGAGAATCAAGCGGCCCATCTAAATGCATTTTATGTTGAATTTAGGTTAGCAACTGCCTACACTCAGATCCATAGCTCAGGTGGCAGACTGAGTGGAGATACCTCGTTTCAACACTTGAGGTGATCCCTAGCGGGGGTGGCTAATGTGGAGTGTCTGTAGTGAGATGGGTGTGTACTATATATATATATATATATTGATCCCTAGCGGGGGTGGCTAATGTGGAGTGTCTGTAGTGAGATGGGTGTGTACTATATATATATATATATATATATATATATATATATATATATATATATATATATATATATATATATATATATATAGAGTTGAGTAAGTACTCAGTTGGATTTCGAGACGAGTTGAGGGTGACCTGAAGTTGACACAGTTTGAGTTCGGATTGGATGAAGTCAACTCGGTTCCGATCGAGTCAGCATGGATGAGTTAGTCCCGTGCCCAGCTCTATGTCCGTCTAATCAACCCTGGTACTGAGTTTTCAATATACGAGTTGACTCTGGCCTTCAAGGAGGCTCGTACGGTACTTAGGGACAACCTGCTAAATGGGTATTGAGTTGGGCTTGGGTTCAAAAAATGCAGCTGGTTTAAGAAAATAGATCAGGTCAGGCCAGATGAACCAACCTGACCTAGCTCAAACCCAAGCCAGTTGGCCCACATTCCATTCTTAAACCTGACTACTGTAATGTTGGGTCGGTTTGGGTGGGTCACAACCGACATCATTGAAATTAAATGGGTCTGGTCAGACTAAGGGTCCATGAATTTTAAGTGGTTATTGTGATTAAATGGGTCTGGTCAGACTAAGGGTCCATGAATTTTAAGTGGTTATTGTGATTAAATGGGTCCGGTTAGACTGGCGCTCATGAGTTTTAATTGGGTCAGGTCAGGCCATAAGCTAATGTGTCAGGGGTTAGGTTAGGATAGACTTTTTGGCTCATTTAATAAATGGGCTTGGCCTTCTTATAATTAAATGGGTGGGGTCACACTCAGGCTCAATCAATTTTAAGTGGGTCGAGTCGGGCCACAAGATAATGGATTGCTGGGGGGCTGGACATTGAAGGGGTGTTGGGGCAGACTCAGCCTCGATGAGTTTTAAGTGGGTTGGGTTGGGCACATGGTAATGGTTTACGGGTCAGGTTTGGGCCAAAAATCTTGGCTCCTTTACTAAATGGGGCTTGACCTGATTATAATCAAATTGGTGCGGGTTAGACCGGTGGCTCCATGAGTTTTAAGTGAGTTGGGTCAGAACACAGAGTATTAGGCCATGGGTCTAGTCCAAGCCAGAGTTCTTGTTTGGCTTGGTAAACCAGTAGGGGTCAGGGTCATCCATTCTTAAACCTAATTGTTGTCGAACCCGGCTTGAATAGGTTGGGTTTAGTCGTGCTTGGGTCCGATGAATTCCGAGTGGGTTGGGTTGGGTTGGGTTGGGTCGTCGCAGGGTTTTGGGTTATGGGTTGGGTTCAGACCAGAATTCTTGACCCTCTTACAAAATGAGTGCCTCGACCTGACTTGAACTCGACGCATTGCCATCACCCTAATAATGGGCTGGTTAAAGAACTTATTTTAGAGCCCATATAATGAGTGGATATATAGGGCCCAAGGATACATTTTGCAAGTTGTTCTATTAAGGCCCACCCTGGCCAGAGATCAGGCCCATTTATGATGTTAATGGTCTAAGATGGGCCTTAACTAGGGCCTGATCGAGCAACATGCTGGCTCCTAAGCGTGCTGAGAATAGCAGCATGTGAGACCCGACCCTAGTTCCCATGTTTGCATGTGTGTGTGTAAGTATGCATCTTGTTCATCATGGTCTCGCGGTCCTACCGGTCAAATTCCGGCGACCCGCGACCCTCGGATTGTGTTTACAGTCACCTTGAGTTCGGTCATGTAGACCCAACTCGGATCGACCCGAGACCTATGCCATCTCGTTCGTATCGTCGTTGCGGTTCCAACGACGCGTCTTGTGCGTCAATCCGACCTATGGATCAAAAGTTATGAGCATTTCATCATGTGGCCCACTTTTTGTACAAAAGCATGTGGACCACCTCCATGGCACAATTTCCCATGCACACCACACACACACTACACTATTGCATGGGATAAACACTACCCACCCTAAACACTACCCAATACCTAACCTACCCTAAGACATTGTTATTGTCACCATATGGCAATGATTACTTCTCTTAAATAGTTTTTTTCTCTCTTCCCCTCTCATTTTCCTTCATTGCTGAAATTTCCAGCAACTTCTCTTCCTCCTCCCTCTCTTCTCCAGCCCCCTTACCCCCATTATACTCTCAATCCCTCCATTTGAACTAGATCTCCACCATTGAAATCCATTCTTTGCTCCAAGAGCTTCATGGAGTAGAAGTTTGGGGTGAGATCACAAGTGGGTAACTATGATCTTGCTGATCTAATTTTATATCTTTAAATCTTCTTATTTCTTTTGTATGGATCATATGGGGCCCACCAATCCATGGTGGAGACCCCATTTGACCCCATGGATGTGGCCTTTTGGCCCATCCTACATGCATGTCATGATCCATGATGGGGCCATTCTCCATGGACCCCATCATGATGTATGTAATGATCCACTCCATCTCAAGGTCATCTAGACCTAAGGATCATGTTGGGATGACATTTCAACCATCCATAGCAATTATAGATCATGCATGTAGTGATTTCATGTTGCATGTACAATCAATGTAGTTATATGGGTATGATTCTTTCTTGGGAGGGCCCATTAGTGGCGGGGCCCTACCCTATGGCCGGATTATGTTTCTTCTCCATATTTTCTTTCCTATGTTTATAGTAAATCTGATGTATGTGGGGCCCACTTGATGTGCCATGCAACTAGGCCCAAGTGGTTAGACATCCAAGCCCACCTTGTTGCCCCATATTGTTGGCATGTTTTGGACAGCCTTTGGGCTTGATTTTATGGATGATATTGGAAGGGGATTGGGTCTGAGAGTTGTGTGACCCATCTAGATGGACCCCACCCTGAGAAAATGCTGATTTATTTTCCTTTTAATTATCTTTTGGGGTGGTTTGGACAGTAACATGTTGCTGTCCAAATCTGCCTGACAGATTTTGGGCCACTTTGGGGCCTGATTTATGGGTCTTTGGTGGGAATAATGAAACAAAATAATATGTGATTCTTGTAGCCTTATGACCCACCTACAACCATACCAAATTTCAGCCCCATCTGACCTTCATTGGGGTCCCAAAGGTGTGGTCCAAATGAGGTGGACAGTCTGGATTTTTCTGCACTGTTCCAGCAACATTCTACCCTGAATAGGTTGGAATTCCAAAATTTATTAAAATATTTTTGGGTGTCTAAAAATTATAAAAATTTACAGAAAGGTGGTCCACTCATGGTGGGACCAACCTACAAAATTTTGGAGCCAATGGAAACCTGTACACACCATGGTGGTGGCTGGACTGGCCCATTACAATATGGTGTCCAGATCAGTCCGATTTTCAGGACAGATTGATTTCTTTAAATAAAATAAAATATTTTTAGGTGTCCATAAATTCTGAAATTTTGTGAAGTTGTGGTCCACCCATGGTGGGACCTACCTACCAACTTTCAGGGCCATTGGACCCCTGTGCACCTTGTGGCGAGGGCCGGACTGGCCCACCACATTGGGATGTCCAGGTCTGTCCGATTTTCTGGACAGACTGTCTTGTTTAAATTAATTAAAATACTTAGGGATATCCAAAAATTCTAAAATTTTGTGAGGATATGTCCTACCTATTGAAGTATCACTCTGAAAAATTTCAGCCCCAACTGACCCTGTTTGGGCATCCAAAAGAATGGGCCAAAATAGTTGGACTGCCAGATTTTTCTGCTGTGCAGTCCAGCAATGTGCCTTGATAAAAGCCATAATTCAAAAATATTTCCTCTGATGGTGGGCCACCTTTTTGGGTTTTCTCTCATTGTATGCATAATGAGGGACCTTGGCCCTCAATTTCCAGAGTTTTAGAAGCCCTGGGCCCATTCCAATGGAGTGCCCAAATTTAGGACAGCAACATGTTATAATTATGTTTGGCCTTTGGGCTGAAATTTTGAGGAGTGGGGCCCAACACATTGTGAAGAATCTTAGAGGTAATAATTTATACATTTAGTTCCTTTATGTTGGGCCTAATAAATACACTTTTGAGGCCCACCACAGTTGAATTTAATTAGGTCCATGAATGTGGCTAGTTGTTGAACTCTTTGAGCCCAATTGGGCTGGAACTTTCTAGATAGGCCCATTGAACTCTTGGGCCATTTTTACCATATTATTGTGTTGGATTAGTGGGCCAGATTACACAAGTATATGGGCCCTTGATTGCCCACCAAATCAACTTTATACTTGGGCCGGGTTGTAGGCCCAACTTACTTGACTAAGAACATGACAATTACCCATGTGATTTGAGTAATGGGCTGCCCACTAGCCCACAACAATATATGGGATTAGTAGCCTTTATGTTGGGCCCTAACCTTTCCCACAATGGGCCCATAGTGGTATATATGGGTTGGGCTATGTGTGTTCCCCATGGACCCATGTTTTGGATAGGCCTTGGGCCGCCTTTTCTCAAGCCCAACATGAATGTATGTGGTATGTAATGGTTGTCCATTTCTTATTTCTAATATTGTGTGGGCCTTGGGCCTTGATCCGTAATCAATTAGAGATGGGCTACCTCTTGGGGACCAATTGTGGTTAGATGTCCACATTGGTGGCCCTAAGGTAGGCCCCATGGGCTTCTATGGGTGGTTAAAGGCCCACCATAGACCCTTTAGCCTGTTTCATCTATTTAGGCCCATATCATTGTTCTCCTTAGTCTCATGGGCTACCCCAGGTATATGGGCCCCCACTAGAGGTTGTATTCCTTATGAGGAATTGGTTAAGTACCTAGACCCTTCATGGTTAGGTAGAGAGTTCATCTTCACCTCATTGGCACCCCATTCATCTTCATAGCCCACTCCCATACGCATCATATGCATGCTTGGTTGAGGTATGATTGGCCATGGTTATGTCATTGTGTAGGACATGTTGGTATCTCCCCGAGAGATGGATGCTTGGGATTGATGCATGGGTGATTGTGTGATTCATGCATTTGGCATTGCATAGCTTATGGATATCTGCCCTTACTTCATCAGGGCCTTACCTCCACAGGGGTATTCGTGGATGGTTGTATGTGTGGACACCGGAAATATTAGTTGAGCATACCGGTGCATAGGATGCCCATGGGTGAAATTCCCAAAACTTCCATGGTACCAAGGATCTGCTCCAACGCCGTGACCGGTGGAATATATGAGCGCATGAGGGCCTTATACCATTAGGTCGCGTCTCCCACCTGTCGTGCGATCGGTTGGATAGGGGTGTGGCCTTACACGATGTGAGGAGGCATTGCTAGGCCGAGTCCGACTACTCGTAAATGGGTCCGCTACCTTCGAGCCTTGTTGGTGATTGGCGTCCACAGGGCGGGTAGTGAGGTCTCTTACGCTCGTTTGACCGAAGTGCGGGGGTCTGTCTCAAGCGCGAGTCATTCACAGTGTAATGGACCCCGGTGATTTCCTTATGATTGGAAATGTACATGACTTGTGGTTTGGATATGAGCACGACATTACTTGCATTGCATTAGCATTGGTTGTACAAGCCCTTCATGCATTGCCTTGACATGGCACCCAAGACTATCATTGATCTTATTCATAAGCTCAGGCAAGGCTAGTGATATCCTCATTGATCATGCTTCTCTCCTTGTATCTCTTACTACTCTTACAGTGCACCATTATCACACACCTACACCACCCTCTAAGCTTCTATAAGCTTATGCACGATTGATGCGTGCGGAGATACTCTAAGCGGCGACACAAAGCGGTAGAGCATGGAGTAGAGGCGAGCATTTGAGGACTCCGGTGTTGCTTGACCTTACTCTCTTTTCCTTTTATCTCATGTATGTCCTTTGGACCTTATGGATGATTGTAAAAGTTCAAATTTATAGTGGATTTTGCGATGTGTGCCTTTGTTATTCTCGGATGTTCTTCTTTGTGATCTTGGGTATGCTCGTATTGGAATGATTATCTTGTTATGAAAATCCTCCTTGTAGGATCCCAGGATCGGAACCCCTCGGAGCCGAGAATGGGGTACTATGGAGGCTGTTGCGTTCAGAACCGGTCATCGGAATCCTTGTGAGTCCGGTTACTGAGTCTGGGGCGTGACACAGCAGTTCATGTTCAAATGAAAAAAATAAAGATTTTGATTGTTGGCTAGGATCTTCCAATCTGGCAGATTTTCATGGCATGGTCCATTTACGGTTGGTGATAAAAGATAATTTTCTGGGTCATAAAATCATGGGCCCACTTACGAGCTGAAAATTCTAATGTAGTTGACCCCAAGTAAATAAAAAGCAAAAAAAAACACCAAATACGAGAAAACTAAAAGCAACATCAGATCCTAATATGAAAAGATAGGTGATTAAAGGTATGTTTGGTTGCACCAAATATCATGAAATTTTATACCAAATTGATTGATTAATCATTAGATATCATGAATTTGGTGCAATCAAAAGTTATTTTGTTTCACCAATTACCTTGATAATATAAAAGAAACTTATCATTATTATGATTTTACCCTGCTAAACCCAACATATGGATTATTGGTTAGATGCAAATATATTTAAGAGAGGTAAAATAATTTATAACCATTGTACCTTTTCATAAAATTATCATGAAAACCTCCAATTTAAAAAGTAATATTAGTTTATTTTGATAATAATTTAACATTGAAATAATGTAAAAATATTACTATTATGATTTTACTATGGATAAATCAAACACGGGAATTAACAATTATATCTAAGTCAAATGCAATTGATATTAGGAGAAAAATTTTATAATCATCGACCGTTTTCTTTACATTATTTTGGTAATTGGTGAAATAAATAAGCCCCAACGTGTCCTTAATTAGGAATGAGTCTTTTAAAAGTTATGAATCCTGATTTGTTTTTGCCCGTAATTGTATGTTGTAATTCTAAAACTATGTGACTCCACTCAAATCTCAGTTCAATCAACTCAACTAGATAGAATTTCACGTGGGAGCAAAATTTGAATGCCCAACCCCAAATCCTTAGTGAGTTACTACTTCACCATGAACCATTTTCGCAACATGTAAGGTTGATGTTTTATACTCATTTGGTCTAAAGATATGTTATTAATCTAATCATCTTTTAGTTTAATTGTTAAATATCGAGTTCAATATAAGTTGAGTTTTCGAGTTAACTTAACTCAACGAACATCGAGTCAAGTTGAATTTTTGGGTACTTGAAGTATGTTGTATTGAAGACTAGAATGGCATAGTGGTATGTGATAACCATATAATTGTTTTAAAAAATCACATAAACAAATCAATTATATGAAAAGGATGACATTTTTACTTCCTATATACATACTACATTATACCTTTGTAAAGAAGAAGACTCATTATTTTCTAAGTCTACTAATACCACTACTTTAAGAAGAAAGTTTTCTAACACCTTTTTAATTTAATTCAACCAAAGCATGCTCACTAAGTAATGTATTTAAATTATGAATTAGCAATAATTCTCAACACTATCATTTATTGTTAAGTGTCACTTGTATCTATTATTCCTAAACTTCTTTTGAAAAGATGAAATTTATTTATTTTGATTGCTTTGGTAAAAATATCCGTTACTTAGTCACTTATTATGATGTCTACCAATTCTACCTTTTTGTTTATAACTAAATTATATGAGAGCTTTTATACTGGAGGAAACGTATGTCTTGTAGCTGTTGAGGCTCGTGGTATTGCCAAAGGGTTTTGTGAAAACTAAATCGTCTTGGTTACAAAAGACTCTTGAGAATTAGAGGGTGATGGACTAGAAATGGATCAAAACCCAGAGTGTCTTGATACCCTTTATCCTTTTAACGCTTCTCCTTTGGGGGGTGATAAATAAGGATATACTGGTTATCTTTCTTAAAAGGAACATTTCCCCATGACTGAATCGATGGGGAGAAGATATAGAAATTCTAACATAGAAAGTCGAATATATTGATCACGATAGTCATCCAAGCCACAAGCATGGTTCCAAAATCAATCAGATTTTGCCCTGCAAGCAATAGAGAAAGTAGCCTCTGAAAATAATATATTGAGAAATTGAGTTTACCAAAGGAATATCGATGACTTTTCTAGTAACCTGTCTTTATGTCTGGTTCTTCTATCCATTTTCTATTTCAGACATATCTATGAATAAAGGACATCTAAGGGTAAGGAAGAATTCAAGGAAGTCCATTATTAATAAGTAGTGCTTCTCGAGAATAAAGTGGTAATGGATCTTCATATGCTTTATACAGACATGAAACGTTGGATTTGATGTACTATGATGTAACTAACACTTTTACTCATGATCATAATGTGGTAATCGACCTTCTTCTTCTTCTTTTTTTCTAAAGTCTTTTATTAGTGTCAATCACATATTTTTTAATATAATTAGCATTTCAATTCAATATTCGACATTTGTATCTTAAACTAGAAGTTATCTTACAAATATAAGATTATTTTATAACTTTGGTACATAAAATACATTAGAAATATGTTATATATTTTCATTAAAATTTTATACGTTGATATTACATTTAACTTTAACTTTAAGATATGTCACTGGATTGCTAGTTGAGAGACTCTGATCCCACATTCATGTGCCTTATTTTCCACCAGCAATGCGGCTGCACATTCAAAGGGCACTTGAGCAACTATCCACTAAACATGCATGTTATATTACGTACACTGTTGAAGCATAAGACTTCTCTCTTCAAGAAAGTGGGCATTTCCAAGCCATTCAACCCACATTAACTCTCGTGGATGGACCATGTCTCCAAACATCCCACATTAGAAGATCCTAGCGACAAATCTTACGTGAATGTTAAACAATCTTACCTAGTCGAATTGATTCCAATTGCATGTATATCCCACTATCGTGTGGATGAGCCTGATTTTTATTTTTTGTGATTTTCATGGTAGGGCAGCCCACTGTCTACATGGTGCCGATGTCGTACACAAGTGGCGCCTGTCAGCCAGAGAGATGGCACTGGATTGTAAATTATGGTACCCTGATGTATCTGATCAGTTTTGACAGACAACCAGTCATTTTTCTTATCCTCCTGTTGTCCTTGCACAACATGTCTCAGCTGTCCTCATATTAGCTTTCAATTGTAGAAATTTTTGTTTAAAAGGGATTTGATTAACACTATTGTTTGTTCCACACCATTTAAAAACCGGGGGTGTATTCTCAAACATATACATGCTATTAATAAAAATATAGCTTAAGAAATGCTAACGACGCATTTTAGGTCCATTGGAAGTAAATTAGAAAAGTATAACTTAACAAGAAAAACCTTGTTTCACATTTCTTTGATTGTCTGTCCTATTCTCAATAAAAGTCTTTATATTGTAATAGCTCAAGAAATTCTAATAACTCATTTAGCATATATATTCACCAAATAAGAAAAATCTTATTTTACATCCCTTTTATTCCGTCCTATTCTTCAGAAAAGTTATTGTATTATAATAATTCAAGAAATGCTAACTCCTTATTTAGTGTCTACGGGAAGTATAGTCACCATAGAAGAAAAAAATCTTATTTCACATTTCTTTTATTACTTATCACGTTCTTCCAAAAAGTCCCTGTATTGTATATGTCAAGAAGTGTTAACCACTCATTTAGTGTCCATGGTGAGCAGAAAAGTATAGTCATTAGAGCAAAAAATCTCATTTCACATCTCTTTTATTATGTCCTACTCTTCATAAAAATCCTTGTATTGTGTGGAAGATTAAGTAGAACACAGAACTAGCTTATAATTCCAAGTTATGACTAAGATAATATAACTTTCTAAGATATAAAGATGACTCTTCCTACGCATCGATCCATAGCTCAAGTAGTAGACTAAGTGAGAATAACCTCGTTTCAACACTAAGGTTTTGTCATCAATTCCCAAGTGGGGTGTGTATTAACCACATGTAAATTTTAAATCACACGCAAATCACCAACCAATTGGCTAACTATTTGGGTTCAAGAAATCACAATTTCTATTTTAAGAAATCATCTTTTATGTGACTATAACTAGGAGTGCACACAGGTCGGTTTGGTCTTTCGGGTGAAACGGGCGAACCGTTCTTTTTTAGGATATTCTAATTTGTTAGAATCGACCGGAACCGAACCGTTAAAAGCGGTTGAAAATTGACTTTTATAATCCAAAATTGCATGTTTAATTTTATTATCTAACCCATGTCCATTCATGTTGTGGTCCATTTGATGAATTGTTTAAATATTTTATAAGGTGTGCAAAAATACATTTATGAAAATAATTAAATGGTGCATTATAAACCATAAATTATGAGTCAAATATGGAAACAATCAAGGGGTTCTTGGTTCAGTTCTAAGTTCGATGGATTGCATCCAGTTTGGTTCTCTGAGGTTCATTGATGTAAAAAGCCGGAACCGGAATATCATCTAGCTACTTAGTCACTTGTTATGATGTCCATCAACTATAACCTTCACCTTATTAATTTGTTCATTGAAAATTGATAACTAAAGCATGATAAATAAAGAAAATAAAATTATAGATGTAAGTACTTGAGAAAACTATACGCTACTTGTCATTGTTGAGGGCTCGTGGTGTTGCCGAAGGGTTTTGAGAAAACCAAATCGTCTTGGTTACGAAAGACTCTTGAGAATTAGTCAGTGATGGACTAGAAATGGATTAACTTGTTATGATGTCCATCAATTCTACCTTTTTATTTATGACTAGATGATATGAGAGCTTTTATGCTGGAGGAAACTTACGTCTTGTCGCTGTTGAGGCTCTTTATCCTTTTTGATCAAAATCTTCATCTTGATTACAAAAGACTCTTGAGAATTAGTCAGTGATGGACTAGAAATGGATTAAAATCCAGTGTGTCTTGATACCCTTTATCATTTTATCACTTCTCCTTTAGAGGGAGATAAATAGAGATATACTGGTATCTTTTTTAAAATGAACGTTTCCTCATAACTGACTCGATTAAGAGAAGATAAAGAAATCCTAACATAGAAAGCTGAGTATGTTGATCACGATAGTTACCCAAGTCACACAAGCACGATTCCAAAATCAGCCAGATTTTGCCCTGCCAACAATAGAGAAAGCAGCCTCTGAAAATAATATATTGAGAAATTGAGTTTACCAAAGGAAGATCAATGGCTATTCTAGTAACTTGTCTTTATGTTCGGTTCCTCCACCCCTTTTCTATTCCAGACATACCCGGGCTGCCTCACTACGCCGAGATACATTTGTTTTATCTACATTCATCACAGCGAGTTTAGATGGTACGATATGAAAGCAAAAAAAAACTTTATGCTTCGATTCACTCGTTTAGCCCGATTCACGGGATGAGAAAGAATGCATGCATAGATTCTTTCTATTGAAAGTTCGAAAATCTAATAAAGGACATCTAAGGGTAAGGAAGAATTCAAGAATGTCCTTTATTAAGAAGTGGTGCTTCTCGTAAATAAAGTAGTAATGGATTTACATATGCTTTATACAGTTATGAAACATTAGATTTAATGTACTATGATCTAATTAACACTTTTACTCATGATCAGAATGTGTAATTAACTTTTTTTTTCTAAAGTCTCTTATGAGTGTAAATCATATATTTTTTAATATAATTAGCATTACAATTCAATATTCGACATTTATATCTTAAACTAAAAGTTAACGTACAAACATGAGATTATTTTATAACTTTGGTACATGAAACACATTAGAAATATACTTTATATTTTCATTCGAATCTTATAAGTTGATATTACATTTAACTTTAATTTTAATATATATATTATCCGCAGTGCTAACCCACCCCAATGTACTCGGCACTAGTTTTTTTATTAATAAAGAGATCTTCTTTTAGTATCATATATTTGATCATACCAAACTATACACCACTCATTTACACTTAATTTTGAAACTTACATCTTACAAAAGGCTTTTTCAATATTCTCTTCATAATTTTTTTCGTTTATCTTCAATAGTATAATTTTTTTTATAATCAAATAGACACTTTTTATATAATGCCAGTATTTTTCACAATCATAACACTTAAATCAATTTTAGCTAGTACATTTTTTTGAATTTCTTTAATTGTTAATGTTGGTAGTAATCGAGATTATTGACAATTTTAAAAATGTCAACAATTTTGGTGAAAGTTTTGATAATGTCTTCCTAAACCATGATCTCATTCACTTCCAGAAGGTTGATCTTGTGTTCATGAAATCAAAATATCATCATTAAGACCTTCGATTTTTCTTTCTTTAAGTATATCTTCATGTAATAAGATACTTAATACATCCTCATAAGAGACTTATTTTATTGAACTAAACTCGATTCATAGATTTTCTAGGATATTGATTACTATATTGTCATTTCCGTTTTAATGCAAATTGCATACATATGATCGCATAAATCTTTCACTTTTCGAAAAAATTTCACCATAGGATTGTTGCCTTACTTGATTGACATCAATTCTGCTTTAAAATGCATTTTTAACATCACTCGGTCTTTTACATTATTGCTAAGTGATCCTATACTTCTTTATTAAATCTAATTATCTAGATAAGAAAGCATATATAATCGATAAGAGATTTGGATTGCATATAAAGCTTCTTGTGTATCACATATAAATTATTGTCATTTTTTTTTTTTCTAATTTATAGGCATTGCTTGGTTCATAGTCAAATTTAAACTGCTACAATCAACAATATCCCAAAAGCCTTGGCCGATTAAACAGCTTTGTAGCCGTTTTAAAATTCGAATATATAGTTATTTGTCATAAGAACTTTAGAAAAATAGTACTCAATGTTAACATAATCAAATATATATACTAACATTAGGAAAAAAAAAAAAACTTACAAAGGGTAAAAATTAATAAAGAGTGAATGTAGAAAAAGTCAAAACACGGCCAATTTATTTATTGATGAAGCTATATAGCATATAAAAAATTAAACAAACAAGCATATAAAGAGAATATAACTTTTTCATCTTATGTACATACTATACTTGCTTATGCCTTTATATATATGAAGGGTACCTATTTTCTAATCTTGCTAACGGTATAATTTTAAAGGTAATATTTTATAAACTTAATTAAAATATGCTTAATAATATTATCTAATTAAGGCTTAGCAATGATTCTCAATAATAATATATTTTGACTTATATAACTACAATATTTCTATTTGAAGATGACATTTTTGTGTCTATAATCCTAGATGACTGACCTATTAGAATATAACCCTATGATAGGTCATATATTATATACGTATAGAGGCGAGAAATATGGATGGTTTGAATCAATCAAATATGTATCAAGTGGGGCCGATGAAAATGCGGTGCATATAGTTGTAGAGTGCACTGCTGGAATACTATACATAACTCTCCCTTTTAAGTTATAGTTGAATATCAGATCTTAATATTTGTTAAAAATTATTAATTTGTGATAAATTCAAACAATATAAGTAATATATAACACTATAGATGCAGTTTAATAAAAATTTCACCAAATATGTGATCACACATAAATTAATGGCTATTAAATGAACATTTCAAAGTAAATTATTAGTGATATAAATTTAATGAAAAAATTTAAATAGTTATGATCATATGCTCCAATAAAAGTCGGGCCTCCATTTTTATTTTAGATATTTTACATATGTGACTTATAAAATATTCATAATTTAGTGAAAATGTCTCTACATCCCACAGGTCACCCCACTTAGACCCAATGTGAAAATGTCACTACATTAGCGACTCATTTACTTTGCATTTCAGAACAATCAAGTAGGCCATAAGTAAATTTTGCATCCGAATATTAGAGCACTCTTTGAGACCATTATTAAACTAAAGATCCATCATACATGAATATCCATATTCTACATGGAGCTTTACGTGTATACAAAGTGTCACGAAAAGCATGGTCTAAAATCTCACAAATAATATGACTTCGAAGTTAAAATGTTTCATATCTTTTGCATTCATTAACAACTAACAAAAAATATATGTAAATGAAATTTTCATTAATCTAAGTTGTAAAAAGAAATGATCACACTATATATATGTGTATGTATGTGTGTGTATACACACATATTTATCTTTACGCTTTTTATATACTTTTCTTTTAAATTTAAGAAGATTTAAGTGTTTGTCATATATTTTTTAAATATTTATTGGAAAAAAATTATAATCAATAAATTGAGATATTGGAGGATAATTGATAAAATAAAATATTCGAGTATATATCTTTTTTATTTATCTTTTATAATATTATAAAATCAAGAGCATTGAGGGTTTCAATTATAATATATATATTAGAAATATTTTCGCATTTTCTTACATTGTTAATAAATTTATGTTAACATACAATTTTTTTTATTTCATTATCTCCCTCGTATACTCATTCTAATGTATAACCAAAATATTTCTGATAGTCTTTCGATAATTTTAGATGTATAAGTATTGATAATTCTTTTCATAAATTATCCTTTTAGACTTGTCTCTTATTACAAAAATAAATTTTAAAATTCACATTAACAAAATTTACTTGATTGACCATTATCTCATATACAATATATCTTACTCTTGTCAAAATTACACTAGTTTATTTAAGCTCAATCAAAATAATAGTGATCTCCAACTTTAAAAGTGAGGACAAGATTATCTCCATCGACTTTGACTAATGTGGTCACATCCTCGTCCATCAACATAACAAGTATAATATTGTTGTTGATATCAACGGTTATCATCGAGCAATCAGGTGAATAATATTCTAAAACAACAAAATACGACTACATCAAATATGATTCTCCAATCTTAATCTTATAAATCATAAGATTTATTTAAAAAAATTTATGTAATTATCATCAGTTCAATTGTAAGGATTTAGCTTTTAGATATAAACAATGTTAATTTATACTCATTCCAACATCGCTATTGTTACAAATTGTGAAAATATATTTTAAAATAATCGCTCACATTTTGTAAATAAAGTTGTTGTTAAGTATTTTTCCAGCTCAAATGTAATAGTTCAACTTTTCATATAATTATTGGCTTTTATTTACATGACTTATCAAAATTTATAAGAAAATAATATATTATGATTTGCCTTAAAGTATATGAAAAAGATAATTAAAAAATTAAATGAAGCTTTATAATTTAGAATATAACTCCAATAACAACATAACATGATTAATGACTAAACGACTTGAGTTTTAAGTCATACTCAAAATGATGGGTCTAAATACATTTGTAACCATGGAATGAATTTTTGTTTCATATAAATATATATTATTATGACGCAGGGGAGGACGTGAGGTCAAGCACCGTCTTCCTCAAGAGGATAACTATTCCGAATCCACGGAACTTCTCTGACCAGACTTTCTCGATCCAAGAAAAGAAGCGAGTAGAAATAAATTCTAAATAAATTCGAAATAGATTAATGAATAATTGATAATCCTCTAATGTGTCTCTTTACACCATTAATAAAGAAAAAAATAAACTAAAATTCGTAATTACCAAAAATAGCAAAATTCTAACTCTAATAAAAATCCTAATTCTAATACAACTCTCCTAAAGCCTAATTTCTAAAAATAAAAATTGCAAATAAACTTTCTCTAGAAGAGTCCTAGTATAACTAAAACTTATTTCTATAAGGAAAGAAAATCTAAAACTCCAAAAAATATCAAAAATTCAATTACTAAAAATAGTAAAATCTTCCTAAAAATTCATTTTTGAGTCATACGTTTTTAAATGACGAAACGCGGTTTTACGCGACCCACTTTATGGGTCAGTTCACCTCAAATGTCCCGTTTCAGTAAAGATTGATAGGTTGTATGCCCCATAACGATACCCGGATCAAAAGTTATGGTCAATTTACGGTCCACCTCCTTTTGGCTCAACCATGCTGGGAATATCTCTGTGACACGTTCTACATCATATTATAAAATGGTTATTAATGTGATATGGCTAAAAAATAAATGATTGATCTTAACCATTGATAATGATGCCAAAAAATCCTGCATGGATATGTTTATTTATCCATTAGTTTAAAAAATGATTTGTTTATATTGTCCTTACAAACTTGAGTTTGGATAGAGACCGTAAACTAAAATTCACATAATTGAAATGACTATTCAATGCATCGAAAATGATAAAGAAATTTAAATTAGTACTTAATTGTGACGCCATCATTGTAGGGTTGATGTCGTGATCTTCCGCAACTTATACATACTTTAGAGAAGCGCATGATGGGATGAAAAGGCTTCAATGTGTATAGGCTTAGGAACTCAACCCTACTTATATATTTTAGAGGGTTGAGGAGTATGAAACCCATCGAAACTCCTCCCCTTAAGGCTCCACACGAAGTTATCAATCCTAGTTCAACTATAATATTATGCGTGTGACATAGTTGTAGTGCATCACCCCTTACACGATTTTACATAAATCATAACTTTGTAGGGATCCACTGATATGCCCGATCACATTAACCAACCCTTAATGAAATCCAAACCATTAATCAATAAGGCTTATCTTACAGAATTTTTACGTTCATCCACTTGGGCCATGTTGATTAATGTCAATGATTAATTTTGAAAATATTTTGAAAATATGTTTTAGTATTAAAGAAAACATCTGAATGGTTAACCAGTGTAATTGTTGGATAATACGAGCAACGCTTTTACAATTTGGTCCATCAAGGCTACTAGTATCGAATCGTGGTAGCCTTCACAACATTTAATTTTGGCGAAGTGAGACTAAACACGATCACAAATACTACCAGTCTTAATGACATAAATTAAGAAGTAACAAGCGTGGTATAAGGATTACACACGTATTATGATCATATGTATACATCCTTAAGAGGTTCAAGAGTTTTCTAATGTCTTTAATGAAATAAGATTGCCTACAAAAAATAAATTTTGTATATAAAGAAGTAGAAATTAACTTTATATGAGAATCATCAAAATTATATAAATGAGATCTCTATATATGTTTGTATAAGAATTGATCATACTCAATTCCCACTAACTGAATATACTTATGTGATCAATAATTCATATGGATGTCACATGTTATTGAAATAGGGTAATAAAAAGTCCTTTAGTGAGCGGATCCATAATCTTTTTAGTGCCGATGAACTCCACAGACACTATATGATTCTGAACTCCTTTATTCACAACAAGATATTTGGTGTCAATATGCTTCGACCTTGATAAATGCTTGTTGTTGTTGCTAGAGAAGTAAATTGTAGTTGAGTTATCACAAAAAATTCTCAATGGTCTCGAGATATGCTCCAATAGCTACAAACTTGAGAAAAAAACGATGTAATCACAATGCCTGATTTGATGCTTCATGACAAGTAATGAACTCAGATTCCATGGTCGATGAGACTGTTGTTGACAGTTTTACGTTTTTCCAAGACACAGCCCCACCAACCATCATGAAGATGTAGCCTAAGGTAGACTTCCATATATAAATGGAGCCAACATAATATCCGTCTGATTATCCAATAAATTTTAAACGATCAGACCTCTGTATGTGAGTTTAAAGTCATTTATCCTTTACAGGTAGCACAACGCTTTTTTTTTTGTAGCTATCCAATGCTTCATTCCTAGATAAAATAAATACTTGCCTAACATTTTAATTGTAAAGGCGATATCCGATCACGTGTAGACTCGAGCATACATGATGCTCCATACTATTAATGTATATATACAAAAATTTCTTTATTCGATTCTTTTTTAAATCATTCTTAAGACACTAGAACTGGCTAAATTTATCACCATTTTATAATGGGCGATTGTCTATGAGCATAATTTTACATACCATATATTTTGAGTACCCAATCGATATAGCTAATCTATGATAGATTGAGCAGTCTGCGTGATCGGTCAGAGCGTATCTCAATGCCAATGACATAAGAGGCATTATTAACATCCTTCATCTCAAACATTTGATATAAGAATTTCTTTGTATTGCTCAACATCATAATGTCATTGTTATCCAACAAAATGTCATCAACATATAAAACCAATATGACAAACTTACTCCCACTGATTTTAACGTATATACACTCATCTGCAGTGTTTTATACAAAACTATATGAGAAAATCAATTCATGAAACTCCATATATCACTGTCATGGTGCCTATTTTAACCCATAAATGGATTAATTCCTTCAGTTTATAAAGTATATGTTCTAAGTCATTGACTGTAAAACTTTCGGTTTACAATATATATATGTTCTCATTCAGATTTATATTGAGAAATGCAGTCTTTATATCCTTCTGATGTAGCTCTAAATCCATATGAGTCATAAGAGTCATTATGATCCTAAATCAGTATTCCTTAGATATTTGTGAGAAATTCTACTTAGAATCAATGCATTCACGTCGGTCAAAACCCTTGTCAATAAGTTTGGCTTTGTATGTTTTGACATTATTCTTAAAGTTTCATTTGATTTTGAATACTCATTTACAACCAATTAGTTTTATTCCTTGAGGTAACTTAACAAGATCTCATACTTTATTATCCTTAATGGATTTCGACTCATCCTTTATGACATCAATCCATCAAGAAGGGTTAACACTTTATTTGGCTTGTATAAAGAATTCAGGATCATTTTTCACCACTATGTCAAGCTCATGCTCTTAGAAGTATACGATGTAATAATCTAGAATCGTAGGCCTCATTTCTCTTTCATATCTTCTTAATAGCTTACTCTATTGAGTGTGATTTTGATTTCCCTCCTCAGTGACTTGTATAAAAGGTTTATCGTGGTGATCTGTAGTCATTATACACTTAACTACAAGATTTGTATCCATGTGGTTAGGAATAATTGATGGGAGTCACAATCCTTTTTTTTCTCAAATATAAAATTTCTAATGTTCGTGCTCCCGCTATTTTTAATATTCTCGATGAATTTGGCATTCTCAGTTTTAATAATCCTAATGGAGTGGGAGTGACAGTAGAATCAATAACATTTTGACATTTCTAGACATCCTATAAAGAAACAACTTATGATTATAGAATCGAGCTTTTTTTTACATGAATTATAGACTTTGGCCTCAGCAAGGCATTCCAAACATGTAAATATCGGAGACTTAGTTTTTTCCCATTCCACAACTCAAAATGGATTTTACTTACAGCTTTGTTGAGGACCTTGTTAAGGACAAAAACTGCAGTTTTAATTGCATCCCCTCATAGAGATTCTAGCAATATCAAATTGTTTATTATGCTATGTACCATATCCATAAGGGTGTGATTGCATCTTTCAGCTACACCATTTTAGTATGGAGTTGCATGCATGATATATTGGATGACGATGCTACAATTTTGTAAGTATCTAGCAAAAGGTATTGGATTGCGACCTGATTCGTCATATCTGCTATAATATTCACCACCACTAGAGCTGAAATCGAGTCGAGTTTTGAAATAAGCTTGACCCGAACTCGATCCAGTTTTGAAATAGGCCTGACCCGAACTCCATCCGATTCGATATCAAGTCCAGCATGCCTGACTCAATCCAAGTTCGGTCTATCTTGGATTGATTCGGATCGAGTCTGATCTGGTCAGAAGTACCGAGTTTAGTCGAGTTAGCACCGAGTCAGATTGAGAGATGAGGGAGGGAGGGAGTGGAGAGGAGAGAGGAGGAGGAGGGTGATGGTGGTGGGTGGTTACCGAGCTTGGAAGAGGAGGATGATGAGGGAGGGAGGGAGAGAGGGAGTGGAGAGGAGAGAGAGGAGGAGAAGGAGGGTGATGGTGGTGGGTGGTTGTCGGACTTGGAAGAGGAGGAAGATGGAGGAGGGAGAGAGAGAGTTTGGAATTGGGTTAAGGTAGGGTGCAATGGGTAGGGTTAGAAAGTCAAGTCGAGTCGGGTTTGTTGGGGGCCTTGCACAAAACCTTAGGATCTAGCCCTTCAGAACAAACTAGAATTATGGATAATAAAGCAATGAAAACCATCAATGCATCAATCACACACCACACAAGAGATTTTTATGTGAAAAACTCTCAATGAGGTAAAAACCATGGGACCTCGTCCAGATCAACAATCCACTATGAAGTAGAACGTTACAAACTTCTTCACTCATGCAGGAGTGGATAAACAATAAAAAAAATAGAGAAAATGGAGAGATCTAACTGATTACGAGGACATAGAAGCACTGAGATATAGATTGCACAGTAGATAACCTCCACGAGCAGAACCTTCCTTCTATAAGCTTCTTCTTTCTCTTCCTCTCTCTCTCACCTTTTGATAGCCCTAAACCCTTCAGCAAATCCTTTGTAAAGCTTTAGGAAACCCTCTTGTTATCCCTAAAAAATCCTAGGCAACTCCTTTTATAGTTTAGAAAACTTCCCTTTCGCATCCCGGTTGCGAAAGGACTCAAATTCGCAGTTTCGCGCAAAATCGCGGAACAAATTGCGTAACCTACGACTAGTCCTGAAAATTTCAGGACTGGTCTTAGCCTCCTTCAACTGGTCGAAGCCCACCTTCGACTAGTCGAAGCTCACCTACGACTGGTCGAAGACCGCGGAGAAAAATAGTCCGAACTCGCTGGACTTTGAGTCGTACCACGACTCGAACCCACTACTGGTCGAACACCAGCCCACGACCGGTCGAGCAGGGCTCACGACCGGTCGAAAACGGGTTTAAAAAATTCATCAAATCTCCCCCTTTTTGACCCAGGAGGGATCCACTTTCTTCAAGCCAGCCAGGTTTCTACAAACCTCATGCTTACCCTTGAGTAAAGCCTTGGTCATCATGTCTGACTCATTATCATCCGTGTGGACCTTCTTAAGCTGTAATACCTTCTGTTCCAAAATATCCCTAATCTAGTGATACCGAACCTCTATGTGCTTCGACTTGGAGTGCTAACTTGGATTCTTGATCAAGTGTATAGCACTTTGACCATCGCAATAGACCACGTGCTCCTCTGCTTTAGGCTAAGTTCCTGTACGAACCTCTTCATCCAAAGCATCTCTTTACATGCCTCTGTGACTGCAATGTACTCGGCCTCTGTCGTCGACAATGCTACGACCTTCTGTAGCTTGCTCTGCCAAGAAACCGCTCCCCCTACAAACGTGAACATGAACCCCGATGTAGACTTCCTAGAGTCTATGTCACCTGCCATATCTGCATCTGTGTAGCCCTCTAACACAGGTTTACCGTCACTACTGCAGTATCCACTTCACCCCTGCCCAATGCTCTTTGCCAGGATTGACAAGATACCGGCTGACAACACCAACCGCATATGCTATGTCTGGGCGTGTACACACCATAGCTTACATCAAACTTCCTACCGCTGACGCGTAGGGTATTTTCTACATCTCTTCCACCTATGCCTTTATCTTGGAACACTGTCTGTCGCTCACTCTGAAGTGACCATCTAGTGGAGTACTGACCGACTTCGCTGCATTCATATTAAACCGCTCTAGGACTTTCTCAATATACCGCTCTTGTGACAGAGGATCTTCTTCGCTTCACACGTTATCTCCATTCCTAGGATCTGTTTAGTCGGACCCAAGTCTTTCATCGCAAAGACTTGCCCAACTCCTGTTTCAGCCTGTCAATCTTCTTGATGTCTTTTCCCATGATGAGCATGTCATCAACGTATAAGAGCAGTACTAGGAAATCACCATCTGAGAACTTGCGCGTGAACACACGGTGGTCCGACTCCGTTCTGTCATACCCATGTTTCAACATAAACGAGTCGAACTTCTTGTACCATTGTCGTGGAGCTTATTTCAGCCCATACAAGCTCTTCCTCAGCCTACACACCATATGCTTCTTGCCCTTGACTTCGAACCCCTCTGGTTGGTGCATGTAGATCTCTTCTTCCAGGTTACCATGGAGAATAGCAGTTTTAACATCTAACTGCTCTATCTCTAGATCCATGCTAGTCGCCAACCCAAGCAACACCCGTATGGATGTCATCTTCACCACTGGTGAGAATATCTCTTTGAAGTCTATACCTTTCCTCTGACCAAACCCTTTCACCACAAGTCTGGCCTTGAACCTCGTCTGTGAATTCTTCTGCTCAATCTTCTTTCTGAACACCCACTTGTTGCTCAAAGCTTTCTTGCCCTTAGGCAATTTCACTATATCATAGGTGTGGTTCTTATGCAAGGATTCCATCTCCTCTTGCATAGCTTTCAACCACTCCCCCTTATGCTCGTCGGCTAGGGCGTCAGAATAGTCTTATAGCTCTCCCCCATCGGTTAGCATAATGTACTCATGCGGCGAGTACCTCTTAGACGGTTGTCTTTTCCTAGATGACCTCCTCACCTATGGCTCAACAGGTGGGTCAAGTGGGGGCTGCTCCCCTGGTCCATCTTCTGAAGGAACTCTCTCATCCTCTGCACCTTGCTGTACTCCCCCGTCATCAGGCACCACAGGAGGAGTAACTGGATCCATGTCCTCTAGCTCACCTAAACTAGGCTGGTTCTTCTCTGGCTTACCAATGTCTTTTATACACTGATCTTAAAAAAAACCACATCTCTGCTCCTGACGAGCTTCCTCTCGGTCGGATTCCACAATCTGTAACAGAATTTTTTATCACTGTACCCTAAGAATACACATTGTCTGATCTTCATATCGAGCTTGGACCTCTCGTCCTTTGGTACGTGAACGGATGCCCTGCATCCAAACACCCTGAGATGACTGTACGATGGATCCTGTCCAGTCCACACCTTCTCAGGTACTTCTCCATTCAACGGGGCTAATGGAGACCTGTTTATCAAATACACCGCCGTGTGCATTGCTTCTCCCCAGAATGTCTTGAGCAATTTCGCATGGGATAACATGCATTTGATTCTCTCTACAATGGTGCGATTCATTCGCTCAGCTACACCATTATGTTGGGGGGGTCTTGGGAACCTTCTGTTCACGCTGTATACCCAGGGACTTGCAGTACTCGTGAAAGTCGTCAATGTATTCACCACCATTGTCAGTGCGGATGCACTTCAATGATCTACCTGTCTCTCTCTCGACCATAGCATAAAACAATTTAAACACACTAAAGACCTCGTCCTTGGATTTTAAAGCATAAACCCAAACCCTCCTAGATGCATCATCTATAAAAGTAACAAAATACAATACCCCACCCAAGGTTTTTGTCCTCATAGGACCACAAACATCAAAATAAACCAAATTTAATACATGCACTTTATTAACATGAGAAGCAGTTTTAACGAATGAAACTCTATATTATTTCCCTGATAAACAATCAAGACAGGTTTTGAGAGGTGTACCTGTCACGTCTGGAAGGAGCCGCTTCTTTACTAGTACTTAAAGCTCTTTTTCACTCATGTGGCCTAGACGCCTGTGCCACATGTCAATAGCTGAATCTTTCGCTGCGTTCAACCCACCCTTGCACATACTGACACTTGCCTTGTACAGGGTGCAACACTTCTTTCCTCTGGCCACGATCAACGAACCCTTGATGAGCTTCCATCGCCACCGAAAGAAAGGCTTTCATAGCCATCATCATCATCCAATTCCCATCGACATCAAGTTGAGGCGAAGGTCTGGGATATGCCTCACATCCCTGGAACCAATGTGCAGCCCACATCGGTCTTCACACAAATATCACCGACTCCCACGATTTTTGATATGCCAGAATTTCCTATCTTCACAGTCCCATAATCACCTGACTTGTAGCTTGTGAAGAAGCCTCTGTGTGGAGTCGCATGAAAAGAAGCTCCTGAGTCTATCATCCAGTTGGTGTCCTGACTCGTAGCCATGAGACATACATCATGATCTACTAAAAGAATAACTAACATGTCACCATCTGAAGCGACCGCAGTGGAATCTGATTTATCTTCCTTCCCTTTTCCTTTCTTGTCATTTTTCTTACCACGACATTCATGCTTGTAGTGGCCCTTCTTGCCACAATTCCAGCAATCAACATCTTTCCTGTTACTCGACTTGCCTCTTGATTTATCTCGGGCCTTCTCGCCCTTCCTGTTCTTTCCTCTCCCCCGTTCCTATGTCACAAGAGCCTCTTGCTGAGTAGACCCCTGAGACTTCCTCCTTGTCTCTTCATTGAAGAGACAACTAGTCACATGTTCCATGGATATCTTCCATCTGGCGCAGAGTTACTTAGAGACACCACCAATGTCTCCCAACTGTCAGGCAATGAACTAAGCAATAGTAAAGCCTGCAATTCATCATCCAGGACCATCTTCATAGAGGTGAGTTGGTTCACCATATTACTGACCTCATTCATGTGCTCGGCCACAGAACCACCATCTTTGAATTTGAGATTCACAAGTCGCCTTATCAGAAAAATCTTATTACCAGCTGTCTTCCTCTCATACAGTCCTTATAATTTCAACATAGATTATAGGTGAGGTTTCCGTGGACACATGGTGGAACACAGAATCATCCAACCATTGTCTAATAAACCCCACCGCCTTTCGGTCCATCTTCTTCCAATCATCATCAGTCATATCCTTGGATTTTGCTGATATGCCTAAAATTGGAAAATATAGGTCCTTGCAATAAAGCAAGTCCTCCATCTTAGCCTTCCATATGGTCCAGTTAGAACCATTGAGGCTAATCATCCTTGACGAGCCACCTTCCATAATTCAAAACCGATCATACCCGTTCAATGAACTCAGCTTTGATACTACTTTATTGGGGGCCTTGCACAAAACCTTAGGATCTAGCCCTCCAGAACAAACCAGAATTATGGATAATAAAGCAATGAAAACAATCAATGCATCAATCACACACCACATAAGAGATTTTTACGTGAAAAACCTCAAGGAGGTAAAAACCACGGGACCTCGTCCAGATCAACAATCCACTATGAAGTAGAACGTTACAAACTTCTTCACTCACGCAGGAGTGGATAAACAATAAGAAAAATAGAGAAAACAAAGAGATCTAACCGATTACGAAGACATAGAAGCGTTGAGATATAGATTGCACAGTAGATAACCTCCACGAGCAGAACCTCCCTTCTATAAGCTTCCTCTCTCTCTCTCTCTCACCTTTTGATAGCCCTAAACCCTTCAGCAAATCCTTTGTAAAGCTTTAGGAAACCCTCTTGTTATCCCTAGAAAATCCTAGGCAACCCCTTTTATAGTTTAGGAAACTTCCTTTTAGCATCCCGGTTGCGAAAGGACTCAAATCCGCAGTTTCGTGCAAAATCGCGGAACAAACTGTGTAACCTACGACTAGTCCTGGAAATTCCAGGACTGGTCTTAGCCTCCTTCGACTGGTCGAAGCTCACCTACGATTGGTCGAAGACCGTGGAGAAAAATAGTCCGAACTCGCTGGACTTTGAGTCATACCACGACTGGGGACGATTGAGTCGAATTTACCGATTGGGCCGGTAGCGGGGCTCATGGGTAGGGTTAAAGAGGTCAAAAAACCCATCAGGTTTTGGATCGGGTCGAGTATAACCGGATCGACTTTCGGGTCGAGTTACTGGGTAACTCAAACTCGACTCGATTTGAGTTCGGATTGGGCGAAGCCTACTCAGTTCGAATCGACTCGCCCATTCATTTCGAGTCGAGTCGGATCTGAATGAGTCGAACGAGTCGAGTTAGCCGGATCGAGTCGTCAGGTGCCCACCTCTAACCACCACGATCAGACCTGGCGACTTTAATCTTTCTATCGAGTTAATTTTTAACTTTAGCTTTATAGATTTTAAAAACATCCAAGGCATCTGATTTTTCATTTATAAGATAAAAATATCCAAAACAAGTGTAATCATCTATAAAAATGATAAAATATTTGTGCCCACTCCAAGATGCTATAGAAAATTATCCATAAATATTCGTGTGTATCATATCTAAGAGTCTTACACTTCTTATTGCACATTTTTTTTCTGGTTCTGGTATGTTTACCCTTAATATAATCAACACATATTTTATAGTGAGAGAAGTCTAGAGAATAAAGAATCCCTTCCCGCACTAACTTTTTTAATCTCTCACGAAAGATATGGCCTAATCGTTTGTGCCATAATATAGAGGGATTTTCATAGTCTAGTCTTCACTTAGATTCTACTTTATTTCCATACATGACATTTACATTATAAATCTGTGAGGCATTTAAGCCTAGTTGGTATAGGTTGTTCAATATAGAGTCAGTTCTGACAATAATTCAATCAAACTAAATAATCAACCTTTCATTATCAAATTTGAAAAAATATCATGATTTGTCTAAACGAGAAATGGAAATTAAATTGTGCCTTATATAAGGCACACAAAATGTATTTACTATATTCAATAAATAACTAGACTTTAACTTAAGCCTACAGATTCTCACTGCCTCCACATTTACTTTAACACCATTTTCTATGTATATTGAGCGTTCTGTGTCAATTGGTTGCCTGTTCTGTAGGAAGTCATGCACGAAAGTATAGATGTGAATAATTGCTCTCCAACTATCCACCAAGAATCTACCAACACATTAGATATATTATGTTCAAAACAAACCATGACAGAATTATTACCATTCCTTATGAGCCATTGCTTGTATTTTATGCAATCTTTCTTCTTATGACCTGATTTCTTACAAAAGAGACAATTATTACTTTTAGCTCGCTTGTTGCTCAATTCATTTGCACATTAATTTTCATGATTTCCATTCGGAAGACCAGAGAATTCGTCACTAGAACCTTGTTGAGACTATTGGGATGCCTTGCACAAACCTTAGGATCTAGCCTCCCGAAACAAACCAGAATTATGGATAATAAAGCAATGAAATAAATCAAAGCATCAATCACACACCACACAAGAGATTTTTACGTGGAAAACCCTCAAAGAGGTAAAAACCACGGGACCTTGTCCAGATCAACAATCCACTATGAAGTAGAACGTTACAATCTTCTTCACTCACGCAGGAGTGGATGAATAATGAAAGAATAAAGAAAACCAGAGAGATCTCACCGATTACGAGGACGTAGGAGCGCTTGCACCGTAGATCACCTCCACGAGCATAACCTCCCTTCTACAAGCTTCCTCTCTTTCTTTCTCCCTCTCTCTCTCTCACCTTTGATAGCCCTCTTGTGTTTTTCTCATCAACACAACATACATAGAAAAATCCTAGGGACCCTTTTTTATAGTTTTAGGAAACTCATTTCCGCATCCTAGTTGCGAAAGGACTTACGCATCCCAATTGCGAAAGGACTTGCGCATCCCAAAAAACTCATCAGAGACCAAATACAATTCCGTCTCACTAGCTAATCCCAAACCTTCCCGACCTCTATAGGGCCTGTTTGGCCGGGCAGGGTGGATGGGATTAGGTTGTATTAGGATGGATTGGAAGGAGCAATCCCGGGATTTGGCCGGGCGTGCTAAACAGGCAGAAGTTGGATATAGCAATCCCATGGGATTGCCAGCAATCCACTGACATCACCATCATTACCTTGAAATCCACCCAATCCCTCTTAATCCCATATATTTTGCTTGGGACATGTTTGGTTAGACAGAGCAATCCCGGGATTGGCTAACGTAATCCCGGGATTGGCCAGGCGAGCCAAACATACTCGCTGGTGAATTCCCTGGATATAGCAATCCCATGGGATTGCCAGCAATCCATTGACACAGCCATCATTACTTGCCATCCACCCTAACACAATCCAATCCCATGGGATGGGCCCGTCCAAACACGCCCTTAAAATCTTGATGAAATTTGCACGGGACTAAACGCAATTCCAAACCATCCAATCCTATATAATATCACACGCCAAATGCCTCCGACGCCATGAGTATACTTGTCAAACTCTGGGTAACTCAACAAGCTATAACATACCGCGTAAATTTTGTGGAGCCCACCATGATTTATTTATCTTATCTATCCCATCAATTCATTATACTAGATTATTTTCGGTTATGAGTCTAAAATCTAAGCATATCCAAAGCTCAAGTGGACCACACTACAGGAGACTGTACCTATCATTGAAATCCTAAGGGGGGTTATAAAGAATTTTTCGATCAAGGTAATATTTGTGTTTTCCCTTCGTCCATGTTTGTGCAACCTTACCAGCAGGTTGGATGACAAATAAACATCATTGTTGACTCCCACAGTGGACATCATTATCCCCACTAATTCCTGTGGTAGGGTCCACTTAAGCTTTGGATATGCTTGGATTTTAGGCTCAGCTCATAAAATAAGCTAAAAAATACAGATGAACTGCATGGATAATCCACATCCATTAACAAGTCAGTGGGGTCCACTTGAGCTTTGATGCTTGGATTTTAGGCTCTACCCCCTAAAAATGAGCTAAAAAACGGATGGACCACATGGATAAGCCACGTACATTTACGGTGGGCCTAACAAAGCTTACACGTTACGATACGACATGCATCCTACCCGTTTGTGCCACTGGTCAAATCTCCCAGATGTTAAAATCCAACCATTAAAGCTGGCTGGTGGCCCAGCTTGTGCCACTAGTCAATCTCCCTGATGGTAAAATCCTAACCCTTAAATCTGGCTGATGGCCCGGTATTTATCATAATCCGTTCTGAAAAATTAAAAAAATAAAAAATAAAATAATTTCGCCGTTGCCGGGGATCGAACCCGGGTCACCCGCGTGACAGGCGGGAATACTTACCACTATACTACAACGACTTTGTTGAAGAAGAATTCGTAAAATTTTATTTTATTTATGATTGTAATCAACGTACGTGTCAGATCGTACACATATGAGATTTAACAGCAGTCCATCAGGTAGAAAGCACGTATTAGATCTCATCGCCGAAAATAAGCCATTTCTCACATGCAGAATAAATGGTGGGCCAGACAATTGTATTCCAACACCTATTTTGTACAATGTGGTCCATCCGACGGTTGAAATGGCCCGACTTTGAGATAAAAGATCTAACCATTCTCTCTATAAATATGGAAATGTCAGATCTCTTGCACGTGTGATAGCACGTGTTGGCAAGGCTAAACGTGTGCGAAATTAGTAATGTCATGGAGCTTTGCTAAGCCCACACGCGTGTATAAACGTCAGCTAATGCACCCGCCCTGACATATGCCAGCGTGGCACACAGCTTCAATCATCCAAGCCATCCATTGGAAAGGTACCACTGTGGAGATTCACAGTCTCAAGAATCAGATGGAAGCGGATTGTCTGGTGTACCTCACACCAGCTATATAGCTGCTGTATTGACGTCAGCAAATTCTATGGGTCTTATCACGAGCTATGTGTTATATCCAAACCGTCCATCCATTTGACGAGCTCGTCTTAAGAATTGAGACGAAAAATAAGACAGATCTAACCTTCATTTGGACCACACTGAAAAATGCAGTGGGGGATTGAATGTCTACCATTGAAAGCCTTTTTGGGGTCACAGAAGTTTTGGATCGATTTGAAATTTGTTTTTCCTCTTCATTTAGGTCTTTTTGACCTTATGAACATATTGGATGGAAAATAAACGTTAAGGTGGGCCCTATGAATTGCTTAACAGTGAAAATCATTATCTCCGCTGCTATTTATGGTGTGGTCCAGATGATCTTTGGATATGATTCATTTTTCTGATAATGCTCTAAAATGATCTCTACAAATAGCCGAACGGTGTAGATATAATAAATACATCACTATAAGGCCCATGTAACTTTGATCTCTTTTGAACCGTTGGTACAACTAGGAGCTCGAGGAGCGTCAGTGCTCGTCTACGCACGACATGTACCTAGAGCAGCTATATAGCTGGTGTGTCGTACACCAGCCAATCCACTTCCGAATCAGATCTGTTCACTCGTCAGGTGGGGACGTAATTTATTGAATAGATATACGGTTTCTAGAAAAATTGGCTGAACATTTCTTACCCGCATGAAAGAAGAAAGAAAGATTAGTGTCCATCTGTTTTTCAGCTCATAGTACAGTGTCCATCTGTTTTTCAGCTCATAGTAGGATGTTTGCTATATATAAGAATACACAAATCAAAAGCTCAAAGACCCGTTTGTCATTTCTACTTTAATCTAATCTTAATAAGTGATATTTCAAAAAGCTCTTTTTATCTTATTAATGTTTTGAATAAGCTTGTTTGGTGAAATCATTTTTATATCCTGATTCTTGTTTTAAGTAAGCTGAGAAAATGGATTGTTGGTGAGGATAAAACACACGCATCATGGTGGTGCCCATAACACTGAATCCAAGTCCTAGTGGCACATCCTTTTCCGTGATTTCGGAAGTGGATTGGATATAGAGTAAATACCGTAAAGCCACCATACAGGTATGTGCTCTTACTCTGGTAGTAGACTCCTTGGAGTTTCAACACCTGGTTGAGGGTTCGAGTATCCATTGATAGGGAAATCCCACCCTGGCGTGAGTGTGTGGTGGTGTGTGTATAAATAAATAAATATTTTTTTAAAAAAAATGTGCCTTATCCATGACGTACATTTTTTTTTTTTTTTTCGTATCATATTAGGACAATATATTTAAATTGAATCATATCTAAAGCTCAAGTAAACAATACTAGAAGAAATTGTGAGAATAACCATGCCCACTGCCGAAACCTTTCCAAGTTTATTTATCATCCAACTATTAATGAGGACACAGAGACATGGATAAAAGTTTTTTTTGTTTTTAAATAAATATTCTTTTACAACTTTATTTGTCATCCAACTGTTAATAAGGCCGCCAAGACATGGATAAAAGTAAAAAACAAAAAACAAATATGACTTTGATCCAAAACTTCTTTACCCAAAAAGTTTTCAAGCGTAGACATTCAGTTGTCTAAGTACACTTGAAATTTGTATTTACTTTATTTTAAAGCTCATGCCCTAGGATGAATTGGTAAAATAGATGAATGGTATGGATAAAATACATAAATAGATAATACTAGGACCTCAGTGTTGAAACGAGGTATCTTTCACTCAGTCTACCATTTGAGCCATGGATCAGGGGCGACTCCATTCAGTTAATCTGATTGTATGAATTCTGAGTCCGAGTCACCGAGTCTTAGAACTAAAAGACAGTATAGCCACATTACTGCATCATCATCACACGTGGCACAGTTATCATTCAATTGGGATTGTTCATCTAGTGGGACCCAATGGATGGAAATTGATTCAAGAAACACAGATTAGACGATCCTAGCCATCTAAACGGCAGCCTTGCCGATGGAGCGGTGGAAAAGAAAAACAATTAATGGCCGACAACAAGTCCTCAGAAGCAATGATAAACGATGTTTATGATCTTATGATCAGTATGATTTCTGAAACTTTGTCCATCCATAATGTGTCCCTCTAGGTGGATGATTGAGATTGATGGATAAACTGGACAGTGTCATATATAGAGATAGATCTATTGAATTCGGGTTCCTGCAGGCACATTTATTTTTTATTTTTATTTTATTTTATTCTTTTTAACACTACCCCCACACACTCAAACCGTAGCGGGATTTTACCACCTATGGGTACTCAAACCCTGGACCAGGTGTTGAAACTCCTCAAAGCACATTCCATCTGGCCTACCTTCTGTCCCAACGTATGTAGTGTATATCTATCCGTTTTGCCATCTTATTTTAGAGTATGAGCCCAAAAATGAAGCTGACGTAAACATTCAGGTGGACCATATCACACAAAATAGTGGTGATTGAATGCCCACCATTAAAGGCTTCCTAAGGCCCACCGTCATGTTTATTTTCCATCTCACTTGTTGTTACGATCACACAGACCTAGATAAATGTAAAAACAAATATCAGCTTGATCCAAATCTTTTGTGGTACATAGGAAGTTTTTAATGATCAATTATCATTATTTCCTGTGATGTGGTCTGCCTGAAATTTGTATTTCATTTTTGAAACATGCACTAACATGGACCGGCAGAATGGACGGACAATGTAGATATATAACATGCACATCAAGGTGGGCCCATGTGAAGGTCTGACCGAACTTGGTGTGAATGTGACCTCACCCCATCTGATTCTATCCTGCATCACCACTGTTTCATGTGGTGTGGTCCACCTTACATTTGGATTTGCTTCATTTTTGAGATCATACCCTCAAATGAAATGTCAAAACTAATGGGCAACGTGGATGCAAGGAAAATCCATTACGATGGCCCTATAGTTAGGGACATTTTAGGGCATGACCTAAAAAATGAAGCAGATTCAAATTTGAAGTGTGGTTTGTAGGGCTCTAATATTTTTATTTGTAAATGCATTATACCTGAAAAGAGTATTAGGTGTAATCAATTTACATAATAATTCATTTGGCTTTTAAGTAGTAATCCGTTACAAGTAAATAAATTATGTGTTTAGATAGCGTGTAAAGTTTTTATAATATATAAAGTATTCATGTATGAACCTTTAAAAATACGTGCACACATTAAATGGATTGAATGTTTTCCACCTATCACATCACGGTGGCAATCCTAAAATGCAATATAAAAGTTTTCAATGGTGAACATCCCATCCTTTCCTCTTATGTCCATTGGACACCGGACGAGCTGTCTTTTTTAGGGCCATAAGAGAGCATAAGGGAAGTATATGATGGGTAGAGTGAATGTACCATATACATTAAGATGGGCACCACACATCATGAGTGTAAATTAAATATTGCGTTGACATGTATAATGACTTTTTAGTTGTAAAAACTTTATGAATAATTTAAAACATGATTTTTTAATTACCTATAATCCTTTTATAGATAAATACATGTATCCAATCAACCCTTGTAAGTACTTATACTTCTTTTACAGACAAATACATACATCTAAAGAGCCATTGTAATTAAATTAATTACATGTAAACCATTTATAACTTAAAAAGAATATATAGACATTCAAACGACTCCTAAGGTGAACCATAATAAAGGAAATAATAGTGATTGGTCTTTCAAAACTTTTTATAGATCACAAAAGATTTGGATCAAGTTATATTTGTGCGTTACCTTCTCAACGGGTTGGGTGGCAAATAAACATTTTTTAATGGTGGGTATTTAATCACCATTATTTATTGTGGTGTGGTCCACCTGACATTTGGATCTTCTTCATTTCTCCTGTCAACCCCTAAAATGAGCTGTCAAACGGATGGACGGCGTGGATGTAATGAACATATATCACGGTAGGCCCCACAGGATCCACCGAAGCCGTGACCCGCATCACGAGCTGGATGAACCCAAAGACTACGATTTCAAGTGGTGCCGCGAATTACTAAACCACGCCCTTAAATCCGAAAACCAGAGGGAAGGCAGAGCTGTAGCAGATCCGAAACCAATCGTTTCTTCTCATTTCTTCAACAACCAGGCTTCCGATTTCTCCAAAAAATCGTTCTTCAATTTCTCGCGAGATATCTCCGAGTGAACCCCGATATTTTGCGGCCCATCGGATCTTCTCGCCATGGGCTTCTTGATAACGACCCTGATCTTCATCTTGGCCGGCGTCGTCGCCGCTCTCCTCGTCAGACTCTTCTGCAACAAAGGCCCCTCTGTCAATCTGTACGATTTTCATTTCTCCTTTTTTCTTTATTTCGATTTGAGTTTTTTTTTTTTTCTTATTTTTGTTTTTTGTCGAATTTTCGATTCTTGAAAGGGAATTTAGCCAGCCAGATCCGTTCACAGGTGGAACTGTGATCAGATCGGGCATTTGATTGTTTTATTTATTGTAGTTTAAGATTCATTGTACGATCTGAACGGTCCAGATTGTCAGGGCGACTGTGGATTGCCCTAACCTGAAAATCTAGGGCAATCCTAAGTCTGTTCAATGCTCATCAAATGGACGGTTGAAAAGGGAAGTTCCTGACAGTTGGAATACAGAGAGCAAAGTATGCATTTGAGCTGGTTTGGATTGAGGTGGATGTATATACTGTTTAATGTATGCGTTTGCATTCCTATGATGAGCCATTCTTTTGGAAAAACATATTATAATTCAAACCATCTGACTCACTGTGGATGGTTCCCAACTTGAAAACCACACTGAATGGATTATCCAACTGTATATTGAGCGCCTGCCAAATGGACGGTTAAAAAGAGTAGTAGTCAACAGTTGAGATTCAGGAAGATGTCCATTAATCATATGGGTAGGACCACCTAACCAGATTGCCATTTTGGGATGGTTTTGATTGAGGTTTAGGGCCTGTTTGGATGCCTGTAACTTTTTTAAGTTGTAAGTAAGTTACATGTAACTTACTTACAGGTGTAAGTAAGTTACAGGTAATCCTGTTTGGATGTAAGTTGTAACTTAGTTACAGGTAACTTTGTTTTTGTGTTTGGATAACCTGTAACTTTGTTATAAGTAATAAGTTGGATATTCACGCTAGATAGAGTTTGAAATAAAGAATCGTTGAAAAATCGATTGACACATAAAAAAGACTGGATAAAATTATTCCATTTTATTAAGCCCATATAAATGAATAGTTTGACCGATTCTTAGGCTAAACTAATCAACAGGTGGACCATAAAAGTGGGCCCATGTTTTCAAAATGCTAGTAATGTGAACAAAAAAACTTTAATTGTACAGAGTGGATGTATAACACATCATCAAGGTGGGCCCCATGGTATACTTTTATTGTCTTGAAACTCAAGAACTCATTTAGGCCCACTATAAATGTGTGCGGCTTATCCAATCCATCCATGTGATGTAAAACCCCATGAAACAACCAGGGCCCAATTTTTAATTTGATCCAAAACTTTGGTGGGCCATGAAAAAACTTATAGTTTCCTCCCTTGATTTGCATATCTCTTTTCTATGGCCCACCGAGTTTTAGGTTAGGTTGAAAATCGGTCCCACGGGGTTCATGTATCTTGCATCACATGGACCGTTCGGATTAGAGTCCCATGACATGACATGTGTATAAAGTTACACACATGCGCAGTGCTGCAGAGAGCATGCCTACACATTAGCAACACCTAAACCACTCCCGTTTTTTTAAGCACAAAAAAAAGAAAAAAAAAAAAGAAGAAGAAGAAGAGGGGTTGCGATGAAAACCCTACCGTTTTGGGGAGGAGAGAGGGAGAGCGGTAGTTGCAGAGAGAGATCGCGCAGAGAGAGATCGCAGATAGGGAGAGAGAGAGAGAGATTGCAGAGAGGGAAGAAAGAGAGACAGATTGCAGAGCTTAAAAAATCCGACCGTGGGTGCGTTTCTCCCTCTTCCCCTCGTTTTAAAAATCCAACCCTCTGAAGGTAGGTATGCTTCTTCAATGCAGGTGCGATTCTTCCCCAACGTTTTGCATTTCAAAATTTTCAACCGTTACATCTAACTTAGTTACAGTAACTTGAAAAACGACTCTTTCTCCTGTAAGATTTTCGGCCCTTTCTCCTGTAACTTAGTTACGGAGTTGAGAGAAAGTCACCTGTGACTTTCCTCCCCCAAACACCAACTGTAACTAAGTCACCTGTAACTTACTTACATTTTAGAGAAGTTACAGGCATCCAAACGACCCCTTATAGGTGCAATTGTGGACAATTGTCTTGTTATACAGTTAAGAAATAACATGCTCATAGGATGAGTGTAGCTGAAATGAGGATGCTGAGACGGTTGAGTGTCAAGAAAAGGAAGGACGGAACTAGAAATGATTCAATGAATTCATTCAAGAGAATTTAGGAGTACCACCAATAGGTAGTAAGATGAGGGAAAGTAGACTTAGATGGTTTGGTCATGTGCAACGCAGACCAAGAACTGCTTTGGTTAGAACTTAGAAGTAGTTGGTACAAGTTGAAGGCTCTAAAAGGGGAAGGGAAAGGCCCGAAAGGACGTGGGTGGAGACGGTAAAAAAAACTTGATGATCTGTGATCTAACTGAAGTTATGACCTTTGATAGAGCGGAATGGCGGAAAAGAATTCATGTAGCTGACCCCAATTAATTGGTATAAGGCATAGATGATGGTGGTGGTGGTGGTGATGATGCTAATGATATGCCATACTTTGGAAAAGTGTAGATCAACCTAAATTGCTGGTGTTTTAGCTAGGGCTCAATTTTAGTTATGCTTCTAAGCCTTTCTACTAGGCCCACTTGTGGATGGTGATAATGCGGAACTTCCATCCAAATAATCTTAGCCATTAGGTTTTTTGCTCTAGAAATGGATGGTTAGAAAAATAGTAAATGGTCAATGACAAAGGCTAAATGTAGCAAATAGAGCAAATGGTCATTATACAGAGGCGAAAGGTTTACGCAATTGGATGGATGGGTTGATCAATGGAGGAAAAGATCTTTGTCCATCACTGAACAATCTGAACCCTTGGAAGATATGTCCCATCAAGTGTGGAATGTTGGCATGAATGAAAAGTCTAGTAATTTGTTTAGGAAAATATCCAATTCCTTCAAATTTTATGGAGTGGATTGGAGCTTATTAATTGAACATCATTTGATCGAATTTTATCACATGCAGATGTAAATGATGGTGATAATAATAACATTACAGAAATTAATGAATTTGTTATTGTTCTAGGGTATTTGATCAATGTGCGTTCAATGCGTGTATTGAAGTTGTTTGGGAGAATTCTTGGAACTTTTTGTGAAGTTTGAACAAACAATAATGAGTTGAAATTCACGTTCTCATCTCAATCTTAACTAATATGCTTGGACTACATATTCATGAACCTAAGTTGAAATTTGCATTCTCATCTCAATCTGAACCAATATGCTCGAAATACATGTTCATGAGCCTTCCATCTTTCCATAAAATGCCAAGCAGGACAATTCTCTAATAAATATGACCCTCATCCCAAACAGACCATTTTCAACTTTTGTATGTTGAATCTTCAATGAGGGAACTCATCTAACTACCAAGAGCTGGATAGTCACCACCAAACACAACTAACCTTTAACGAGATTTCGAATCTTAGCCAACCTGAGAAAACGACTGAGAAAAGAGGCGTCTGACTAGTGACCGCCTCTTCACCTTTTTGCACTAACGCATGCTTTCCAAGTTTGAGTTGAGTCATCTAATTGTCAAGTGACCATGTGTGATCATTGTATCCATCAAGGCCATCCAACAAAAAAGCTTTCACTTTTGGAAAGAGGGGCTACCATATACCTGAATGAATGGTGTTAGGTTACAACAAGCGGAGTGAGCTAGACAATGTAGCTTGTGACAAGGAGAGTGTATGTACCTTGAGAATCCTATATGATGATGTAGGCGGTAAGATCTGGATTTTCTACAATAACCTGCCCCAGTTCAGGGTGGATTTCAAATCCAATCAACTGCTATCCTTCTCCGTTTTGGTTCCACAATTTCAAGTTCCGATCGTCTTTTCGGTCGTGTATGTCAAATGCTCCAATATTCAACGTAGGGCTCTTTGGGAAGATATGGTCAGCTTGTCCACTTTGGTGTAGGGCCCTTAGGCGGTGGGGGGTGATTTTAATGAAACCCTGGCTGTTTTGGAGAGAAGGAGCCGAAGGAGGCATACTGGTACTTCCTCCAGGGATTTCGCTGATGCAGTTGACAAGGCAGGGCTGATTGATGCTGGGTTCATAGGGAATATCTTCACGTGGTGTAACAATCAGGCTGGAGCAGGTCGTGCCTGGGCCAGACTTGGCAGAATCTTAGTCAACACGTTGTGGAATACTACATTCCACACTTTCCAAGTGGAGCACCTCCCCCGCGCTACCTCGGATCATGCCCCTCTCCTTCTGGACTTCCCCAACAATCCAAGGAATGGTCCCAAACCATTTCGCTTCCATCGAATGTGGACCCAACATGAAACCTTCTTGCCCATTGTTAAGGAAGCTTGGGAGTCAGTATCTGGCCCGGATCCCATGCGTGCTTTGCTGGGGAAGCTGCACGCTGTCAAGATAGCTCTTAAGGTTTGGAATAAGAATGTTTTTGGGAATATTTTTGGTCAGATCAAAATAGCGGAGCAATCAATTATTCAGCTAGAAGAACAACTTTAGCACATAGATGCCACTGGGGAGGCCGATCGCGGGGCCCATCAAGCGCTCATCGATGCCAAAGCCAACTTGTGCCGCCTTGAAATTCTTGAGGAAATGTTCTGGAAACAAAAAGCTCGCAACCATTGGCTGACTGAAGGAGATCGCAACTCAAAATTCTTTTGTGCTTCGGTGGCGGCGAGGCACAGGAAAGCTTTAATCAGGTCGATCACGCTGGATTCGGGGCAAGTGTTAAGTTCTTCTGCTGAAATCAAAGACGAGGCGGTGAGGTTTTTCCACAAGTTGTTTTCGGCAGTGGCCCCTCAGGTTCGGGAGGATCTTTTTCAAAACATTCCTTCTCTTGTCTCAATCGAGGACAATAATTTTCTCATGGCCCCCCATCTTTGTCTGAAGTTAAAGAAGCGGTGCTAACCATTCCAGCCAATGCTGCGCCAAGCCCCGATGGCTTTTCGGCCGCCTTCTTCTCAGGGTGCTGAGACGTTGTGGGGCAAGACCTGCTCTTGGCTGCCAGAGCAATTTTCAGTGGCAGCCCCCTTCCTAGGGCTTTCACTTCTTCACTGATTTGTCTTATCCCTAAAGGGGATTCCCCGTCGTCATTTGCAGACTTCCGACCCGTTAGTCTCTGTAATTGTGTCTACAAAATTCTTGTTAGGATCATATCTTCGAGACTTGCTTCGATTCTCCCAAATCTGGTTTCGCTTGAGCAAGGAGCATTCGTTCAAGATAGATCCATTGCCGAAAATATTGCGTTTGCGCATGAGATGGTCAGAAACATAAACAGGAAAGTTAGAGGTGGCAATATTATAGTTAAAATTGATTTGGAGAAGGCGTATGATAGGCTTGACTGGTTCTTCCTGCGAAACGTCCTACTTCGCTTTGGTTTCTCCGATCCCTGGGTGCGGATGGTGGAGCAGTGCTGGAGTAACTCTTGGTTCTCCGTTTTAATTAATGGGGAAACGGGGGGCTTCTTTAAATCGACCCATGGGATTAGGAAAGGGGATCCGCTTTCCCCCAGTCTCTTTATTCTAGCTACGGAGGTTCTCAGCAAGGGCTTTAAAAATCTAATGGACCAGGGCAGTTGTCTCGCATTTTAGGCGGGTAGAAACTGCACGAGAGTCTCCCATTTACTTTATGTAGATGATACACTGCTTTTTTTAAACGGAGGCCTTCCCACGGTTCGGGCAACAAAAAGATTCCTCGACTGCTTCCAACAAGTCTCGGGTTTGAAAATCAATTTTCTCAAGAGCAAATTCTTGTCTTCAGACGGTCTTCCAAGGACTAGGTTGGAAGCTATTCAGAGAGTGCTGGGGATGTCAAGAACCTCAGCCAGCTTTGTCTACCTCGAGGTTCCAATTGCAACAGCTTTCCAACCTCTTCTCGATAAAGTGGACAACAGGATATTTGGCTGGCAGGCTAAGTGTTTATCCCAGGCAGGGAGAGTCATGCTGGTGAAACACATTCTCAGCAGTGTTCCCGTGCACACCCTAGCTGCTGCAGCGGTTCCGTCCTCAACTTTGAAGGCTTTGGAAAGCCGTTTTGCCAAGTTTTTCTGGGGTTGGGCTGAGGGCAAAAGGAAATTTCATTGGAAAAACTGGGCAGTGGTAGCGTCTCCTATAACTGAAGGTGGGGGGGATCAGAAGTCTTGCAGAGGTCATGGTGGCACTCCGCCTAAAAATGGCGTGGGCGGTTAAATACAAGGAATCCAAAAGTCTTTGGGCTGAGTATATGCGTGCCAGATTTCCACACGATTTTCGCCCTCCATCTCAGGTTCATCCAGTCCTCTCAGCGTCGCCGTTATGGAAACGGATCAAGGACCTTTTCCCCCTATTGGACTCCAGGATGCAATGGCAAATAGGGAGGGGCGATCTCAGCTTTTGGAAAGATAATTAGTCAGGATTTGGCCCCCTCAGAGTGGAGAACCCTGTCCCTGCTTAGTTAATGGATCTCACGATAAGGGAATGTTCTTTCCTACCACAGGAGCTGATCAAAGCGATTTTCCACGGTGGTTTCTGCACCTCTGATGGCCCGGACGTCCCGATATGGCCCCTTGAACCTTCTGGTTTATTCTCAGTTAAATCTGCGTGGATGTCCTGCAGAGCGCCTCGGCAATAGGTGGCTTGGCATGATAAGATCTGGATTCCGTTAATGCCGCCGAAGGTCTCCTTGCTGCTTTGGAAAGCGATTAGGGGAGCCCTTTCAGTGGACTCGGCGGTCCAAGCTAAAGGCATCCATAACCATATCACCGTCTGCTGCCGCGATGGCCGATCGATGTAAGGGCATTCCACACTATCCTCCACATCTTTCTGCATAGTGCACGGGCTGAAGCGGTGTGGTCCCACTTTGCATCTATCTTTGGCTTCTCTTTAATTGGGGTGTCTTCCATTCCGGTTAGGCTGCAGCATTGGTGGCAGGGTCCTTCCCTGAGGGGAAGGATCAGATTACTATATAGAATGATTCCAGGCTTTATCATTTGGGAGCTGTGGAGGGGCAGGAACCGGGCAAAATTCGAAGGATCCCACCCCTCCTTTCAGGTGCTTGTGTCGCTGTCGGTAGGGTGGCTTCATGCGTTCTTCCTCCGAGAGTTTCCTGATCGGCCTCATAGTAGATCAGCAAATCTCCTTCTCTCTCGTATGGGTTTTAATTCCCAAGGCCTCTCTCATCCCGAGCCCATAGTAACAGTTGTCAAATGGGCCAAACCTCCACATGGCTGGGTAAAATTAAACGTTGATGGGTCCGCCAGGGGAAACCCAGGCCTCGCAGGTGGGGGAGGGATTTGCAGAGGGAATGATGGCACTTTCCTTTTTGGTTTTGCAGAAGGGTACGACAAGGCCTCTAACACCTGTGCTGAAATCAGGGCCGTTCATGACGGGTTACTCTTCTGTATTACAAGAGGCTTCAGAAGAATCATCATCGAGTCTGACTCCCTGTCAGTGATCAACTTCCTGAGTGGTAAGACAACCCTGGGGTGGAAATGGAGGTACTGATTGAGCAAGATATTCGCCCTCCAAAAGTCTGGGGAAGTGACTTTCTGTCATATTCTAAGGGAGGGGAATGAGCCGGCTGACAGACTGGCTAGATTGGGCAGCGACTCCCAGTCCTCCGTCTAGTTTCTCTCTCTTTCTGAGGTCCCTCGGGAGATTAGAGGGCTCATTTTCTTGGATAAGGTGGGCCTGGGTGCCCTGAGACATTAGGGTGGTCTGGATCTGAATTTTTTCTCTTTCAATTGTATAGTGGATAGTCATACGATAGGATTTGGCAGGTTTTTTTTTGTAACTGCTGGTCCTGAATTGTACAGAACCCCCTGGTTCCCACGCCCAAGGAATGAAATGATACTCGTTTAAAATAAAAATTTTAAAAAAAAATCCTATATGAATATACTGATTCTCTTGCATCAACTCTCTCTTTCTATTGAAACCTACTTTACCCTGCCCATAAGCTTGAGAAGACAAGCTACTCTACCATCTTTTAAATTCTTTATAAAGAAAGGATTCCAAACAATCCCACATAACACTTACCTATAATCACCTTCCTCTTACCTATGGTGTTATAAAGCTCTCTAGATACATGGAGCACAAAGCTTCCTCCTTTCACCAGATGTATTGATTTATTTTTTTTTCAAAAATAAAAAAATTTATTTTTTAATTTTTGTTTACATTTTTCATTCTTTTCTATCAAGAAACATGCTGATTTGTTAAGTGATTTGGATCACTCATCATCATCATCATCATCATAGCCTTGTCCCAACTATTTGGGGCTGGGTTTATAAACCTGTTTTGCCAATAACTCTTATCTAGGGCCCTACCCTTGGTTAGTGAACAAGCCTCATAACCCTTCACATCACCCTGATCCAAGTACTTTTAGGTCATCTTCTTTCTCTTCCTCTTTCCAGTCCCTTCAACCGTAGCCAATGTTCCCTACTTATTGTTGCAAATGATCGAACAATCTAACTCTACTCTCCGTCATTTTATCTCTCTATTCATGTTGCTGTCTAAGTACCCAACGCTCTGCCCCGTATAGCATAACTGGAAGAATACCCGTCTTAAGAAAATTTCTCCCCAAGTTTCATAAGCATGCGGCAGTCAAAGAACACTCCAAAGGCACATCTCCACCTTATCGCTCATCTCTAATAGCACCATTACCATCTCCACGTCTTTTTGAAAAATAGAGCCAAGGAAATGAAACAAATCACTTCAAGGAATCTATAACTATCAATTGAACTCAAGCCTCACCTCATAACTATGCCACTAAAGTTGCATTCCATATAGTCCAACTTGGTTATGCTAATTCTTTATCTTCAAGACTAGAGCCTTCCTCCAAACATTCAGTTAAGGAGGTGTTTGTTTTCCAATTTCCTCCTGTAAATACACGCAAATGAGTAATGATTAATTACCAAGGTAATTCAAGGTAATTGTAGCACCATTTTCGATGCAGACATTAATAGCTTACTTTTTTAATGCTAAAATCGATGAGAGGTGCAAATTTCATGTGGGGCCCACTGTGATGCATAAGGCTTATCTACACTGTTCATCCATTCTACCGACTAATTTTAGGGCATGAGCCCAAAAATGAGACAAATCCAAAGTTCAAGTGGACCACACCACAGGAAACAATGGAAACTGAACGCCTATCATTAAAAGCTTCTTGGGGGGTCCCAAACATTTTTGATCAAGCTAATATTTGTTTCTTTCCCCTTATGCATATCTTTGTGACCTGATGAACAGGTTAGATGACAAATAAACAATCTTGTAAGCCCTAGGAAGAAAAAACTTATCAATGGTTAAAGTTTTACAACCATTGTTTCTCATGGTGTGGGCCACTTAAGCTTTGGATCTGTCTCATTTTTGGGCTCATGTCCTAAAATGTTCAGGAAAAACGGATGGACGGCGTGGATATGTCACACACATCACGGTGGATGCCACAGATATAAATCAGCCTTTTTGGGACCGAGTTTCAAGATGGAAATATACCCTGGCTTTCAAAAGCATGTAAATAACAATAATTAATCATTTACTTGTATTTATACAAGGGAATTGAAAAACAAACACACCCTAAGGGTTCGCACCTTCCCTAGTCTCATGGATCAACCCCACATCATTTGCCAAATAACACACACCAAGGACCTCATCCTGGGCATGATTCAAATTCATTATTCTATTATGATTGTACTCATTAGGACTTAAAAAAAAAAAAAAAAAAAAAAAAACTAATTGTTGGCAATGAGGAAGTTTTGAGTTAGTTGTCCTCCATGTGAAAGGGGTATACCACAAATGGGAAATTGATCATGTTCAAAATAGTAACATTTGTGGTTGCTTTTTTCATAGGTAATGAGAGAGGCCACTTTTGTGGTTATACACTCATGCAAAAAGTTGTGTCAAGGGAGTCAAGCCCCCATCACCATCTCACGCACCTTCCTCTTTACTCTTTATATTCTCTTTAACAGAATTTCCTTTTTATCAAAAATAGAAGTAAATAAAATGATAGTGGTTATGATTTAAATATCAATTTTGGTGCATGTATCACACTAATGAAGGGGCATTTTTACACCGGGCTCGAGTGGGGTGGCTTGTGGGATACAGGGGCACACTTGGGGTGGGCAGCCCGCGTGAGGCGGGTGTCTTGTGTAAGGCGGAACCCATGTGATGTGGGACCCACGAGGGGGGTTTGACCGAGGACCTAACCCATGGGATGTGAGGCCTGGGCTATGAAATAAAGGGATTGATTTGACACGTTTTATTAGTTCGAGCTTTTAGAGCAAGTGTTTAGTTGTCCCGCGTCAAAGTGGTATCAGAGCGGGGGGTCTGGTGTTCAAGACTCCTCACCGAGGGTGATTAATGCAGGAGCATTTCCACACTTAGCCTGAGTGGGGCGGCATGTGGGATGTCGAGGACCTAACCCATGGGACGTGGGTCCTAGGCTATGAGATAAAGGGATCAATTCGCGACACTCTATCAATTCAAGCTTTTAGAGCAAGTGGTTAGTTGTCCCAAGTCATACATCCTTGAGAGCTAGAAACATGTTGGTTCGTATGGAAAATATCGCATGTATCTGGGAATGTATCGTTGTTTGAGGGAAACTTTGGTGAGTTATGGAATTTTTCAATAGAAACTTCAGGATATGTTGAAAGAGACATGATTACTTGCTTAAAACTCAAAAGATCACAAAAGACAAGTATGCACAACAAGTTTTCTTTGTATAGGGTCCTAAACTATGCGTTCTCTGACAAAAGTGATGTAGCTATATCCAAAATGAGTTCATATAACTCATAAATCATTCAATACAAGTATGAAAGAAAAAAAAAAAAAAAAAATTCTCCAAAAAATTTGGGAGAAGATGGATTTTTTTGTGAGTTTATATATATATATATATATATATATATATATATATGGTGTAGGAATGTATCGCTGATACATATCGCAATGTATCAACATGTATCGATGATATGGTGGACTTTTTTTTTTTTTTTTGAGAAGATGTGGTGGAATTTTATGAAGGGTTTTTGGCAAAATATCTCAATGTTTCTTCACGATATATCAGCGATATGTTGGGATAGTTTGTGCGATGTAGAGGAATTTAATAATTTCCTGTCTTTCATATCATCCACATGCAATATTGATAGTATTGGTTGATATATTAGTTGGTACTATCAATATTTAAATCACTGGTAATTGTTTCCTTGGTGGAATTTTATGAAGGTTTTTTAGCAAAATATCTCAACGTATTGATATATTGCGATATATTAGCGATACGTTGCAATATTTTGTGCGATACAGACGAATTTAATAACTTCCCCTGTTTTGTATCAGCTACATGCAATATGGATAGTATCGGCTGATATATCAGCTGGTAGTCTGGTACTATCAATATTTAAATCACTAGTAATGGTTGCCTTGTGTGCTGCATGCACATTTCATTAGTTTCAGTGATTTTTTGCTAGATATATCGTTGCACTTCTACAAGGTCAGTTCCATATTCATCAATGTCTGGATTATTGGTTCTGGCAAAGAGTATATTATATACATTTAATGTCCAATGGTGCTTTGGATATGGTTGAACATGGAACCATGGAACTTGTCAAGTCTATCCCAGAATCTTAAACTAAGGCATGTTTTTGGTGTGAAGTTACTGAGTTACTCCAAATGTTGTTTGGGTACTGACAACCTCTCTAGATATATCCTTTTCTATTGTTTTCATCTGCTTTCTAGATATATCCTCTTCTATTGTTTTCATCTGCAAATGATTGATGTTTTTCTTTTGTATGCAGGCTCCATCTAACATTGGTTATCACAGCAACTGTTTGTTGTTGGATGATGTAAGTCTCCATCTTTCCATGTGCTTACTCACATAGAATCTATTGATTTGTTGGAAGATTTGAAATTTAAAGTTTTTGGAGCTATTATAATACATATGGGAAAAAAAAAAAAAATGATGCATGAGAAACTTGTGTGTTGTGATTCCTTGATGAATGGCACTGCGAATATATTGGCATTGCTCGAAGCATTTTATTTAGTGATGTTCGAGACTCAGGGGCAGTTCCATGGTTTGCTTATGTTTTGGTCTTCTAGGAAGTCAGATGCAAAGATTGCAGTGAAATATGATAGAAAGAACATGACATATGACAAGTGAATAATGGTATGCTATCTGGTTCATGACATGTTAATGGGAATCCTCATCTTGTAATTTTTTAAACTTTTTTTCTTGAAAGGCTGTAATTTGTTTATTTTACAACTATAAACATAAACTTTATTAGGCAGACCAGAGAAATGGAAAAAGAAAAGCTAAGATCTACAATATTTACAACAATGGCCCACCACTGAACAAGTAGTTTTGCCCTACTGAAATAATCCAAAACCCGGCCACTTTGATTTCTGAAACAGTGCTTGTTTCTTTCCTCCTGAAGTGACCAGATTCCTGCTGGTAAAACCAATTTCTAGATAGTTGTGCCTTGTTTGGCCGATCCTCACACCATGCCAAGCTGGAAAGAAATTCTCCATCGACTTAGGAATCACCCACAATATACTGAAGAGGGAGAAGAAATTGGCCTACAGCTCAGTTGTGAAGGTACAACATTGAAAGAGGTGGTCCGCTGATTCCTTGCCTTTCATACACATGAAGCACAAATTTGCAAGTGGCAACTTCCTTCCCCAGAGATTATCGATGGTTAGCACTTTGTTTTTCCCAACTAAGTAGGCCAAAACTGCATCCCAGCACCATTGATCCCAAGCGCTAGCTTAGCATGCAACGTAACAATAAGAGATTGGCGAGATCTTTGGTTTCATCATCCAAGAGATACCTACGACATGATGGGCCACGACATGATGGGGCCCAGATTATAATTTCTCCTACTATTGAGAAGCATTGTGCAACTGGAATATCTTCTAAAGGAGAGGTTTGCGCGAACCTTGGAAAAGCTTCCCACAATGGTCTATCACCCAACCAAATGTCCTTCCAAAAGCATATCCTTTCCCGTTTCCCAATGAGAAAGCTACCCCTCCGAGAATGTCTTTTAGCTGAGCTACTGATTTCCATAGGTATGAGGATCTATATAGCAATAAAGCCTGAGTCAACCATCCCCCCGATTGAAGTCTATATTTTTTCCGTATGATGTTTTTCCACAAAGAATCATTCTCCAATCCAAACCTCCATTACCATTTACCTAGAAGAGCTTTGTTTGTCATCTACAAGGACCTTAGTCCAGAGCCTCCTTCAGTTCGTAATTCTTTTAACGGTGAAAGGATTTTATTAAAACTGATAATAGCAACTAAAACTCAGAGAAGGATGATGAAGAATCATCTCACCCAATTTGTCTTTGACTAGCTATTCTGCTGCAATTTGTCAAGCACACTGGAATAGGGAATAATCTCGTGGCATATGTGGCACATGTGCACATTGGCAGCTTGACACATGTGGGGAGCTTGAAGATTAATGGTGACACATATGAGGTGCTTGAAGATGTACGATGGCATACGTGAGGTGCTTGAAGATGTACTGAGGAACATATGAGCTACTTGAAGATCCACGGTGGCACCTGTGGGACACTTGAAGATGGACAGTGGAACTTGTGGCACATCGGCACGTGTCCCATGACTGTAGTCGGGTTGTCTCACTTTTTATTGAAGACACCACTATCCTCAGTGACGATCACATTTGTGGCTCAGCTATGCTCAATTTTTTGGGGGGTTCTTTGTGCAGCCTAGGCAAATGAGGAATGGGGTCACTTGTCCTGGATAGCGTTTCTCGGACAGAACTTTGCTTGACCAAACGGCCTGAAAGAGTGAAAAGATGTTGCGGTTCATGATGAGCAGGCAGTTATTCAGCATTTGATGGTAGCAAGGGTGGTTGACATAAAGAAGTCAAGGAAAAAAAAAAATTATAATTTGGTGTTTCCTGTGCCTTCGCACTTCCCAACATTTTACTCTGCACCCAATTTCATGTTGGTTTCTGCTTATTCTTTCTGCAACTAAAGTTTTCAATTCTCGCATTTGGAAAACAATTCAACTAAATCTCATTTGAAAAAGATCGTAATTGAGGCATATGACTTGCTCAAAGATGAATTGGCAGAAGCTTTTGCTCATGTTAATTGTTTCTAATTGTTCAATTCATCTGTGAATTGAAGGAGGTTGAAATGGAGCTTAGGGTTTAGGGTTTAGACAACTAAGTTTGACTAGTTTCCTATGCCTGTTTTAGTCTAGAATCTGGATCATTTACATAAGTCATTACTGCTTATATTTTGGTTCACTGAAATATCTTTTATCTTAATAGCGTATAGAATAACTTGAAGCCTGTTTGGGAGTTTGGATAATAAAAGGATAGAAAGTGATGTTTTCTTTAAAGGTTATTTTCCAAGAAAGCATTTGGAGATGGGAAAATGAAACAGGGGTTGGGCAATTTTTTATTTTTTATTTAGGTCTTTTTCTACTAAGACACATCTAGGAAAATGTTTTCCACCAAAGTGAATTCCCAATCGGGGAAATTTGTCATTTTCTTGGAAGGTATATATTCCACCCAAATACTTTCCAAGCTCCCCAACAGGCCGTAAAGGAAAAAAATCCTGTCACCTACAGTTTGATTTAGTTTTCCATCTTACGGGTTGTTACCCCATTTCACCTTGTATACAATCAATGGTAAATTGGGTTACGTCCAAATGGGCCCTGAAATCCGAATGTTGATTTTATTTTATTTTTCCATTTGTTTCTTTTGTCAAGACAATAAGTTAACACAAATTGATCCTTGGGGAACATTTGGAAAACCTCCTCACCTCTTTGTGTGCTAGCATGCATACAAGCGTATGGGTAATCATGTTTTTAAATGCATGCATGCCATCTTGATTTTTCATTGCTAGATAATAATTCTGATTCCCATTCACATGTGTGGGGCATCCAAGCTGTGCATCAAGTGGGCCCCACTGTGAAGATGCCCTGGTCCAAAAATGTTATGCTGGTCAACACTTGAGGTGAGCCACACGTATGAGAGACTCGATTGCTAAGATGAGCTCTCCAACCATCAACATTCAATGTGCAGTTGTAGGCCACCAAAACCCAAATATGAGATGGTTGGCCTGAATCATGGGTACAGTCATCTAACCAGTGGGCAGCCCTGGGCATCCCACACATCTGCCAGCCTGTGGATGTGTACAGGAATTTAGCGAAACTTATGGTTCGTATCTTGAGCTACTTCTATTTGCCTTTTTAGGTGGGCCATCGTGTATCTGGCACAGCTGAATCCGCTAATCGTTCCCATCCTTAATGAAGCGGAGTAAGGTATTTATCAGGGTGTGGAGGTATGTATCATCCCGTAATCCAAATCATGTATGATCAGTGGCCAGAAAACCAATTGTATTAGACGTCGCCTGAATTCCTGCAAACCTTCTCCATAAGATTCCATTCTTCCACTTATTGCAGTAGAGCTGAGTATATATTACTTGTCTAAGCACTCCGGCGTTTATTTGTTTGCATTGCATCTGTGCTAGTGGATATCTTTTTCCCCATTATTGAAAAATATTAATGTGGTTGTTGCTTCTGTTGGACTTTGAAAACTTGAATATGATTGAGGAATTCCTTAGTGAAGTCGCAACGATGATTGGTCCACCTAGGGGACCAACCTAGGTGAGGCAGGCCAAGGGTATTAGGGTCATAATACCTTTTTGATGTGCATGCTTAGGTGGACCAATCAGCATTTACTTTGGTTGCTTCTTCCTCGACACTAATTTCCTCCCCCCATAACACCAAGCCCTTTGGGACCCACTGTCATGTCTTTGTTATATCCAATCCATCCATTGGTTGTGCCAGCTCATGTTAGAACGTTAGCTCAAATGACAGGCAGACTCAGAACTCAAGTGGGTCACTATTATGTGACTGTTATTTTTATCTTATTTTCTTAGGATATTTTTTTTATTAATTTCTTTGAGATGATCTATAAGGGGAGGAGTTGATGAGTGGTCTAGATTAGAGGAGAGGTTGTGGACCTTGCTTATGGGTCTAGGTTCATCGTATTTGGTTTAGTGTCCAAGTTCATTGTATTTGGTTTAGTGTCCAAGTTCATTGTTTTTAGTTTGGTATCCAAGTTCATTATATTTTGGAGACAAATCCAAAGGCATAAATGAAACTTAAAATATTCCACAATTCTCTATGTGAGCAAGGAGGCCGGCCTTCCTGGAATTTGACCAAACTATCACTACCTTATCCACTTGCCATTCTTTCATCCCTCAAAAACTCCCACGTAGGTTTTTTTTTTTTTCCTTGGACAACCAAATTGCAACTACCATGCATGGAAAGGGCAAGCTGGAGAAGAGGCCAGAGTGGCCGCTGCAGAGCATGGTGGAATGTTACAATCCCAAGGGTTTAATAGCCTAACCTTACACATTCTATTAGTCTTGGAGCTTTCGGCATATTGGTTAGGTTCTTAACTGTCATCTTTTCCTCTCTTTGTATTATTATTATTATTATTATTATTATTATTATTATTATTATTATTATTTTCCTTGGGTTCTTAACAGTCACACCAGGAGAAACAGTGGAGATTGAACGCCCACCATTGCAACCTTCTTGGGACCCACAAATTTTGGATCAGGTGATAACTGTGTTTTCCTCTCATCCCGGAGGGAATCACCTTATGAAGTTGTCGGAATGCTGGGATGTTATATAAACATCACAGTATGCAATGGTGGGCGTTTCCATCGGACCTCTTTCCTGCAATGTGGCCTACATGAGTTTTGGTTTTTCCTCGCTGTTGAGATCATGTCATAAAATGAGCTGGCAAAATGGATGAGCAAACATTGCAGTGGACCCCACAAGCTGAGTCCCTTCTTCCCAAATGCTCAACTGTGCTGGGCATTCCTCAATTTAAACAAGAATTAATCACCTAAAGGCAATGTACCACAGCTTATGGTACTGTTCATCTTTTCCACCAACATGCCCATTTTTGTAGGATATCGGTACCATGAAAAAGGTGTGCCGCACCATCAAGATCACCTGGCACAGACATCAGGTCTATCCACGCACTAGGTGGGCCATACCACAGGTCAATGGATAACCAACGGCCTAACTCCACATACAGGCGCGGCCCGCCTACTAAGTGGAACAGCCTGATTTTTGAGATGGTACTGATTTTCTATACAAGTGGGACTGGTATGTTGGCAGGAAAAATGTTACGGTACCACAAGTTGTGGTACGCCTGTAGGTGATCAGATCTCATTTTAAAGATGCGCCTGCAAGCATCAGTGGTGGACCAGATCTGGACCCTTTACCTTGTGGGCCCAGCTGTGAAGGATCCATCGATCAGACATGATGCTTATCAGACTGTTCTGACGGGTCGGATTGAAAGTCTGATTGTGTGCTAACATAAAAATGAATACATCTTGTTTGAACAACTGGAACTCCAATAAGAGTGGATTTCCTATTGGTCTGCATTTTCGGCTACAAGCCCCTACAAGGTGGGGCCCACTAATCAATGGACGGTCTTGATTGCGGTTACATGTGGTCCACATGCAATTTATGGATGAAAGGGGCCCATGTTTAACCCCTCCTCTCTCTTTTTTTTTTTTTAATTTTTTTAACAGAATTGTTATTAAACTGAAGGTCTGTGCAATAGGTTCCTCACGTGGTGTCTTGTGCTCCCTGGACCATTTATCCAGTGGGTCCCACCATAGATGAACAATTACTACAGAGTCCATGGATTGGATGATCTTAACCATCCAACCACTGGACCTGTTTCCAATTCATTGCTGACACAGCCTTACCAATATTCTTTTTTTCATCATCCATTCCTAGGTAAGTGGACCGTTAGGATGGGCTGATCAAACACGATTGAATCCACCTGATGGACAGTTGAAACGGTGGGCCATCCCTCTGTTCCATCCATCTTGTGGGAAGTCAACAATACGTGGCACTGGTGTGCTTAAGAGATGTTGGAGATGGGTGAGAAACCATCTGTACCAATGCGAGCCAACGTGGGGATAAAATTAGACCGTTGATGGCGATTCTTGGGCAATGGCCCACCTAAGATGTGAATCTCCCATGGACGGCATGGTTTTTAGATTCAGTGATTTGGATCAACTTGTTTCTCTTGAGTTGAATCGTGACTCGCTGGAGTTGGGCGAATCGGATCACGGGTCGTACCGAATCCGATTCGACTTGGATGAATTGTATCAGACTCGTCCAAGTCTAAAAATCACAGTGGATGGTCTTGATTGTGGGAGCACTGTGGGGCCCACTGCGATGCATGTATTCTATATGCACGCCGTCCATCCTTTTTGCCATATCATTTCAGGGCACGAGCCCAAAAATGAAGAAGATCCAAATATCAAGTAGACCATACTATAGGAAACAATGGTGATCGAAAAACTTTCTGAGGCCCACCGTAATGTTTATTTGCCATCTAACCTGTTGATAAGGTCACGTGAACCTGGATGAAGAGAAAAGAAAACAAAAAAAAACAAATATCAGCTTGTTCCAAAACTTATGTGGCCCATTAATGGTCAATCACCACTGTTTCCTATTGTATGGTCCACCTGAGAATTGAATCTGCTTCTTTTTTAGGCTCATACCCTAAAATGATCTGGCAATACGGATGGACGGCGTGGATATAGAATACATACATCACGATGGGCACCATGGTAAGGGCCACGCTATCTTGGGTAAGGCCGACCCGACTGGACGAGTTGGACCGAGTCTTAAATCTATAACGAGAATTGGATATAAAAACATCCGACGGTCCAGATTGTTGATCCCATGGTTCTTGTTGCAGGTAACTCAGGGATGGGGGCCTTCCCAAGCTAGGAACTGACAGGGCATCTGAGGGGCCACCGTGATTTATGGGTTTTATCCACACCATCCGTCCATTTTGCCCTATCATTTTAGGGTAAAATTCCAAAAATAAAGCAGATCCAAGGCTCAAGTCTACCACAATGCAGGAAGAAGTGGCAAAAATGATCCCCACCGTTGAAACCTTCCTAGGGCCCACCATGATGGTTAATTTCCATCCAACCTGTTCATAAGGTCACATAGACCTGGATGAGGGGAAAACACAAATAGCAGCTTGATCCAAAATTTATGTGGCCCCCAAAAACCTTTCAACGGTAGGTCCTTAATCCCGGCTATGCAGTCTACTTGAGCATTGGAACTACCTCATTTTTGGGCTTGTACCCTAAAATGATATGTCAAAATTGATGGACGGTGTGGATAGAACCCATACATCACAGTGGCTTCTCAAAGACCCCACCCGTTCCTATCTAGGGGTTGTACACAATCTGCATCAAGCTTCCAATCTGATTGATTTTTGGGCCACTAATAATCCAAGTGGTGGCCCGCTTATTGGATGGTCTGGATCCAAACCAAAGTCCATCAATCAAGGGTATACAGGGTTGATGCACACAATATCATATGTAAGAAAATTATTACCTAAGAAAATTTATTTTTTTTATATTTTATAATTAAAATTTGGACAGTTATGAGAAAAGGATCAGAGAGTGGATTGTTCCAATTAATGTGCTTTATCGACTAAATAAAGCATCTTACTGTTTTATTAAAATACGTAAAAATAAAAGTAAAAATAGGGAAAACGCACCCTATATATAAAAGAGAGGTTGGATACATCTGCATGATATCCAAACCATCCATCAGGTGGGGCCCGCCGTCTAGATGTCATTGCCCAAAAACCAACCGGTCCATTGATCAGAAGAGTCACGGATCTTCAAATGAATGGACAGCTTCAAAAACAACTCAGACTGAATTTTCCTGATCCGTCCGTTTGTTTCTAACATTGTGGCCCAACTGATGGACGGCTTGGATCACTTATCCAAGACTCTGGATGGCGTGTAGCAAATCTCATATAAAGAGAGAATATAATATATACTCTGCGATGTTTTTTTTTTTTACACACACTCACCCCTCCCCCACACACGCACGCCCACCCCCCATATACTCTGCGATGTATTAGTCATAATACCACGCAACTGCAACAAGCTCCAGAGTTCTTTTTCTTGGCTTGTAGTCTCTCCTGGATCGGCTCCAGCTTTGTGATGATGTCCTCGAATGATGGACGGCCGTCAGGATTCTTATGCCAGCAATCTCGAAGAAGCCTGACCACAGGATCAGTGGACCATAATGCAATCCAATCAAAATGCATGAAATACATATTATCGACGCATGGATAAGCATGCATACTACAGACCCTTTTTTAGTTTTCACCAGTGGGGCCCACTGTTCGTAATCCAGACCAGAATGTTGATCTAATGGACCCTTTGAAAAAAAAAAAAAAAAAAAAAAAAGTGTATCCGACATCCATGATGGGATCAATAAGATAAACGGTTTAGATCGCCTATCCATGGGTCCCACATGCATTACATGGTGCATAAGAACACCATTCATACTCTGATGCGTCAGGACCGTATAATCTCTTCAATGCATTGCAACCTTTCCATGCACATATTTTCATTGGTATAAGTAGGCATCCACATTTTAAACATCCGAACCGTTCATTAGGACCAATCCTTCTTATTACGTGACTAGGAAAAAATTCAAAGCAATCAGATGGTTCTAAACATCTGTGATGTGCCTATATTCTACAAACAATCTTTTACGTCCATTATGTTTACCACTTGATGGACGATTTGGATCATCTGATCAGTATGTATTTTTCAAGGCAGCCTATGAAGAGTGAGCCTGACCTAATGGACAGTCCTGATTGGTAATTTGGATGCCACGTAGTCCATATGTAACTGTGCACGTGGAGGTTCCCATGCACTTAGTGCACCAGACCATTATCCACGTGTCATTCCATACGGAAAGAGCTGTATGGGCTGACAGGGATGTCCGTGGGAAATCCACTCCGTCCATCAGTTTTGGATGACCACAATAGGTTAGAATTCTAAAAATCAAGCAGATCCAAAACTCATGTGGGCCACACCAAACGAGACTGGGGAAAAGAAACGCAATATTCAAGCCATCCATATGGTGGGCCACACTGTAAAGATTTTAGTTCCAAAACATTAAGGTGGTCCACTCAATAGGTGTGCCATGATATTAAAAATAACTTCAAGGGGTTTGAAAACTTGGCTGATTTTCACCACCGTACATTTTTGTCAGTTAATTGTGGCCCATCTGACTAATGGACCGTCCTGATTCTTGAGATGGTAAATCTACAGATTCGTACCCTTCTGATGGAGGGCTTGGATATTGCACTTGTCTGCCACTGACTTAGACACACGTGTGGACTTTGCAAAGCTCTTTAAATAGAGTTATTCACACGTGCAAATGTAGGATTAGAGGAACGGATCTACGTACGATTTTATTTCGTCTGGATAAACATATGAGGAGAGAGACGGTCTGGAATCTTCGTACGCTCGCCTGTCGGCTACTGCTTCCGGTGCTTCGGCTCTATTTGATGGCCCGCCTTGGAACATCTGCAATCACAAGCCACACATCAAGATGGATTTGGTCCACATGCGGCCTTGGCCGTATGATCACAACCGTTCATCTTGTAGGTTTGTGGGGAATGGGCCTTGGCCCAAAAAAGAACATGCTGAATGGAAGATCCCCAGCCTAGATTGGTGGCGTTAAAGCAGATGGCCGAAAAGAAAATTAACCAACGATCCACATTTCACAGCGAAAATTAAATGCCAGGAACATCTATTCGGTATCATTTTAGTAGTGTGGAGTAGATGGATCGTTCTGATCATCCATCCATAGCTGCATGTGGGTCCCATTCCATGCAGTGTTCACATAGTGGATGGCGTGAGTTACCGTCCTTTTCAGTTGCATACGGCCAACGTATCAAGGAATAATGAAATCTGATCCGTGGAAAATGTGTGTCCCACCTTGAAGATCAATGGTTACAAATATCAGGCCTATCCATTAATCATGTGAGCCACACACGTACGTTGTGTCAACTTCCTTGTTTTCTACGGTGTAGTGTGGCTCACTGAAATGGATGGGCGCAAATTTTGTGGTCGTGGGGCCCACATTTTCAGAGAAATGTTATATATCCACGTGATGTTGGCCATATTGAAGTATGCAACTTGATGGACGGTAGCTTTTCGGTACATTGAGATGGATGGAACATTTCTAATTCTCAACCTAATTCCACACGCGTGTAGATACTTACACATCCACACGCGGGCACACGCGAAATATGAAAGAAGCGTGGGAGATATGAGCTTTCCATGAGATTGAAAATAATTCTTAGATCTTCGGCCTAGATTATTAGACAGTTTCACTCTTCAGGTGGGCCACAACCTGCAAAGTAAAATTGACCGTTAAAATAATTTTTCCAGCCCATGATATGCTGTGGCCCACTTGAGGCTGAAATGGTCTGATTTTCATCCGGAAGAACTATAGAGATGTACGTCGCTTGATGAAAAGCTCAGATCACACACATGCACCTTGATGTGTACGGATACCAAGCACGTGTGGAATTACCGAACCTCACCTCCTGCAAGATCAGAGCAAAGGAGAAGACATCAACGCTCTTTCCATATGATTCTCGACGGTACACCTCGGGTGCCATGTAACGATCTGCACAAATGCAAGTATACATCACAACAGATTTCCAAAAGAATTGGACACGTGGAAAATTTTCATGATCCAGACCGTTGATCAGGCGAGTTCCACTATCATACCTTTTTGAACGGTTTTCTGACCCCTTGAACATGGGTCCATCACATGAACATTCGAGTTTTGTATACACAGCCAATTTCCTTATCTGGTGGATTGCACTTAAATTGGAGACCCGGCACAATGATCCATGATCCAGACCGTTCATGAGGCGAGTTCCTCTACGGTGTGCCCATATTAGGGAGATCTCAGAGATCAGACAATCTAAACCATTGGATCAGGGATCAACAAAATACATGGTGGACAAACAACAGTGGGATTTCTTAAGGCCCATAATAGGATAGCCCAATCCGTGAGATGTACCGGACTGTGTTCATACACGGGTGGGCAACACACCTGATGAATGGACCGGATCATGGGCCATTGTGCCACGTGTCCTTTTTAAGTACAGTGCACGAAATATGGAAATTAGCACACTGTTCAGACCCAAATGTTCCTGTCATGGTCCGTGTAATGCCATCGCACCCTTCCACCATACTCCACCGTACTTGCCCTTGTTCAATTCATATGGGTCTTAGCATATAACTTCTAACTTGCTAAGTGCATGGGAAATCCAACCCGTTCAATAGATTGGCCCCACCATGAGGAACACTTCATGCAAAAACCAGCTCCATCTACTCACCAAGTGGACCACACGCGTATTTTTCTATTTATCAATGCCTATATACTGTTTTCCATGGTGTAGCTCACTTGATGATTGGATAAGGCTGATTTTTTGCGTTAGATGATCCTCATCGTGGGGCCAACCTATTACGAAGATTGGATGTAACAAGCACTTAAGGGCATGTTCGGACAGTGGTATTAAGTTGTATTAAATGGGATTGCATTACTAATCTACTTTGAAATTTGGGATGATAGAGTCTGAGATGGGATTAAAATTAACTTTTTAGGCTTTGTAAAATGAGTGTTGGAAAGTCTGAGATGGGATTACTAATCCCATGGATGATGGATTTTGGCTGCATCCATGTTCAATCCAGATGCAATATGAAAGTAAGTTTTGGGATTTACTTTTTTAATGCATACATACCAAACATAGTATTAGAAACAATGGGATAAACTCAATCCATCCAAAGACAATACCTTACACATGCATTAATAGTAACTTTTGCCATTCCATCCACTTTAATCCCACCTAGAGGTGGGCATCGAGTCGAGTTGGACCGAAATAGGTCCAACTTGACTGAATCTGATTTTTCAAGAACTTGACCTAAACTTGATCCGATCCAGAACTGAGTCCAGCATGGCTGACTCGATCCGATCTGAATCCTTACTGGCTTGACCCGAACTGAGTCCGACTTGGTCTGGGAAACCTAATCGAGTCGGATCAAATTGAGTCTAGGGAGAGAGAGGGAGAGAAAGAAGGAGATGTCGGAAACCAGGAGAGAAAGAAGGAGAGAAAGGAGGAGAGAAGGAATGAGAGGAAGGAAATCGGGAGAGAAAGGAGGAGAGATAGGTGGGTGCGGCGCATCCTTCGGGTAGGAAAAAAGGGGTTAAGGTCCGTTCGGATTTCGGATCGGATCGGATCAGTCCGGATTAACCATGATCCGAACTCGATCTGATGTACGGTCGGATCTGAGTGGTCCTACTCGATCCGCACTGATCTAGGCCTTTGGTTCGGTTCAAATCGAGTCAGATTCTGCCCAAATCTAATCCCACCTAATACAGTTGGCCAAACTAGCCCTAAAAGGTTGGAAGTCATTCACTAGGTCAACTGCAATATGTGGTCCAACCAATTGAACTTAGACATATCTAATTTATTAAGCTTAATTAAAATGCTAATATGTTAAAAATACCAGTATGGGAGAGATGCTATAATGCTCTCGAAACACTTATAAGTTATAGTGCTTCTAGATGAATCTGTCACTTACTCTAATTGATCGATCTGAACCGTTTATCATGTCCAATCCATCCCTAATTTGCCTTTCTTTTCGTAGCCATCCCTTTCCCGAGTCATGGATGAGTTGGTTTTGGATTTCTTGATAAAAGCCACTCTTTACAACCATAAGCAATCCACGTTACAAAAAGATTGATCAAATTGTCGATTGGACCTGTTGTGTAAATGATCTGGACCAATATCCAAATTAAAGGCCAACGACTAGATAATCATGATTGTTTGATTAGTGCGATATTTGCATGGTAACCCTTAAAACTTGTGTTGGGTCCTTCATACATCTAGATTAAGCGATCGGATTGTCGAATCATGAACTAATCTTCAAAGGTCTAAATCCAACAGGTAGACCACAGGTTACAATCCGCCTAACAGATAACTTTCAATCTAGTAACTGCACGTGTCATCCAATCCATCCAATAGATTGGCTCTATCATGAGGATCACCTTATGCAAAAATCAACCGCATCCTCTTATAGAGTGAGGGACTCTTGTGCTTCCATTTTTTTCTTTTTTTTCTTTTTTTCTTTTTCTTTTTTTAAATGGTGTGGACTGATTTTTTTCATTAGGTGAACCTCCTGCTAGAACCAACCATTGAAAGATTTAGATGTTACATGCACTTAACAGGTTGGGAGGTATTCATTGAGTGGACTGTGATTTGTGGTCCAATCAGTTTGGACTTGAGACCTCATTTTAAAAACTCCACTTAAAACCACATTGAGTCTAGTAATTCTGATGCAGTTTTTTAAAGTCTTGGTCATTAAGACTTAGTATAATTTAGGGTGCGTTTGGTTGTAACAAAAACTATGATATTTAACAACAAATTAGTCTAGTTTGGTGCAAATTATCATGATATTTCATAATATTTGGTACAACCAAACATACAATTAATATTTAAAAATATATAAATATCAATTAGTCCAATCGAGCTTGTTGTTGATGTTTTAAATCTGAAAATCAACGGGTCTTTTGATGCCATCGAGCAAACTTCAATGCCATCGAAGGATGCTCAATGCCATCGAAAAAATCTAAAAAATTCATATTTTATTGTTAGAAAATTTGGTGTTTTCTCGATGCCATTGACAATTTGTCAATGTCATCGAAGTCCCATCAAATGTGTCATCGAGCGCACGTACAAAATTACATAAGTGCAATATTTGTTTCCAATTTTGATTGTGATTCTCATAGATGCTATATATGTGGGTGTAATCGGGATTTGGGAGATATCATAGAGTTAAAGAGGTCCTTTTATTTTTTTCATAGGGTTTCAAGAGCATAGCTTGGCTTATAAGAGAGATTCGATGATTGTTCGAATTGGATAATCTCTATCTCTTATAATTTCCATCTTTCATAGTGTATTATTGTTGCCTCGTGTTGTGGTTTTTTTTCCGCGAGGAGTTTTTCATGTTAAATTCGGTTTGTTTGTGATTAAACTTGGTTGTGTGATAAGAGTATTTTGCCTGATTCGTCTTTGTGTACTTCCGTGGTTTCCTAAAGCTTTTTCGACTTCATTTGAGTTTTGCGAAGTTTGTGAACAAATGGAACTTTCCGAGTCTTGATGAAATTTGGTAGGTCATGTTTTTAAACTATGGTTATTACCCATTATAATGGGACTTTAAAGAGATTGGAGATCTCACATGAACCAGTTCCACCGGTCATCTTATAACCGAAGGCATCTTTTTCTTGTGCAATCTTGCTTAAACCAAAATCCGTAACCTTAAGGCGACCTGCTTCATCCTGCAAGACATTTCTGTTTGAGAAATACATGTAAGCAAAAATGAAAGGATCGTTAGTAGGAAAAAGAAAATAGAAATATCTAAAAGAAATAGAGGAAGTTTGTTGAGCCCACATGCACACCAACATGTCAATAATTGTTGATTAGTCCTAATAACTATCCCCAAAAACACAAGGAGAAGTGAGAGGTTTGATTCTTTGAAAGCATGGGTTTTCAGGATTTTCTTGGATTGATTTATCAAGGGATTGTCAATCTCTATGAGATTTGTTGATGACTAGGTTAAGGACAACCATCATCCAAACCGCATAAACCAAGTACATGGGAGCCTTTGGCTTTGGTTGGAAGTCATAAGAAATTGATTTTATCACCATCAAACCACCATATGATAGGGCATTGATGCATGGCTCAATGGTAAATACTTTGCGTTTTAACATGAAGTCCTGGATTCGAGTCTCATTTAGTCTTGATGAGCAAGCTACTATAAAGATTATTAGAATCTCCATGATAAGTAGCTAGGCTCAAGAGGCCTCATGGCCATTAATCCAATATCTTCCACCTGGCCATTACAACTACTATTTGTATTTACCAACTTAGGTATCTCTGAGTCTCATTTGGTACATGCTTTAGAGAACAACTCAATACTTACATTCACCTTTTGTCAAGGGTCAACAATCATCTCTCCTAATTCAAGTAACTCATAATTACTTCACAATTCTTAATAATATCATGTATGTAATGATATTATACTTTAATGGGTGTTTTCCAATCAAGCTATTAGCCCTAGCATTTATATCAATCTAATTGTAGGCTGTTTATCATAAAAGAAGTGCAATGACTTGTTTCGCCATCTTAAGCCTCGTATCTTTTATGAAGCATTTTATTCAGACATTTGAGAGAGAAAGAGAGAGAGAGAGAGAGAGAGAGAGAATGCACTACAAGTAATAAATTCAGCTTCTTCAGTATATATTGCAATATCCATATTTCTTATCAGACCAAGAAATGGCATCCCTTCTAGAGAGAAAAAACATTAGGTGTAATTACGTCTTTATCCCAACAAAATCTGCACCCTTTTCACAACATGCATGGTCAAAGCTACCTGCTACTTGGCCACCAAGAATATCTACCTCTATTAGTCTTCCTTTGAATAAATTTCCTTTGGACAGTTTCATTGTAATATATATGATTTATAATTCTTCTCTTAACTTCTAGTCTATGTTTCATTCCTTCAAGCTCATAGCGTGCCGTCGGATCCTGTGTCCACACACCGACCCTTGACATGTTTAGTGAAAATGCACTGTACGTGAAGAATGCAAACCACTTCACACTTTCATCCCCATCTATATTTTCACTCATGTTCTTTTGTTCTTGTTGGAAGTTGCCTTTATAGCTGGTGTGCCAATGACATTTGAAGAAAATTCCTTTTGGCACAATTAATTTATTCTAGGGCAACTCTTTTGTTTTTTAATTTTCTATTAAAAGTTTTTATTTTGGTTATTATTTGATTAATTTTAATATAGACAATTGTCTTAAGTGTAACTTGGGTCGCTAGGAGCTCAATAGTTGTAAGGGAATATTCATAATTAGGTTCAAAATTTTTGCATTTAACGTGAGAGCTATTGCAACCATCTTCCATGAGAAGAAAACTTATTCAAGATTATTTATATATACTTGAATACGATAAGGGATCTTATTTTCAAGAATTGCCTCCTCTTTTTTTTTTTTTTTTTTAATCATCGTTGACTTTTTATCTACATGTTCTATCACATTGCCACTCTCTTTCATATTTAAGGTGCTATACATTAATTATTAAGAGCTATTGGAGATGCATCTCAAATGTTGAATCATTTTTTTAATGATAATCTCTATTTTCACAGTTTAACAACATTTAGAGCCTGTTTGGTTTTCTGATTTCTTGTGTAATGCAAGGTAAATGAGTTAGCATTATCAGATCAAAGCGTTTGTATAAACAAGAATTACGACTTGTAAATCAAAAGTCAAATACACATGTGAAGTAAACAAGGAAATTGTAATAATTATATTTTTTACACTATAAAATTACTATTATTACAATGATAATGAATGAGTTAAACGATCAATGTAAGCAATTAAGTATAAGTATCACGGTACAATTACTACAGAAAATAATCATTACATATTTTTAATAATTTAGGGTAGTAGTAGTTGAAAAGCCAAACATATTTAAAGTATCAATGTCTTGTCAATCAAGTCCTCTTGAATGAAAGTATGTGTCAAACACCTACCTAATACATCAAAAGCCCTAGGGATGATGGAATGTGTCAATTTAATTTACATTATTAAACCTTTGAGATCGTAATATTCTACCACACTCTACATGGACTCCTTTCTAAGTGGCCCTTTTCACTCATGACAGAGTAGTTGCCCAAGAAGACTCACAAGAGTTTCAACACTAATGTCATGGATTCAAGTGCCCATTGTGGTGCATGTGGGTCACTGAAAATCCTGATTTTTTTGCCACGTCATCTATACAGTGGGTCCCACATGATAAACGGTTCTGATATCCTACACGCTCCTCAGTGTAGCTACTTGTAGATGGGTGCATGTGGAACTATCAAACCTCCAAATCAAGAGGCCTACCTAATTTCACACATGTGCATACCAGCGCCTCTACTCCACACGCTGCCACACATGCAAGCCGGCATATGCGTGGACTGCCAGGTAGACCGGCCAACCTAATTTTCGGACCCAGAATCCACACTATGGGGCCCACCTGATGGTCTGCCTATTGTTCACACAAATGCCAGATTGGTGCATGTGGTAGCAAATAAATGGCTGAGATGTACACACGTGTGGAATTAGTAAACCTCAAAAAGAAAAATGTGATGGAAGTTCACAGCGAATATATATAGCAAGGGCTGTAAATTTGCTGGCCCACCCTTTTAAACTCAGGCCTGAATTTGGGCCCCACCCCAGACCATGGCAGATTAAACAGGCGTAGATATGTGTGTGGGCCACACATTCAATCTAGCCTGTTTATTTTTGAGCCCAACAGGCCCAAGTTCAGGCCACGGGCCTAAAAAAGAAGGGCGTTTGATTGCACCATATATCATGATATTTCAGACCAAATTAGACTGATTAGTGATGAAATATCACATGATTTCATGATAGTTGTTACAACCAAACAAACCCGAAAGCTAATCTGGTCTGAGGTAAGTCAGGCCCAATAGCCGAATGGGTTGGTCCGGCTAATCAACGGCCCAAAACGTATCACAAGGTGGGCCATTTGAGTACCTTGGTGTCAAGTCCCTGTGTATGATGGCACGCGGTTTATGCTGGTGAAGATAGTTCATTCCTCTGCAAAATTCTTCCACACAAATGGGTATCTTTAAATAAAATTAAATTAAATAGTGGCCGTTGGCCCATTGGCCAATTGGGTCACTAGATACGGTACAATCAGAAAATTTCTTCTCGTGGCCTCGATCTGAACCGTCCACCTTGCACAATTTATGCTGATTGACAATTCAGAAAAATCCAATTTGTGGCACTCAAATGGACGGTTCAGATGAAAATAAGCAAGTGGTCCAATTTTTGGACTAAAAGCGCGATTTTTTGGACCATACGCATTTGGGTACCTCCAGATGGACAGCTAGGATCATCTGACAATGCATCCATGTGGGATCTCATGAAAAGTTCAGTACTAACTACTAATACATGTACTCCAAGATATGAGGTACATACAAGTAAGGTTGGAGATTGTTGGGCCTGAAAAGGCCCAGGACCTGAGTTTCAACCTACAGTTGTTGGGCCCATTCAAAATGTTTCATGATCTCAGCCCGCCCAGATGCATCACCAGGCCCACAGAGGCCCACCATGATGTATGCATGCATGATATCCACTCTCTCTGTCAGTTGCGTCGCATTGGAGCCCAAAAACCAGCCCCATCAGACACTCAGGTGGGTCCCACCTGAATCTTGGAATGGCCTGATTTCTGGCGTCTCTTCATTATTTTGGGTGCGTCTGACCAAAGGATTTTATAGCATATATAGAACACGGTGGGCCACACAAAACAGCTTGGGAGGATTTATTGGTTTGGCGTCCCCTCCCAACTATTTCTTATGGTGTGGGCCACCTGAGTTTCCAATCAGGCTGATTTTTTGTCCTTGAGGTCTAGCATTGAAGGGCCCACCCCATGGACGGGTGGATCTGATACAGAAGTCATGGTGGGCTCCACAGATGTCAATGTAACACTGATCATTTGAGGCCGGATCCAATACAAATGTCCATCTAATAAGCTCAACGTTTGGGGCCCACCGTAATGTTTTAACGACATCCAATCCGGCCATTGCGTGAATTGCTTAATGATGCACATGAAATTAAAAAATCCGGCTGATCCAGAGATCAAGTGGGCCACACCATAGCGTATGGTTGATATCAACACGCATATAAAAAACCATCCAGATTGTACGTAGGACCCAACGTGATTTTACATGTCATCTAATCCATTCAGAAGATGCATCCAACTAGGATGAATGGACTAGAAAAATATCAGGACATTCCAAAACTCAGGTGGGCCACACCACATTATTTTAGTTACATGGAATGACCATCTTGGTTTTGGATTGGCCGGATTTTTTGTGTCATCATCTAAGCCAATGAGAAAATTAGTGGGTCCCACACTGTCCATTTATATATTTAAGCTTATCCTAGAAACGTTTGTATTGAACCCACCTCTCTCTCTCTCTCTCTCTCTCTCTCTCTCTCTCTCTCTCAAAAAGAAGAAGAAAAGAAGTCTATGTTACCTTGCAATGTCTAGAGCGTAAGCGACAGCAGTAAGAGGGTCGAGTCTCCCTTTCCTCTTCAATATATCATACAAACTTCCCTACCATTCAATGAACCAAAAATAAATAAATGAAAGAGATCAAATAAAAGAAACTGGAAATAGCCAAAGCGTGATGAACGGTCCAGAAGCTCACATTGCAAAGATACTCAGTGAGGAATATCAAGCGGTCGGGGTGATTCAAAACTCCGAGAAACTGCACTATATTCGGGTGCCGAAGCCTCTGCCATATTCCAAATTCCTTTATGAATGCAATCCTGTTGTTTCAAAAGATTAGCCATGGTGAAAATACAATGTAGGAAAGAGAGAGAATACAATGGAAATCTTTTATTCAAGTGTGACGTTTATATATTTCAGAAAAAACAATACTAACACAGAGACTTCTGGAATTACAACGGAAAATCAGGAAAATAGAAATAAATTCTAGAAATTTCGTAAATTGATTGATGTCTAATGTGCATATGTCTGTTAAACCATTAATATAGATTTAAAAAAAAAAAAAATCTAAAATTCGTGATTACCAAAAATAGTAAAATGCTAACTCTAATAAAACTCCTAATTTTAATAAAAATTTTCTAAAGCCTAATTTCTAAAAATAAAAAATTGCTAGAAGAGTCCGATCATAATTGAAAGTTAATTTCTAATAAAGAAGAAAAATCTAAAACTCTAAAAAATAAAAATGTTAAAAAATTGGAATTACTAAAAATAGTAATTTTTTTCTAAATTTTCATTTTTGAGCTGAAAGTGCATATTTTCTAGCAAAACGGATAGACGCAACCCACTTTATTAGTCGATTCGCGTCAGATTGCCCGTTACAGTAAAGATTGATAAGTTGTGCATCCCATAATGATACCCGATCAAAAGTTATGATCAATTACTGGTCCACCTTTTGATCCAACATGGTAGGAACATATCGGTGCCACATCCTGCATCACTAGTCATCAAGTGGGATTCATGGAATCAACAAACGATCCATCCAAGCTACAATACATAGCCTTTTACAACCTAACTAAGTATATAGTCAAATACACTAATCGACAAAAAATCTTATTCTAATCATTTCTTAAATCAAGCAAAGGTACATCTCATATGTACATACATCTCAATATTCATTACCTATAGTGTGCATACCAACACAATGGTATACACCACATGAGAAGCAGACCAAACCTTTAATCAATGAAAATTGGCCAAACATCATCATGAAAGCCAATCTGAATGTCTATGCATGCATTATCCCGAATCAATACATCCATACACAAAGATAAATATCTATATGTGTCAATAACAATTCGATGGGCCACACAAAGTCTAACAGCATCTACGTTTCAAAAAATACAAAATAAAAAACCCTTGTTTCTTGGTAATTAATATGACTAACCCCATGTTATCTTTGAATAAGAGATCATATTATTAAGGTAGATATTAGGCCTAGTTGATATTAGAGATGTTTTTTTTTTTTTGGGCTACATTTTAATCAAAACCCATATTTCTTACATCAGATTCCCTCCTCCTAACAATATTTTTCGGGCCTTTTTAGAATTACATGGAACTTTAGATCCAATGCTGACTGCGATACAGAGTTCCATCATGTAATAGCTAACTTATTTAAATCATATGGTCTCACTCATGACTAAAATAGTGTATAAAACAAAATAACAGCTACAAAATTTGTATTGTGGTCAACCAGAGGTGTGAAATGGCTTAATTTTTCAGCCAGAAGTTCTAATCAATGCACCCATGACCCACCCAGGAAAAGCTCGGATCTTTCACTCGGCATGCATGTGTACTTGGCAAACTTCTCTAGTAAAATCTCATAAGAAAATAGAACTCACCTCACCCTATGATTTAACGCGACTTCGGTACGGATGGTCTTGGCCGCGACTTCCGTGCCCCGCCATTTCACTAAATAAACTTGACCAAACGAGCCCTGTCCACATTTCATAGTTTAGGGCAACATCAGTATCTAAGTAATACATGAAATGGATCAAGAAATTTTCAACTAGCATGGTTCGATACGCATAGAAAACTCCATTCTTATAACATTAAGTAGCAAGGAATTATAATACGCAAAGTGGGGTCCCGACAGTTCGGTAATCCAGGCCATTGGTCTAATATTCCATCCTGCCATAGATGGGCCATGTTGCAAAACTTTCCAATTTAGAAGACCCTACCTATCAATACTGGGACTTCTATAGTTGGCTGTGGAAAATTGGTGTATTTCTCTTCTTAAATGTCAATCTTAGGCCATGAATTGAATGGTTAGATTTGTCCTATCAAGTAGATTTTGGGAGCATCCATCCAAGGAGAGACAATGGACCAGTAGTCTAGATTATCGGATCATGGCCCCACTTGCCATAATTGAAATCCCACATGCAAATCCTCATGTTGTAGATCATGTAAGTCCTCTCACATAGCAATTTGGAAGATGTAAAGAGTTAAATTGATTTCTAATAGGTGGGCCATCGTAGGAATAAATTGTATATATAGAGCTGAAAATCTAATCGATGGACATTTTGGGAATTGATGGTATAAATGTAACATCCTGGATTTTCACTATTTTGGATTTCCAAAAAATTTTTAATTTTTTTTTTTTTTGTAATTAACTTATATTGTCACTTACTGATCTTGTAACGCATTGGAAATTGGGGGTCGTACATACACTCGACTCCCAAGTTCCCAGGTATCTTTTATAACTGATTTTTACTAAATTGTATTTAATCAGGTTTAAATGCGCAGCATGGAATTATTTGAAACATGGAACACAATCACAACTAGTCTACTGAAATGAAAGAGGTCAAATATATACAAGTCCAAAAGAATATAAATGGGTCGCACAAGACGTTGCCCAACAAAATCACAAAAGAATGACAAGTCTAAAATAATAGTGCGTTGAGTCCACCACTCAACGATCTAAACCCGTCCACTAGACCGATGGGAGACCGTCCATCAGCTAGAAGTTGGACAGCTCGTCCTCTTCTTCCAGGCTCGCACCGAAAGGCTCAACGTCACCTGCAACTATTGAAGAATCTGGTTTGTGTTTTAAAATACCGTCCCAGAGTGGGAGTGAGTGATCAACTCAGTAGGTGTTATTAGTTTTAAGTTGTAACAAACATCAATTATATTAGGAATTTAATGAAAGTCAAATATTCATAAACACCTAACTAATCTTATTAATGCAGGTGCATGATGAATGATATGAAGCATGCCCTCGCCAGGACACTCCCTTGAGCGACTTCGTCTAACGATCGCGTATGAACAACGCTCCCTCGTTGCGACCTCAACTGTTGAGTCGCCATAACCTAGCTAATGCGATGCATGAATAATGTTAACTGAGCATTTAATTAATTACGTTCATCCAGCAGATTAGGGAAACTAGTACACCTCACGATTTTAATGTCCTTAACTAGTTGCGAGGCCAAAGCCCCTTAACGCGCAAGGCCGAGATCCCGTGATCCTTGATCCCATCGGGTTACCCATTCCCGATTTCAAGCATATGGGGAGTACTGGGAAAGGGATTGCTCACGGTCACTACAAGTTCGTCACCCCAACATTTCATCCCATTCCACCATGCCCAGCTCTCGAGATGGTGGATCAGTTTCAAATGGTTATCAATGAGCTTCAGTGGGCGAAGGATGTTCCAAGTTCCATTCAGGCGTGAGCAGACATGATTAACAAATATGGTTGATCAATAAGTGGACTAAACCGTGCAAGTCCAGGCAAGCGCGTGACGGACGACATCGAGTACAAGCGACCCATGTAATCACTATTGTCGCCCGTTCGCATCCGCCCAAATCCACAAGTTTATCCTCAGGATAATCTTACCAACGGGACCACCTTCACTCCCTCAATTTCCTGACCAACCTAGGGATTTAATGGTATTCAATTACACTTCAACAATTCATGGTTTATCATCTAAACTCAAGTAATGTCGTGCACTGATACATCAACAAAGGAATTCAAATTTTTCTATAAATGCAAGTCCTAACAATATTACTAAATGAATGTGCATGTGTGTTGTGGGGGTTAACGGAGGGATCAAGAGCTATTAATCATTTCAAGCACCAACATGCAACAAGGAGTAATGCTAGCATAATATACATCGAGGACTTATGCGAGTACACATACTATACAATAAGGATTAATGGGACATACAAGCCATAGGGAATCATCACACAAGAATGAAGCAATAAATGAAGATGCATTCACCAAATTCATGCCCAATCATGTTAATGAACAACAAGCAATACATAATCATTTCATATCATTTGGGGAATCTATCATGTAAGGTTTGGCTAGGGTTTCTCTAGATTATCTAAATACATCATCCAAACATTCAAAATCATTAGATTCATAGTAAAATTGGTGCTAGGCCACCTAAGAATAATAGTCCACACCTATGAATCGTTGAGAGCTTTAGGAAAAGATCTAGGGTTGCCAAACTCGCGGTGGATACGTAGAGATCCTGAGTCAAAGGAAGTTTGCATGGTAGGATTACATGCAACATCTACCTCAACACAAAGGATCTCAAGAAGATGGGTGTTTACCTCTCCAATCGATTGGAATTCGAATTTTAGAGTGGTGGGTGTGGGATCTCTTGAGGAAGAAGGAAGGAGTTGCAATGATCAACTTCTCTTGGGCCCCACCTTCAACTATGACTCACTTTCTCTCCCTTCTTCACTCTCCCTTGCTCTCTTCTTCCTTTCTTCTTTTTCCTTTTTCTCTCTTCTCTCTTTCCTTTCTCTAGGGCAAATTCGTATGGGGAGAGGAGTGCCCAAAATAAGCCCATTTTATAATGCCAAATTTGGTGCAAATGGCCCCAAATGTTGGGTTTTTACTATATTAGTCCTATGGGAGGATTTTTCTAGCCTCTAGGGCCCACTATGGGGTGTACATATTAATATACACCATAGGATAGTTAGCCCTAATGATGATCTACGCATGGACATGTTCGGCTCACCATTTGGATGCACCGATCGACAGATATGATGAGAAGTTTGTTCAATGGTCCTCAATGGTCCTCAATGGTCGATCGGGGCCGCGGCTATACGAATATGAGCAGAAAAATATCCTTACTCCACGTATGAAGTTTGGTCGTAAACCGACGGTCTGAAATCCTCAACTTTGCATAAGAGCGGACAACCTAATTCACTTAAGTTTCAGCTTCTTCCTTTAGGGTATTTGCACTCGTCTTTTGGCTCAAGTTGAGCGGTTATAGACAGTACTCAGGTCCGACTCCCGCAATGGACGTCGAGCCCAGTAAGACGGACATTACTCTATAATTTTGGTACTGGTGGCCCACCAACGAGCGGTTTAAAGCTTGTTCGAAAAATCGAGGCATTTCTAGAATGAATTTGTTAGTGAGATTTCTCGTGGGCAATGATCAGGGTTCGGATTAACTATGTTCATAGTGTGGCCTATTTATAACTAGTGAAAGTGGAGATTTGGTCATGATTACTCCAGACCGTCGGTTTTAGGCTAAAAGAGTAACAGGGGTGATTTGGTCTGTTTGTTAAGATCCGGGCCTTATCTGACTCGACTTTGGTTAGATCTTTCATTTAGTTATGTTTGTCTTGATTACTTAGCGATGGGTTGGTTAGATTTGTGCCCTATGTAAGTAAATCATAGGGCTAAACTTGATATTCAAGTGATCAGGCAGATTCGTTGGCTTCCTACGGTTGATTAATCGGACTTGTGTGATTCTTTACTGGTTCCACCCGTGTATAAACTAACGTTGAGTGCTAATGGTCAGTAAGTGATAATATAAGTTAATTAAAAAAAAAATTAAGAATTTTTTTGGAAATCCAAAACAGTGAAAATCCAAGATGTTACAATAAATATAAAAAATAATAATAATAAAGATTAAAGCATTTTGAAGAAACAAGGCCCATAAAATACAATGTCCTACTTGAAAACTACAATACACTAATTATTTCGCTCTTCTTTACTACTTAAAGAGTGTGTTTGGATGCACTATTTTACTGAATTACAATAATAATTCACTAAATTAATAATAACCCAATTGGAGTTATCATCCTTAGTATTCATATTGTGGGAGTTTAGCACCAAATTACAATTTTGTTATTTTTAGGTTAGAAAGGAATGCAACTACAATTTGGGAGGAACTTCCTCGTTACAAAAGCTAAAAAAGCAGCTACAAGTTCGACAAGTCATCTCTATTGAACCAATTATTGCAATTTAAACCAATGTCGCATCCAAACACAACCAACAATGACTTTTAGTAAACTATTAAAAAAGAAAAAGAAAGAATTCATTGTATTGCTTTCTAATTAATACCACAAAAACATCAAGAAGGAAATACATTTTTCATGTTGAATTCAAAGTCTTTCTATGCATATCCAAATCTGATCTGATTAAGAATAACCAATATCCTGATTTGAACTGATATCTGTCAGATCCTAAAAAGACTATTCAAATTCGAATTTGTTAAAGATTCGAAATTTTGAATTTGGTCTTTCCAAAAGGCTTCTTTTACATAATCAAAACAATGCAGTGGAGATAATCAATCAAAAGAATGGAGGGAGGTTTGATTACTTCTCCAATAAGATCTTTCCCTTCCATGTCCACCTCCTTGTGATCGATTTCATAGCATGGATTCTGGGAATCAAGGCCCACCTATCCAATGCAGAAAAATCTAATTAGATATATTGGAATAATCTAGCAAGAGAAAAATAAAAATAAATCAGATGACAAAGACATCAGTTAGCCATTAAGAACATAGTTGTCTTTGCAATGGAATGATCACAATCCAGGATATTGATCATGATCTGTAGTTGTGACCAATGTGTAATGCAATCCAGAGCGTCCAAATTGTGGGACACTATTGAAGGATAGAATGTAGTGAGAAAATTTCCCTGATTAGACAATCCTAACCATTGAATTTGGTCCTTTGACCAATTATACTCGCTGCCTATTTGATCACCACAAAATGGATGGTTATGATCATTCAGTTAGTATCCTTCATAGAATATGCTGTCCAAAGTGGGGTCTCCGAATTGGACGGTCTGGATTGACATGCATGCATGTGGCATGTACGAGTGGATGTGGATGAACCATCAAGTCCATGATCATTCACTGAAGTCAGCCATATTTATTTCGATTGTGTGACTTCAATCCACATGGTGATCACGGAAAATACATGATCATGTGTGGGGCCCATCTTGTTTTTTTAAGCTTAGCATACAAATAGACGTGCCAGACCCATCACGACCATCCATCAGATGCACCCCTTATTTTTCTCCTTGGAGTCCAAAATTCAGGTGGACGACACCACATGGAACAGTTAGAATGGGGGGACACCCACAAATAAAAACCTTACAGATTGTAAGCAGGCCCACAGCATTTTGTATATTCCATCTAATCCGCCACACACGTGATTTTAAAAGGTTTGGGCATTATTTTATATGGTATACTCCAACCAAGTTTTGGAAGAAGGAAAATAGGAGGGGGTGGACGGATTGACTAAAACATCATAGTAGTTCCATATGTCAATATCAACATTAAGATTTATCTGTTTAGATTATCAATTACTCTAATAATGTAACGAAAAAGTGCAATGATTACAAATTAATTTACCTGTTTATGTTTGGTTTGGTAATTTACAAATGATGATACTTTTCTTTTACATTACTGTAGTAACTAGTAATACAAATGGCCTTTAAAACTCATAAACATTTGTTTTGAATTCAATCTCCACTTTGAAATGATGGTGAGATTCTCCACCTAACCCACCATTACTAAACGGTGGAAGATACATGTGCTCTTGGTCTTGTTCCAAGAACACCAACATTAATAAAAATCAATAAATCGAAAAGGGCACAAGGAGACCATTTTGATTTTTTTTGTGCATCTTCAAACAGAATTCTAAAAGCACAGGTGATAGAAATAAAAGGTCCTAAGAAATTTAAATAGAAATACCGGATCCGTTCCACCTCGTTTCTCCAATATCTTGCAAATGTCTTCATGACCAAATTTTCGTGCATCTGACAGTGGCTGCAAAATTCCAATTACATTACTATCCATATGATACATCATTTCATATACATCTACCACCAACTACATTGGTAACCACATTGCATATACATCATATCTTCTAAGCAGCTTGGATCAATGTTCTCAATTACATCTTGTATTGGCCAAAACATCTCAGTATTACCAATGTGAATGAATGGCTACATATCAATCTTTTCTTAAGAGCTTCTCTTAACCACCCATATACCATAAGCTAAGCGTCAATCGTCCATTCGTACTAGGACCATCAGCTTAGCAACGAATGAAGAGAAGCTCGAAGAGCTTTCTCCGCCAATGGCTTATGTATTGGTCAGCCTTATAAAGCTCGCTAAGCTTTGCTTCCCAAGATCTACTAATGCTGTCAATGAGTTCTAATCATCGTTCTAAGGCACCCAATACATGTTCTAACACCCATGTTTTAAAAAGAAGTAATGCTGCATGTCCTCTCGTCCTAACGTGGGCAACATAAATCCTTGTGGGGCCCGCCATGGTGTATGTGGAGTCCAATTTATACGAGGTATATATGCCCAAAAATTATGCTAATCTAAAATTCAAGTGGACCACACCATAGGCAAATGTTAGAATTGATACGTCCACATTTGAAATTAATCTTCCAAGGGCATATGATGTTTATATGACTTCAATGGTGTACATCCTAGGAAGATTTCGATGGTGTGCATCCTATCCCACTGTTCCTATGGTGTGGACTACTTGAGTTTTTGATGGGCCTGAGTTCTAGGATCAAGTCTTACAATGATGTATATCACAAATACCAAACGAGTGGATGTCACAAAAACATCATGATGGGTCGCATAGGTATTTATGTCGCACCCGTTGCATCCATATGCAGAGCGGAGGACTTGTGTTGGTATAATAGAGCAAATAGCCCCAAGCAAATCATCATAACACTACTCTTTAATAATAAAACACTAAGGGTGTGTTTTGCCAGACCAATCCCATGGGATTAGGAGGGATAGAATGGATTTTAAGGTAATGATGGTGGTGTCAGTGTTTATCCCTTGATCCCATGGGTTTGGGATAGCCCATGGGATATAATACAGCCTGTTTGGACCGTCACAAATGTATGGGCTTGCAGGACTCTTGTTTTAGATCCGCCTTTGGTAGGCTAATGAAAATGATGGAGGAGTGGATATCTCATTGATATCTCGCCCCAAGCCCTCGCAATCGGCATCCGTCTCAGATTTGGGCGCAGTTTACGAGGGCAAGGCACATCCCGCCATCCCAAACAGCGGATGGGATGGGGAGGCGCAGGATAACCCTCCTAATTCCATCTAACACCATATCCAGCGCCCGGCCAAACACGCCCTAAGTGTCCATTTGGTTGCACCAAATATCATGAAATTTCATGATACTTTGCTAACAATTCATGCATGATATAGTTCTAAAACTCATGACTCGACTCGAAACCCGATCGAGTCAACTCAGCTCGATGAGATTTCAAGCCAAGCCACAACTAAACTCGCCATGGGGTCCACGTCGGGTCCAAGTGGGGAAGTAGACCATCATCATCATAGCCTTGTCTCAGCTATTTAGTTCCCCTCTCACTACCACAATGCAAGTTCTTTTACATCTTCATTTCATCCACACTGCAAAGTAGACATCGACGCAGATTTATCAAAAAACTTACAGTTCGACCCCATCGATCTATAGAGTTCACATCAGCTCCTTTCTTAATAAGCAAATTGACAATCTCCGTGCAACCTTCGCAAGACGCCAAATGAAGAGCCGTTCTCTTATCATAGTCAGCCAGGTTTGGGTTTACTCCTTTATTGAACTCCTGAATAACACCATCTTTATCACCCTTGCTCGAGCAATAAAGAAGCCGATATGGGCCGTCCACGCCGTCCACATCGATAGTCATCTGTGCCTCAATCCGCTGCTAAAAAACCAGTGTTTTACTTGGTAAGAAAAATATGCGAGTAAAGATAGTGGAAATACAACTAAAAGGCTCAACGACTCAGACCAACTCAGCTGGTCTCAAGTTGAGTCACGACTCACCCGAGTCGGGGTGAGTCGGCTTAACTTGGCTGAGTCGGGGTGACTCGCTGTGCTGAACCGGACCGGGTTCGACTGAGTCCGAGTCGGCTCGGATGGTTGCTTGGGACTTGTCCGAGTCTTAAAACCCATGGACCAGCTTGGTGTCTCAGCTGGCGTGTGTCATCCGTCCATCTTGTTATTCATTTAGACCGAAAAAAATGCTGAGGTGGGCCACACCATGTAAGACCATGACTAAAACCTCTAAAATCAGGTGGTGTAGCCCGGAAACGGATTGGCTACTCCCCCTGACACCAGCCAATGGCTAGTGGTCAGTGCTCTGTGGGCCCCAACATGATGTATATTTTTCATCCATTCCGTCCATATATTTTCCCAGATCATTTTACAGTATGAGACCAAAAATGAGGTATATACCAATCTCTATTGGACCACATTACAGGAAACAGTTTTGAATGAGCGTCGACCATTAAAAGCATTTTGGGGGCCTTAAAAGTTTTGGATCAAGCTGATTTTTGTTTTTACCCGTCATCTAGGACTGTATGACCTAATCAACAGATTGGATGTCCAATAAACAGTACAGTGGGCCTTAGGAGGATTTTAATGGTGGATATCCAATCACTATTGTTTTCATGTGGTGTGGTCCACCTGAGATTTATATACCTCTCATGTTTTGGATCTAGCACTAAAATGATCTTTAAAGATGTATGAACGGAATGGATGAAACACATACATCATGGTGGGGCCCACAGAGCACCGACCACCGGCCACGGGGCTGGTGTCAGGGGGAGTAGCCAATCCGTTTCCTTGTAGCCCACCTGCGTTTGGGGATGTCCATTCGTCCTGGTGGGGTCCATCTTATGAATGAATCGGATGATATAGTGGGCCCCACACAATGTGGAAGATTTCAATGGTACTCATTCAGTCCATCTGGTGCTTCCCTGCAAGATAATCCGGTGTCTCAAAAGTCAGGCCGATCCAAAACACGTGAGGTGGCACCACAGGCACTGGATGGGGACCCCACTATTAGAACTTACCGATTATTTGTGGGCCCCACCATATATATTCCATCCACACCATCAATCGGATTTAAACCACCAGGATGAATGGACACCCAAAAAATTTCAGGCCATTCCAAGAATCAGGTGGGCCACACATCCTGATTTTAAAGAAATTAAGCAGAATTTTACATGTTGGGCTCATATGACTTTTGTATTGGCGTAATGTTTGGGACATGTGACAAATTTGAAGGAATGAACCTGATAGATGGAGTGGATGTCATACACACACCATGGTTAAACCCGTACATGAACTTTGTAGGTCAAGCATATTCTCTAAATTAAAGGGGAGTTATTTGATACTCCGACTTTATATGACACTTGATAATCAGGCACTTCAAAATGGTACACGTGGCATACACTAACTCATCTTAAACCAAACAGTGGAGGCCAAGTTTTGCTACGAAAATTGCAAAGACACTTGGATGGTTTAATTCGAATTAAGTGCATGCTACATTCTTAAGTTTCCAAGTAATTTATAAGTGCCTGTGTACCATCCATCACACTTTGCCAGAGTATCACTTGCGTAACAGTTCAGTGTGGTGTGTTGTGTGGTTCCTCTCGTAATAATATTTGTTTTTTCACTTCTTCATATTTTTTTTTAAATATATAATTCGCTTTAATTTGAATCCTACCACTTTTTACTATATTGTTTTTCTTCTCCTCTTTCTTAATACCCAAATTAGTAAAACACATCTAAGTCTAGCGACTTTGACCTAAATATGCATTTGATCCAAGTCATTCATCAACATAAAAATTTATTGTATCTTGAAGATAAAAGAGTTACAACCTAATGCATCAAGATTCATAATCTCATATAAGCAAATTTGTCTTTAAAACATCAATTGTTTACCTCAACTCTTTGAATCTATTTTGATCCTTGATTTCAGATTTTTTTATGCTCGTTATATACCAAACCAACAAGCATTTCTCTAAATTTTTATTTTTATTTTTTTAGATTATCTTGTTAGTACACACCCCGCTATCAACTAGGGAATTGATACCAAAACATCAGTGTTGAAACGAAATATCTGCACTCAGTTTACCACTTGAGCTTGAAATGATATTTATCACCGAAAAGGTGGTAGACCACAGTCACGAGTTACCATCTCCTAAGTGAATAACTTCCATGCATGTGAAATCCAACTTTTCAGTAGAGATTTTTGCTGGAAAAACCCCTCACAAATTCCATATTTACCAAATAATTACTCGACGAATCAAAATACTTACGTGGTACTTTTTGAAAATGAAAGTTATTAAAGCACCCTCAAATATTGTTTTTCTTTAAAAGATAATAAAATAGAAAATTTTGAGGCTCACATGGTACGTGTATGTCCAACCTATCAAACTACATACACACACCCATAATAATCATATTAATGAAAAATCTTTCTAATCCAATCAGTACATAGGCTACACATGAACTTTGATATTTTTAAGTGGTATATATTTTTTCCCAATAGTGCAGATCACCTTATGTTTAGATCAATTAAATTTTTTTTTGTTACTTTGAAAATCATGGTAGATTACATTTATTAAATGGGTTAGATATGGTACAAATATCACATACATGGTTCCATAATTCTCCCACTAACCACTTTCTAAAGAAAAATTACATGATGGGCCTCATAATAATTTCTCCACTTAAAAAGTACTTGAAATTTTCTGAAGGTCACATGATCATAAGGTACTGTCCACCAAGTTAATAATTTTCAACTTATCATGTTCACCAAGCAAATAACTTCCAATTGATCATGCACGTGAAATCCAACCCTTCTAATAGGTTGGCCTCACATGATCATCAGCTTGTGAAAAAATCAGCTTGATCTACTAATTTAGTGGACCAAGCCATAGAAAACAATGCTTAGCCACTGATAAATTACAAAATCCAAGTGTAGTCAATCTGATGAATTGTGGCTGATTTTTCACAGAAGGTGATCATGGCCAATCTCTTGAATTGCTAGGATGTTCCAAGCATGTAAAAGTTGAAGTTATACGCTCGGTGAATTGGACAACTGTTACCATACATCTACAGTATAACTTCCAACCTGTTAAGTGCATGTTTAATCCAACCCGTCCAATAGGTTAGCCCCACCATAAAGATCACGTTGTACTGAAAAATCTACCCCAATCTACTCATACGGTGGACCACACCTTTAAAAGTAATGTGTAGCCATTGATGAATAGAAAAATATAAGTGTGTTTCACTCGATGAGTGGATATGGCATTTTTTGGCTAAGCTGGTCCTAGAGGTGGGGCTAACCTATCAGACCGGTTGGATTTTGTATACACATGAAATATTGGAAGTTATTGATTGGTGTACGTACTTATGGTCCAACCGGTTGTACTTGAGACACTCTTTTATCTACTTTTCAAATCGTTTCTAGCACCTAAATGGGAATAAAGGGCTAGCTAGTGACGCTACCATCAGCCAGGAGGGTAGTGGTGGTGCCATGTGGACCCCACCATGATGTATGTGTTTTATCCACGCCGTTCATCCATTTTTAAAGATAATTTTAGATCTTGATACCAAAAATGAGGTATTTATAAATCTTATGTGGACCACACCATGGGGAAACAGTTGTTTTTGAATTTTCACCATTAAAAAAATCCTAGGGCCCACTGTAATGGTTATTTGACATATAACCTGTTGATTATGTCATACAGACTTGGATGAAGGATAAAATATATATCAGATTGATCCAAAACTTTTGTGGCCTCCAAGAAGCTTTTAATGGTGGACATTCAATCAACACTGTGCGGTCCACTTGAGATTTTGATCAACCTCATTTTTGGTCTCATTCATAAAATGATCAGGAAGAATGGGTGGACGGCATGGATGAAACACACACATCATGGTGGGGCCCACAGAGCACCGACCACTAACCATTCGTTTCCGAATAACGGGTGCATTCATTTAAAAAAGAAAAATGGAGGGTGCAAAATAGTGGATCACGAAAAGGCCTCACCTTCGACGGCCGAGATTGGCTTCCCACTTCCATCTATCCGAAGGAGAATGAAAATAGGAGAGAGAGAGAGAGAGAGAGAGAGAGAGAGAGAGAGGCCGCGGAATTCATCGAAGCAGGTGAATTTGAATTGGTGGTCCTTGGAGTAATCGAGCGGTCTGTTTTGCTTGTGGGGTCATGGAATTGGACGTCTTGAAATCATCGAAACGGTAAGGAAAACATAAGAGGATTTGTATGACACGATAGCAGGGTATGATGGATTGGTACTCATGCACGTACCTAGACCGTCCAAATGATGGGGCCCTCAATGGATTATTAGGCAGTTTCCCAAAGAGAAATGTCATCAGGTGGGCCTCAAGTGAATGTGGTATATAGACCATTGGTCATTTTATTTTAGCCGTCTATTTTCATCTTACACGTGTAGCCTGCTTGATGAGTGGAGCTGATTTATTGGCCATGGCATGTTTGGGGCCACCGGATGAATGGTCTGGATCTCGGTGAATCGCTCCAAGATTGAACTCCCCGGGCAGCTATATGATGATTGATGATCCTAGCCGTTCATTGGTGGAGATTTTTCAGGCGTGGTCCATCCACGGTCGAACACGAGAAACCAATTACTGACCTGACCCATGGGTCCCACTTGTCAGAAGTCAAAGATCCGCGCGTACTGTATAACGATGCCTGCACCAGAAACTATTGGATCTCGACGTGTTAAGATCTGACAAGTGGACCCAGTAATCTGGACGGACGCGGATTGCGTACTGACCCTGCCAGTACCGACGTGGCTACTGGTCGGTGCTCTGTGAGCCCCACCATGATGTATGTGTCTAATCGAAGTCGTTCATCCATTTTTCCAGCTTATTTTAGTGTGCGAACTCAAAAATGGGGCAGGTCTAAATCTCAGGTGAACCACACCACAGGAAACAGTGTTGACTGAATGCCCACCATTAAAAACTTCCTAGGGCCCATGTTTACTTTCCATCCAACCCGTTGATTAGGTAATACAGATCTGGATGGAAGGATAACATAAATATCAGCTTGATCCAAAACTTGTGTGGCCCACAAAAATCTTTTAATGGTGAGCGTAACCACTGTTTCCTGTAGTGTGGTCCACCCCAGATTTGGATTTCCATCATTTTTGGGATCATGGCAGCTGCAAAAAATGGATGAATGGCGTTGATAAAACATATACATCATCGTGGGGCCCACATAGCAACGGCCAGGTAGGGACTCGGTGCTGGCAGGGTCAGTATATAATCCGCGTCCAATCTGGACCGACGATCTCTTTTGGTCCCACCAGACTATGGTACTTGCCCAAATGCCGGGACTATTTGAGTTGAACGAGGACCATTTCGATATCTCTTTTCTCCACCGTATATTTGTGTGCCACAAATTGAAAGGTTCAGATGAGCCTATCCGGAAGAAATTAGATGCATATCCATGACACTGCCATTGCCAGTTGACCAATGGTCTAGATCATTGAACCATGCGCATGTGTGCAAGATCCAAGCCGTTCATCATGCGGGTTCTACCTTGGATTTTTAAAAAAAGGATGATTATCAGGTGGCCACACATGCAAAAGAAATGGATGGGAGAAATTATACAATGGTCGCATGGGATCCACATGATGAGCGGTTTGGATTTTTATACAACGAGTACATACTACGGGATCCCCCTGATGAGCGGCTTGGATCCAGTACAGAAATGCCAAGATTCCACGTTCGGATGAGGATGCGCAGGGTATCTTCCTTCTATAAAAAAAAATTTGTGATTTTTTTGTTTTTATTTTAGACGGTGAATATGATAGAATCGGAACATAATCTCTACAACACCTGTTATACGTAGCCGCTACAACACCAAGCTCGGTAGGTCCGACCGTGTCGTATATGTGTGACATCCACTCCGTCCATCAGGTGGGCCCCTTGATTTTATGCCATGGGAGTAAATTTCAATCAGATCCACAAGTCTTGATGCCCACACCAAAGAGAACAATTTGAAAAAAAAAAAAAAAAAACAAAAGACAAATCATAGGTTTATGTGTGGGTCCCAGAATCGTTCATACATTCCATCCACACCGTTCATCTTTTGAGGCTCAGATGGAAGAAAATACTCCAAAAATCAGCCTGATTCAAAAATCATGTGGGCCATACCGCATGAACTTAAAGAGTTTTAAGAAGTGATTTTAAATTGTTCCCTTTAGTGTGGCCCATATGAGTTTAGATCAGGCCGAATTTTGGTATATACCATGAATATTAGAATCCACAACGGATGGACGGAGTGGATTTGACACGCACTATACAGTGGGCTGCGTACCAATACAAGCATGTAGAGGATTATGGTCCAGTAAAATTCCCCAAACAAGGGAAGGGATATAATCATTTAAAAGTCGCATTCCAGATTTAATACGCATCACTGTCAGTTGAACATTTCCTCAGCCATTCATTGTCTTATTCTCTTGTCTATATTCGGGAACGGATTGGCTACTCCCCCTGCCACCAGCCCCGTGGCTGTGGTCGGTGCTCTGTGGGCCCCACCATGATGTATGTGTTTTCTCCATTCCGTTCATCCATTTTTAAAGATCATTTTAGGGCTTGATCACAAAAATGAGAGTAATATAAATCTCATGTGTACCACACCATAGGAAAACAATATTGATTGGATATCCACAATTAAAATCCTCCTAAGGCCCAATGTACTATTTATTTGACATCCAATCTGTTGATTAGGTCATACAGACCCAGATGAAGGGCCAAAACAAATATCAGCTTGATCCAAAACTTTTATGCCCCAAAGACTTTTAATGGTAAAAATTCATTCAACACTGTTTCCTGTAATGTGGTCTTACTACAGATTGGGATATAATTTATTTTTGGTCTAATAACATAAAATGATTTAGAAAACTAGATGTACGTCATGAATGAAACACAAATATCATGTGAGGCCCACGGAACACCTAACACTAGCCATTGGCGGGTGGGAGGGGAGTAGCCAATGGCCATACTGGCAGGGGCGTAACAATCAAAATCGTTTCCTCTATATTCGGGATTAGCGGATTGGGTCTGGACCCGATGGGGTACCACCCGACACTTAAGCTATGTAAACCTGTTTGCTAAATGGTACGTCCGTCGGGTCCAGGTATGGGTTCCTTTCATTTAGCCCAACCCGAAGACGAGCATTGACCCGCGCTCCTCGAGCTCCAATTGTACGAACCCTAATATTCTCTTGGATTCCCACTTCAATATATTAACTATGGCCCCACTTCAAAATAAAATACAAACTAGTTTGATGTATTTATTTTTATCTACACCGTTCAAGATCCACTCCATTTTTAGATGATCATTTTATCCCGGGCATTATCCAAAAACTTGAGATTTAGGTGGGCCACCTCAAAGGAAATAATTGGGAAAGAAAGGTGAACTTTATTTTTAATCGGCCACTGATCATTATATAAAATCCACTTCATTCATTAGATGTCACACAAAATCTATAAATAAAAAATCAGTATGTGATTTAGATAATTATTTTAGAAGGTGAGCTTTGTCCTAATAGTTCTTTTTGATGGTGTGGCAATTTTAATCACGGATGAAGCCCATTTTAGGGTCCATTCTAGCATTTTGGAAAAAGTTTATTTCTATCCACTTCTCATGCATCATAAGGTCACAACTGCAGACCTGAATGAAGAGGATCTCCCTTAACCAAACTAATTTCATTTATTGATCTCTCAAAACTTTATAAATGGGCCATGACCCCATTTAAAAAGGTTTCAATGGTAGTAAATGGGCATTCAATCCCCCTCCGAACCCGACCATTTACTTTTCAGATGCTCTTGAGTGTGGTCCACTTGATAGTTATGTTTTATCTATCTTTTCTATTTTTTTAAGATCTCATTAAATAAGCCCACACAATGCGATTTAATGTACTCATTAAAAACTTTTTGGGGCTGAAAATTTATCAAGCTAATATTTGTTTTTTCACTTCATCCATATAACACCTTATTAATAGGTTGGATGATAAAAAACCACCGAGGTGTTATTATCATCACAGTAGCCCTTAATGAAGGTTTCAACGGTAGGTGTTATTATCACCGCTTGTCCGGTGGGTCCACTTTGACTGCTTCAATTTTATAAGTGTATCTTGTTGATGAGAAAAATGATTAATGGCGTGGATAAAGCACTTATCACTATGGGCCCCACAGAGCCACTGCCGGACGGATACACCGTACACCAATCCAATCCGCTTCCGGAAAAGAGCTTAGTTGGGCCAGTGAATATGTTAAACCACACCGTCTTCGTCCGTCATTTAAGGGTTGAATTCAAATTTTAAGAAGATCCGAACCTCGAGTGTATCATACCACAAAAATAATGGTAATAATGATTTTCACCAAGCCAATCCGCTTCCAAATTCCTATCATCCAACTTTGGATCTTAAATACATGGATAAAGGAAAATACAAATATCCGATAAAAAGCTATATACAATAATTTTTCAACGGTAGACACTTAATTCACATTGTTTCCTGTAGTGTGGTCAATTCAAGCTTTGTATATGATTCATCTTCCTGCTAAAGCACTAAAATTATCAAGTAAAATGGATGGAGGGAGAGGAACTTAAACCTTGGTGAACCTCACAGTTATCCGGATTAACACGCATTTGTTGTAGGCAGGTATTACCCTTTGAGATCAAAGTTTTACCATGTGGGGTATTTATTATATCTACCTCTCTATTTTTATAGATCATTTTACGCCAAAAAATGAATCATATACAAAGATCATCCACCATTAGCTTCCATTCATTTTGAGGCTAACATCATTCCAAAATTTAACCATATCCAAATCTCTGATGGATCGACAAACAAACTATTATGGATAAAAAGTTAAATAAATCAATCAATCACACACATCACTAGAGATTTTTATGTGGAAAACCCTCAAAGAGGTAAAATAGCCTCGTTTCAACAATCCTCGAAGTAGGGTTTTAAATTCTTTACTCACGCAGAGTGGATAAACAATAAGATTAGAAAAACGGAGAGATCTAAAATCATTTCAACATGAGTATAAATTGCATGTGTAAAACCTCCACGTGTAACCTCACTATAAGCTTCCTATTCTCTTTCTCCTCTTTTAGGCACATAGCCCTAAACCCTTGAGATATCCAAAAACAATTATATTATCAATGGCAAAATCCTAGCAACCCTTTAATACTTTAATACTCCTTGATCCCTATCTGAAACCGTCTAAACATTATCTATGTAAATCAATGGTTAAAATTGTTAGTTAGTCACTTGGACATGATCTTGTGCTTGTGACCCATCCGAGACCTAAAATTTCTTCGGACTTTGAGTCGAAGTCCTCGACTCCAACATATATTTCCTTCGAATCGGCCGAAAGGTTCTCACCACGGTCGAAGATGGGTCAAAAAAAACCATCACTATTAGGCACATGGCCCACTAATGATATCCAAAAACAATTATATTATCAATGGCATCACCATTAATTACTTTAATTTGATAATTAAACATTCAAAAATCAATGGTTAAAATCATTGGTTAGTCACTTGGACATGATCTTGTGCTTGTGACCCATCCGAGACATGGAATTTCAAATTTTCGGGCAAAACATATATTTCAGCGGGCTTATTACAACCATTGTGTCCAACACTAAGTATGTCACTAATTAGAGCTATTAAAGTTGATTTAATAATTAAACTCAAACCCCCATAAATATACCATACATAGACTTTTGGATTAAAGTTGATTCCCAATCCAGAGTGCCAAACACAATAGGAGGATTTCAAGACCACACTCCCAAAGAGGCCCTAATATTTTCATGTTTTTAAGTTCATCGCATAGGAATTACCTTATGAACTGTATGTTTCAACTGTAGTCACTTCAATTCCCACCTTCTCGAGTTCTCTGACCGGTTGAGTTTTGGCCTTATTTTTAGTCCACGTGCTAACATGATGTGGCAAAATGGACAGTGTGGATTTCTCACAAACGATGGGCCCCAGCTAGCTTCCTGTATGCAGGCAATCAATCCATTCGTCCGGAAACGAGAATTGGGTGACAAAGTGGCATGTTTGGATACCGCAAAAAAGAAATTATCAAATCAACTTATCCCATCAGTTTTTTCCGTTTTGCTTTTTAACTTTTACAGAAGATGCTGCACGTGTCTCGTGCAAGTTGGGAAATAAGGACTCGGAGGGATTACTACCGAATTCCGAGTCCCCTTTGGTGCCTTTGGACGCGGTTTGGCTAGGAAACCAGGAATCGGATTGCGTACTGAGTTACTCAGTACGCTCTTATCGTACTGAGTAAACTCTGTTGGGCCCACTCACGCCGTCCATCCGTTTTTCCAGATCATTTCAAGGGTTGAGCTCAAAATTGAAATATAAAAAAAAGCTTAAGTGGACCATACCACAGGAAATAGTGGAATTATTGATTTCCACCGTTGAAACCTTTCTAAGGCCCCAGTGATGTTTATTTGTCATCCAAACTTATCATAAGATCACACGGACATGGATGAAGGGAAATCACAAATATCAGCTTGATCTAAAACTTCTGTGGTCCCCAAGAACTTTTCAACGGTAGACTTCAATTCACACCATTTCGTGTGGTGTGGTCCACTTGATATTTGGATGTGCTTAATATTTGGACTAAAGCTATAAATTTATATGATAAAACAGATGGGCAGAGTTGATACAATGCACGAATGACGGTGGGTCCCACAGCGTTCACTCAGTACGCTTAGCGTACTGAGTTACTCAGTACGCAATCCCCTTCCAGGAAACCAACACTAGCCAGCTAGCTGGTGTCAAAGCTCTGTGGGCCCCACTACTATAATGTATGTGTTTTATCCATGCCGTCCATCCATCCCACCAGTTCATTTTAGTACATGAGCCCAAAAATTAGGCGAATCTAAATTTCGAATGGACCACACCATAGAAAACAGTGGGAATTCAACGTATACCATCAAAAACTTCTTTGGGGCCAGTATTGGATCTGGGCCCTAAGAAGGTTTCAACGGCAGGCATTATTATCCACACTGTTTCCTGTGGTGTGGTCCACTTTCGCCTTGGATCTGCCTCATTTTTGGGACCATGCCCTAAGATGAGATGAAAAAATGAATGGGCAGCGTAGATAAAACACATACATAATGGTGGGACCCACAGGGTTTGATATCAGCTAGCTAGCTGATGTTGAACATGACGCTTCTAAGCATCGAAATGGCAGGCCTTCCGGATTATATGACTGGCCAACTGATTAGATGGTTATGGATGTCTCTTATACCATGGCCCATATCCATGGTGGGCCAACGGACGAATGATTCTCTTAGGGCACCCTTCTATTGTTTTGTTTTCTTTTCCCTCTCTCCTCTTGCCTTTGGAGGGTTTCTCTGTGGGCCCAAATGCATGTAGAGACATGAAGTCCTACTCGTCCACATGTAAACACACGTGCCAATATGGCAAACTTGTGTGATTTAGAATATTTCCATCGGGTGGGACATGCTCCTTTAGATGTTCTATCTAAAAAGTAGCCCTGTTTCACTTCCTTACGTGCACCACACTACAAAACAATTGAAGGGCTAGGATTTTCTCTGTCGAGATATTTTGGAGGGACTATTAGCCCATATTCGCTCATCAGATGAATGGTCTAGATTATCAAATAATGGGCTCACTTGCATGGGACTCAAAGCCGGAGGCCTCCCACACATCCATCCCTATGATCAGACCCCACTACTGAAATATCCGCATAGGAAAATCCCAACCCTTCTTTCCCAACAATTGTGGGCCATTAATGCAGATTCTTCTCTTCCCTGTAAAATACCTGTGCTGCTAAAAGGAAATGTTTGGGATCTTCCAATCTGGAATATTTCCAGGCATCCCACAACCATGGTCCAGATCAATGGTCCAGATTCTTCAAGCAACTGAACCATGGGCCCCACATGCAGGATCATAATTCCCCTGGTAGAACAAGGAACAAGTAAACTGAAATCCATCAGAGGAGATTCTCATAGGAACCAATTCTCAGGAGAATCCTTTGAGAGCCCATCCGGCTTGCACAACATCCAATCCGTCCATCAGATGAGTGGCCTCATGAAAAGGGGATGCCCACCCTTGATTTTCACCAGGGCCCACCTGAGTTTCAAAACGGACTGATGCTTTGCATGACCCTACGTCAAAAGCCAGTTGAAGGGTCTGTATGGCCTGGATTGCATATACACAGCAAGGTAGTATGTGTTCCCACGGATTCTCACCAGACCTGGTTCTTCCAAGAAAATTACTCTTATTACAGAATCAACAAGTCAAATGACTATACTTTTGCAGCAGATAACATCAGCATCCCAAGGCAGTTTGGGTATGGAAGAGCACACCATCACTCCATCTGCAGCCGCGTTCTCCACCCTATCCAAGTCGATCACCACCGTACACAGCCCCTTCCCTATCACAAAAATACGCCTCCCAGCAGCTACAAGGTGGCACGGCGGCCTTGTCAACCACAGCGACAGCCTCCCCACCACCTCCCAACTCTTACTCTCCTTCTGCCACATCTTCAGCTTCGTCCCCGAACTCTGATCCAACACATAGAGTTTCCCACCTACGGTGACCGCAGGCCCCTGCCAGCCCTGCATCATGTTGCCCTCCACACGCTGCCATGTGCCAGTAGACGGATCGTATGCAGCTGACTCCGTGTTGGGGTAAATGGTCGAACCACCACGGCGGATGTAGATTTTCCCGTCCAGGACGACGGAATCTTCAATGTCCTCGAAGATGTTCGGGTCCAAGTGAGACATCCAACTGTTTGAATGTGGATCATAGGTGTCGTATGAGCTTAGATTACTGGATTTCAGTCCCATCCCGCCAATGGCGTAGAGCTTCCCATTGAGAGCTTCACATGCACCCCAGCATCTGAAGAAATGTGAAAAATAAGAAAGTTGTTTTTGTGCAAGTGAAATAGGAGAATTGATCACCTACACATGATCTTTCCCACCAACACTCCGCTTGTGTAGGGACATGACATCTGAACCATACAAACAATAGGTCCCATCAGTCATCATCACTCATCTCAAAAATCAGCTTATCCACTCATTAAATGGGCCAACATCTGTATTTCGAGGCTGACCGTCTGTTGTCCATTGATTCCAATGGCATCGCCCACACTGATGGACCAACCAGTCTGATTGTTTGTATGAATGTCCTACAGAAGTGGCATGCTGGAGGGAAAGATACATGCCTGCATGGGAAGTCATCGTGCTGTCCCATGTGCATGATCCGATAAGACTAATTCCAAGATGAGGATTGGGAATCCTCTCCATGGCACAAGTGCAAGCGTGTCATACATCTGTGACAGTGTGAGATCAAGACCGCTTATCAAATGGGCGTCGCCAGGAACAAACCCTGGCACAAAAAACACACCACTCAGCTCATCAGGTGTGTCAATGATCGATATTCAATATGCATGCCTGGCCCCAGCCCATCTGATTAAGTGGTTTGGCCTCATCTTCTGGCAAGGGCACATTCATTGTGATCCCACATGATAAACGCCCCAGATTTCACCCGTATGTCACTGTCACATCCGTGCCACAGAGGTTCCCTGTGAACACACACACACACACACAGAATCACATGCGTGTGTGTGCCTATATGCATGTGTGTTCTAAGCCAACCATTCAGCTTCAAGCAATAGGGATATGAGGGACCATTCGGACACACCCTCAACCCAAATGTCATTCTGATCCAAACAACAGTTGATGTTGTGTGTTTGGATGCACTTTGCAAACCTTTGTCTCACCTCCTGCTCGCCAAACAGATTGGTATTTGATGAATCAACCAATAAAGCGGGCTTGGAGCCCCTTTTTTAGAAACCCTTTTGAAGGAGTGCGTCCAAACAGGCCCTAAATGACATTAAGGGGTACCTGGCAGTTGGCATTGGAGCAACTTCCTCCCAAGTGTTTGTGGAGGCATCATAGCAGTAGACTTCATTGGTGGCGTCTTCCAACCAACCGCAGCCACCCAACAAGTACATTTTAGTCCCTAAGGCTCCACAGGCCACACCTTTTCTCTTTAAGCACTGAGTCGGGATGCCTTGGATGGGTTTCCAACATCGCCTCGACGGATCCAATATGTAACAGCAAGGTTGATTGGATTTATCTTTACACAGCACATAAATCCAAGCCTCATCCAGACCATGGTTCCGACGGTATGAAAACCAGTCCTCGCTGCAGACTAGTTCTCTCCATCTCTTTGAAACACATCTAAGGAGATGATGGTACCGACGAGGAACCCTCGCTAAGCAGAAAAGAGCAACATCGTCAGGAAGACCGTTTATAATAGGTGTGAGTCTGCCATCCTCTGATGCATTCTGCGGAAGCTTCATTGCAATGGCGTAGCTGCAAAACCAATAATAAATAAAATAGATTTCCAGTAAGTGCAACATCGAACAAAAACTCCAAAATTAGTTTCATGGAACAGAGCTGATCAAATGTGCATTTGTCGCAGGCAATCACCATGGCCCATCAGTTGAGGCCTTCAATGGATATCATTCACATAAATCACATTATACAGATACAAATCAATATGTCATCGTGTCATGATGTGCGCAGTCCATATATGTTGGGCCCATGGTTTGGTTATACAAACTGTTGATCTGATGGGGCACACTGTCAGTAAGGGATGCCCAAAAATCTTACAGAGTGGAAGTTCCTAGCTGTCCGATCTTGGGCCTACTTTCTCGAATGCTGTTCAATGGACTTTATTAGTTGTTTATTTGGGGGCCTGTCAAAGAGTTAGGATCTTCCAATATGGGAAACTTTTGGAGCATTCACTATCCACAGTTGGGCTACTGGATGTATCTGGGATCACCAAACTATGGGTATCCTGATGGACCAGGACAATATACATGTCCTGATGCATCAGGACCCTATAATTCGTTTGTAAGTAGAATAGTAAACAATCTCATTCTTGGCGACTTCTTGGGAGATTTTCAAATTCTGAGGTTTTTATAGGGATATTATTGAGAAAATCTGCCTGAAAATAAAAATATTGATTGTAAATTATTAAATACAATTCGAATTTTAAATATGTGTATATAACGAATTCCTTCATGTTTTTACTACTGTTTGAGTTGATAACTCTTTTTTTTTTTAAGAATATTTTTTAAAATGCCGAGATTTTGAAAATCTTGTTATAATATCTTTTAGCATATTTTCTCATGAGATTTTCAAAATCTCTGTGATCTACACAATTCAGCACTCCATCTTTTTTTTGAAGGGAGGGAAGCAGCTGCACCCAGACCAAGACCAAAGTTGCATCACAGGAACCATCCAATTCAGGCACATTTCAGTGCCAACATTCAAGAAGTTGCTCTCAATCGAAATTTTATATATATATATGAAGGGAAAAAAAAAAAAAAAGAATCATGGGAATACAACATTTGATTTGGATAAAATGGACTCTAAACCCCAAAAGTCAGTTCTAAGCTTTAACTAGAAAACTCGGCTCTTAGAAACCAGTGGAGCATTGAGTCACCAAAAGATGGTTGTAGATGCTAAGACTGTAAAATGTATAGTAGTGGTAGATGTCAAGGGATTATTGCACATATGGATGTTTTTGCCTCTATGAACTCTCATTCATGCAAAAGACGAAGTTTAAACACCTCATGATAGTCCAAAACATTTTATCACCATCCTCTTGTCCTCTGCAGGTTACTAGTAGATAAGGCAAAATGATCTGTTTAAGTTTCTAAATTCTGTTGGAAAATATGGCACAACCTTTGGTTTCTTGAATGCCTTTCTCCAGATTATAGGCATATGCTAGAGTTAAGAGCACATAACATTAAGGATTTTGACCTATGTAAAAAGTGCATTCCATTTTGTAAAGAACTACAAATTTGCAATGTCTGACATGTTGGCGACATGTAAACACTATTATGAAAGAAGGGCAAAGTTGTGTCATGACTAGCAATTCATATATCCTGTCACGGCTAGCTGGTAATGCTGTTGCTAACTAGTTATTCCATCCTTTGTTTGTCAAACACCCTGGATTATAGTATGGATAGATTGAGGCACATAATGGTAAGTATTGCCCGATTAGAGTTGTACACAAGTCGAACCGAGTCAAGATTGGCACAGCTCGGCTCGGCCAGCAGCCAACCCCAGCTCAAATTCGGCTCGGCTTGGCTCGGTCCTCGAGCCTGACTGGCCAGCTCGGCTTGGTTCACTCAGCAGCTTGGGCCAACTTCGAGCATGTGCGACCTTTTCTCAAACACATGAATTGTATCTTCAATCTTCCCACACTTCGAATGCAAATCAACAAGAGCGCTTTGCACAAACAAATCCCCACAAAATTTACTCTTTCCAATACACCCTTGAATTTGATTCCCACTTTTAATACACAATAAACCCGTACATGCCCGCAAAACACTCCCATAACCAAACCGATTGGCCTTAAAACCTGACCAACGCATCACCAAGAAAAGGGATATAATAGGTAATTTATCCCTTTTTTTCTTTTTTTGCATCATATTATCATTGTCGTTCATCGTCATCGTAGCCCTATCCTAGCTATTTGGCATCAACTTTAGAAATTACGTATCACCAATCAAGATATGAAATCGGAACTCTTATGATTGTCTGCCAAAAGTTCAATGATGGGCTTGGAACCAGTTAGCACGTCACTAGCAGACAGAGTTAATACATAATAATATTGGTTGGTATAAGATCCAATTCTTCCAAAAGCATGGATCTACCATGCCTCAACCTTTTACTCTGTACATGTCACATGTGTGTGGTGATCCAAACCATTCATTCATCAAAGGCTCCAGAGAGGGATGGTGGACGGACCATGCACCAAAAATCATAAGATAGGACAATACTAACCATGTACAAGATAGCAGATTTTGCGTGCCACTTTCTAGATTGTTGGGATCATCCAATAATTGTGATTTTTGGAATGGCCCATTCATGGTTACCAACTACACTTTCATACAATTAGGATCATCCTATCATTGCGATTTTTGTTCTTTAAATCAGTTATAGCTTTCAGCTCCACCATTTAGCACATGCTAGTCTGTCCCAAGCTCAGGTAAAGAAGGTTGAGATGTCAAGTGGGCAGCTTGTCATCAAACTTTTTCCAGGCAAATGATGAGACTTCATGCTTTGAATAAACAATTTCCACATGCCAATAAAACCCATGAACATTTTGGAGTGATATTCGACCACTATGCTATACGTTGAAAGCATTGGGCTAGGAGACAACGTGAGAAAAGGATGAGTAATAAATGACAAAGAGCCAAAGTGCTCGATAGAGTTGAGCCAAAGTACCACACAATTCAAGGTTTCAATTAATCTGGCCCAAGATCAGCGCAGGCATCATGTCTACGTTAGGAGATGTGAACCGGGAAGACAATGATCGATAGAATCAATAACAAGGTCAGACAAAGCAGCCTCAGAGTAGCCCCAACATGCTATAAAATGATTGAAAAGCAAATGATTCCACCATTTTCTACACAAACTGTCGATGCCCCAATGAGGGGGGCATCGATTACAGCTCCTAAAGGGGTATGCATGGAAGAAGGGAGCAAGGTATTATGTAATGGTATCGGCCAGCTGGCAAATACAAGTCGTATGGGCCAATAAAACCCTGTAATGGGCTATTCTTTTTTGGAAAAGATCTCAAAAATTATTGGTAGAACTCTAAAAAATGTAAGGATCCCCCTTCTTGTTTGTAGTCGTCGCTGAGGCTTTAAGCTGGATGCTCCTAAAAGAACAGGAAATAGGGTTAATCAGCAGTTTTATGGCGGCTCGCTTGGGTCCATCGATTACCCACCTTCAATTTGCGGATGATACGACTCTGTTTTACAAAGCGGGTGAAGATATCGTCGAAAACTTGCAGAAATTTATCATTTGCTTTGAAGCAGTTTCAGGCTCGAAGGTGAACTCCTCTAAATGTGAATTGCTAGGGATCCACATATCGGAGGAAGAGGTGCGACGGTTCGCTGAGAGGCTTAGTTGAGGTGTTGGAGACTCGCCTTCCTCATACTCGGATTGCCGCTTAGCATTTTGGAAACTGGTTAAACATCTGCAGGACCCAGTTATTGAAAGAATCGAAAGAAAGCTATCTTCCTAGAAGAGTCGGCACTTATCCTTGGGAAGTTGCTTAACTTTGATAAAAGTAGCTTTCTCTAACATGCCGTTATATTTCATGTCGCTCTTTCATTGTCCTAAGTCAGTTTTCACGAAGCTTGAAAACTTGAGGGATTTTCTATGGAGCAGCAAAGAATCGTGGAATAAGTATCGTCTCTTGAGATGGGAGGATGTATGAAAGCCTCTATCTGACTGGAGCCTTATAAATCAAGCCTTATTGGGAAAGTGGATGTGGAGATTTGCTACAAAGGGCATAAGTTTATGGAGGGAGGCGATTGACAGAAAGTATGGCACTAGTTCGGGAGGGTGGTGGATAAAAGATTCATCCAGATACAAAGCTTCAGCTATGGAAGGCCATCTTTTTTGTGGCTTCTAAATTTAAAGAAGGTGTTTCATTCAGCTGTAAGGTTGGTACCCTCACAGATTTCTTCGACTATAAGGTTGGTACCCCCCCTACATTGTACCTGGGATTACCTCCTCCGTATTGGTAAGCCTCCTCTCTCTGTGGGATAATATTCTTGAAAGAATGGAAAGAAAGCTTTATTCTTGGAAACTGAACACTCTATCTTTAGGGGGCAAGCTTAATTTGATTAAGGCCTCTTTGTCGAGTATGCCCATCTACTTCTTATTCTTGTTCCTCTGCCCCAAATCCATGGTTTCCAAAATCAATAAGTTACGCTAGAAATTCTTGTGGTAGGGGAATTCTGATTCCTCTAAGTTCCTTCTCCTTTAATGGAAGGAGGTTTGTACCCCTTACAATGAAGGAGGTGCGAACATCCGACTTCAACTAATGAATAAAGTTCTTCTCGATAAATGGATTTGAGATTTGGCGTTGAGAATAACAGTCTTTGGAGAAGAATTATAGCAGCTAAATATGGCATTTCTCCTTCTGGCTAGTGGTTGAAGGATTCAGTCTTGTGCTGGACTTCTTCTCTTTGGAGAGGGATTGCTAAGATGTCCTCTTTTGTGCACGACAAAGTTTCTTTCTCCCTCGGTAATGGTTGTAGAATCAGGTTCTAGTTAGATGTCTAGTCTGGTAACTCTACATTGGCTAAGGCTTTCCCTGCTCTTTTTGATCTCCTGACCAAAATATTGTCGTTTTTTATTGCTTTTTTTTATGCTGCTTCTAGAGGAGTCTAGATCTCTCCTCTCTTAGAAGAGATCTTACGGATGATGAATGTTAGGAATTCTTCTCTCTCCTCTCACGTTTGCAGTTCCAGCCCTCTCCTAGGATGGAGGATTCTTTATGCTGGAGTTTATCCAATTCTGGAGCTTTCACGATCAAATCCTTCTACAATCACCTCCAGTCCTAGGTGAATCCCTCTTCTTGTTGTCGTACGAGACCGCATTGGTTCTATGGGCTTCCTCTAAAGGTAGCGGCTTTCCACTGGTTAGCAGCAAGGAATATAATCCTGACGATCGATGATTTGAAAAAGAGAGGAATGGTGTTGCCTAATGTTTGTCTCCTTTGCCTTCAAAATGAAGAATCAGTGGAACAACTTATCATCCATTGTCAATTCACAACTGACCTTTGGTGGAGTGTTCTTCGGTTGGCGGGTGTTTCCTAGTCCATGCCCTCTTCAGTCAACAACCTGTTTTGCTCCTGGCACGCGGACTCGGGAGATGCTTTAGGAAAAAGGAAATGGCGTATCATCTTTTTTGTTGTTATTTGGGCGGTATGGGCCGAATGAAATAATCACTGCTTTAGGAATCAATCAGCATCATCGTCTGCGGTGTTCTCTAGGGTTCTTGTTCTTTTTAGGAACTGGGCTCCTTGACTTAGGCTGAATCTCTTGGGGTTGGGGCGTTTGTATTTTTTTACCCTGTATGTCTGTCCTTGTTGCTTTGCCGTTTTGGCTCTCTTACTAAATCATCTCATCTTTCAAAAAATAAAAAGAAGGCGTTTCATTCGCAGTGGGAGTAGGAGCCCATATTCATTTTTTGGGAGGATCTATGGTTAGGTGACCGCTTGTTAAAGGATGCATTTCCTGGTTTGGCCAATTTATCCCCTGAAAAGAATATCTCAGTTGCTAGCTGTTTTTCCAAGGATGGTGTCGGGAGAGTGTGGATGCCCCCAAGCTGAAGACGTCTATCGGATGAGGAAATGGAGGCCTTCTTGAACCTAATGGAGAAGCTGAAATGCATTGTTATTGACGAGATGGCGGAAGACGCAGTGACCCTTCCTCTACGTATCATCCGATACATAACCATTTTTTACTACCATGGCTTATTCGCATGGTAAAGATGGGGCTTCGGACAGGAATAATTGGTGAAATAAGATTGGTAAACCTAAACCCATATAGCTGGGAAAAGGGACAACAGTGAAGATGTCCCATTCACTGTTTTTCCATAATGAATGAAGGGTCAGGATGTATAACATGCCACCTGTAAGGTGTAAAAAGATGAAGCATGGAAGTTCCATGCTTCCAAGGCAACTAGATATCCTCCCAATATAGAGATGATTTTATCCTCCCAATATTGAGATGATTATACTTTCCCAATATAGAGATGATATATCACGACCACCATCAAAAACTATACACCGCCCCAGCTAATTTATGGTGATAGAGATAACATGATAACCTGAACAGCTCATATGCATAACAATGTCATCATTAAACAAGAACTGCTCACAAGTAAAACAACATGCATGAACATACACATATTGTTATATATGATTATAAACAAAAAAGGAGAAGGTCTCAAGTCCAACCAGTTGAACCACAAGTTACAGTCCACCCAGTAGATAACATGGACGACATCCAATCTGTCCCAATAGATTGGCCCTATCATGAGGAACCCCTTGTGCAAAAATCAGCTACATCTACCCTTCGAGTAGAAAAATACTTGTATTTTTCTATTACAAATGTCTACATATTGTTTTCTATGGTGTGGCCCACTTGATGAGTAGATGTGGCTGATTTTTGCACTAGGTTATTCTCATGGTGGGGGCAACCTATTGAAAGGGTTGCATGCGGCATGCACTTAAAAGGTTTGAAGTTTATCCACAGGATGGACCATAACTCATCGTCCAACCATGGACATGAGAATGAGACCTTCTAATGAAAAAGATAGCAAATACAATGAAGATTTCAAATTACAATTCTAAGCAATGTTCAGCAACTCAGAACTCTACTGAAACTATTCAGATTGGTTGAATCTCCCGTATACAATCAGAATCAATTAAAACAATAAGCAATCCAAGTAAGCATTTGGGAAGTTTTCATTGACAGAGTAGACCATGATCATCATTTCCCAAATGTCCATATTTCCGCACATGCATGGCACACCCAATGACTGGAAATGCCAACTTTTGGGCCAGGGAACATATATGATGCGGCCCACCTGACAAATCGTCCAGATGCAGGACATTGCACAATGGCATGTAATCCTCCCATTTCTCATGTATTCACCACCATTTCTCATCATATGCAGCAAAATTGCAAATAAATTCACACAATCCAAACCGTCGGTCCCATCATCAATAACCCAAAAAGCACACAAGTAATATGATCTTTATCATCCAATCGGTAGCCATTAGATGGATGGTTACAAAGAAAATGGTCAGTAATCTAATTAATTCAACCAGAAAATCAGAAGGCTACAATGTGTTTCGGAAAGAGAGAGAGAGAGAGAGAGAGAGAGAGAGAGAGAGAGAGAGAGAGATGGAAAAACATGAAAATCTTATATCGATCTACATAATTTCTGTTCGCTAATCCATTCACAGATAACACTTCAAAATTCAAATGTTTAACTAAAAATAAAACCCTAATTTCCATTTCCATGCAGAGAGAGAGAGAGAGAGAGAGAGAGAGAGAGAGAGTTTTCTACACAACCGGAAATGAGAATTGAAGAAGGCAATAAAGAAAGATTCAATTACGTACCGCAATTAGATGGAAAAGAAATCAAATCCCATTCATTGAAAGAGAGAAGAAGAAGAAGAAGAAGAAGAAGAGGAAAAATGGGGAAAACAGGATTTGGAGCGAGACCTTGAACTTCTCTTCCTTTCTTCTTCTATAGCTTTGAAAGGAAAACACTTCGGTGCCTCGCGCTAGATTTCTTCCAGTTAATTTCACTAACGTAGAAGAAACGACTTAATATGAATAGAATCCGCGCCGTCCATTACGTACATCACCGTCATAGATCTCAAACATTACAATGATTCAGGACTCAGGTGGGCCACACCAAACATTTATACATGAAACATATGAATTCATGTCGTATGTCCCACTTAAGTTTTAAAACGCTGTAATTTTTCTCTAATTCTTTCATCCGTATGAGACACATCGGATGAATCGATTGGATGGCATATAAATACCACGGTGGGTCCTTAAAAAAATAACGGTACGTGTTGCTTCCCAACTATTTCCTGTGGTGTGGCCTACCTGAGTCTTGGATGATCATGATTTTCAAAATCAATGGTTAGATTAGACAGAGTAGCTGGTGGACGGGGTAGATCTCATGCAAGTTACATACACGTGGCTCTAGATTTATCAAAACTAAGCGCGCGTTACGTCAGCGGCTCGCTTGGAAATGGGGGAATGGTGGCAGACGCGGATTCTGGGTGGGCCCGACTGTGATGTTTGTTCAAAATACAATCCGCCCATCCGTTTTTCGATCTCATTTCAGGACATTAGAATAAAAATGAGGAGGACCCAAAACTCAAGTGTGCCATACGAGATGAAATAATGGGGAAAGGAGTGCTTACCGTTGAAACCTTCCTATGCTCCACCTTGTTGTTTATACTCCATCCAAATAGTTTATAAGGTAATTTTCAATGAGATGAAGTGAAAATACCAGTAACTTAAACCGATACAAAACTTTTGTGGTCGTATAAATGTTTCAACGGTGATCACTAGATACTTACTGTTTCCTCTCGTGTGGCCCATGTAAGTGTTGTAAAAACTTTATTTTTGGTCAAATATCCTAAAATAAGTTCAAAAAACGGATGGACGGAGTAGATTTATCAAAGAAAATCGTAGTGGCCCCACCGAAAATCCTTGCGCAGGGACTCCCTGCCAAAGGTTTTGCAGGAAATGGACGCGGATTGCATCCTGGCCGGGCAGGGCTCTGTGGGGCACACCGTAATGTAAGTGTTTTATCCACGCTGCTCATCACTTTTTTCAGGTCATTTTAATGTACAATATTAAAAATGTTGAAGGTCCACAGATCCAGTGGACCACATCAAAGGAAGCTGTAGTGATAATGACATCACCGTTGAAACCTTTCTAAAGGCCACCGTGATGTTTTTTTACCATCCAACCTATTCATAAGGCCATGTAGACGTGGATGAAGTGATAAAAAAAAATATCGGCTTGATCCGAAACTTCTTTAGCCCCCAAGAATATTTTAATGGTGGAAGTTCAATCCTAACTTTGTGGCCCACTTATGCCCTATACCTGCCTCATTTTTTGTCTTATGACTTAAAATTATCTGAGAAAAATGATGAACGGCGTGGATAAAAACATTACATCACGGTGGGCCCCACAGAGCCCTGCCCGGACGGATTACTGTCCGGGCGGGGGTAGGACGCGATCCCCGTCCGCAGGAAATCCGCGTCCAACTTTGGTAGACTGCAGGCGCAGATGTTTATATTATTCTCCTGACACGTGCACGCATGACAGAATCGTCTTTCTATGGGTAGTTATTTGATACTCTGGCTGCGTATGGTGCTTGATACGCAGGCACTTAAAATATACACGTGGCATGCATTAACTCAAATTACACCAAATAACAATAAATTATGGAAACCACTGCCTTTAAATTACTGAAAATTCAAATTGATTGAACAACAATAGCTTGTTTGTCAAAATAACTCCATTTATCTCCTCGTGTAGTGTGGGTGGGTGTCTAAGGTAAAAAAATAAAAAATAAGAAATACCATTGGTTTCTTTTTTCATTATTACCCGTCTAAAATATCCATCAGTCCGATAGTTAAATAGACAGAGAAGAGTAATTTTTACATTATTATACTACTAAACGGATAAAGATAATTTTGGAGCTTCATTTACTTTTATTACTTGTGAAATAAATTTCTGAAGTTCCTAAAATATCACCCATAAAACTTTCTAGCGTCTGATTGTTTTACTCGTTTACATTTCTTTTATTTTTTAGCCTAATTAATAGAATGTTTATAAATACTTTATGTGAGATACATAGTTCAGGAATAATTGTAGGTAACTAGTGTAGACACCCCATTCAAAATAAGATCAAATTTATTTATTTTTACTTTAGTTAAGCTTCCATAAAAAATATACATGTCGTTAGACACATGTGACCATAGTATTGTATGGGTTAGGATGAGTTTCAAGAATAATCAATGGGCTAAATCAATCGATCGAAGAGTTTACTGGCTCGTTTTCATTCAAAATTGTTAGGGTTTCAGATTGCTCAAATAGACATTATTCTAATAAATTGCTCACATGTCACCCCATGGTGTCACGCTCCAAACTCGAAAATTGGGCTCACAAAATTTTCGATTGCTGAATCCGATGGCGACAGCCCCTGTAGTACCCCATTCTCGACTCCTAGCGCCTATACGTCATATTTCAATCGTAGTATGCTACAAGAAGGATTTTCAAACGTACATTTATCTCGTAAGAAGCATAACCATAAGTTTACCCAAATCACAAAGGCAACATCATCATCATATATCCACTAATATAAAGATTTGAATACAGTGCTCAAAGGGAAATACATATGTCGAAAATCAAGCTCCAGAAAACAGTTGCACGCTCCAAGTTCAACGCTGTTACTACTTGACACCACCTGCACGCATCTATCGTGCATAAACTTATAGAAAACTTGGTGGTGTAAGTGTGTGCTTAAGATAAGTACCAAATATACGATATCAGAGAAAATGCGAAAACATGCTGGTAAGTCCATAAATACCATCAGCCTTATCCAGGCTATGTAATACAAAAACATAATAAGCCAATATCATAAACTGAGGAAGCGATGTAGATCAGCTATGCAATGCGGAGGCATAATAAGCCAAATATCATATACTGAGAATGCAATGCAACATTCAAGTCCCTAACAAGGCCATGAATACTGTCAGCCTCATTTGGGCCATATAAATGCAGAAGTATAGCAACCCAAAATGTTATATGTCGTCAATGTGGTGCAATATGCTATGCGAATGAAATGACTAAGCTGAGTGTGAAGTCGAGATGATAGTACATAGCATCGTAGGCTATGGGGTCCATCATAAGGGACTTCTATCCAAACCAGTCTCATACCTAAATGTGGTAAACTCTTGACCTCAGGTTGGTCGCGCGTCCCAACCGAAATCCTGGTCATTGCAAAGGTACACATATCAATTAGTTGCGAACCACCAGCCCGAGTAGATAGTGAATGAATGAATGAGTAAAATATTGAGTATGTAACTCTTGCTCAATATGTCCACATATCAGTACCGTACATATCTGGGATCAATACCGGGGTCTAGTACACTCTATACACGATCGCCACCCACTGGACGGGCGACCACGCAAGTAGAACAGACCTCACTATCTGCCTGGCCAGTAGTCAACCAATAACTACCCGGCACGTCGATAGCGGACCCATTTATGAGTTGGTCAAACTCAGCTTAGCTATGCCCTCTACCCTCCGGCGGGTAAGGCCACACCCCCTTCCAACCAACTACGACACAGTGGGAGATGCGGCCTACTGATATTCGACACTTGTGTGCTCATGTATCCACTTGGTCTAGACGTTGGAGCGTCTTCTGGCCACGAAAGTTTAAGGACTTTCACCCAAGGACATCTATAGCACCCCACGTAGAAAAAGATTTCCAGTGTCCCATCTGGCCACCCACGAGATGTATGTGGAAGCTACGGTCCTGATATTGTTAGGGCGTACAATAATCATATCACAAAATGCGAGATGCATAAGTCATACTATCCAGTCATGCATCAAACCTGCGCGTACCGCGCGCTCATGTGGGGCAACTTCATCTATCAGGGAGTCCCATAATAATACACCCAATGGCATGCACCATGATCAATTACTTTTCATATCAAGCATACATATGATGCGCATGGGCATGTATCATGATGTTATGCTATCACATACTTATAATCGGTATCGATAACCGGCATTGATAATCAACACCAATAATCGGCCTTGATAATCGGCCTATATATAAGACGGGTCCAAAGATGAACATCCCGTCTAAATCAAAATATAAAGATCGGGCTTTGGTTGTGGATATGCCAAATCTGGTAGCACGGAGCCCCTTCATCTATGGCAATGATGAACCATGCAACATCAATGGGGCCCAATGATTTAGGTTGACCTAGAACAATGAGAGCGGGCTTAACAAAGGCCTAATGAAAGGTCACAATGTGGACATTTAATCATCATCGCTCATCAATGTGGACATTTAACTAGCATTTCTCCTAAAGAGTGGTGTAAAGCTCGTATCCTAGACTGTACCGTTCCGTAGGCTTCCGCGGTCCTCCCGATCGAATTTCGGTAACCCGCGACCTATCTTGACATTTGCGTGCAACCCTGAGTCGTACCCCATATTCCATAGTCAGCTCAACCCGAGACTTGTATCCTTGCGACCGCTCCATTGCCGCGGTTCTGACGTTGCGTCTCGCACGCCGATAAGATACACAGGCCAAGAGATGTGGGCCCGTGTTCATTTCGAGGAAAATGCCGCACATTTGCAAAACCCAAGAGAACCTTTCAAATCAATCTCATCAATCAAGTACACATCACACCTCAAGTCAAGTACAAGTAACCCATACCCTACCCTTACCTCTCTCTTACACAAGTATCCTAAAGTCAACTCTCTCTCTCTCTCTCCATCCATCACCCATCCCTTACATCACCTCTCTCTCTCTCTCTCGTCTCTCTCTTCACTCCCAAGCAACCCCACCATGAAAGGGAACGTCCAAGCTGTAACACCCTGTACCTTTAGTACACGGGTTTTACCTTTTAAAGCCACACTAAACTAAAATTATTTGGGTTAACTAAAAACTTGAACTCTACATACACAGGATGGGGATTTCGGTCGACATTAAAGCCATCCACCAGGGTCTCCAAGAGCCAGAACACGCCCTACGACGGTCAAGAAGGTAAGACTATTCGAGCACCTGAATTAAAACAATTATAAGCAGTTTATATTGATGCAACACACTTGCCACCAACACCTGAGAAATTGTTGGCAACGGGCGAAGCCTTCACCACAACTAGTACACCGAATTAACCGTTGAAAATTTGTATAAGGCTCCCCTGATCAACAGATCTCATCGTGTGGGCCAATAATGGTCCCAATAAGATGTATCACACCCCGCCTAGGCCTCAGCCCCGCACTAAAATGAGCTAAGACCCCTATTCCTAGGCCCCAAGACAGGTGGACGGGACAGATTTATCACAAACATCATGGTGAACCCTACGTGGGTTACATGTGCACCCCATGCGTTCATAAACGCAGTGCACTGGATCGATCGGCTGGGTCAAACGACCATTGATCGACCCTCTTACAAAAAATTCGGGAAAATAACCGTTTCCGCCCTCTCTCTGTTTGAAACCGACCTACTTCAAGCCTATATGTGGGCCACCACGGCCACTTTCTGAGCATTCTAAACTATTCAAATCCTTCATGGGACCCGCACGATCATAACGGTATAGCCGTTTAATCATTTGAATTCGAACGAAGTAGATGGACTGCCACCGTCTAATCCGTGCCAAAAACGGCCCAACAGATAGTCTGTGGAAAGAGGAAAGAGAGGACCGCCCTTCCTCTTTGGGAGGGTCGGATCTCAACCATCCATTGGGGAAGAAATCTCAACCGTTCCCTCTCCCTCACTCCCTCTATAAGATGGGTCCTGTAGCCCTAAAAAATTTGCCAATAGAGAAGAAGAAAGAGAGTGGGAAAGAAGAGAAAGGAACAGAGACTGCTGTGGCTAGCACGTTGGGTTGCCATCCACCCACCTCAGGTGATCCATTTTCCTTCTCCTTTTGAGTTGGTTCTTAGGTTGCTACCAGACCCTACATAGGCTGAAACCACGACCAAATAATGGCCGTGTGTTACGTCATTTGCAGCTCTGTTTTGAGCTAGGAAGAATGACCAATCAATGGTCATCTTTCGGGCTGAAAACCAGGCCATGATGCAGCGCTGTTTCGGGTCTAGGTCAAGCTAGTTAATGGCTGAAATTTGGACTAAGAAGATGGCAAGGCACGAACTCTATCTGAACTAAGAATCACGACCGAAAGTTACCTGCATTGGTGCTGTTTCACGTCAGCCGCAGGATGGTTGCGCCACACCACACGTGGCCACAGTATGGGCTAGTGGACCGTACCATCAGGAAGTCTTAGTGGGCCACACCGTATGAACGGTTGAGACGCGAATGGGTTCCCAGATTCCTGCTGCAACAGTGCTGGCATGGAAACAACTTCAAATCAGCAGCCTGCCTTCACATTGTAGGATGGTGGGCTAGTCGTGGGCCCTGCAAAAACGTAGGTGGGCCCTACCAATTCCAAGTGGGCTGCTCTGGGTTGGGCCGCACCTTGCATCTCCCTGTGAGCCTCACACTGATGCCAGGTGGGCCACACTGGGCTACAGGGGACCGTCCCTCCAGGGACGTTAAAACCCTGATCGTCCAGTAATGGACGATAACTGCTAATCAGCTCACCATGCAAAATTTTGAGATCTCATCACCTCTGATGAGTTTTGAAAATCTAAATGGTCCACGTGGAGCGGGACCTTAAGAAACCCCCTGGTTCCGACTTTTACTTTGAACCAAAACTTTGGTGGGCCAGGGTTAATGCAAACAGTTTCTCCTCTTGAATTTCATTTATCTTTGCTACAGCCCACCGGAATCTTAGATCAGGGTGAAAATTCACTCCCTAAGGTTTCTTGGGATCCCACATCTTATGGACTGTTCAGATTTGACACCCAAGATCATATGGGACTCACATATTTGAAAACTCACACGTAAATAGAAGTAACGTGCATGCATGCAACAGAGTGTGGGAAACGTTCACGTAAGCCACTGCAATTTTGCGAGATATCATCCTGTCAGATGAGTCTGGGAAATCTAAACAGTCCACATGGAGCAGAGCCTCATAAAACCCCCTGGCTCAAATTTTTACCTAGAACCAAAACTTTGGTGGACCCTAGGTAATGCAAATAGTTCCTTCCCTTGAATTACGTTTACCATTGCTATGGCCCACCAAAATCTTAAACCAGGGTGAAAATTCACCCCCTAGGGTTTCTTAGGATTCCACACCTTATGGACCGTTCGGATTCAACACCATGCTCATGTGGGACCCACGTTGATATATATGTATATATATATGCATGTAAAGGCCCTGCATGGGTACTCACCGCAAGACGTATTTGTCCCCAGCCGTCCACTGTTTGGACGGTGGGCCAACATGCCTCTGTGTTAGCGCCTCCACTATATGGGTCCCACACGCTATATGTTTCTTAGCTAAGCCATCCAAAAAGGTCGGCCGCACCCTCCAAAAGATCAAGCAGTTAGTGTGATACACGTGTAAATGTATATAGTGTACCCATGTATACCATGTGATGCAAATATGATTCATGTGGTGTATACATCATATGTCATGGGATACATACTTCAGATATATATGCTATGGGATACATATGTAATGTATACATATACACTACGTGACGAACTTGTCCTAAGGATCTAAGGAGAAGAATGAGGCTGATCTAATGATCAAGTGGGCTGTGACGGGACCCAATTTAATAAAAAATAAGGGCTCATGCTTAGTAAGTTTGATTGCCTTGAGAACAGCCTAAGACAATCTTGGCTTAGGGTTTTCCAACCCTCCACCTATCCTCAATTATTTAACTTTATAACTCACTATCTATTACAAATGGAATTGTACAGGGAGTTATGTGAGTGGTGTAAATACACCGTCTTCTCAAAGAAACTTGCCTCTAGGAGCATTTTACACCTTGTTTGGTGATGATTCTTTCCCCTTAAGCTTTCCACCCTTAACTAGACCAAAAATAGTAGCTTTATTAGTGTAAAAGGCTAGCTAGACTAATGATAAACTATGCGTAGAAATAAACATTCACTTGATTTATCAGTTAACATGATAATTCTCATGCTTACGATTGTTTAGATTCTTGATTTCTCTGAACTACCTGATTGAATAATCTAGTCATTTATGTCGTGTAAATTTAGTTATGGTATATCGATAGGAATACATGTGTCATTCCTTATTTCCCTTTCATATTATAATATACGTTGTTATGATACACATACTGCTAAAATCTCTCCATGAGAAGTCCTAGCAAAGGAGAGTCCGTGCTTAGGGTGTAACTAGATTGATTGTGACATAAGTAGGCCCCTGACATGAAGGTTTTGATTGTGGTGCTTAATCCTGGGGTTTACCATCCATGTTTACTCGTTTTTGAACCATTCATGTTAACATGTTTAAATCGCCACTTTTGGTACTTTTAACGTTTCACCCCTAGTCGGCATTGGTGGTAGCCCTCTTATGTTGAATTGATTGACCACATGTCAGTGGGTTCTACACACACCCTAAAACGGTAGCCTCATGGGCCAGGGATGGTGATAATGGGACACTATGCCCGCGTCATCGGCCTACGCTGGGCCACAAGCTCCCCGTAGTGACCGCGAACTTATTTAAAATGGCTGAGTGTAATTGGATTAATAATGGACAGGCTAATCATGCATACATCGCACAGACCAGCATCTATTGTTATCGTACGTGGGTAAGTATTGTTTCCGACTGGATGATGTTTCCCAAGTTCGATGATTGAATGGGCAGCGGCCCACTGTCCGCACGGATGAGCATCCCTGGGGCGTGAACGCATTCCATACATCCATGCACTTAATAAGACTGCATCTATTGTGTTTTGGATTATCTGTATGCTTTTATGCTATTTCTTGGCGGCTACTTATTTTGGATTAAATCAGTAATCACTTTCTTATTTACATTTCAGTTCATCTTGAGAATTAAGGTTTTATATATGGACCCCAGCTGAGTGGCCCAGGATATTATTACTGTTTGGGTTTTATCTATACTACGCTTGGTTCCGTTAATCGCACTTTAATTTGGACTTGATTATCCTTTTGCTTATCAGTTAACACCTGGGTTTTCAAGAGACGAGTGATATACTCGGGTCTCGAAAAACCGAGGTGTTACACAAGCTCTCCATGAGAAAGAGCTAGGTGTGGCCCACCTTCCTACCACCCAATCCCACCCTTCAAAGATCATCTCAACCATTGATATTCATCCCTTGGAGTTCTAGATCACATCGGTGGAAAAAGGAGTCCAAGATCTAACGGTGGGTGTTCATAGCATATTAAATTGTTGATTTTGTATATTTGAGGGCCCACGCATGGTGAGACCCATCTTGATGTATGCATTATATAAGGAGGGCCCGTAGTGGCGGGGTCCCTCCCCTTCTCACGTCTCTCTCTCTCTCTCTCTCTCTCTCTCTCTTTCTCTCTCTCTCTCTTTGTGTGATTGGCATGTAGCCCACTTGATCCACGCTGCATAGCCGTGGGACCCACCAGCCCCATACCTGCTATACATGCGTGGTATCCACACCGTCCAATCATTGGACGTGGTTGTGGACCCCACCATGATGTAACGGCCTGGACGTTGCTGTTCTAACAAATATATATATATATATATATGTATGTATATATACATATAGATATATATATATATATATGTATGTATGTATATACACATATATACATACATACATATATGTGTGTGTGTGTGTGTGTGTATATATATACACACACACACACACACACATATATATACATACATACATACATGTATGTGTGTGTGTGTATATGGCGGCCCACCCACGTGGTGCCACCTCGAGGCATGTGTTCATCCCCACCGTCCAAACCAGCATAGGACAGTGGGGCCTGCTGAGATTTATGAGGTAATCCACACCATCCACACCGCAAGACGGCGGGACCCACTTCAGATTGAAGGGTAGAGATGGGAGATAGGGTGGTAGGGAGTGGGCCACACTATAGCTTCTCCATGGGAAGCTTGAACGTTTGGCTCTCTCTTGTGTTGCTTGAGAAAATGGTTTGAGAGAGAGAGAGAGAGGTGATGTAAGAGTGAGAGGGATGGGTGAGATGCGTGTGTGATGGGTTGAGTGATGGGTGTACTTAACTAGGTATGGGTTGCTTTGACTTTGAGTGAGAAAGGGATGGGTGTTGTACTTGATTAATTGATGGGATTGATTTGACATTTGGTAGAGATTCTCTTGCGCGACATTTTTCTTGAAATAAACGCAGGCCCACATTTCCTGGCCCGGGTATTGCATCGGCCCGTGAGACGCGACATTGGAATCGTGTCGATGGCGTGATCGCAGTGGTACAAGTCTCGGGTCGAGCCGACTTAGATATTTGGGATGCGACTTAGGGTCGCATGCAAACGTCAATTACAGGTCGTGGTTTGTCGAAATTTGACTGAGAGGACCACGGGAGTCTATGGAACGGTACAGACTAGGATACATGTCTTACACAAAGGCCTTGGAAAGTCTAAGAAATAGCCCATGAAGGCTCTCAACGCAACTCGGAAATGATGAATGAAACTAATTGGCAAACCCATAGCTCGTTTAGCTGGATATCGCCCACTCTGTAACGCCCCGAAAAATCGGGGGTCGTGCATAGACTCAACTCCCGAGTTCCCGAGTGTCACTTATCATACATTTATGGTTTTTATGATTAATCAAATTTAACTGCGTAAATTGGAATTACCTGAAACATGAAGCACAATCGCACCAGTCTACTGAAGTGAAGGAAATCTCACAAATATACAAGTCCAAAAATAATAAAGGGTCGCCCAAGGCATTGCCCAACAGGATAATAATAGAAGGCTATATCCCAAAAGACTAAAGCGGAGCCCGCGGCTCAGCAAATCCAAATTCAGCCCAATCAAGCCGATGGAGAGCCGCCCATCAGCTAAAAGTAGGAGAGCTCGTCCTCCTTGTCAAAGCTCACCTCGCCAGGTTCCTCATGCACTGGGTCACCTGCATCTATGAATGGGTCTAGTTGGTATTTTAAAACACCGTCCCAGAGTGGGAGTGAGTGATCAACTCAGTATGAACTATTGGTCTCAAGTTATAACAGGCATCAATTGTAATATGAACTTAATGAAAAGCAGACATTCATCAACACCTAGCAACTCTTATTTAAATGCATGCATGCGGGATGATATGATGTATGCCCTCACCACAACACTCCCTTAAGCGACTCCATCTAACGATCGCATATGACAGCACTCCCTCAGAGCGACCTCGACTTCCGAGTCGCCACCCTAACTAATGCATGCAATGCGATCGTGTTAGCCGAGTTATTAGTTAAGTCCATTCATCCAGCAGGTTGGGGATTCTGATTCACCCTACGTATCAATACCCTAAGCTGGTTGCGAGGCCAAGACCCCCCAACGCGTGAGGCCGAGACCTCGCGGTCCGTGATCCCGTCGGGTTCCTCATCCCCGACTCCAAGCACATGAGGAGTGCCGAAAGGAAGGGATCGCTCGCGGTCACTACGGGGAGGCGCGGTACCCCAGCGTAGGCCGACAGCTCGGACATAGTGTCCCATTCCACCATGCCCGGCTCACGAGGCTGTGGACCAGTTTCAAGTGGATTATCGATGGGCTACAATGGTTGCTTGGGTGGTTCGATTCCATACATATGTGAGCACACGGGGTTAACAAACGGTTGATCGGTCGAGCCTAGGCCGTATGAGTCAGGCGAGTGTGAGACGAGTGACCTCGGGTACAAGGGTCCCACGTAGTCGAACTACAGCCACCCGAACACACCCGCCTAAAACCCACGGTTTAGCCTCTAGGCGGTCCTACCAATGGAGCCACCTTCGTTCTCCTCATGTTTCCTGACCAACCCAAGGGTATGAGTAGCAATCCCTAGCATGCCGCCTACCAATGCGTCATCTAGCATATACAACCTTCATGTTCTCAAGCTTCTCAACATTCAATTCAGATTCTCATACTAAGCAAGGCCAACAATATCATAATACAAGTACAAGTGAGGTGTGTGTGTGTGGGGGAGGAAGTTAAACACTTCCACCATTGCAAGAAATCATATGCACACGATCATCATACATTCTATGAAACAACAATGTAGGGAGAAATTAACAAGGCATGAGCACCTAATCATCCAAATACCCAATAATGTGAAAGGCAATAGCAACACCAAATGAGGATTAACATGCATCCCATACGAATTTCAACAATCATGCAATTCTTAGGGTTTCTCTAGTTTCTCCAATCATAACATCCAAACAATCAAAATCATTAAACCCATAGTAAAATTGGTGCTAGGCCACCTAAGAACAATAGTCCGCACCTTCGGATTCGTTGGAGGCTTGGAAACGACCTAGAGATGAGGGTTTTGGAGGTTGGCCGACTGGAATCCCTAAAACAATTCAAACATGAGAGAAATCCATGCATTTTCTTCTTCAATACAAGGATTTCAAGAGAAAGGAGTGAGGGATCTTACCTAGATGGCCCACGGACGATTTTCGGTGGTTATGGTGTAGGGTTTCCTCTTGGAGAAAGTGTAGAAGGTTGTGGGTTTGATCCTCTTGGGCCTCACCTTGATTGAGAGTCCACCTTGCTCACCTCCACTCTCACTACTCCCATGTTCTCCCTTCTTTCTCCTCTTTCTCTTCTCTCTTTTCCCCTTTTCTCTTAGGGCAAAATCGTATGGGGAGAGGGGTGTCCAAATGAAACCCTTTATATAGTGCCAGTTTTGGTGCAATTGGCCCCAAGTGTTGGGTCTTTACTATACTAACCCTATGGGAGGGTTTTTCTAGCCTATGGGGTGTACTAGTCGATATACACCGTAGGATAGTTAGTCCTAATGATGATCTACGTATGGACACAATCGGCCCGCCATTTCGACGCGCCGATCGACAGATATGATTAGAAGTCCGTTCAACGGTCACCGATGGTCGATCGGGGCCGCGGCTATACGGATGTGAGCGGAAAAATATCCTTAATCCACGGGTAAAGTTTGGTCGTAAACCGACGGTCCGAAATCCCCAACTTGGCATAAGAGTGGACAATTCAAATCACTTAAGTTCCCACAATTTTCCAAACTAGCCTTCTAGGGCTCCCTATTGAAGTTAGGGTGGCCCTAACGCCCCCCTGGCCACCAAATTCGGCGTGTAGGTGCTTTATTGCCCGACTAGGGCCCATGCAAAAATTGAGGACGAACGGATGGATGGATATATGATCTGAGAAAGCGTTTCTGACCTTAAAGTGGTCCTGTGGGGCCATTTTGGTGATTGGAACATTTCTAATGGCCCTCTGGCCATGAAATTTATAGGATAAGTGGTCCATGACCCGATGAGGGGCCTTACAAAATTTGAGAACGAACGGATGCGGGGTTTGGTCGTACGGGTCCGATTTATGATCAACGGTCACCGTTCCACGATCAGGTCCCAGATTTGGTGGACGGGTGTAGAAAAATATATTAAACCGTCACTACAAATTTGGAAGGAATCCGATGGCTGGAACGCCTGGTATCCCAATTTCATTTGTAAGTGCCAGATTCCAATTTTTGGCATTGGCGGGGTGTATTTGGCTAGTGCCAGATCCCAGTTCTAGGTGTCCACTGGGTCCGCTGTCCGCGATGGACCACAAGCCCAGTGAGATCTATGATTTCCTAAATTTTTATATTTTTCTGACCTTCCTCGGTTGTTGGGCGGCCCACACGGGCTGTTGTTAAGTGTAAACAGGCCCTCTGGCTTGGCGGGCCACATTTTGTTCGATCATGACCCGACTGGTCTAGTCTAATGGGCTAATCTTAGATTTAATTTATTTGTGATACCTCACCCTGAGTAGTTTAAACGAACGATTCTGCGGTAAATCCGATGTGGACGCCCCAGGACACTGTGCTGGTTGGACGGGACGTTACCATCACCCATGTATAAGCTAGCATTGAGTGTCAATGGTCAGTAAGTGAAAATATAAGTTAATTACATTTAAAAAAAATTTAAGGATTCTTGAAAATTCAAAACAGTAAAAATCCGGGATGTTACACACTCACTTAAAGGGTATCTGTAAGTCACAAGTTAATTAAAACATATATATTTTCCCTCTCAAGTGATATCAAAAGTTCAAAGAAACCTAGCCAAAAGGAATGTCCATATATACCTCTTGGAAATAATCGTAGATCTGATTGCCCGATACCAAAACAAGCAAGTGACAAAAACGAGATGAATACCCTAACTCTAAAAGACCTCAGAAGCACTGGATGCATAGAGTATCAACAAGAAAAACTACAATTCAAAAAAGGCTTGTAAGGGCCAATCGCAAAAGGCACCCGCAATTTGGTAGTATCTTTACTGAAAGCTTGTGCGGTAGCCTAACCTACAAATGAAACCCATGTGTAAAAAAGGCCTTTAGAGGGCTATCATTTGGCCTATTCAAGGACCAAAATTGCGAGCCATTCCGGGGGTCAAAAGAGAGGACAAAGAACGGAGAGTTAAGGAAGGAGTAGTCGTTGAGAACATCCAAGGCCGACTAAGGTTGCGGCGAATCGAGCCAAATCTCACATGCCCCCAGCTAATCGTAGTTGTACATGCATTAAAGTCAGCTTTGCTCCTCTATCAACTCTGAAAAAAAGCCTAACTGTGCTGCTATTCTGCCCAACTAAAAATACAAAAACTATAGACCAAAACATCTATTGAAATTGAAAAGTATGGCTGGAATTGAGGATCTTTGCATAAAATAGAAGGGCATCAGGTCTCTCATTTGCTTTTTGACATATCAGATCAACTTACATTTTAGTCCACACATCCCATACACTTCAAAAGAAAATGGTCACTTTCTTTTATCTTTTATTCTATAGTACTTTTTTTACTCTCTTTTTTAACCTCATTTCGCATACCTGGGTCTTAAACCCTGCGAAATAAGGCAAAGTACTATTTATTTTCTTTCTTTCTTTTTTCTTTGCTTGCCCGAAGTCTTAAGGTCAATGAAGCATGGCTAGATACAGTAATGCCCACTGAATTCCATGTGTGTGTGTGTGTGTATAAATCATTAAAGTAAAGATCGCATACTGTGCGAGCGTAAAATGGTGCCTAACCCATTCATTTTCCATAACTGAGACCCTTAGCCACAATATATGGTTATATATCAACCACAAGAGTTACTCAAGTTAAGAAATCTTATGATTCCCTGACCTTCAAGCAATTTTAAGGTTTTTAGCTGACCGTATATTTTAAGCTTCACTTGATTAATGACGACTCTAAGTTACATACACCATTACATATGAACCAATCACCCCAACTGCGCCAAGCAAAAAACAATAGTAAGAGAAGAAAGCTAATAAAGCGAGGCCATGTGCACTCACATATAAGGATGTCCACAGCAAGTTTTTTTAGTTTTTTAAACTTACATTGACAACTATTAGAAAAATACAAAAATGCATGTATGAAACTTACTGTAAAATTCTCTCATACAAAAAAGAACATTTAATCTTTTAATTCTAAAGCACACAAAACATATAATAAAATGATTTTAATTTAAAATTTTTAAATTACAAATGATATATAATAATAATAAACAAAAGAAATTCTAAAAGAGGAATAATGTTGCTTCTATATAAACACACACACACACACACACACACACACACACACACACACACACACACACACACACACACACACTAAAAGAGTTAATCATTATTGATGACGTTCAATAAACTGAAAAACGAAGCTTTAAAATTTTATTTATGAGCCAAAAACTTGAATTACTTAATATAGTTTTAAAATATTCTAGTCAAAAGTTAAAAAGGATTCTAACTTACCTCCGCTTTCAGCATTCACCTTTTAGTATCAAGTGAAGGGAGGAGAACTAATAAAAAAACCTATATTTATAATGAAAATTAATTTAAACACTTAATAAGTTAGATTTATCAAATAATTTTTTTATCAATAAAAATCACTTTAAATATCAAAATTCAATGATAAGTGTTGAAAATAAGTTTTATTAAATGCCTCTTAGATAAAATTAATCAAAATTTAGTATTTATACTAACTATAAGTTAATGAGATAATTTTTTATAAATATATTATTTTTACATGAGTCTTTATGAATATATTATAGTATTTAAATAGTTATTTGTAAAAATGTTTTCATACTTACGAGTACGGGCTGACTCATATGAACTCATGTAATATCAAATTGAGGGAAGTAGAATGGGTACGGAGTAACTAGCGTATTGAGTAAACTTTGTGGACCATGATTTATGTATTTTATTTACTCTATCCATCTATTTTATTAGATAATTTTTAAGTATTTTATTTACTCTTTCCATCCATTTTATTAGAAAATTTGTATGTATTTTATTTACTCATCATTCATTTTATTAGACAATTTTAGAGCCGAGCCTAAAAATTCAAGCACATCCAAAGTTCAAGTGGACCACACCACGTGAAAGTGTGAATTGTGAAAAAAATTGCTGGGGCACAAAAGTTTTGCATCAGGTTGATATTTGTATTTTCCTTTCATACAAATAATATATGTCCGTGTGATCTTATGAATAGGTTGGATGAAAAATAAATATTATCGTGGGCCCTGGGAAGGTTTCAATAGTGAAAATTATTTTTCCCACTATTTCATGTGGTGTGGTCTACTTAACTTTGGATATGCTTCAGTTCTAGACTCAACTCTTAAAATGAGCTGTTACTATGGATGGTCAGTGCGGATAAAGAACATACATTCACAATGGGTCTAATAGAGTTTTTCTCAGTACGATAAAAACAAACTTAGTTACCTAGTACACAATCCGATTTCAAATGAATGGGGTTGCTATGCATAAAACATATATGATTCTGGTCCATCGTGTGAGGTATGGGATGCTGGTCCCATTGTGAGAGATCATTTTAAGACATTGGAGAAAAAATAAGGTGATACAAAACTCAAGTGTGCCGCACGAGAAGAAAAACCGGGGAAAGAGTTTCCTAGGTGTTAAACCTTTTATGGGATGAAGTGAAAACATAGCCCGATATGAGACTTCATGGCTATACAAATGTTTCAAACAATGGTCACTAAATCCCAGCCGTTTCCTCTTGTGTTGCCCACTTAAATTTTGGATCACTTCATTTTTTATCCATATTCCAAAATGAGCTCTCAAAACGGACTTACAGTGTGCATTTAGCGAGCTTGTCTTAACGCTTGAGCTGAAAAATAATATAGATTTAAAGATCAAGGGGACCACACTGCAAAAAGCAGCACGGAATTTAACGTCTACCATTGAAACCGTGGTGGGGTCATATGAGTTTTGGATCAATATAACATTTATATTTATTTTTACTCTTTATTATGTAAAGATTGGGTGGAAAATAAATGTTATGTTAGACCCTTTGAATATTTTAATGGTGAGAATCATTGTCTCAGTGATATTTATCTTGAAATTTGGATATGATTTATTTTAGGCTCATTATTTAAAATGATATTAAATAATATCGAGAAATGAATGAATAGTATTGATATAATAAATAGTTTGTTGTTATTATTATTATAATAGGAAAATATAACTTTGATCTCCTTTGAACCGTTCGTACAACATAGAGCTCTTGGAGTGGGAAACGGATTGGCTACTCACCCTGCCATCAGCCTCGTGGCTGGTGGTCGGTGCTCTGTGGACCCCACCATAATGTATGTGTTTGATCCATTCCGTTCATCCATTTTTACGGATCATTTAAAGGCTTCGACACAAAAATAAGAGGTATATAAATCTCAGGTGGACCATAACATAGGAAAAAAAGCAATTGGATATCCACCATTGAAATCCTCCTAAGGCCCACTGTACTGTTTATTTGAAATCCAATCTCTTGATTAGATCATACAGACTCAGAAGAAGGCAAAACACAAAAAATCAGCTTGATCCAAAACTTTTATGCCCAAAAAGTTTTGTATGGTCAACGTTTATTCAACACTATTTCCTGTAATGTATTTGAGATTTGGATGTAACTCATTTTTGTTTTCATATTTATGATCTAGAAAAATAAATGGACGGCATGGATGAAACACATACATCATGGTGGGGCCCACAGAGCACCGACCACCAGCCATTGGTTGATGGCTGGGGAGTAGCCAATCCGTTTCCCTTGGAGACTTGGAGTGTCGGCACTCGTGTGTGATTATTCTATCAATCCTCCTTAAGGAGCATGCCAATACGGTAATTTGACGTTTATATTCGCTAATTCCATGCGCGTGTCTAACCCCCTCCATCCACACGCAGGCACACGTGCTAGTTTAACACGTATGCCATATCCGAACTTTCCATCTGGATGGAAATAATGGTTAGTTCTTCTTCCGAAAAAATCATGAGTTTCGTTCATCTTCTGGGCCATAGCTGCCATAGCGTACGGAGTTAACTGAGGGTTAAAACAATATCTTTTGATCCGAAAACAATATCTTTTTATCCGTCCACTGTCTTGAATGATCTGACCCTCCTGAGATTTTAAAATAGCCTGATTTTTAGTTTGATGTTAAAAGAGCTAAAAATTTCACTCATCTAGAAAGATCTGATCATTTATACGCATTAGATATTGCACGTGTGCCTGCGTGTCGATGTGCGTGGCTTACACACGCGTATCAGCATCCCTTCCCATCTCAATTCCCGCAGTCAGGTGGGGACCTGACCAAATTCCGTACGGTCGTGACCGTGGGTCCCACATTGATGTAAGTGTTGTATACCCGCGCCGTTCATATGTTATTTACAAGGAAACGGATTGGCTACTACCCTGCCACCAGCCCGGTGGCTGTTGGTTGGTGCTCTGGGCTCCACCATGATGTATGTGTTTTATCCATTCTTTTAATCTATTTTTACTTATCATTTTAGGGCTTATCCCAAAAATGAGAGGGATATAAATCTCGGGTGGACCACACCGCACACGAAAACAATAATGATTGGATATCATCATTAAAATCCTCCTAAGGGCTGTTATACTATTTAACGGACTATATTGTTTATTGACATCCAATTTGTTGATTAAGTCATACATACCTATATGAAATTAAAAAACAAAAAATAGCTCGATTCAAAACTCTTATTGCCCCAAAAGGTCTTCAATGACCGACGTTCATTTAACACTGTTTCTGTAACATGGACTACGTGAGATAGTATTTTTAGTTTAAAAATTGATGAACGACATCAATGAAACACATACACCATGTGGCGTCCATAAAGCACCGACCACCGAACATTGGTGGGTAGCAAATGGAGTAGTCAATCCTTTTCCCAAAACTAAAGCAGATATAAAAGTTAAAACTCACGTGCACCACATTGGATGAAAGAAAGGTGATTAACCATTAAAGGTAAAGGCCGTGTTTGAAGTTCTCCTATATTAGATGTCAATGTGATTGAAGTTCTCCGATATTAGATTTCACTGTGATTCGAAGTCAAAACTTGCTGAGCCTTACCATAATATCCATTTTATATCCACATCATTCCTTCGTTAATACAGACTACACTATATAAGACTAGAAATTAAATACTAATCATTTAAATGTTCTATGTATACTTAGAGATAGACTGGCACCAAGGAATTGAGGGGGTTTTAAATCCCCTAGTTGTTTTGCAATATAAAGTAATTAGGTTTCAAATCCTTGAGGGGGTTTGAAATCAAAGGAGATTTGAAATCCACGATGAGAGCTTGAATTATACTGTAAATCATTTTAATAGTTATAGGTGTAATATGTGTCGCTATACTATCATTCTATTGAGCACATGGTCCGCTAATGATAATCATTACCGTCCAAATATTATCTATACAAATCAACACTGTCCAAACATTGTCTAGCACTGTCCAATCATTATCCATATAAATCAACTATTAAAAATCATTGGTTAGTCTCTTAGACATGATCTTGTGCATGTGGCTCATGGGAGATTTGAAATTTTATTATTTTCGGGCAAAACATATATTTCACCGACTTATTACAACTATTACAGTTGATTTAGTAATTAAATTCAAACCCATGTAAATATACAATGCATGGCTAATTAAAATTCATTCACACCCCAAGTGCCACACTGGGATGATTTCAAATTCACGGGGTTCCAAATCCACGCTCCCGATTGAAAAGATGGCATGGATAAAACATATAAATGTATATTATGGTGAATTTTTGTGCCCACGCAATAAAATGATATGAAAAAACGGATGGACGGCCTGGATATAAAAAAATTTAAATAAATAAAAACAGTCAACGTGGTGGGCCACGGTCACGATCTGATTGAACTCGGTGAGGTATCGACCTGACAGAATTCGCGCCGTAAGCGGTAATAGCTCTTAAGTTACCAAGCAGGATTTGAATCAGGACTCCTCTCTCTCGCTCTCTCATATACATGGATTCCGATTCAGGTAGAGTAAAAAAACCCTAGCTTCGGTTCATGCTGTGGAATCCCTCTTTTTTCTGTTTATCTTCAATTTCGTTCATTTCTTCGCATTTGATTACTCCAAACGAGTTCTGATTTGTTTCTCTTTTTTAATTTTCCTGAATTTTGGTGTTTTCTAATGTCCGTCCTTCGAGCAGTGATCGAATTTCTTGGGCAAGTTCCCTTGCTACAGCCTCTTCCGAGCTCGTCTCTGAAGAAAATCGCTGAAGTCGTTGAATTCAAATACTACAGTGAGATTCATCAGCTTTTTAGGAATTGAATTTTGTTGTTTCTTTCTGTGAATCGTTATTTCTACCCCCACGAATGTAATTCAATTATAATAGAAGAATAGAGACGGGCATAAGTGATGTCCTGTCTCAGTTGCTGAATGTGGGGCCTGCCTTTTTGGTGATCCATGCTGTTAGTTTGGTTGGCCCCTTGATGGATGGGGGATGCTACACAGAAATCTCCCATTGGATAGTTCTAGAATTTCCTAATTGGCCTGTGAATGGATGGTTGGAAAGATAGTATAATGATCTGATGGATGGGATACCTCAATGGGTGATATTTGGTCCACTGGCATCCTTAGATGGATATAATTTGGGCTGAGCACTGTATAGTATGCTGACATCTCTTTGATAAAATACCTGTGGGAAGAAGAAAAGCTACAGCATGCATTTGCTAAAATTTACGTTGACCTGAACTTTCTGCTTCATGGGCCTGTATGGATCCACTTTAAAAATCGCAACATGGATCCACTTTAAAAATCGCAACCATTGGATGGTGCTTTCAAATTAGATGGTTTAAGATCAGCCAATCAGTGTGTTTTAGGCTTTAGTCCATCTACATTTCAGTCCATGAATTGGATGGTCTGGATTGAGTTATGTGAATGCCAAGTGGTGGATAAGTTCACCGCATTTGGTAAATTGTGGCAAAGCATATGCCAAGATCTACCCCAGCTACTGTGGTCAAATTATTGTAGCGGTGTTCTCAGAAGTTTCAGGTGCAGAATTAACAGATCCCTTTTGGCAAAGCATATGCCACGATCTAGCCCAGTTTTGTAATCGTTGCGACTTCTACCACGCATGGGTCTTATAATGCGTCAAATTAACTGCTCATCACTTCGGATAGTGCATGGAGCGAATTCGTGGTGATTGGATAATTCGACAGGCTTCACCATGCCAAAAATAAATAAATAATGAATATAAAGAAAAAAGGACATGGTGGAAACAGAAAAGTGGTCATGTTCTATGAGTAGAATTCCTTTAATTCAATAGTTAGGATCATTGGATCACAAATTTTTTTTTTCTCTATGGGCCTTTCACAGTGGGGCCCAAACAATGAATGGACCTCATCACCATGCATGGCAGTGTGGGTACCGTGTACAACTGAGGTCCCATCACTACAATTTTGAGTAATCCTGCTACTAAATCAGTCCTCATAATTTTTTTCTGCTGAAAATCCATTGAATGAGAAAATCAATTTGTTGGTAAAAAAATGTGACGAATTTTAACAGTTTTCCGGTTTTGAACACATTTCAGGTTGAATATATTAAGTATTGAAATACTGATACTTGCGTGAGAATGCATGAATGGGTTTCTTGTCGCATTTCATTTTAGCTTGTTACATTAAATGTAATTTTGGTTCTGATTAAATACAAATTCTGTTCTGCATCTGATTGTTTTCTTTCCTTTATTCTTTTTGTATTTTGGTTGCTATGTGATAGATCATGGTGATTATGTTGTTCGAGAAGGAGAGATTGGGGATGGAATATATTTCATTTGGGAAGGAAAAGTAAGAGTTTTTATTTTTTTAATAGTGCTATAGATTCCTCTATAGTCTCAAGTTTGTTTTATATATTGTGGACTCTCAAGAATACCACCTTCTGAAAAGTAATGCAAAGCATACTTTTATGTGGCATGTCAACTTTTGGTGGTGCCATTTCTTCATTTACCTCCCATGGAATCTTTATTTGACACACATGCATGTGTATTTGCACTTTTGCAATACTTCCACACAAAGTTTTAAATCATCATCATCATATAAGCCTTGTCCCAATTAATTAGATTCAGCTACATGGATCATGTTCCGCCAGTCCACTCTATTAAGGGCCATACCTTCAATTAGATCATAGGTCATCAAGTCTTTTCTTACTACCTCCATCCATGTCTTTTCGGGCCTTCCCTTGCCCCTTTAGAGCCTTCAACTTGTACCAACTTACTCCTAACGGGCATGGTTCTTGGCCTTTGTAGGCATGGTTCTTGGCCTCTGTAGCACATGACCGAACCAACTAAGTCTACTTTCCCTCATCTTATTACCTATTGGTGCTACTCCTAAGTTCCCTCAAATGTGTTCATTTCTAATTCTATCGTTCCCCGTCTGACCTATCATCCATTCAATATCCTCATTTCAGCTACACTCATCGTATGAACATATTCTTTAACTGCCCTCCTTCGTCTTGTCAATCAAAACAATGTCATCTGCAAACAACATACACTAGTTAGGGACCACTTATCTCTCAATGCCAACCCCTAGTGCAAGCGTTTGGTAATTGGAAACTCACTTATCTCTCCACTAGTGGTCCTCACATTTGTCACCGCTCCCTCATACACATCCATAGTCATGTCATTATATCCTCTTGAAATTCCTTTCTTTCACAACAGTCATCAGATTAACTCTCTAGGGACCCTATCATATGCTTTCTCTAAATCAACAAAGACCATATAGAGCTTCTTCTCTCCGTATATTTATCCATCAATTGTCTAAATGGGAAAATAGCTTTAGTAGTAAACCTGTCAGGCATGAAACCTCAGTTTTAAATAACATCCGAAAATGGGACATTATTGGATCATATTTTACTGGTTTCGTTGGAGAATGAACCTTACAATCCCCTTTACAGTAAAACAAGGGATGACTTGGCCTTGATTGTCCCTGACTCGCCCTATATGGTTAACTCATCCGGATCCAGTTCTGCAGCTCGTACATTTTGATGTGCGTGAGTGCTGAGCATTTAGACATTCATACTATGTGAGACTACCAAATAACTCTTCTTAATGCTCCTTAAGATTGGAGATTTCTCTGAAAACAACGTTTCGTTATATGTAAAGATAAAAAATTCTTTAATATCACAAATAAAATAAAATAATATTAAATGCTGCCAACTTTTGACTTTTGAGGAATTCATTTAGCTAAGAAAAAAGTAGCTTCAGCTTCAAGGGTGGTGACAATATTAGTTTTATATGCATGTGCTGTTTCTCTTAAGAGTACCAATTTGGTAGTTTGTGAGAACTAGTTGTAATGCTATATGCCCTCTAGTGGTCTACCAAAACAAAACATGTAGGGTCCTATTGGTTCTAGGCCTTAGGTGCATTCTTTCCCCAAGTTGTAGGATGAAGGGTCATTGTTCCCACGGAGTGGCAACCTTTTCCCCTCTTAATATGTACAGAGGTTATGGCATGGAAAAAGAGCAGATGAAGAGAAAAGAAAAAGAAGAAGAGTGAGAAGAAAAGAAATGAAAGTGTGCTTGTTAGGTCACACGCCCCATCTCCATTTCCTTTTTAATAGAAGATTACATAATGACCAAACTGCCCCTAACAGTACAATATGCCCATGTATAGATAATGTGGACCATATGATCCACACTGTGCACTATAATGCATACAAAATTAGGGGCAACACACACACTGAACTGATGTGCCATATAGCTGGACAACCCACTATAGATCAACTTCTAGCTGGACAAACCATTATAGATCAACTTCAACATTCCCCCTCAAGCTGGTCAGTAGATTTCTTTGATACCCAGCTTGGAATAAGCTCAATTAGATTGATTGCAGCCAAGCCCCTGGGTGTATCCCCAAGTTGATCTTGAGATTTAACTAATGGAGTCGATATCTCCCCCCCCCCCCCCCTCTTCAGAATTTCATTACAAAATGGCACAAATCAGCAAGAAACAACTATTCCCCTTACTCCTATCAGGCTAGGATTTTCCATCAAGCCTTTGGGGTCAAGATTTTGTTGTTGGAGACTTCATGGATGAAGTGGCAGTCGACCTCAATTGTGTTTGGTTCTTTCATGAAACACTGTAGTACTAGCAATCTGTGCACCCGCCTGATTGTCAAAACACATTTGTATTGGTTATCTACCTTGAATGTATTGCAATGAAGTCCTCAACCACACTAGCAAAGAAGTAGCCCAAGCCATGGTTCAATACTTTGCTTCTGCACTAAATTGAGCCGCAACACTTTGCATTTTACATGTGACTAAATTTCTACTCATAATGTGAAATATCCAATAGTAGATCTTCTAGCAGCAGAGATCTAGATGCACATGTAGTTTTTGTAAAGAATATTGATTGGTAGTTTGTGAAACCATATCTGTCACATTTTATTGCTTTCTAGTTGTCACCTACACAAAACATATAAGGTCCGTCCTATCAGTTCTCAGCCTCAGGCGGGTCCATTCTTTTCGAAAGTGTAGGCTGAGGGTTATTGTTCCCATGGGCTTCAATATTTTCCCTCTTTTAATATGTGAAGAGATTATGGCTTGGAGAACAAAAGAAGGAAGGGCAAAGAAAGGAAGAAATAAAGAATACACCCAGTACACAATAGGGACCATGAGGTATTGTGGACCATACATGGATGATTAGATCTGTTTGCATGATTGTGGCTCCTAATTTTATGCCTAGTATAGTGCACATACTGTAATGGATACAAAATAAAGGGCCACACTCATGCACACTGATATGACGAGCTATGGATTGGCCACAATACAACTTTAATGCTCAACTTGCTCAGATTGACTGTGGTCAAGTGCTTTGGTGAACAGGTCTGCAACTTGATCTTGATATTTAACATATGGTGTCAAAATTTTGTTGTTAGAGGTAGAGGTGGGCATCGAGTCGAGTCGGACCGAGTTAGGTCCAACTCAACTCGATCCGGTACATTACAACCTTGATCTGAATTCGATCCGATTCAGGACCGAGTCTAGCGGGCTTAACCCGATCTGAACCGAATCTTGATTGTATTGAATCGAACCGAGTCTGACTCGGTCAGATATACCAAGTTGGATCGAGTTTGCCTTCGTTCGGATCGAGTCAAAACTTGTACAAATACATGTCATGCAAAGACACCGCCAACGCTCTCAGTTGTACGAACGGGTCAAAGGAGATCAAAGTTACATAGCCCCACAGTGATGTATTTATAATATCCATACCGTTCATCCATTTTTCGAGATCATTTTAGAGCATCACGGAAAAAATGAATCATATCCAAAGCTCAAATGGACCACACCAAGGATAATGATTTTCACCGTTAAAAAATTCGTAGGGCCACCATAACGTTTATTTTCCATCGAATTTGTTAATATGGTCACAACTACACAGATGAAGAGGAAAAACAAATTTCATATTGATCCGAAACTTTTGTGACCCCTAAAAGAGTTTCAATGGTAGACATTCAAACACCCATTGCTTTTTTTTTTTTTACAGTGTGGTCCACTTGATCTTTAGATCTGTCTTATTTTTTGGCTCAAGCCTTAAGACGAGCCCACCAAATAGATGGACGGTTTGGATATAACACATACCTCATTATGGGACCCACAAAACTTGCTGAAGTCAATAGTACATGGTACACCTACCCATCAGGTGCATGGTACACATACCCTGCTACACTGTCAGTGTGACAGGAAGTTAACTGCGTACCAAGTAACTCAGTACCCTAAGCGTACAGTAAACTCTGTGGGACCCACCTTCATTCATGCATTTTATCCAACCCGTTCATCCATTTTTTCGGATAATTTTAGGGCTTTAGCCCAAAAATAAAGCCTATAAAAGGATCAAGTGGACCACACCAACGTAAATAGTGTGAATTGAACTTCTACGGTTGAAAAGGTCTTGGGGGCCGCAGAAGTTTTAAATCAAGCTGATATTTGTTTTTTTTCCCTTTATCCATTTCTGTTTGATCTTATGAAGAGGTTGGATGAAAATTAAACATCACCGCATGCCTTAGAAAGGTTTCAACGGTGGAAATCAATACTTCCACTGTTTCATGTGGTATGGTTCAGTTGAGGTGTGGATATACTTCAATTTTGGTCTCAATGCTTAAAATGATCTTTAAAAGTGGATGGACGGCGTGGATAAACCACATGTATTCAAGGTGGGCCCAACAGAGTTTACTCAGTATGATAAAAGCTATCGTACTGAGTAACTCAGTAAGCAATCCCCATTTTCATTTTTGAGTGTGATAGTGAAACTGTCAGGGACTCGGTGCTCGAGGCGCCAGGCCAGGTGAGAGGAGACGTTGGCTACTCCCCTGCCACCATGGTGGTCGGTGATCTGTGGACCCCACTATGATGTATTTATTTCATCCATGCCCTTTATCTATCTTTTTAGGTCATTTTACGGTATTAAATAAAAAATGAGGTATATCCCAATCTTAAGTGGACAACATTAAAGAAAACAATGTTCAATGAACGTTGTGCGGATCGGATCGGATCGAATCGAATCGGATCGGATCCAACTGGATCGGATTACGAATCGGATCGGTCCGAGTTGACCATTGATGCGAACTTGATCCGATTTACGGTCGGATCTTACTAGGCCAACTCGATCCGACCCGATTCTAGCCTTTGGTTCGGATTGATTCGGGTAGGATTGGGTCGGATCAAGTCGGATCCGTCGGATCGGGTCAGATCCATCGGATCGGTCCCTTTCTGCCCAGCTCTAGTTGGAGGCCTCGCGGACGAAGTGCTAGTTGACCTTCATGTGTTTTGATTACTAGTGATATGCGATGCCACCAGATTGTCACAATATGATTACATTGGCTATTCGATAGTGAAGCCCATCTTTTGTAATGAAATTCTCAACTGCACTAGAATTCCATCTCTATAATAAAGTTCTCAACTACACTAGAATTCCATCTCTTGTAATAAAGTCCTCAAACACTCTATCTCGCAAATGTGATAAGCCATCGTTCTGCTTCCACACTAGATCTAGCTACAATGCTGCTCTTCTTCTTCTTCTTCTTCTTCTTCTTCTTCTTTTTTACCTGCATAAGATTGCTCTTTGGGGTTCCTTTGAGGTAACATAAAATGTGTAGTGTACCACAACATCCATATATGCCTATATGGTACCCTTAGCATGTATGAACTGACTCTCGATGTTAACAACTTAAGTTATATTTGGCCGTGTGATGGTCGAGTAAATAAGTTTACCAACCAGTCTGCAATATCTTCTTGAATTTTCAATCAGTTTCTGTTAATCTCTTGCGAACTTTCAATTTGGATCCATGGGTGCATCCACAAGCTTTCGACAGAGAAATCCAGTCTCTAATGGCAATTCCACGACATATTTCCTTCAGGCCAAACTGAATGAGACCCACCTTTTTGCCCGATGATGACTTTCAAATTGAAATGCATGCCATTTGTACAGTGGACATGCATGAATATGTTCCGCCACACCCGTACATGCTCATGTGCATGCATATACAGGCATGAGATCCAAGCCATCCTTCAAGTGGGTCCAATCAAGATTTTTCTTCAATGTACGTATATTTTTAGTTTTAAGTTCTTTTTCTTTTTCCAAAGTGGTGTATTGGCCCATATCAGCTGATATGGCCAATGCATATCAGTTTAAGTGGTGACTGATATGGGACGAAGAAACCGGATTTTAACCTTGCTTCCGCTGCTCCCTAAAGAATTTCTACTTCTCCATATGACCATATGAAGTAACTAAGGACGAAAAGAAAAGGGTTCATGGCAGCCTACTTTTGCAATTCACGTGGGTGCTTTTTGTGTGTATTTGTCGCCGTCTTTAGTAGTGGACTCCACAAGGTGTCCTCACATGAACACGCATCTTTTCATACTTCACTGGCACCTATAGTGCCAATCAGTTGTTTTTCTATAACAAATTAATATATTTATTAAGAAAAAGAAAAAGAAAAATGCAATATTCAGCTTAGTGAATAAAAGTGTAGGTGGTACTACACCTTTGCCCAGGTAATTGGTCAACACAATAGCTTCTCCAGGGACACTATGGAAATATATATGGAATGGATCTTTCCTTGTTATCAATGACAAAAGCCTCTAGAATCCACAGAAGGACCCAACACCTGAGAGTGAGCATTCTTACATTGAGCCTCAACAATCACCAGCATGGAGAAATAATCTGTGAAGTGATTCAAGCGAACCTTGGTGGGACTAATTTCCCCTTCATTGGAGTTGCACTACGTAATGCTCCAAAACAAAGTAGCTTGATCTCACCTTTGCCATCCTTACCACTTAACTGTTCCTGGATGATCTCAAGAACTTATGTCAGTGTTTTGCTTCCAAGACCCTGCTGGAGGGGTAACCATTTATTGATGTGCTTGGCTTTCCTCAAATTAGAGTCAACAACCACAAATCCATCTCTCCACATTTCGCCTTTAATGCATAAGAATTCCTTCGGGACCATTGCCCAAACCATAAGAAATTAAGTCATTTCCTTGATTTTTCCTTGTGTGATTGTACACTCCTCTTTTTGTCCTTCCATATGCCCCACATAATGGGAAAAGCAAGCACTCATCACAATACTCCCCTCAAGCTTTGAAAGGGCCTGGACACCACCCATCTAATAATTCGGCTTCAGATTTTTGAAGAGCAGCATGATACCAGAGAAAATGAAGAAGCATCACATTTCTCCTACCACCTTTACATAGAAGAAGAGATGAGCTAATCAGTAGTTGGGAATCTGAATGTTCATTTTCCCAAGCTATGTCCTAGTGCCTCACACATTGTGGGCTTTCTTTATTTCTCAAAGCCCAGTGCATACACCATCATAACACAACAACAAAGCTCAGCTACATTTTATTTCTTTAATTCTTTTTTTAATATCCCAGGAAGGAAAGTAATTGTTTAATATCTTGCTATGAGACAGAAGAACAAGTTGAACTAATGGACATCTGAGTAGCTATTTAAGACTGTTACATCTTGCATTAGGGCCAAAATTGTGCAGGGTTTACCATTTATCTATAGTCAAAGGTAGCTATTACAGTTGGAGGTGCATCCATGTTAACACCTATGCTTGGCAGGCTGAGGTTTCTGAACCATTGTATGTGGAGGAAGGAAATCGACCGGAGCTTTATTTGAATCAGTATGATTATTTTGGCTATGGTGCGTATCAGATTTCCTAGCTTCTTTATCAAATGCATCTCTCTCTCTCTCTCTCAAGAACATGTGCATTCGTCAAGAAGATATGTTTCAGTTCTACATCAAGGAGCTTCTTGTTATTGGGTACAGCTTTTGTAAGGGTACTCTTTAGGCAGCATTTCTAATGAGAGCTTTTCTGCCCCCAAGAGCTTTAGGTTACACTAGAAACAAATGCATTTTTTGTCTACTGCGTTCACATCCTGAAATTAATACCTTTTATCAAGAGTTAACAATATGGGGTAACAAATTGCTATTTGATGGTTGTTTCCTTTGTTTTGTTTTGCTGAATAGTGCCTCCCTGAAAGTTGGCTATGTATAATATGTATATTTATCTATAATGCATGCCTATACATTTATGTATCCATGTCTGCACAGGGTTGTAGTTTAGATATGTGGAGGCATAAATAGGTTTTATCATTGGACATGGGGTTTGTCTTTTGTAGCATGACAGCAAAAACGTTAGTGCGCAAGGCAATCCCATTAATCATTACAAGGAAACAAATCACAGTAACATGGCAGAGGTAATAGGGTTAAAGACAAGGAATTATGATCCTTGACTCAAGGCTCTCCACAATATACTTGGGTTTTTAATTCTGACAAGTGGGGCCCATGGTTTGGTTCCAAATCATTGATCTGTTGCATCCAACCATGGATGGATGATGCCAAAAGGAAATCTCTACTTGATCTATCACTTTGCTAGTCTTTTCTTTTGAGAAAAAAGAAAATCTCGAACTTTTTTTTTTTTTTTTTTGGTTAGCTTGTTAGTACACCCACTGTCAGTTCACACTTCACTGTTAGCCACCCCCACTAGGGAATCGATACCAATACCTCAGTGTCGAAAGAATAAATCTCAAACCTCCAGCAACGGTTCCATAAAGAACCAAAAAAAAAAAAGATGAAATCCTTTCGATGGGATGATTCTAACCATTTGATCAGTGGCTAGAGGAATGGATAGTCCATACTGATTATACAAGGAAAAAAAATCCTATTATTGGTCTTGATCGTCCATCACATGGACCCTACCTTGCAGTGCCTATCGCTCTCAAATCATTTTATTTGGATGATCCATATTGATTATACTTCATTACTTGTGAGATACATCCTCACCAGCAGCAGCAGCACCATCCATAATCAAAACCTTGTTCCAACTATTTGGGGTTGGCTTTATGAATCCAGTTTTGCCAATTCTTTTATCAAAGAAGGAAAACAATTATTGCTTAAGAGTTAACATCCATATTTTCTGGTATGTGAGATCTGGAAATGATGATGCATTTCTTGTTGAAAGGAGGTTAATTTTTGCAAGCGTGTTGGTAATGTAACTTTTGGTGTACTTTTACGATTGTGGTGGCTTATTGTGTTCTTGATGCCACTTCTCAACAATTTTCTAAATTGATTTGCTTTTGTTTTGTAGGTACTATTACTTCTGTTCATCAAGCTAATGTAATTGCTTTGACTAAGGTAGCTGCTGTTGTCATTTTAAAATGTCTCAAAATTGTTTCTTCTCTAGTTCTGAACTAAAATAAGATATACATCAAAAGGTGGTGCTACAAACATTATTTGCTTTCTAATTCGCTATTGATATGGCAGCTCACATGTTTGGTGCTGCACCATCAACACAGTACTTTGCTGCAACCAAAGTCAATCTGGCATGCTGATGAGACAGTAGATGCATACTCAATTGTGGAGCATGTATTGCGGTTGGAGCCAATAGAGGTATGCTGGATGACCCTTTATGTTTAAAATGGATGAAAACAAATAGAGGTATGTTGGATGATCCTTTATGTTTAAAATGGATGAAAACAATGTTTTCAGTATTAATGATATTGGCCGATATATCCCATGATATATCTTGTATTCCACTCGTGCGATACGAAATGCATGGGAGTGCCGATATATCCCCAACTGTTCGATCTATTCTATCCAGTGAGCATTTTTGTTTTCAATCCTTTTTTCGTTGTTGTAAATCATGTTAAATCAGTGTCAAATTGTTACAAATCCATTATTCTTCATGTTTTGCATGAAAAATCATGGATTTGTAGCTTCAATTTCGAGATTTTGGGGAGATGAGCCAAGTTGTGGAAAATTTGGAAAAATCAAAAATTTCAATTTCTCGCAAATCAGTTGCAACATTTGTGTCCAAACACAAAATCAAACATTTATGTAACCTGATCTAGTGATTCTTGGTAATTTGGGGATTTTTCGGGAAAAAAAATTGTATTTTTAATTAAAAATTAATTAATTATATATATATATATATATTTAAAATTCCACTTCAATTAGCAGTCAATTGATCACCATTTCAAACTATTCAAGAGTTGAAGTCATTATCACATACACTCTACTTTTGGGATTTGGGGGAAGATGGGTTGATTTGCAGAAAATTGGGCAAAATTCGAAGTTCTCCCAAATTTTCTCAAATCGGAGAGAGGATGAATACCAACATTATGTTAGAAAGTATCTTCACAAGTATCATTCTACTATTACCCGGGCATTGTATTATCAGTTTGTATAAAAACAGTACTATGCCCAACCCCATCGAGATGAAGATGATGATTTTGAGTCACTGTGCAACTCTATGGGTCTGAACCACAGTTACACACATTATTGATAGGTATATTTCTAGTTTTCTACTTATTCTTTTTCTTTTGAATGTCTTGCTTGTGTTTCCATACATGTCTTCTTACATTTATTGAAACTTTTAATATACTTACATCAGTTCAGTCAGACAACATAGAGATTAGGACCCCATCTATAGGAAACCTATAATGTGAATTTATTATTATTATTATTTTTTATTTGTTATGTTTTGGTTTCTAATTATGTATTGATGTGCTTCTTAACAATCCTTGAAATTTCATTGAAAAAATTGACCAATTTCCTAATGTTTCCCAATAACACGTGATACCACCGATATATCCCATACAATAACAGATATGTATCCATATCCCAGGGGTGCGATACATTACACCATAATGATATGGAAAACATTGCCTCCACCCATGTCCTCTTGGGCCTTCCCTGGGCCCTTTTAGAGCCTTCAACTTGTACCAACTCACTCCTAACCAACAGAGTTCTTTGTCTCCATTGCACATGACCGATCCATCCAACTCTACTTTCCGTCATCTCTTATTGTTGCTACTCCTAAGTTCCCTTGAATGCATTCATTTTTAACCCTATCTTTCCTTGTTTTTCCACTCACCCATGTCAACATCCTCATTTCAGCTACACTCATCCTATCAATATGTTGTTCCTTAACTGCTCAACACACTATCTCATAAAGCATGGCTGGTCTTATAGCTATGCTATAGAATTCCCTTTTAGTTTGAGTGGTACACTACACGAATCCAAGGGCACATCTCCATTTCTTTCACCCAAGATATCTCAAGTGGTCATTTTGGGAAACTTCTTAGTTATCAATCTTAACTACTACCTTGTTCCCACTCCTATCGTTACTAACATTGCACTCTATGTGCTCTTTTTAGTCTAACTAATTTTGAATCCTTTAGATTCTAAAGCACTTACTCCATAAATGTAGCTCTGTGTTTACTCCCTTCTTCATCTTGTCAATCAAATCTATCTTCGACAAACAATATATATTGTGGGATCTCTTCTTGCAAATGCCTCATTAACTCAACGAAATATCAATGCAAATAGGTATAGGCTCAATGCCGACTCCTGTTGCAAGCCAACAAAAACTACGAACTCACTTCTCTCCACTAGTGGTTCTTACATTTGTCATTGCTCCCTCATACATATCCTTAATCGTGTCAATATATCCTCTTGAATCTCCTTTCTTTCCCAACACCCACCATATTAACTATTTAAAGACCCTATCACGAGCATTCTCTAATTCAATAAAGACCATTTGGTGATCCTTCCCTCTCCTTATATTTCTCCATCAAAACTCTTAAAGTAGGAAAATAACTCATTGGTAGACCTTAGCAAGAAACCAAACTGATTTTTTGGGACATTCTTCTCATTTGTTAGTCTTGTTGAATCACTCATGGTATGTTTCATAAATTTAGTCCCACGATAGTTAGTGTGGCTTTGTATGCCTCTTTTGTTCTTATAAATAGGTACTATAGTACTTCTCTTCCATTCATCTGGCATTTTCTTCAATATTACAATCTTGTTGAACAACTTTGCCAACGAAAATAATCCAATATCTCCCATGCACTTCCAAACCTCTATTGGTATACCATTTGGTCCAAGAGCCTTTCCTATCTTCATCTTTCTCAAAGCTTCTTTCGTTTCAGATATCCTAATTCTACAAAACTATATATGGACTCCGATATCTTTCACTTTAGATACCCCCTAATCATATCTTTGACAATCATTTATATAGTCTCATCGATAACCAGTGGCCTTTTATATCAATTGTAGGCATTCTTGGTGCATCTCAACTGGTAACAAACAGATTTTGCACCATGGTTTCAAAATTTGCTTGAGACTGAGTCAACTCAGTATAGGTGCAGAACAAATGGGTTTTATTCTGGCTAACCAACCAAGAAAATAAAAAAAACCATGTGGTTCAGCACATATGTCATTGTTATGCTTGTTTTTATTGTTGAAGTAGAGCTTGATTTCTCTATGACTTGTTTTTTCATCTTCTCTATATAAACTTCCTCCATATTGTTCAATTCTCCCACCATCGTCTTGCATCTGTTTATGGTCCCATCTCTCTTAAAGCGTTCTTCATCTTTATTTCTTCCTAGTTCTGTTTTGTTTTGTTTTTTTTTTTTTTTTTTTTTTTTTTTTTTTTTAAATTTTTAAATTTTTTCCTTTTCTTTTCTAACTCTGTCCATTTCGTCTTTCACTTCTGGATTTATTCATTATAAGTCAATCATTTTGAAAATGTATTGTGGTTTCCTTCAGGCTAAACTATTTGGTCAATGTCAAGTTGTCTGCTTATCCTTGAATAGATGCTATTATATCTGCCATTTCTTCCTTTTTGACAAAGGCTATTGACGTTGTTTATATCTTCTTTAGCTGGGGTGATCTATGATAACATTTTACATGAATACAAGTAGGCAATCGGATTTAAACAACAATATCGTTTTTCTATGTCATTTAAAAGGAAAAACATGGGAGGTTTATGTTTGCATTTCGGTGCATGATAAGGTGTACATTCTCCTTTCTGTCACATAGATTTATTTTTTCTGGGACCATCCAGTGGGTGCTTATTTCTGCATACTATACATAAGTACCATGAACTTGGACCACTCCCTTTTCATTTGTTACAATCACTTGATTGTGTTCTATTGATTATCATAGTCATTGATATCCATTTGTTGTACTTCATGTAATGATTCCCTGTATCAATTATACTCGATGATTAACAAAAATTATACACAGGTGCATCTACAACTGGTTACAGACAGTTTTAGAATCTCAGTTTTTAAATTCCTGAAACTATGTTGACCAAGTATTCCACCACCCCCCCCCCCCCCCCCAGCGCATCCACAAGACATGATGCATCGTCGTGTGCCCAGACTCTAAAACCATGTCTCGAACAATGGAAACTTATTTATTTATTTACGGAATTACTGTAAATTGGTAACCCTTGCTAGTTCTTTGATACAGAATTTGAGCTTTCTTTCCTTCTTCATCACAGTTGACGCTTCTATTTGTTTCTTGGTTCCGGATAAACTGTCTCATGAGTTATGATACAAGGATTGTTACAGTATGTTTGTGGCAAGAAATTGTATGTTTCCAGTATGCTGATGTTTTATTTTCTATTTCTTTGAAGGCGAATGTATTCCGTGGATTTACTTTGCCAGATGCTCCAAGATTTGCACAAGTTTTTGGAGGACAATTCATTGGACAGGCATGTTTTATAACTGCTTTTTCTTCTTCATCTTTTTTTTTTTTAAAATAAAAAAATTATAATATATATATATATATTCAAAAACCATGGTGTGTCAAAAGGTGACCCTCTGCCATGGCTGGTCCCAAGAGCTCAGGTGTATAAAAGAGGAAGGTTAAATCTGGTGGGCAGCTGATCATAGAACTTTGCAAATCTACCATTTAAAACCAACTCAAAATTGTTGGGAGAAAAGCTAAGCCGACAACAATGATGGTGATGATGATGACAGTGGTGACGTTAGTTGTGCTTCAACACACTTTAGATGTGCACACATAATATAAACTGTAAAGTTGCTAACATGCATGACTAATGATGCCCTATTAATTCTAGGCACAGAACATAACATATTCATAGCTGTGTACATCCACACAGTGTTCGAAATATCGATACTATCGGCCGATATTATCGTTATCTCACCCCTGCGAGACGATACACTCGCGATAACCCCCGGAAGATACCAAGAAACCCAAAATCCAGATATCGGCCGATATATCGTCGATATCGCACGATATTTCGACGATATCGCATGATTTCCTCTCCATTATTGTCGGACATCGACATCATCATCCGAAAAAATCGGGAAAAAAAAAATTAGAGGGTGGATTTTGGTACCTGTAGAAGAGATCCCCATGATCGGAAGCTTCCATTTGGTGGGCCATTCGAATTGAAGTGTCGTTCCTAGGTTACCGCAAATAAAATCTCCGATTTTGGAGAGAAATCTGAAGACATCCTCGCCAATACGATGAGATTTGGGAGAAATCTTAGGGTTTCGGAAGCCGGTACCCTCTCTGCTTAAAAATAAAGGTCGTTCGACACTTTAAATATTCGTGGGGCCACATAAGTTTTGAATCAGACTAATATTTGTATTTTCAATTCATCTGTGTAGGAATAACGTTATGAACGGTATGGATGGCATGTTAACATCACTGTCGACCCAGGGAGGTTTCAACGGTAGGAATTTTCCTACCCACCTTTTCCTTTAGTGCGGCCCACTTTAGTCTTGGATCCTACTCATTTTTGCTCTCAAGTGCTAAAATGATCTCAAAAAATGAATGGACGAGGTGGATTTCTTACAAACATCACAGTGGGTCCCACCTAGGTTTCGAGCGAAGGAATTTGGCAGGAAATCTACGTACGATCAGCGCCCCACCCCCAGTGTGGTGGGAAGTGGATCCCCTAGTGAGCAGTGTACTTTGTAAATTTTGTGGGCCCACTATAATTCATGTATTTTATCCACTCTATCCATCCATTTTACCAGATAAATTTATGGTTTGAATGAAGAGAAAAAACTATTATTAGCTTGATCCAAAACTTTTGTGGCCCACTAATGGTCAATCACCATTGTTTCCTATGGTATGGTCTTCCTAATTATTGGATCTGTTTTATTTTTTAGATAATGTCCTAAAATGATATGGAAAAACGGATGGACGGGGTTGATACTGAATATAGTTGTCTTAGTTCAATCGGACAGTGCATAACTTAGGACCCTATACAAAGGAAATCTATTATGTACACTTCTTTTTTGAAACTTTATGATTTAAAAGTGTGTATTAAGGGCCTTTTTAGCAATCCCCAAAGTTTCATAAAAAAATTCAACCATTTTCCCAATGTTTCCCCATGTTTCCCAAAAAGTGCAATAAACTATGTGATACAAATGATATATCCCGTGCGATAACCGATACGTATCTGTATCCCAAGGGTGCGATACATTGTGCAATACCGATATTTCGAACACTGCATCCATATGCCGAATTGCACAAATAGATTCCCATGCTCTCTAAACTATTGTAGGAGTTGTACAAAGACTATCGGACACAAGATCTGCTACTTTCTGGTCTAATCTAGGCCATCAAATTGGTACAATCTTGCGTTTCACCGAGTTCTTTCGGACAAGTATTTTTTATAGTCCATGCTGACAGATATACATTATCTTTCTTTTCCATCATTTGCAGAGATAGTCCCTTCAAATTCTTCTGAGCCTATAAACGGCTAATGCTTCTTTCCATAAATACAATGGCAGGCTTGGTAAGATGGCTTTCACCAGCATCTTAAATATCGTGTTGCGTATAACATAGCATCCACCCCTCTCTAGCATGTGGCGTATAGCATAGTGTCCACCCCTCTCTAGCGTAAGCTATCTTGCATGTAGTGTAAGCTACATGATACCTTTACTTTTTAATTAAAATAATAAGAAAAATATGGTAAATAGTAAAAATAAATATAAAAAATAGGAAAAATAAAACAAAGGCATAGAAAAAAGTATGCTTCATTTTTCAAGTAAAAGCATATTCAAAACAAGTCATCTATTTTTCGTTTTTTGAAAAATAATAACCTATGGCAATTAAAATTAACAAATATAAACAATTCTTTTTCGCATCTTTAGTGAAAAAAAGAAGAAGAAAACAAGTAGTCAAGTATCACTAGATGACTAAACATGTAGTAGAAGTAATGCAATTTACTGTGAGGCCCACCATGTGTAATTATGCATGCCATCCAGCCTGTGCATACAGTGAGCGTAGCTGTGATGATGGGATGCAACAAAATTAGGGTATCCAATCACCAAGTGGGCCATAACATAGTGAACAATGGATTATCACCCTCAACTGTAGCGTGGTGGCCCACATGGTGCTTGGATCAACCCTGCTAGACCATAAGGGTTGGATACCAAGCCATAACATAGAAACAATGGATAGCCACCCAAAAAAGAAATGAAATCTCCAATCATCATTGTGGGGACACCATAAAAAACAATGCACATACACTGAAAAAGCACCACTCTGATGCGGTGGCCCACATGATGGATTGGACGAGTTTGATGCCATGCAATTCTCCCCAGTATGTCTCATAGAAGAAAAAGAAAAAAAAAATTTAAAAAGTTAAAATGTCAAAAAACCCTAAATCAATCAAAATGAAATAAAACTCATTAACCAAGATTAAGAGGAAGAAACATACCTCTTTGTAGCTTTAAATCAATCAAAAAATCTAAATCTTGAGCTCCACAGCTACATGGATGTAAAATGGGAGAATCTCAAACTACTCCTTTGATTTACTCCAATGCCTTCAAAATTTTAGTCATAGGATCTTGTCATAGGGCTGATTGCTCTCCTGTAATTTCATCTTTAATGGATGTCTGAACTGAGAGAATCAAATCACTAGTTTTTTTTTTTGGGCTAGAGGTGTCTTGCGGTGGAAAGTTAGGGCTTTCGTAAGCCCTATTTCAAATAACTTTTGTTTCATAAAAGCTACGTTGCAATGTTAGTTTTACACCATGTACAATGGTTGTAATTCTGCCCCCTTACACTTGGCATTCCTATACTTTTACCACGTGTGATTATAGGTGTGATTCTTGAGATGTGCTCCATACACAATAGGACCCAAAGTTTGGATGGTCTAGATAGTTGTACTTTAGCGCCACGTGTGAAGTGGACGAGTCATCACCATCTATAAATACGCATTGTAGCAATGTACGATCTACAATACTTGGACTCTTTACCTACGGTATGTAACACTATATCTACTCTATGAACGCTATTCAAAACAATGCCTTTCACCAATGTGAATCTATTGTTCTAACCACGAAATCCCCTCCAACTTCCAAAATTTCAAGTTCTGGTAATTTTCCTAATGCTGCAATGCTTCCAAAGAAACACATTTACTTCACAGGTCTTTCTCCAACCATACAGCTTAATTAAGAAACAATCATTAAACCTTTCCATTCTCTAACATCACCAACAGGGCATTGGAGTTTTATAATTGTTCCAATCAGTGGTCGTAATATCGATACTATCGGCATCAGCCATATTATCGTTATCGCTGGCCAGCGACACGAAACCCATGGGAAACCCTTCGGAATTTATTTTTTTTTAAAATATAGATTTCTATGTATCTTGTATCGCACAATTTTTTGTGATATCACCAAAAAAATCGAAAAAAATGAGAGAAAATAGGAAAAATCATTCAATCCAGAGGATTTCGATACCTATAGAAGAACATTGCGTGATTGGAAGTAGAATTTGGTGGGCTACTTGATCAATCCATAGCAGTGTGGCATAAGCTCCACAAAATCTCGATTTCCCTGTTTTTTTTTTTTTTTCTTCAAACAGATGCTCGATTTACATTGTAAAGGAGATTTCGGCAAGAAATCTATGAAACCCCTAGAGATTTGGGTTTAATCCAGGGATTTTAGGGATTTTTTTGGAGAGAGTAGGGATTTTTTGGAGAGATTTAGGGTTTCGGAAGGTTCGAAACCCTTTTTGTTTGCAATTTTTTGAAAATTGGCTTTTACTGGCTTTTACGACGTGGGTACGTCGCGTTAGCTCAAGACTGACGATCCTATCATGGGCTCTGTGGGGTTCACCTTGATGTATTTGTTTTATCCAATCCACCCATTCATTATGGAAGATCATTTTAGGGCATGAGTTTAAAAAAAGAGGCATTTTTAAGGCTAAAGTGGACCACACCACAGGAAGCAGTGGATATTGAACACTTACCATTGGTAACTTTTCGGTAGGGACAAACATTTTCGATCAAGCTTATATTCATTTTTTACCTTCACTCAGGTTGATGTGACCTTGTGAATAGGTTGGATGGCCAAATAACCATCACGATGGGCCCTACAATGTTTTAAACAAGTTGGATCACAAATAACTCAATCACCATTGTTTAATGTGGTGTGGTCCACTAGAGCCTTCAATCTGTCTCTTTTTTAGGCTCATGCCCTAAAATGATCTGTCAAAATGGATGGACAGTGCGGATAAAACATATATCTTATGGCGGGCCTCGTACAACCCCTGATAGGTCCATCAGTCTCTTACTAGGTACGGGCGGAGGGAGTGGATTAGCTCTTACCTGGGTAAGAGCTTAATGGGTGTTAACCTTACTGTGTGGGACCACCTTGATGATTTTTATCTATATCCATTCCGTCCATCCGTTTTCTTAGCTCATTTAAGGACATCATCCCAAAATTTATGCAGATCCAAATTTCTAGTGGATCACACCACCACACCACTGGAAAAAGTGGTGAATAACTATGAAAAGCTTTTTGTAGGCCACAAAAGTTTTGGATGAATCTAATCTTTGTATATTCCCTTAATTAATTTCTGCTTGACCTTATCAGCGGGTTGGATGGAAAATAAACATTACGGATCTGCTTGAAGTGGGCCTTGGGAAGTTTTTAATGGTGACTATTCAATCATCACTATTTCTTGTGGTGTGGTCCACCTAAAATTTGGATATGCTTAATTTTTAGCAATTTGTCCTAAAATGTGCTGGAAAAACGAATGGACAGAGTGGATATACAAAATGTCATCAAGGTGGGCCTTATGGTAAGGGTAAAACCCACTAAGCTTGTTACTAGGTAACACCTAACCAGCGCCCCAACTCAACTTGGGTGAGTCCCTGAACCAGCAATGTGGGTGGGACCGCTGACCATAGGGCCCACCTCGATGTACGAATTGTATATCCACGCCGTTCATATGTTTTTTCAGCTTATTTTATGCCATGCTCCCAGAAATGAATAAGATAAAAGTTTTAGATGGGCCACAGTACAGGAAACAATGATTAACGACCATTGAAAACCTTTTGTGGGCCACAAAAAGTTTTACATCAAGTCGATATTTGTTTTTGTCTTTCATCCAGATGACCTTATCAATAGGTTGGATGGTCAATAAACATTACTGTGGATGCCAAGAAGCTTTTAATGGTGAAAGTTCAATGACCATTGTGTCCTGTGGTGTGGTCCACTTGAAACATTTGTTGGCTTCATTTTTGGGCCCTTGTCCTAAAATAATATGGAAAAACAGACGGACGATGTCGATATACAATGAACAATCTGAATTGTCTATTCACTATTGTTTCACATTTAATGGACTACCATGCCAAAATTGCACTGATCAAATAATCCAAAACAAAAAAATGTGCCTTTGGTGTTCCATTTTGATTGTATATTGCATGTCTTTTTCTTCAATTTCTTATTGCGCATCGGATGTTGCTGTATGGGCCCTACCATGATGTATATTTCTCAATTTTTGCTTCTTCTCTTGCTTTTCAATGAATTGGTTGTGTTTTCATATATGTCTTGATACATGATACATTTATAAATGTTATGCATTAAATTTACATATAGTTGCATTAGTTCAGTTAAAAAACGCATTAGGACCCTATACAAAGGAAACCTATTATGTGCACATTTTTTATTTTTTTTTAAGATGTTAAGATTTAAAAGTGTGTATTAAGGTATTTTTTAACAATTCTTGAAGTTTCATTGAAAAATTCAACCATTTTCCCAATGTTTCCCAAAAAGTGTGATAAATTATGCGATACAAACAATATATCCTGTGTGATAACCGATATATATTTGTATCCCAAGGGTGCGATACATTGCGCGATACCGATATTTCAAACACTGGTTCCAATAACATTTCAGTAAAATTTAACACAAGCTTTGAGAACCTGGACAGTTGAAAGAAAGGTTGAGCAAATAATGTTATATCTTCAATGTTTTTGTTTCGATCAGTCTACAAGAGAATTTCTTTGTGTGTAATAGAAATGTAAACACATCGTTGACATGCAGATTATGCATTCCAATTGGTTCATGAAAAGTTTAACGAAGAGAAGAAAATTGGGGTGCTGAACCTAGCTTTTAGGGGTTTTTGATTATTTGTCATCATCCCCCTCTTTGAGTTGTTTCTTGTGTATTGTCTGTTCATTCATTGTTTTTTTTTTTTGCCTTGGTTTCAATAAATTAGCATTATTGTTAAAAAAGAATTGCTTCACTTGAAAGGTGTAGGTTGGAAATCTTAATTGTGCATATTGTGGAGAGTGGAGAATACCGATTGTCTTGTGATGAAGTGGAAAACACAATTATTGATTTTACTTGTTGATAAGAACTTCATTAACGGAAATGTTGCTGTATCAGTGTGCTATTTTTTATTTTATTTTTGGCTGGTAATCATTTTAAATATTCAAGTTTTTTCTAATGAGCAAAAAATATAGTTGACCTTACTATTTTGTATATGCATATGATTTCCTATGATAAGATGCTTGTTATGGGTACTCTGGGGAGTGATTATTGACATGGTTTTTCGATACTGACATCATAATGGTAAATGTACATGGCTAATTGGAGAGTATTGATGCTTACCTTCTCAAAGTAGAACATAATTGGCTAATTGGAGAGTATTGATGCTTACCTTCTCCAAGTAGAACATAATTGGCTAATTGGAGAGTATTGATGCTTACCTTCTCCAAGTAGAACATAATTGGCTAATTGGAGAGTATTGATGCTTACCTTCTCCAAGAACATAACTCATGTGCATCATGATGCTCTCATTCCTTTTGTCTTTAGATAGATCTGTATCAACTGGTCTATTTTAGTAATGCATTGAAAATAATATGTCAGCCTTTCCAAAAACATTTCACATGCTTGCTTTCATTTTATGCTAACTGCAGTATTTGAAAAAACACACACTCCACTTCATTAAAATGATTCTAGTTTTCCAATTTGAAGAAAATGCATAATTTTCATGGCTTTCATTTATGGCCCAATCAGTGTCCTAATTCTTGGAAATGGTACATGATTTCCAGGCATTGGCAGCAGCATCTAAAACTGTGGATTGCCTTAAGCTCGTGCATAGTTTGCATGCGTATTTTCTTCTTGCTGGGGACCTTACCTGTAAGTAATTTTTCTGATCTTCTAAAACAAATGGTGAATTTCCAAGTTTTTGGATTCTGATATAATTTCATATGGATCCTTTAATACCAGCACTAATTGTATTTCCTTCCATCGAATTAGTCAGTTCCCTTTTGTACATTTATTTCAAGTTTTGCAAATGACACATTGCAAGAAGAGCATACATGATCAATTTTTGAAAGAATAGGCCCAACGAGAGTTGAGTCCATGAGAAAGCCTGTGTATGTTCCTCAACGTGCATCTTGGGTTGTGATCAGTCTTCAAGATCCCCGGCAAGGAGATGTAGCCCCTCGAGGAGAAGCAGTTGCGGTGAGGGTCTTAGGTCCGAGAAGATAGTTCTCCGGCTTGGAGAAGTAACCTTTCAAAAGGAAAGGGGTTGTTGGAGCCTCTCGGAGGCTTTTCCCAATGAAGAAAGATTTGTGGAAAAAGGGAAGTGGATCTCTACAGGCAAGAGGAAGAAAAAGGAAGTCAGATCTGGGGGGTTTGGTTTGGGGATTCTTTGCAAATCTACCTACCATCTACATCGACAACTTCCTGGAGGAATGGATGGACCCGCACTTCTCTCTAGCCTTCAATCACTTGGCTCGATGAAGGAGATGGTCATCCTTTTGGGTCTGTGGTTCTTCCATCATCTGGAGCTTCACCTGTGTTTGCATGAGTTCTCTCTATGAGCTGACTATTAAGGGGTTGAATGGTAGAAGTTATGGCAGTAGAAAGTTGGGAGTGCAAAAGGCGCCCTTTGGTCCGGATGCGGTTCTCGAAGAGATAAGGGTGGGAGGAAGATCCAGGAAGGGCTGATGTTTGATGGTAAGAAGCCTTTGTAGCCTTCGGTGCTGTCTGAAAGGTTGGAGGTGTGTTCCAAAGGAAGTTTGTAATCCTTTAGAGAGGTTCTTGGGGGTCAACAAAGGGAGCCTCGTACTATTGTCGAGGGGGGTCACTCCTAACCCCCTTCGGGTGGTGGTAGTTGGGTGTGGAAGGAAGCGTTGTCATTCAATCTTGTGGTGAGAGTCCTTCCTTAAGTGATTGACAACGCCTAGAAGACCATTCAATGGAGCCTTGTTGCTTCCCTAAAGCAGGTCTTCTCCATCATAGATCTGGGACAATGGTTTGACTAGAGTTATGAATTGGGAGAAGATGATAGGATCCTTAGGCATCTTGGTGACTCAGAGATTTGGATATTCCCACGGCAAATGGAGAATGTCAAGAGGATTATCCATGGTAGTCATCTCTTTTGGAACGGTCTGGTTGCCTTCATTTCCAAGTGGGTGGACAAGTCCATGTTTATTGAAAGCTGGTGTCTAGGTGCAATTATGGTTTGAGGAAGCATTAATGGTGTTGGGGTCCTCTTTGTGCAAAGTGGTGGCCATTGACCCAGCCATTGTCCCTTAGGAGTAGCTCAGATTTGTCGGATTTTGCTTCAAGTTGAAGAAATCAGAATTGATGATGGATCTGATACCGGTGATGGTCGAAGAAGATTGAGTCATTGGTCACATTACCCGTACTGGGGAGGAGGTCATTGGCTGTGGTGTTGGATGTTAGAGGATTAGGTACGGCTTCCTGTTCGCCGATGAAGATTGGTGGAATGGAAAGGGTTGGTGAAGGAGCTCCTTTTTGGTGCTCGTGCGAAGTAGCGGTTGCGGCACAGCTATGTGCACGGTGGGGATGGAGTTGCTGGGGGTAGTTCGCAATAAAGGGTTGATCGTAGTAAGGTGTGGCCTGTCTCCCATCAGGGGAGAGGCAGTGATGGGACAACCGTATGCCGTATAGCCTCTCTCGTCCATGGAGTTGACATACGTCCTGCGTGGTGACGACAACTCATCATTCTTGAGGTCCGACTGTCCACTTTCTCCATGATGTGGCGGAGCTTCGAGTTACGTGCATCCCCTCGATCTCTTTGTTCGGTGACGTCTCGCAAGGAGAGGACAGGTGGAGAATTCCCCCATTGACATGTGGCCACCTTGGCTGTTAGTGGGGGTAGGTGGGGTTAAAGTGTCACTCTCTGACATGTGACCCTTGTCTAGGCCCTGGTAAAGCGCGTCCTCGTGTGATTCATGGCTCACATGTGTGGGAGTTTGTGGGACCTATTTGTGTCGGAGAAGTGTTTCACTCTTACACATGTGACCCCCCCTTATACCCCTAGGTCATTCGATGGTTCTCACACTCCCTTAAGTTCCTCTTTCCTTTTGCTCGGTTCAAGTAATCCTCCCTTGGACATTGATTTGGAAGATTGGGGTATGGTGAGGTCTTTCGGTTTTGATTCCTTTGCATTGGTTGCGGTCCCCTTTGATAAAGATATCGATGAACTTTAGTCATTGTGGAGCTTCTTCACTTGGACCTTCTGTACTCGAGCTTGGAGCCCTCTCGGAAGCTTTCGATGTCTCCCCTCTGCAAGCGGTTGTCTGTGAGGTTATGGTAGGAGACTCCCTTAGGAGGATCGATCTTCGTTCGTTCTCAGCTAGGTGTTAAGGAGGTTTGGTCGATTAGGGAGGTCATTAGCCATGTGGTGAGGATGATTGGAGATGGATTAGAAAAGACCCGGTCGACGACAAAAGTGATCCGGACTGTCAGATCTTAGATCGGGCGTATCTCACAATCCAGAATGAGTTATCGGGAGTAAAATATATTATTTCGGGGTAGAACGAGCTCCTATAGCCAACCAACCCAGCTATGTCGGGTTGCGCAAGCCAGATTTGCGAAATACCCCCGGATCGACGGTTGTTTCCCTATTTTAATTCCGTTTTTACTATAAATAGTAAGTTTTAGTTTGATTATAACTCTTCATCCGTTGGGCTTTAGGAGTTGTGTCTAACTTGTAAAGGGCTTAGAATAATTAGGAGAACAACTTGGTGAAGCCAAATAGGACACGTACTATTTTTGGCCAAAAACCTTGCGCACTAGTAGCCATCATGACCATCTGTAAATAGTAAGTTTACTATTTATAGTAAGTTGCGAATTCTAGGAGTTTTAGTTATAGTTTGCTTCTAATTTCTCTCCCATTGCTTGCTACCCCTATTTAAAGGATTGTGAACTCATTTATTTCATTCATTAATCAATTTTGAATTTTATAAAAGTTATTTTCTATTTTGCTTGCTTTCTTTCTCATGGATTCGAGAAGCCTCTGTGAGGAGTCCAGAGAAGTTCCATGGATTCGGAACAGTTATCCTCTTGAGGAAGACAGTGCTTGACCTCATCACGTTCATCCCTGCGTCATTAGGTGTAAGAGAAGGGGTAGAGGGGTCAAGTTGGTTCTCCATGAAGATTCTTAGTTGGAACATGAGAGGTTTTGGATATCAACAGAAGCGTTTGCAGGTGATGGACGTTTGCAAGAGATCCAAAGGCTAGCTGATCATGCTTCGGGAGACTAAGCTCCAACCAATAGGCCAAGAGACTAGCAGAGTCAGTCTGATGGCGTAAAGACTAACTGGAGGCATCGGTTGCTCAAGGCTCGGTTGGATGTGTGCTGGTCCCATGGGACTCGAGAATTTGGGTGAACGAAGATAGCTCGTGTGGTCACTTCTTAGCCTCGATGGCCCTAAGAGAAGTCATCTTTAGCTTCAAGTGGGTCTTTTCTAGTGACAATACAGTTGCTTCTTTGTTGAGCGCTAGGAACTTGGTGGTTGTCTCCTTCAAAAACTCCTCTTGGTTCTTTCCTTCCATAATTCCCATATAAGAGCAAAGGGGTCCTTTTTTTATATATAATATAATGAAAACTTTAATGCAAGGAAAACAACATTACATTACGGATTTCCAACACACAGAGAAGGGCAGCACACCCTCTTCAACCAAGAGAAGGGGAACCATCTTACACATGGTTTTGCCTTGACAACCTTAAGTGTAGATGGTAGTTGAGCACTCTCAAATGAGTGTGGAAGTAAGCACATTGTGCATGGGCTACCTAGGAAAAACAGGGGATGCTTGAAATGAAGACTTCCTAACATTCAGTGATACACTTTAGGGAGAGTGCATGAGGGTCCCTACCTTGGGCGGGTCAAGTCTTTAATTAAACAAGAAACTCAGTCAGATGGATGGGAATGAATCCACAATGTCGTGTTTGAATTTTGCATGTTAGACTGCCAGGGAATATAATTATTTATTGGTAAGTAAGATTAGACAGCTTCTAACTCCTAAATTACAAGGGGCATTTTCACTTCAGTGCATTTTCTTTTATTTGTTCATTTGAATTTAGTGTTTAGGTCCAGTGCTTCTGTTCTTGTGTAGCATTTCAATCCTGACTTTGTGTGTGTGTGTGTGTGTCCATTCTTGGTACATAAATATGTGCAGTGCCAATTATATATCAGGTTCACCGTGCACGTGATGGGAATAGCTTTGCTACCCGACGGGTTGATGCAACACAGCGAGGAAATGTCGTATTCACATTGCTTGCTTCTTTCCAGGTAGGTAATTTATCCATGCCATCGTTTGCACTCTTGTTTACAAACTGTTTTCGGAATGTTATAGAGAAGTCATTTTCATATTCTCTCTTTCTTGATCAAGTTGGTTGATTAGAACAAAATCGTATCCAATAGGAGCCATGCACACACCTTTACATGCATATGGTTAAAAAAATCAAAATTGTGAGAAAAGAAAAAAGAATCAATGTGTTAATTCCAGCCCCTTTTCACTTTTTGTAGCAGGTTGGTTGTAGTTTTGCAGCATTATCTATTTTCTTTCATCTTTAAATGGAAGGTGAACTAATAGGAAGTATCTTCAAGTTCTTTCTACCCCACTTTAACATAGAATTTTGTTTCTTTTTTAAGAATATGAAGTTTTTGAATGGGAAAACAACCCATTCTCATGTGTTGTGGTTCTTGTGGCCCTTTCTACTGTCATTACAAATGAGCTCTCTCAGACATGTTACATGATACATACACCCACACACACATTCAATCATAAATTATACAGTTGTGTGTGTGTGTGTGCGTGTGTGTGTGTGTGTATACACACTTTTTTGTTCTTAACTCTAAAAAAAGAAATTTACACTTGACAATATTTCTTGGCAATGTAGTTAACATGACATGTTAGACATGAATTTCTCAAACTGGAGACTAAAAATCATTGCCTAGATTATGTGATAGAGAAGTATGATAAGGAAAAAAGAAACAATAGTTTTCATAAGGGAAGACTTTGTAAGCACTACATCCGTTTCATAATTAGATCCTTGGATGCCTGGGATCCAGTCTTATCCACATTCCCCCAGCCTCCTAATTTTGTTGTTCCAATTGTTGTGGTAATTAGATTTCCTTGACCCATGGTTTCTTGGAGAACTGATAGTTTGCACTGGACTGTTTGCTGCAGTTTGCTTAAAAAGATATACACATGGATCTTAGAACATTGTGTAGTTCATCAAAATTTCTTTCTTACAAGCCCAAGATCATCCCTTAAAAATAAATAAATAAATAAAAATTCCTGAGCATAATGATGTGGTTGAGACACTACAAAATGTTTGGGTTTGGTAGAAGCTGTAGCTTTCAGAAAATCCCCTACAAACCTCTTTATCTTTCTAACCATAATAAATTGGTATGTTAAATCAAAATCATTAGATAATCCTACGAGTTTTCTTTCCAACACAAAACAATTCTTGGTTCCAATACTGATAGAAATTGGCTGCTGAAGTGCAAAAAACATGTGTCGGTTGGAAGCAGGTGCAGAGAACAATTTTAAATGATAGTATGACACCTTTGATCCTGTTTTACTAATTTAACTAAAATTGATCTTGTCGAACAATAACTTTCGTCAAATTTTAAAATTCCACAAACTAATTCCATTGCAAAATTACCACCCCACCCTTTCAGTCCTTCTATAATCAATTTCATGTACCTCCTGGACTCCACCAAAAACCCTACGCAAACCTTTAGTACTTGTAGTTGACCTAAATTAGGCATTGTAAGTTTCTACTTTCTAACCTACATCCCTTAATCAAATCCTTCTCTCAGAAGAACTGTCCTCCTTTTGAGAGTGCTCAACCCCCATCTACAATTAAGGTTGTCAAGGAAAACTTTTAGATGGTCCCCTTTCTCTTGATGAGGGCATCCAAGCACCTACACAAGTTTATCAGAGGAGGAGGAGAGCTGACACCCCAACCCCAACTTCATTATGGTTGGATGATCATTACATGGGGTCCAATCGACCCAATTCGAGTTCTTAGTCGTATTAAAGACCCCACATGCATGGTTGTGCATATCTTTGAAGACCCCACACTGGGAAGATGCATGTGGGTCGCTTATTTGGAACTGATTGATATATCTTTGGAATGTTTGGACGTCACCTAGCTCAACCTGGACCACATTTGGATGTTACAAACATTAGACCATGCCGTTGGATATCTTGGACACATCAGTTTGGTGATCCGGACCGTTGAATATCTTAGAAGATTTGGGTTTAGGTGTACGGACACTATAGTCTGCACATCCAAGCCATAGACACGTTTGACCACATTCATCAAGGTCGTTGATCACATGTGGACGTACCTGTTGCACATTGGAGATCATCCTTGTGTGTGACACATCTTTATTCTTGCTTTATTTTTCAGTTTTATTTTACGTTATTAGAGATTTATGTTTTGATCTTGACCGTTAATAGATTTGGACGGTCAAGAACAGTTCTAGACTTAGGGTTTGCTTAGGTTTTCTTATATATATATATATATATATATATATATATATATATATATATATATGGGAAAAGGTTCTATGCGGTCGAGTTCATGGGAACTTCCCATGAGGTCAAGTTGTGTGGGCCCCACTGTGAAGCGTGTCGACCATCTACCCCATTAGTCAGATGCACCATTCCATGGTGGGCCTGGGGCTTAAAAATCAAGTCAATCCGTGACTTGTGTGGGCCACACCACATACAAAAGTTAAGAGGGGTTACCCTCCATTAAAACATTCATAATCATTTGTTGGGCCACTGAGATGTGGTTCACAAATCCAGCCCATCCATTATGTGTGTCCCAATTGGATGAGGGGTCAGACCAAGTTTCTGATGCATCCAAATTTCAAGTGGGCCCCACCAAGTGCTTTTATATGTTTTATGCATGTCTTCACATGATTTTAGATGGTATGGCCCACCTGAGTTCCGTATATGGCTGATTTTTGGGATACCCATAATTTAAAGGGGACCCATCAAATTCACGGTGTTGATGTTTGACATGCATCACGGTGGAGCCCACACAGCTCAACCTCATGGGAAGTTCCCATGAGCTTGACTGCATAGAACCATTTCCCTATATATATATATATATATATATATATATATATATATATATATATATATATATATATATATATATTTGTTTGTTTGTTTGAGACTTGAGATTATGGACATATTGAATGAAATTTCTCTACATTGCTTTTTTGAGCAAGAAAACTTTCTGTGAATGGAATTTGGTGTGAAGCCATTGGAGTGATTCCAAGTTATCTTTCATATTTTTATCAAGCTATTTCTTTTTTCTTTTTTTTTTTCTCTTATTTCTCAAATCCTAACTCCATCACCATCAACCCAACTCATCATTGACCTAGCCCCACCACACTGTCCGTATGACTACGGACGTGCTCTATACACTGTACAAAACTATTTGTACAACGCCCAGTATAGCCGAATGACCCCCAACCCCCCCCCCAAATTGATCCTTTGAATCCTCGAATCTAGAACGAATCCTATGCTAGATGGAAGTTCTACCTTCTATTGGACCATGCCCAATCAATAGCCTTAAGTATCTATTTTGCGGAATTGTGATGTGGTCTTGAACTTGAGCATAATTGAATACTTGATTTTTCTAAATTTGTGGTAGATTTACTTTATTTTATGCTTTGATTTACTCTGGTAATCCGTTAATTAATTTATTTGCATCATCCAAGTTTAGGTCATCCATCTTGCATCATCTCTTGGTTGCAAAGGGCCTATGATGCCGTTCTGTGTATTGGAAATCCGTCTCTCTAGTGTAATGTTGTTTTCCTTGCATTGAAGTTTTCATTGTATTCTCAAGAATAAGAAAAAAACCAAAAAGAAAGAAGAAGAATAAGAAGAAGCCCCCTTTTCTCTTATATGGGATTATGGAAGGAGAGAACTAATATGAGTTCTTAAAGGAGAAGCCACCGAGGAATTGGATAGAGAATCTCAAATTTGTAGATTGTTGGGTCCTTGTTATGTTGGAGTTCCATTAATGTGAAATGTGATAAAGAAGGTTTCCCAAGTGCGCATCGAAGTAAGCCTATTATTTTATGTGAAATGAAGTAACTTTGGCATTCTCTTCTATTTGTTTACATGATTTTAGCGTTATTTGCATGGATCCACATGAACTTCTCATCTATGCTTGATTACCTACATTTTTTGCACTCGGACATTTCTGCTCGGATGCTTTCAAGGATTTTATCCGTCAGTGATGAAACTTCATTTTTATCTATATGTGTCCCTTCCAGTGTTTTTAGTAACTAATTCCAGGACAGATGCCAATATCTGACTTACGTGGAAATAAATGTTATATTGGATTGGACTTATTTCACAGAAAACACAACCAGGGTTTGAACACCAGGAAGCTACGATGCCTCCAGTGCCTGCTCCAGAGACGGTAACTGTACTTCACTTAGGGTAAATTTGGGTGCTTATGGCTCCAAATACTGACAGGGTGTACTGCCACCAAACCTTGGTTCAGATATGAAGGGATCCTCCCTGTTAATCTGCCGTGTTTTGTGGAGAAGGCAGGAAAATTGCCAGTTCCATTTCCATGCCCGTCCCAAAGACCAAATTTGTTAGTATGCCTGGGAAGCCCCACCAGCCATGGTTTGGTGGTAGTGGTATGCCCAAACTCTACCTTAGTTTCATTTTCTCAGAAGGATTCTGGGTCAGCTCTGCCATTTTGATTGAATTCAAATTTCCCATTGCAGCTTTTATCCATGGAAGAGCTGCGGGAAAGGCGTCTTACAGATCCCCGCCTTCCTATGTAAGATTCATATTTCACTCAATAATTATCTTGATGTTAATCTATATTGGTTGGTCAAGTTCCACTGGATGATTACTAGCCTCTTACAAAGAAAGGCGGGTTAAGCATGAGACAACAGGCCTCATGGAAACGCCTTTTATTGGCAGGCAGTTCTGCATGTGGTTCTATGCGGGTTGACAAATATCAACTGGGCTTATAGATATTACGATATAGTTGCCTGGCGATGACCCTATGATATTTGCTTACCTCTTAGGATTAGTACATATTCTAGTGCAGTGAGTTTGCAAATGTTCAACAAATTCAAGAACATGCTAGAGGGTCTACCAGCATGTTCTTTCTTGCATGATATTTATTTAGGAGCTTTGTTAATGATAAGCCCACATGCACCTCTACAAAAGCTACACCTGCCATCTTGGTATGTGCATGGTACATGAGCCATGAATCATGTGGACCTCATGCAGGTGTGCCATTTAGATGACCTCACCCAAGAATCAGACCAGCCCACTTATAAGGCAGGCCACATATGGACTTCCATGTGGGCTGTTGGTATTTCTTTTTGAAATTGGCCATTGTTTTCATACATGTGTAGCCTACCTGATAACTTGACTGGTCTGATTATTGGACTAGATATTTTGGGGCACCTGATGTCCATCTTGGGTTTAGTATGTGTGTGGCTGAGCGTGTAGGCGCATGTGGGCTCAGCTTAACTATTATTTTACATTTTGTAAAACATTTAACATGATTCTAGGGACCAATAGGGTAAAATGCTCAAAACATCCACCAAGAAGCATATTATGATGTTTTCCATTTTGTTGTGATTCAAATGTGGCCTAATAACTGGGTGATGGCAGGGATTATCGGAAAAGGGTGGCCAGAACAAAGTTTATCCCCTGGCCCATAGAAATAAGGTTTTGTGAGCAGAGCAACAATGTGAAACAGTACAATTCTCATCCAAGGTTTGTTCTACTTCGTTTCATTCTTTGTCCCGACATTTGGTATTTTTCTACTTATTCCTCAACCATAAGTCTTCGTGGAACCATGGGCATTATTTTCGCATATGCTGCATTTCAATTTGATGAAAATCCGAATGCATTGCAGTTTGAAGTACTGGTTTAAAACTAAAGGAAAACTTTCAGATGACCAAGCTTTGCACAGGTAGGTGGTTGTCCCTGTGTAGCTTGTCTTTTTAAATAACTATTGGGTAATATTACTTGCATGGATGCATGTTAGGTGAAGTTGATGTTTTACCATGTACTATATAAAACTTTCAGATAAACTTGCCTATTTGTCCATGACTCCATACTTATATAATGCTAACCATCCATCACCTCTAATGTCTAAGAAATCCCTACATCCCCATGACAACCATACAAGCATTCTGTAAATGGCTAATAACTCATTCATCTTAAAATTGTGTGATCTTGGTCTTTGAAAATCAATAGGTTTTCAATGTTTCTAATTTCTTGTCATCTAGACATCATTTGGTACCCAAAATTGGCTCATCAAAGGAGTGAAAATATAACAAAGGAAAACTTAGAACCATCCACTTACTCTAACAACTAATTAAATAATAACTTACTAAAGTAAGGATCCAAAGACTAAACCATATGAACTTTGTCAACCCAAGCATGCATCATGTGGATCCAGTAATCAATCGACCACTCATGAGGGGCCTCCAATTTTATTCTGTGGGGCCCACCAATCTGATCATAGGTCGCAGATTGCAATTGAGGCCTGAATGCATCAGGACTCTTGGCATTTTTCTTAAACTTCCTGTTGTTTTGAGTTAACCAGTTTCATTGTTAGGCCATATCATCTACACGGTGGGCCCACCTGATTATCATTTCAGATTTTCCATGTACATGCAAGGTTGGCATATGTTGGCTACATGCAAAGGTGCATGTGATCTTAGCAAATCTCTTAAGAGGGCTTACATCTCGGAGAGGTGGATGGATCTTTAGGTTCTTTGTAAATCACTTTTAAAAAAATCCAATTTGAATGTTTTTACTTTGTGCAAAGGGTTTAGAACTTCATCGGCATCGGGCCATATTTCTTTTCTTAGAAATTGTGCTTTGACTTTTAGTTATATTAAATCCGTAAGGCTTTAGAAAATGAAAATCTGTCGAAAGTATGAAAGGTCAAAATGTAAAAGAAGTATGACTTCATCACCAAGATGGAAGGGAATTTCTAGGCCTGAAATAGAATAGAAAAAGAAAAAGAAAAGGTCCTGAACCTTCAATCCGAGTTTCCATGGTCGTGCAACAGGATACACGTCTCTCTTAAGCTTTTCAGTATTTTTTATTAAGTTATAACTTATGTTGAAAGAACCACAAATTACTATAATTTGGAAGACCAGCTGAATTCGACCAAGGGATGAAGACACCTGAATATAAAGCATTTTTCCTTATGCTTCTAGAGAAATGCACTGTAAATAAGAGCACAACAAATTCAGGTACAAGTTAGGAGCCAAGGAAATACACTTTTGAAGTGTCACATACTCTTATTCAAAAAGGAAGCTATTATTTTAGTTTTTCTTTTCTTTTGAAATTTATTTTGTTCCTCTAATTTCAACAAATGCACACCAGTTTTGGATTGGATAAGAATCATATTTTACTATCCACAAGTCTTAATGTGCATTGTTTTCTCAAATGGTTGTGGCAGATGTGTAGTAGCATATGCATCGGATCTTATGTTTCTTCGCGTAAGCCTCAATCCGCACTATGTAAAGGGCTTGAAGATGTCATCACTCAGTCTAGATCACTCGTAAGTGTCAATAACCATCTCCATAATGTATACAGTAAGTTCTGTGGGAACTATCCTGAGGGGAACATGTGTGTAGGTTCTGAATTGTATGTAACGATTTATAACTTGGCCGTCAATGGACCAGGTCCAGGACCAGGGCTGGGTGTATTTTCAGGTCCAGGGGTGGGCCCCAGCTGAAATTTCAGGCCTGACATGTTAACAACCTGGTTTCAGGCAGAAACCCCGGGCATGTCATGAACCCAGCCCATTGATAACTCTATTTGTTGGCTTCTTATCTTCTTCTGTCAATGTTGATTTTGCTGCGGTCGTGGTAAGTTCTCTTACTGAATTATACCTTGTCATATTATCCATGTAATGTTTTTTAACATCCTAACCTTTAACTTGCAATTGCAATCCTCACTGTTATGAACAACAGAACATTGCAGATGAACTAGATTAAAAAGGAAAAGAAAAAACTAGTAAAACTATTCTTGTAACATGCAACTGACATACGGGTCCATACTCATGGCTCAATGGTAGACACTGTGTTTCAACACCAACGTCATGGGTTCGATGCCCATGTGGTGTGTGTGGGTATGAGTGAGTGAGTGAGTGAATGTGTGTGTGTGTAAAAAAAAAGCACTATCATGTGTAAATGACATTCTTTGAACCAGAACAGTCTCTATGGTAAATCAACAGGGGAACACTATCTTAACTATTGCTATGTAAGTGGTCACCTCTGCACTTGACAGAAATATCCATAGGAAAAGGAGAGATTTCCTAAGGTCATGCACATGGATAAAGCAGCTCATGGACATGCCAGCAGATGTGCCTGCAAGCAGTGCCAAAGTATTGGTATTGTTACATGTATAAATGACTTGGGATATGGAAACATGTATCGCTTAGGGCCCGTTTGGATACCATCAAATATGTTACTTTTCCTACTTACAGCAGTAGATAAGTAAGTTTGGTTTATGATTTGTTACAAGTAGCTTTTTTACTTAAAATTACTTAATCACTTCAGTTAATTCTTTTTTTTTTATAAAGTTTTTCTACTTTTCATAAGTTGCTGAAGAGAGGCATCAGGAGATACGAAAGAGAGGGGAAGCTGATAAGTATGTTGTTTACCAAACATACTTATCTACTTAATAAATAGAAACTACAATAAGCTACTTGGGGCATAAGTAGCTTATCTCAAGTAACTAACGATCCAAACACCCTCTTATCGTCAATAATTTCACAGATATGTGAAATCTCAAATCTTTGTTTTCTTTTGCGGTTTTCCTGCATTTTTAATAAATTGTCATCCTTCAAAAATAAAAATAAAAAAGAAAAAAGAAGGGAAAATATCTGTATGGAGGGAAACATTGGGAAATTTGTGAATTTTTGGTGAAACTTCAAGAGATGTTTACACTTATCACTCAAAATATTGCAAAAAGAAAAAAGAAAAGAAAAGAAGTATGCATAATGATTTCCATTTTATAGGGACCTAAACCATGCCTTCTCGGACAAAAGCTGGGAATTATATCCAAAATGAGTTCATCCATGCATGCATACATCCATCCATACATATGTACATACTGTCAAAGTGATAAAAGTCCCTTGATATACATTGATACACCACACTCTGACAACTTGAGCTTTTGGAGTGAATGGTTGTTTGACATGGTATCAGAGCGAAAGGTCCTATGTTCAAATCTCGAGAGCAGCAAATATGCCTCGCTAATATATTATTCTCCCACGGGGGGTCAGGAAAATCAGGTCCGGCCCAGGGACCGGGAAATTAAGCCCGGCCTATTTATGGTGTGAGTGTCCCTCCACCCTCGTCAGTATGTTCCCGTGCAGAGTTCCCACCCCGCACGTGCAGGGGGGTGTTAAAGTGATAAAAATCTCTTGATAGACATTGATACACCACACTCTGACAGCTTGAGCTTTTGGAGTGAATGGTTGTTTGACACATACATACATATATCAATGCATCCATCCATCCATACATTCATTCATTTGTACACGCATTGATACATACAATCATCATGCATCCATCCGTCCGTCCATCTATACATACGTGCATGCATTCATGATTGATCCATGCATCCATCCATCCATATATGCATGCATGCATGCATCCATAAATACATACATCCATACATGCATGCATGCATTCATGATCGATCCATCCATCCATCCATCCATATGTGCACACATGCATCCATACATCCATAAATAAATACAATACATACATCCATACTTGCTTGCATTGCGCCCATACATATATACATATAAACATACATCTATACATACATACATACATGTATATACATATAAACATACATCCTTATATACATACATGAGAAATAATTAATGAAACAACTTAATTATTTGTTCAAGATAGGGAGCTATTTGGTCCTAATTATTTAGTTGTCTTCGAGTGGAAGAATCTGTTGACCATCTTTTCATCCACTACTCCTCTCGTGTTGTGTGGTTCGGCATTCTAAGGGCAGTTGATATTAGTTGGGTGATATGCCAGCATCGATCGAAGCCCTTTTCCAATCCTATCATGCTTCTAACGGTGATATCCTCAGCAAGAAGAAATGGAGAGTTGCCCTTTTGGCATCTGAAACGTGCTCGGCTCGGTTGCTTCGAGGGAGCCAAAAAACGTCCAGGAAAAACAAGTCTTTTGTTTCTCTCTTTCTTTTTTTTTTCTCTTATATTTTTTATTACATTTATAGAAACCTCTTAAATAAACTTCAATTAAGCTTAACCAACTCCATAACCTCCTCCTAAAAACTCTCTACTACAGACACATTCCAACCCATCTTGCTTATTGACTCAACAAACCCAACAATGGTCATTTACACTTATTCAAACAAAAGCGCCTCCATTTTATTAGACAACTGGCATGACAAATGGCACCCACGCACATGACATTGCTCCCCCCTTCAATTAACCTTGTCCTCAAGGTTAGGAAATTACTCCCTTAGTTTGTTGTAGCTCTCCCAAGTTGCATCCTCTATCTCAGTACCCTGCCACTTTACTAAGACCTTTGTGACTGCCCGATTCCCCTTTTTAACCATTCGTCATTGAAGAATAACTTCTGGTTTCGGCCGAAGTACACCTTCCTTGGTAACACGGGGAAGAGTTGGTTGTACTGTCGTGTTTGGTAACAGGCTGAAGTGATGGTGGCTAATAGTGAAAGGCTCACTAGTGAGGGTCGTTGTGAAGGCATTACCATATCTATACAAGGGAATCCGGTCCAAACGGATTTCTACATCTCTTACCAATTGGTGGGTGTGACGTTGTCCTAGGGGCCCACTGGTTGCAAACATTAGGGCCCATAATATGGGATTTTTCCAAATTATCAATGCAGTTCACCCTAAATGGCAAGCTACTCCAGCTAAAAGGGGAATCATCCACAGATTTGTCCCTCATAAGTGAAGTGCAGCTTAAGAAGATTTCAAGAACAGAACAGAAAGGTGTACTTTTGCAGCTCTTCAATTTAAATGCGACTCCAGCACAATTTGAGGTCAACACATCTATCAACTCATCCAAGGCCGGCCCTCTGATCAACTCGTTACTGGCTGAATTCAGTGATGTTTTCAAGGAGCCCAAGGGACTGCCACCGCCCCATGCTCAGGGTCATAGAATTGCTCTTAGCGAAGGTACGAATCCAATATGCGTTAGACCCTATCGGTACCCATATTACCAAAAGGGAGAAATTGAGCGAATCGTGAAGGAGATGCTTCAATCAGGTATAGTTTGGCCAAGCCAGAGCCCATTTTCTTCTCTCGTCTTGCTAGTCTGAAAATCCGATGGTAGTTGGCGCCTATATGTTGATTACCGAGCCCTTAACAAAGAGACAGTGAAGGATAAGTTTCCTATCCCTGTGATAGACGAGCTACTTGATGAGTTGAGCAGTGCTACCATATTCTCTAAGCTGGATCTCTGGTCAGGATATCATCAAATACAGGTCCACTCTGACTATGTACCCAAGACGGCGTTTCGTACTCACGAAGGGCATTATGAATTCCTTATAATGTCGTTCGGTCTTACAAATGCTCCAGCAACCTTTCAAGGGTTGATGAACGACATCTTCAGGCCTTATCTCCGTAAGTTTATTATGGTATTCTTTGATGACATCCTTGTTTATAGTAGAAGTATGCATGATCACCTGAGGCACTTACGAGTAGCACTGGAAGTTATAAGGGTACATCAACTCTTCACCAAGGTTTCAAAATGCAGGTTCGGTTGCCATGAAATCGAGTACCTTGGGCATGTCATATCCAAGGATGGGGTTACGGTTGATCCGTCTAAGATATAGTCCATGTTCAGCTGGCCGATTCCCAAAACTCTTGAGTCCTTAAGGGGTTTTCTAGGTCCCACAGGGTATTACCGGAAGTTCATATGTGATTATGGTAAAATTGCGGCACCCTTAACAGCTATGTTAAAAAGAGACTCTTTCCAATGGACAAATGTTGCCAGGGAAGCCTTTGAAAGACTAAAGGTTGTCGTGACTAACCCACCCGTCTTGACTTTACCTAATTTTGCAAAGCAATTCACTATTGAGTCTGATGCATCTAGTAATGGGATTGGAGCTGTGTTAATGCAAGCAAGGCGCCCATTGGCTTTTTTAAGTCAAGCTCTCAAAGGTAAGTCTCTTGACCTCTCTACTTATGAAAAGGAATTATTAGCTCTTGTATTGGTAGTGAATAAGTGGAGACCATATTTATTGGTTCAACAATTCAATATTAAAACCGACCAACAGAGCCTCAAATTTTTACTTGAGCAACGCATTAGCATGCCAGGGCAACAAAAATGGATCACCAAATTGCTGGGGTACAATTTTGTAATCGAATATAAAAGTGGTCGTGAAAATGAAGTTGCAGATGCTCTTTCGCGCTGAGAAGCTAAAGCAGAAGGGGGGTTACAAGCCATTTCTAACCCACTTGCCACGTGGGTCGATGAGGTTAAGGCTGGCTATAGCGCCGACCTAGAACTACAAGTTCTATTGGAGCAATTCTCAAAGGGTGAGCTGGACCTTACTAGATACACATATCATAATGGGCTTCTTTTCTACAAAGGTCGAATTTGCCTACGTTCTCAAATGCGTATTAAGTTTCAGGTGTTGCAACAGCTCCACCGCAGCCCCACTGCCGGTCACTCCGGCTACCATAAGACACTATAGTGAATTAAGGCAGACTTCTATTGGCGTGGTATGCGCTTTGATATTAGAAGGTTTATTAGAGAATGCAATGAGTGTCAACGCAACAAATCTAAAAACGTCGCGCCAACCGGCCTATTGTAACCATTGCCAATTCCTAATAGAATTTGGACTGAAATCAGCATGGATTTTATAGATGGACTTTCACTCTCACAGGGAAAGGATGTGATAATGGTGGTTGTCGACCAACTTTCAAAATACGCTTATTTTATATCTCTATCTCACCCTTATAGTGCCATTACTATAGCTCGCTTATTCATGGATCATATATTTAAATTACGTGGAATGCCGGTGTCTGTGGTAAGTGACCGCGATCCCACTTTTACTAGTGCATTTTGGAAGGAGCTTTTTACGCTGCAGGGGACTAAACTGGCTCTTAGTTCAGCCTACCATCCCCAAACAGATGGATAGTTTGAGATCGTGAATCGATGTCTCAAAAATTATCTTCGTTGTTTTGCAGGAGCAAGGCCTAAAGAATGGTCAAAATGGTTGGCGCTAGCTGAGTGGTGGTACAACACCAACACTCATTCCTCCACTAAGCTAACTCCCTATGAGGCTGTCTATGGAGTTCCGCTGCCTCGCCTCTTATCATACATACCTAGCACCACACAAGTACAAGCCGTTGAAGACGAACTAAAATGTCGAGATCAAATCCTCAAAATCCTTAAAGAGAACCTTCAAGCTGCCCAAGACCGCATGAAGAAGTTTGCAAATCTTCACCGGACTGATCATGAATTCGAAGTGGGTGACTGGGTGTACTTACGCCTACAACCTTACCGACAACATTCTGTTGCCATGAGAAGGGCTCTCAAGCTCTCTCCCAAGTTCTATGGACCATACCAAGTTATCCAGCGCATAGGACCAGTTGCCTATAAACTCCATCTTCCACCTGAGGCCCGTATATACCCCGTGTTTCATGTTTCTTGTCTCAAAAAGAAGGTGGGAACAAACACGATAGTACAACCAACTCTTCCCCCTGTTACCAAGGAAGGTGTCCTTCGGCCGAAACCAGAAGTTATTCTTCAGCAACGAATGGTTAAAAAGGGGAACCGGGCAGTCACAGAGGTCTTAATTAAGTGGCAGGGCACTGAGATAGAGGATGCAACTTGGGAGAGCTACAACAAACTAAGGGAGCAATTTCCTAACCTTGAGGACAAGGTAAATTGAAGGGGAGAGCAATGTCTTGTGTGTGGGTGCCATTTGTCATGCCAGCCGTCTAATAAAATGGAGGTGTTTTTGTTTGAATAAGTCTAAATGACCGTTGTTGGGTTTGTTGAGTTAATAAGCAAGATGGGTTGGAAGCAAGGTGTCCCGTATCAGTATCAGTTGGCGTAACGGTGACCTCCAAAACCGATACGGATACGAGGGCGTAACATGATCTGGGCATAACGGCCCGTAAATAGCAGTTGAAAAATATTTTTTTACCAAAAAAATATGAAAAAATATGGATTAAATTCGGAATATTCTAAGCATTTCAAATATGCATTTGTTTATAAATTGGAACATGGTTATGGTGGTGTAACGGTCCACTCTTTGGTGAGAAATTGTATCGAACTGTCTAATGAATTTATGAACCAGATAACCTAAATTTGACTACAAAATTCATATTTTTAATTTTCTAACTGTCTACTATCAATGATAGATATATTAGAATGAATGTAATATGAAAATATCTTACATTAGGTGTTTGCAATTATATTTGAGGAATTTCTCGAACATACACATGTACGCACGTGATTGTGATTCCATGTCTATAACTGTCATCCTCAAGTCAAGAATATTAAAAAAATAAATTAGTAGTGTCTGATATACTCCCCTGCAACTTGATTAAGGATTACTTGATTGGTTGTCAGGGAAGTTATTTTAAATACAAGTTCGACAGTGTCAAGTGTGTGCATGACTGCATGGCTTCTTACAATAATACTGCTGTGAGCTGTTTGCTACAAATACTTACCTTAATACAAATATATACTCACAATCACAAGTCACCACCAAAATGAAAATCTGTTTTTTTGTGGTTGCTCGACCTCCACATCATCGTCATCGTCACCATCAGGCTGAGACTATCCAATAGGTGTAGGTGTTGCATATCCATAATATCCAGTGCCAGAAGGAAATACTAGATCAACGAAACCAAAGGATGACTGATCCTGACTAGGCAACAACTCTGACCCCGAGTAAGGATATCCACCAGTGCCCGTCGAATAGTCATACTGGTGCCCATACTCAGGCTGTTGAGAATCTTGAGATTGAGAGTGCGTCTGCTGCGATGAGTAACTTGGATTTGGATCTGGATATCTATAATCATATGGATATTGATCGGGAGGGCTACTCCAACATGAATGTGATGGAACAGGCTCAGTATACCCATCATAATCATAATCCAATTGACCATAAGAATATCCATCATAATAACCAAGACCATGAGCCTGCTGATGTTCCGGACCTCCCGGACCCCGTGCACCACTAGATGTACCCTCCTCCGGTTGGTTGTATCGTGACTCGGTACACTCGTAAGTCCGACCTCGTGTACCACGTCGTTAATGTTCATCGCCATCGCGATCTGTAGATGGCTGTATAAGGGGGTAAGCAACACCAGAAGTGCAAGCACCAGGGGCAGGGGGGTCGTCATCATCCGACACGGTCACGCTACCGCTGCTCGTACTCTTTTGTTGATCTTGAGCCGTATCCGTACCTGGCATAAACGCTGCCCCTCTTACTGGGTCCAACACATCTGCACGACTCTCTTGTTGCGCTCTGCGTATTTCTGGGTCATCAATTTCCAATTCTTCACTATCCTCTTCAATTTGCTTTTCCCTTGTTTCCAACCAAGGTAGAAGTGAGTCATCCTCATCATAAATATTGTCCAAGTTTATTGGACAGTAGTCTCCATCATCGGCAGCTGTAATGCTCCTATGATGTCGTCGCATTCTTAGTTTTATATTATAGCGCATGAAGACAAGTCTATTTAATATTCTAGTCTGCAATCTATTCCTATTCTTTGAATGAATGAGCGCAAAACAACACCAATTCCTTTCGCAACTAGAGGAAGATGTTGTCTGGCTCAAAACTTTTACTGCAATTTTTTGGAGAGCCTTCGTACTCTCTCCGAAATTAATCCACCATTCGACCGGTTGCAACCTAGACACTGCATGTTGTGCAAGAACATCTCCAAAGCTACCAAGGCGATTTTCAAATGTATCTAATTCATTCAACGCCTTTATTTGCAGATCTAAGTCAGCCTTTAATCTCTTTATCACATTTTTTAGCCCGACACGAACTTCATCATTCGCAACAAATGATTGGGCATATCTATACATAGGATTTAGGTAGTAACCTGCTGCATGAAGATCGTGATGAAGTTGTTTTGTCCATCTCCTGTCGATCATCTTTCAATAAGTCTCCCAGCTTCTACAATCACGTTGAATTACAAGCTTTGCCTTATCCATGACATCATATAGGAAACCCATGGTAGGTGTTTCATCGGTTTCAACAAGACGGAGTACCCTCATTAGTGACTTCATCACCTTTAGGATCGCCTTGACCTTCTTCCAATATTTGTTGTCCCGTATGGTGTTTGCAACGTCGACCGATGTGCCCGATGTCTTCTTCCCATGTTTTGTGTTAAGCCATTCTCGAGAAGCAAACATCTCACTCAACTCTCCCCTATGCTGGAATAAACTCTCTAATGCTATAAAGTTTGTTGCGAATCTAGTCGTCGCAGGCCTCAACAACTCTCGTCCTTTCGTGAACTTTCTCATTATTGCGACTACTTGATTATGGTTATAAATAAACGTCGTCACTTCCTTTGCCCTTTCGACCATTTCCTTAACATTCTTCTTCTTCCCAATATCTTCCAATATAAGATCAATACAATGGGCAGCACATTGTGACCAAAAAAGATGTTTTCTCTCATCCATCAACATGTCCTGCAAGCTTATATGATGCTTCATTATCTGTCATAATCTGCACTACATTCTCCTCTCTAATCTCATCCACAACTTTATCCATTAGGCCCATAATATATTGAGAATCTTTTGTTGCTTCTGAGGCATTAATTGACTTGTGGTATATAGTTCTTAAGTGGCAGTACACCATGAAGTTGATTATGCTATGTCTGGTTGGGCCAGTCCAACCATCACACATGATCGTGCATCCTCTAGCTTGCCATACAGGTTTAAAAGCAGCCACGTATGCTTTCACATCCGCATACTCTGCATCTGTCCATTTCCCCCTAATCTCCTTAGCCGTGGGAGCTTTTATTCCTTCACCTGCTTCTGCTGCTGCATCAATTACCACCTGCCAATATGGAGAATTGGCCGCGTTAGGAGGTATGTTGGCATGTATAAATAACTTTGCTGCTGCTCTACCTAATTTCTCAACGGAAGTTCTACTCCACATTTGTTTTATCTTCTTTTGTTTAGTTGATTCTTTCCTAAACAGGATTGGATCAATAGAGGGTCTCCTAGGCTCATTTACTTCTTCATCCAAACGTACAGGGGCATCACGTGAAGATGTCTGTCGTCGGCCCCCAAACATACGTCGTAACTCACCAAACCTACCCCCCCCCCCCCCCAGTCCCACATGCAGAAGCAGTTGCACTCCTTGTCCCACTCCCACTCCCACTGCCCCCCTGTATCATGCACTGACCCATGTGTGCCAAACATGCGGCGACGTTCTTCCTCTTCATGAGCTAGACACACTCTCTCTCTCCTAGCTATAGTTAATTCCCGATCTGAATCTTCGTCAGAATCAATAATATCTTCATCACGAACGCCCATATATTCAGGACCAAACACCTCCTGTCGAGCTGCATCCAAAATATCATCTTTCTTCTTTTGTACAGCAGCACGTTTACCCTTCGACTCATCCAGACTAGCTTGCATTAAAAGCATTATCTCTTTCGTTACTCTGACACATGGCGCAACTTGACCCTTTCGATGTGCTAAATGTTGTCTGAGACAGGTAATTCCACCAGTCACTAGTCTATCACAGTACTTGCACTTCATTTGGTGTCTAGTACCACCAACCCTCTCACAATGTTGCCATCCAATATCCTCACTTGTTGTTGGCCAGACCTAGGCATTTCTTTAGGTTTAGGATATGAGTATGAGTGTATGACCTATGTTAATAAAGATAATTTTATGTTCTAACTAAACCCTAAGAAGCTCCAAAACCTGTCCAATATAAGCAAATAAAAATATAAAGTCACTAATTCGAAAATACAAAAAAAAATTTATAAAATGACACCACAAATCTGTAAAATGCACATTAACATGTTTTACACTTCTACTATGATTAACACATCATATGACATAATTAAAACAGCAAAACAACCATTAAAAATTGATCTTTCGAATTTTCAAAAAAAGGGCCAAAATAAATGCTTAAATAAAAAAAATATAAAATATATAAAATGGCACCCCAAATCTGTAAAATGCACATTAACATGTTCTACTATGATTAACACATCATATGACATGATTAAAACAGCAAAACAACCCTTAAAAATTGATTTTTCGAATTTTAAAAAAAATGGTCAAAATTCATGCGTAAATAGAAAAAAAATATAAAAATATATTAAATGGCACTCCAAATCTGTAAAATGCACATTAATATGTTCTACTATGATTAACACATCATATGACATGATTAAAACAGCAAAACAACCCTTAAAAATTGATTTTTCGAATTTTAAAAAAAATGGTCAAAATTCATGCATAAATAGAAAAAAATATTTTAAAAATATAAAATGGCACCCCAAATAAGTAAAATGCACATTAACATGTTCTACTATGATTAACACATCATATGGCATGATTAAAACATCAAAACAACCCTTAAAAATTGATTTTTCGAATTTTTTAAAAAAAAAGGGTCAAAATTCATGCGTAAATAGAAAAAAAATATTAAAAAATATTAAATAGCACTCCAAATCTGTAAAATGCACATTAATATGTTCTACTATAATTAACACATCATATAGCATGATTAAAACAGCAAAACAACCTTTAAAAATTGATTTTTCGAATTTAAAAAAAAGGGTCAAAATTCATGCGTAAATAGAAAAAAATATAAAAAAATATTAAATGGCACTCCAAATCTGTAAAATGCACATTAATATGTTCTACTATGATTAACACATCATATGGCATGATTAAAACAGCAAAACAACCATTAAAAATTGATTTTTTGAATTTGAAAAAAAAGGGTCAAAATTCATGCGTAAATAGAAAAAAATATTTTAAAAATATTAAATGGCACCCCAAATTTGTAAAATGCACATTATCATGTTCTACTATGATTAACACATCATATGGCATGATTAAAACAGCAAAACATATTAAAAAAAGTAAATACCTATTTTTGACGAATTTCTGAAAAATGGCCCACCGAGCTTTGATTCAACCAAATCCATAATATAATGTGTTTTTGTCCCAAATAACCAGCCAAGGTTGGTCGAAATTACTATTAGAAGGAATGAAAAACAATTTGGAAGCAAGAAATTTGGAAAACGAAAAAAAAAAAAAATGAGCCGTTTTCTGACCGTTACGGGTGACCGTTACGGCCCGATACGGACCCGTATCGGCCGATACGGGTACAAAAAAACTTAACGGCCGATACGACCCCAAATTGCGTATCAGCCATTACCGTTTCCGTTACGTATCGGCCGATACGGCCGATACGTAACCGATTCCGCACACCCTAGTTGGAAGGTGTCTATAATAGAGAGTTTTTAAGAGGGGGTTATGGAGTTGGTTAAGCTTAACTGAAGTCTATTTAAGAGGTTTTTGTGAATGTAATAAAAAATATAAGAAAAAAAAAAAGAAACAAAAGACTTGTTTTTCCTGGAGGTTTTTTGGCTCCCTCGAAGCAGCCAAGCCGAGCACGTTTCAAACTGGGTTTGGTACTCCACCGAAGTCACTTGGCGGAGCTTGGTAAGAGTCTCAACCGGATCATCATATGCAGTCGGGCCAAACCGAGTCTCGAGAGCCTTAACAAAGGAGTCCCAACTTGTCAGAGCTTCAGAATTTTCCATCCACTGATACCAAGCAAGAGCCTTACCCTCCATGTGAAATGAGGCAACCAACAACCGGTGTTGGGGAGGGGTTTGATGGTAAGTGAAGAACTGATGAGCACGATAGAGCCACCCTACCGGATCACTCCCATCGAACCTGGGGAAGTCCAAACAGAGAGCCCTTGTCTAGATTCCAGTAAAGGTGTCAAGCTGAGGGTTGTTGACTTGGCGGTTCACTGAATCCTCGGGTGAATTCACACGTTCCCGTAGCTGTGTTCGGGTTAATGTGTCATAGCTGGAAGCAAGGACACCCAACTGCTGCAGTAGTTCATCAGGAACTCGTTGTTGGGACTCTTGGGTTTCCTTGATCTGGCCCACCGAGTCAGATAACTGGGATAGCTAAGAAAAATGGGTACCCTCCGCCATTGTAGGATCGACAGTCTCTGATACCAATTTGAAACGTGCTTGGCTTGGCTGCTTTGAGGGAGCCAAAAAACCTATAGGAAAAACAAGTCTTTTTTTTTTCCTTATATTTTTTATTACATTTACAGAAACCTCTTAAATAGACTTCAATTAAGCTTAACCAACTCCATAACCTCCTCCTAAAAACTCTATACTACAAACACGTTCCAACCATCTTGCTTATTGACTCAACAAACCCAACAACGGTCGTTTAGACTTATTCAAACAAAAGCACCTCCGTTTTATTAGACAGCTGGCGTGACAAATGGCACCCACACACATGACAGCATCCTACTGAGCGTTGTGGTTGGGGAGAAATAGCCATTGTTTTTGTAATTGTGGGTCTTCTCCTACTAGTGTCTCTAACAGGGTTGCCTTGTATGTCAAGGAGTGGGCCCCCTAATGGGTAGTTCTTAGGTCTTTCTGGTATTGTTTTCCTGTTTTTCCTTTTATTATGTCTTTCTTTTCTTGTTGCTTTCTTGGCTTTTTGCCATAATAAATTTCATCTTTCAAAAAGAAGATATTTTTCAAAATAAAAAGATTTTTCTTCCATTTTCTTAATTTCTTAATAATTAAATAATATTTTATTTTTTTTTCAGGAAGAGGAAAATTTGTAGCCAATTGATAGATCAACCAACAATCATGAAATTTTCATCTTAATCAACACCTGACAATATATGTCTTCGAATAAAATAGACATTTCTATATTTTTAATATCTCTAAATAATTAAAATAATAATAATAATTCATAAGAAAGAAAAGTTATGCCCAGCCGAAAGATCGGTCCTCACTATGAATCTATCAAATTGCCACTCTCTTCAATTGTCATTTTGAGGGATAAAATCGTGTAAATTAGGATTTCCTCATTTTCCACCATTCAATTGTTGATTTCTTAGCCTCAAATTCATGTCATTGCATGAGAATCACGCATAGATATGGATTTCCGTTGCAATTAATGCTAACATTTCTAGAAAAAGTAGTTTTTCTGATTTTTTTTTTATTTTTTTTTTTTTAGTTTCAATTCTGGCCTCTTTCCGTTCTTGAGTTGAGATTTCTCCCCCAAATCCAAGATTTGCTTTGAATAAACCCAAGAGCAGTGATCAAAATCACCCTGCAAAGGGATTCCCAAATAATTCCTTTTTTTTTTTTTTTTTTTTTTTTGGGGGGGGGGGGGGGGGGGGGGTGGGAGGGGTAATTCCCAGTTAACTTTTCGGGGGCATTTATGCACAACGTGTCGGTATCAAAGATAATATCAAGATTATAGTCAATACTAACTATTTATAAAACAGAGATTGCCGATATTGTGCAATGACTCGTGTATCGACTGAGAATGATATCATGATAGTATCGATAATATCGCATGGCACAGTAGTCAATAATCACTGATACCAAGAACTCTATTATCCACTAGTTGGAGGTCTGACACAACCAATTCCAACATGCCAATCCCAGGTTCTAATAAGCCCTGCATGAGAGGCCTTTTCCAAAGGCATACTCAGGCTTTTGGCAATAATATAGCTAGTCCTTGAGGACATATTAGGGTGATCATAGGGCTCACTCAGTCGTTTAGCGAATACGGGAGTATTTGACTTTGACTGCAAACCCCATCAACCTATGTTTCTTGGCTTGGGTTACTGATACTTTTGTAAAAGGCGATACTGTAAGTGTTGATAGAAGGGATATACTCACTGAAAGTGATATCACGATAGTATCGATAATATCGCATGGCACAGTATATTGTCAATAATCACTGATACCAAGAACTTTATTATCCACTAATTGGAGGTCTGACACACCCAATTCCAACATGCCAATCCCAGGTTCTAATAAGCCCTGCATGAGAGGCCTTTTCCAAAGGCATACTCAGGCTTTTGGCAATAATATAGCTAGTCCTTGAAGACATATTAGGGTGATCATAGGGCTCACTCAGTTGTTTAGCGAATATGGGAGTATTTGACTTTGACTGCAAACCCCATCAACCTAACCTATGTAACTTGGCTTGGGTTACTGATACTTTTGTAAAAGGCGATACTGTAAGTGTTGATAGAAGGGATATACTCACTGAAAGTGAGAGACTTCTTTTCCACATGAAAGAAGGTTGTCCAGCAGTATTAGTGATCCTACAAGAATTAATATGTATCTTGTTGTTTCTTCCTTTTCAGGATGTGGTTTCATAGGCCCCTCAGAGCTGACGAATGGCTGTTATTTGTGGCAAGTATCAGATAATTGCTTGCTTGAGATTCCGCACTCATTGATATTCAGTATCTTATGTAATGTTTGTGCATCTTTGGCTTACAGATAGAGAGCCCTTCCACCAGTAATGCCCGTGGGCTTGTTTTTGGCCACATGTTTAACCAGAAGGGGGAGGTAAACTGATTGGAAATACACAATTCCATATCGAATGAAAACAGTTTTTTTTTTTCTTTGGTCATCAATGCTATGGGTGGCCCCACCATTCTGTGGTACAGACCATTCATCTGCTGGACCCATGAAAATTTCTTGCTTTCAAAAGCTCATTGGTATGATTTTTTTCTTCTGGACCTGTCGAATGTGGATTAATTGCTACAATTATGATCACTTGGAGGACGTGGTAAGTTTCTTGGTAATAGGGCCCACCAGATGAATGGTCAGGATTGCGGACAGGTGGGACCCCACCTTTACAGTTGTTGAGCCGAACCAAACACACTGTTGGTTTGGTGTCAAGCATTATCCCTTTGTACATGAATTGCTTGTTCTGCATATTACAACCAATAACATCTTTTTCCTTTTTCTAACCAAGTATCTGATAAGAGCTGAATTTTCCTGCATGTTGACGAGCAGCTTATCGTATCGTTGACTCAAGAAGGTGTAATCAGGAAGGCTAAAATGCAAAATTCACCCAAATCAAACCTCTGAAATTAGTGGGTATGTATAAGGAAGAGGGAATCGAACCCTCGAGCCCTAGATTATGGTGGGACGAACTTGACTAGTGTGCTAGTCAATGAGCTGTTGATAAATTCTATCTTTATATTTATTATCTTGCTTATAACTATTTTAACTATCTAGTAGTTATTATGGAATTTTTTAATTTATAATTATTAAATATTGAGTCAAGTCCAGTTGTCTTCGACTCCACCCAACCCGGCTGAGCTTCCAGTCAAGTTTTCCGGTTTTTGAACTATTATCCAGCCCCTCCACACACAGTTATGCATGCAGATTTCTAAGCTGTCTATCAGTTGGGTCCCTCTGCGTATGTCCCGGGCTCAACAATCAGGCCGGTCCACTCATCTGGTGGCCACTGTTGGATCTTAACAAATGGATGGCTGGAACTCACTCAGGGAACTTTATGGCTATCCAAGTGTTTCAAACACTGCCCATTGGATGTATCAACCAGCCTGATTTTTTGGGTCAGGGCACCTAGAGGAGCCCTGCCTGATGGAGATGGGTTTATCTCCCACTCGTGAGGGCCAGGATCTAGGTGTGCGTGGAATCAGCAAACCTCTATTTATATAGTTTTGATGTTTCTGAAATATTGTTGGTATGCTAATGCTTCAGTTTATACGATGTTTCAACAGGGTCAAACATTCAAGATTGTACGACCATATGTCAAGATTCAGAATTCGACTCTGTATCAGTGACAGCAACTGCCTGCATATGATTTGCACCATTTCCCAACAATTTATCTATCAAAACAATAATTCGAAAGGTTTCTGATTCCCTTTTTTTTTTTCCCCTGAAAATTTCTTTACTTCATGGTCCACTTAGATTGAATTTATGCACTCAGTACAAAGACAATAAGCTGTAAGATGATTGCCTTATAGTTTGATCCTGCATGCTAGGGCAAGAATCCTGTGCAAAACATTTATAGTAAGTTATTTATATTTACAAGAGCCAATAAATGAATGGTTTGAATCTTGGACGTGTGCCGTGTGTGTACAGAGGATGCTGGATTTTGGTAAGTTAATCTTTTCAAATTGAAATCTAAGTTTGGAAGTCTAGACTCCTATGGTAGTTAGGGCTGCTACTTGGTTTCAAGTCAACACAAGCACAATTGACCCAACCTGATTTCCGGTTGGGTTGGGTCAGGTTGTCAAGGCCCTCGGGTTGGGTTCAGGTTGAAAAATGCTAACCTGATTTAAAATTGGAGTGGGTTCAGGTTGAGCAAATTCAGGTTCGGTTATATCAGGTCGGGAATCATGTACATGGGTCAGACTGGGTTTGGTCAGGTCATGTACAGAGGAATTCGGGTTGGGTTCAGGTTGGAATTTGGGTCTGACTGGGTTGTGGGTTGGGTCCTCTTGAGGTCAGGTCAGGTCAGGCTAGGGTTGACCCTCAATCTGACCCATGTCACCAGATCTGCTTCCCTATGGTTCACCACCATTATACAATGGTGGAGACTTTAACTGTTTCACATGGCATAGTTGCAAAGGCAAGCCAGACCATAGTTCTAAAACGAGCTGATTCTACTTGAAACTCATCTGAGTCAACTCGACTCAGCAGGATTTTTAGCTGAGTCACTGAGAAACTCGATTCTGAGCTTGACTTTGGTTGAATTTTGTAGATCCAGTGACTCACCCAGTCAACCACTTTTGAAGTATAAAAAGTAAAGATGGATGAGAAGAGATTCGAACGAAAGACATTTCCCAAAACAGCCATGAACTCAACGGTTGTCCAAATTTGAATTTATTGCCAGCTTTTGCCATTTTATATATTCTACGTATTTTGTAGTCCCCGATATTCTACATCTATTATCAAATATCGAATCGAGTCATTTAAAGACTCAGATGAGTTTCCAGGTTTTTGAATTATGATCTAGACCATCCAAATCTCAGAAAGAACTGTATAACCCAAAAATTTGCATTGAACAGATATGCTTAACCATCTGACTTTGCCCTTAGAATTTGGACCACAGCAGTTTACCTTCAAGTATCCGTTTGTTACCTGTCAATTCGATGGTTAGGATTGCTGAGATTTTAAGATATATAGTCCGTCTACAATGTGATGAACAAATTGGATGGTCTGGAATCTGGATACCGTTTTATGAGTTCCACGTTTTGGATGAGTCACCACCGTTTTCCTATTCCTAAAATTGTGGTGACCTATCATAGGAGTTCAGGTACTTATTCAATGGTGCAAGCTACTGCACAGCTCCTTTTTCTTCAGCTTATGTCCAACATGTTGGACACCAGAGCCATGCAGAAGGAACGCTCGGTGGGCCAGCGACCCTTAATCTGTATGACCTTCTGAATAGGGTGGATGACAAATAAACATCAGTGGGTCCTAAGAAGGTTTAAGCTTTCAACAGTTAAGTTCCATTAGGACCACTATTTCATGTGGTGTGGTCCACTTGAGTTTTTCATTTGCCTCATTTTTGGACTCATGATCTAAAATGAGCTTGTGGAAGGGATGGAGGGCATGGATATGACATATTCATCATGGTGGGCCCTACAGTTTTGTGGGTATAAAATCACAGGATTTACACGATTTTCAAGACAGCAATCAACTTGGTGCAACCAAACATACCCTAAGCAAAGTTAGCTTTTTTTTAAAAAGGGAGGGCAAAAGAGTAGGGGCAAAATGGTAATTCTCTCTTTCAAATAAGCGAAGTTAGCTTTTAAAAGCAATGGAATGGGGGCTTTTTGTCTAATGTTGTAAAAATTTATGAAAGTATTTACAAATATGGGAACTAGAGGGGGGTTTTTGCATTATCCCTAAAAAGGGGTTATATGCCATAAAACTTTTATGATTAACTTGCCAACTAAAATGAGATGAACTCAATTTTTAGTGGCAACCAAACAAGTCCTTTGCGAATGTAGTCAGTAGGCTTTCTCTAGCAAATGGCCTCCAAATTCCGAGTGCCCCAAGGAATAAGGCTGACTATGGTTGGTTTCTTGCCTGAAAATCAAGTCCGGATTTTTTTAGTTGGGTGTCAAGGGTCACCGTATTTATTTATTTATTTTAATGGTGGAAAACTGAAATAGGAGTATATCCCAATTATTACTGAAATAGAGGCCCTTGATCGGATGGTTAATAATCATGTTAGGGCATCTAAATGTAACAAGAGTACTTTAGTCATTTTAAATTGCTGTTGAGTAACTTGAGAGAGAGAGAGAGAGAGAGAGAGAGAGAGAGCTGGTGCTTGAGATTTTTCTTTATCTTTTTTATTTAATTTTATTTTTTTTTCTGAGCTTGGGTTCACCCAAAGCTAAGCCAGGCCATGGGACAGTCATAGGCTTTGAACAGGGTTGGACCTATTAGCTTGGCCTGTGGGTGAGCTTTGGCCTAGGATGCATGGCATGCTGGTCTTCCACTCAAATCATTTTAGCCTGGAAAGACCCAGCCTGACCTGACCCAACTTCATAGGCACGTCTTATATCCTACAAAATTGCTATTTTAATCTTTAATTAGGCAACCCATGCATCTTGAATGTAGATGTTCCCCCTTAGGTGCTTATTTCTTTCTGCATGTATAGCCCACTTAATCAATGGATACATAGATTAGGGACAATAGGAATTAATTAATTTTTTGAGCCATGTTGGAAACAGGCTCAGCCAATTTTTTCAAGCTTGGGCTTGGCCTATGCTGGTCATGGCCTGAGCTCAGGCCCTTGATCAATGTCATGCCGGGTTCCCTATTCACAACGAGTGACCCCATTGAGTTTATATCCGTAAGGCGTGGTACCTGTACCCGAACTTGACAAACAGAGATGAAAATGGGTAGGGTTGCCTTGATAGGTCACTGGATCCAACCGGATAATAAACCAATCTAAATCTGAAATTGATAGCTCACATGGGCCACACCGTTTCTCCTCTTCTATGCTTGTAGCACACCGAAGTATTGTTCTTAAAACACCTAAGAATTGTCCGATGTTGTATATGTAAAATTCACTTGGTCAATCAAGTAAAACCCATTACTTGAGCTGTACAATATATAAGAGACCACTAAAGCTCACATGGACCACACCACCTAGCCCATGAAAGTATCATGCCTAAAACAATTGTCCCATGCTGTATATGTGAAACCCACTCCGTCAACCAAGACCCATTGAACCCACTGAACAGTATGAGAGATAAGACCAATAAAGCTCATATGAGTGACGCCGCTTCTCCTCCTCTATGCAAGTAGCTCATGGAAGCATCATGCCTGAAACACCCAAGAATTGTCCCATCTTATATATGTATAACCCACTCCATCAATCAAGTAAAACCCATTACTTGAACCATAAAAGAGATTAGACCAATAAGGCTCACATGGGCCACATCACTTCTCTTCTACATGCATATCCCATAGAAGCATCATGCCAAAAACACATAAATTTTTTTTCCCTATGTTGTATATATAAAACCCAATCTGTCAATCAAGTAAGACACATTACTTAAAACTATACAAGAGATGAGACTAATAAAACTCACATAGGCCACACCCATTATCAATCAAGTAAGACTTATTACTTGAACGGTACAAGAGACAATACTAATAAAGCTCACATGGGCCATACCACTTCTCTTCTTCTATGCATGTAGTTCACGGAAGCATCATTCATAAAACACCTAAGAATTGTCCCAAGTTGTATATGTAAAACCCACTATGTCAATCAAGTAAGACCCATTACTTGAACCATACGAGATATAAGACTGATAAAGCTCACATGGGTCATGCCACCTCTCCCCTTTTATGCGCGTAGCCCATGGAAACATCATGCCTAAAACACCCATGATTTGTCTCACGTTGTATATTTATAAAATATGCTCCATCAATCAAGAACCATACAAGAGATGAGATGGATAAATCTCATATGGGCCACACTACTTTTCTAAGTGCATAGCCCATGCAAGCATTATGCCTAAAACACCTAAGAATTATCCCATGTTGTATATGTAAATTCCACTCCGTCAATCAAGACACGTTACTTAGAACTGTACAGGACATAAGACCAATAAAGCTCACATAGACCACATCATTTCTTCTTGTCTAAGACGTGGTTTGGATGGTGACCCTAAAATTAGCTACCTAGTTGGTGTCAAAGCTCTATGGGCCTTACCATGATGTATGTGTTTTGTCCACACTGTCTATCAATTTTTCCAACTCATTTTAAGAAATGAGCCCAAAAATAAGGCAAATCAAAAACTCAAGTGGACCACACAACACAAAAAAGTGGATATTGAACACCTGATGCTTAGAACTTCTTGAGGGCCCTCGAGAAGTTTCGATCAAGTTGATACTTGTGTTTTCCCTTCATCCAGGTCTGTGTGACCTCATGAATAGGTTGGATGACAAATAAACCTCAGAAGGTTTTAATGGTGGATGTCATTATTTCCACTTTTTTTAAAAAAAAAAAAAAAAAAAAATTTAGTGTGGTTAACTTGGGCTTTAGATATGCCTTGATTTTGGGCTCATCCTAAAATGAGTTAGCAAAATGAATGGACAACATGGATAAAACACATGCATCATAGTAAAGCCCACGAGGCTTTAACACCAACTAGTTAGCAAGTGTTGAGGTAATCTACCAAACCATGTGTTTACAAGCCAATTCACTCAAACTAGGCCACACTAGGTCTTTGAAATCCATGTGTAGGTAAGATGCGCAGGTGTGCTAGAGTCTACTCGACTCAAAGTTTGATTGAACCACTAATGCTCCCTCATGTTGAGACAGATATATAGGATATTGGACACAGGATCCAGGTATACTTTCAACCACCAATTTGTGCTTTGTGCTCAAGCGATTTGTGAAATAGTAGAGGTTAGCCATTTCAAATGGATTCTTTTTGCATTGCGACAATAGACATGAGTTTATGGACTTAATGACTTGTTCTTTCTGCATGATTCTCTACCATAATTCAACGGTAAAAATAAAAAAGAAGAAGATACAAGTTGAAAATGTTCTTCTATTAATGATTTTAACAATAATGGCACTCACGATCGGCTTGAGGGATGACGATTTGTTCGTTGCCCAATCGGGACTAAGCTTCGTAATGGGACGGTAGTGATGCCGGGATGGTCGTCTGTTCGTTGCTCGATTGAAAACCAAGCCTCGTCGTAAGACGACTAATGGAGGACAAATCTTCAACAATCTATTTGTTGCTCGGTCGAAACATGGCTTCATTGTGAGATGACTGATGAGGTGACATTTTGTTCATGGTCTTGGTAGGAACCAAGCATGTGGCAAGACGATTATGATTTGACCATCTGTTCATTGCCTAGTGTAAATCAAACTTCATAGCGAGATGGCTAGCAGAATCACATAGCATGTAGCAAGAAAGCCTAATAGTCTTTTATTCAAAACTGAGCAATCTACCTTGCGATCTAGCAAGATGTCATGGATGAAGGGTAGAGTGATAAACTAAGTATTAAAAATTAAGGCCCCCACGCTATGAGTAGCGATGGGGGCTTAAACTAAAATAATGTAAAAAAGATCAAGATTAAATGTCTATGGTAGACAGATAAATAAAGATGTTTAATTATATTGGTGTGAAACTTAGAGCACTTCGTGAAGTACTGTTTATATAGGCTTCTGGGAGCTGGTGGGCTTGCGTAGTCTTAAGCATTGTAAAGGATTTGGGAGCTCGGTTGTGAAAATTCCATTGATTCTTTCACACCAGCGTAGCCTATTGTGTGCAACCACATGTACAAGAGATATATTATCGCTTCTTCGGATCGTGCGTCGGCTAAAGGTTTATGAACTTGCACATTGGAAAGTTATTGTGATACTTTATCACTTGGCTTTGACATCCATGGAGAGTTACTTTTGGCAAAGCTATAACATTTAATGCTAGATAAATATCTCCCTTGATGAAATTAAGCATTTAATAATTAGAAAGACTTGCTTTGATGAGACTCTTACTTTTCATAGAGAGTACTTTTGATAAAACTCAGCATTTAATTCTCTCTCTTATGTGCACATCTCTAATTCCTCTTCTTGAAGTCATCTATACCACATACAACATGTCTACCATGTGGCATCTTCTAGATCTTTTATCTGAGTGCATAAGATTGGGTGTATAATACAATGATGGAGAATGCTAGTAGGATTTCACCCATCATTTAGTGTGTAGTGCCGACATATAGCGTCATCTCATTGGCCCACGCAAATGTGCCAAAAATGAGTATAATCACCGTGTACATCTTTAATAAGTGTAGCCCACCGAAGCATCATGCGTAAAACCCTTAAGAATTGTCCTATGTTGTATATGTAAAATTCACTTTGTCCATCAAGTAAGACTGATATAAAAGATAAGATTGATAAAGCTCACATGAGTCACACCAGCAAGATCTAACAGATATTTTACCTCAGAACAGAATATAGAAACTAGTCAACAGATTGATTTCACATTAAAACATGGTGGGCCCGTCGATTTGGGGGGTTTTTTGTGGTGCGTAAAGTTTTTTTTAGAACCGTGGGCATTTGCCTTTATCTCCATTTTTATTTCTCCACTGCAAATCTCTTTTCATTTTCTCTCTTTATCTTCTTCTCACCATATGTGCTATACCCCTTAGTTGACATACAAAAGTACAACTTCTTAATCTCAAGTGGAGGAATGTCATTTTGTAGCTGGTCATCTAAATATTCTTTGTCCTCGAAAATTTGGTAGTCTACTTATTAAATGGATTACATGTGCACTTTGAATGAAGACCATTGGATGAAAAAAGGATAACCAAATGTTCAACATTGGTTGTGCATATTTGGCGCAACTAAGACTGTATTAAGTCTAATTAAGTAATAATAAATTAACTATATCATTAGGTAAGTTATATGTTTATGTTGAATCATACCATCGATTATATCCATTAATTATAATCAGTACACAGCCCACAAGATAAGTGTACTAGTTTCATTATTATTACTACTTTGGCCAAGTGTACTTGGTGGGCTTATAAGTTGAATGGTATAGATGTCTAACACAAGTGGCATGTTGTTCAAAAGGATGGGCGATGTGACAAAGATCTATTTGCTATGTTATTCTTCTTATACTAGTATTATGATCAATATATCTATGACATTTCTCAACTACTTTTCTTTCACACGTAAAGTAATATGAAACGTCTGATATACTCATTCTTTTGCACATCAACACTATAAAAGAAGTTAATGTTATCTTTCTTGTTTCTTTTATAATTTACGATAAGTCATCTTAGATAATTTTTATATTTATATTGATTTCTTTGTATTATTGAAAATTATTCTTTATTGTATAAGAGTCTTGATATTGTAGGTCATATTTCTTTTCATGCTCAATTTATAATTTAAATTTACTTAATTGTTATGTATTATTTTTTATTAATTATATTATACATTCAACATTTACTTATTTGTTATACATTGCAATCTTATTAATTGTGTTATTAAAATAAGAAATGAGCACGAAAGGAAAATAATTAATATAAATATAAAAATTATATAAGATGACTTATTGTAAATTATAAAAGAAACAAGAAATTAAAGTTAAAGTTAAGATTAAGATTATGAAATATTTGAGGATTACTGATAGATAAAAGATGCAAAATAAAATTTTGATTTATTTGACTCCATTTTGTTCTTTTCATTTAAGGTAATTTACATGCTCAGTATCTTATTGTCTCGAAAAAAAATAAGTAAAAAAAATTGGTGAAGTACTTTTGAGCTATTTTAACTCATTTTATTTTTTCAATATATTTCGTATTACTTATTATTATTTTCCTATAGTAAAAGAAGCTGATTTATCTTTTATTCTCTCTTTTCTTATTCTTTTATCTTTTTATGAGGTATATAATATAGTGAGTGAAGTGAACAAGTAACTGCTTAAGTCATTTTTATATCCACGTTGCAATTGTAATGGCAGAACATCCAAATAAACATGTGACAACATTATACATATCACATTTCAAACATCGCCAAGTAAATGTAAAAGAAAAATATGTAGATATTGTCACGTTTTCATAAATGAATATTGAGTTATTTTAATATTTTAGTATTTCCTATAGAGTGATTTGGTAATTTTGGATAGTTTCTTTATTTGTTTTGTAAATTTGATCTTATTTTTACATAATATATAAAATGGGTTATTTTAAATAGTTACTTTCTTTGTTTCAGAAATTTGTTCTCGTCTTTATTTTGTTATTTAGAGATTTATGGTTAAAATTCAATGTTAGGTATTAACCAATAGTCAAGATTAAAGTTAAGGTTTGAGTTCTTTGTTATAAGTGTTCTTTTTTAAAATATAAAAAGTTTTTTTTCTTGAGAATTGAAAATTACTCCATATAAGATATGAGATTTTCTTTTATCCGTATCATATTTAATTTTTTGTAATATCTAATGAAATATTTAAAATGTTTCAAAAATCAGAACGGTGCAAATGATGGTAAAGTACTAAGAGCCGAATGAATGTATGAAAGTTAATCATGTAACTCAATTTCAAGACAAGAATCAAGACATTAATTTAAGGGTGATATTTCAGAGTTTAAATAAAAATTTTAACTCAACTATATCTTAAGTCGAGTCGAGTATTTCAAATTTTAAATTTTTCAGTAGAAAGAATCATTTGTTACTAAAGTCTAATTATACCAGTTTGAGTGTGGACTATCATTTTTTAATTAAAAAATGCAGTTATGTTAAAGAGAGTAAAAACATAAAGATTATTAACTGCATTTTAATCTTTTTCATCATGTTCGTCTACTGTGTGTGTGATCGCCCCTGACACTAGATGTCTTACAAGAGAGGGCTTCTTGTTAGGGTTGGCATTTGGCATGACAACTTTGTCATAATAGGTCGAAAGAGTCACCAGCCACGAGTACAGTTATAATTCAAGCATCTAAAATGTGTTTGTTTGTTTCTCAAGAATTGCGGCAAATAGTACTGTAAGTGCATATGTTTCGGTTGATGAGATAGTATCATATTTAAAAGGGAGACATTGATTTGATGGTAGATATGATTATATGTTCTTCATTTCCTGATTAAGTATATTTTCATAAGGCAATGGTCATGTGAACGAGAAAGGGGTTGCTTACTATAACAGGTTGATTGATTATATGATTAAGAATATCATTACTCATTATGTAAATCTCTATCATCATTATCTCCTCCATACTCTTAAGGAAAAATATGAATGTTGGATTAACAGACAAGTTGTTAAAGATTATACAGATTTCTATTTCAAGATGTTTGGCGAACTATTGAAAAACTGGTTTACATTTAATTAGTCACGTGTTGTCACAAACTATGATTATAATGATGTGAGATTCACCTCGTAAGGTATTCAGTGTCCTTCGAAAATAAAATATTTGAAACTTGTCAACAAAGCCCTACATTATAGCCGATAATCTGATTCTTGATATGCTACTTTTATTCATCGATATCATCATAAATATAAAAAATGTAAGATATCAAGAATGTAAGAAAAATGAGAATTGAAAATTTATTTGTAACTCATAACTTGATTCTTACTATTACGAATAACAAAAATAAATTCTTAAAATTATATTATGCAACTATTATTCATTACTATCATTACAAGTATTATGAATGCCAAAAACTGAGAATTAAAATTTTGTTACAAGTATCATAAATGCCGAAAATGGATGATTGAAATTTTGTTAAATTTTATCATATGATTTGATTCTTACTCATGCACCAAAAGCTCGTGACTAATATAACGTGTAAAGTTAGGCAATTAACAGATCACCCCTTCCGTGATTCGAACATAGTACATAATATTATCTCTGATACCAATTGTTAATAACCTAACAAATGCACTAAAAGCCCCAATGAGTAATGATGTAAAGTTGAGCCATTAAACCCATGTGATCATAAAATTATGCATTTATATAGACATACCTCATATGTGTGATATGAGGCGTTCATCAAAAAAATCTATCACCCTTTGTTCCATATCTCATCCATTGATATTGGACGTAATTATAATTAGTTATCAGTTTTATGAACATGTCATTAGCTATCAACATACCATTTTTATCAAATCCGATGAATGTAACAAATGATTAGTGCTCTAAAGAATATTTATCGTGATGAATGCTTTAGAGATTGGTTTGATATCTCAAATATTTGTTAGCCCTTGTGTAAGTAGTATAGTTGTTTGAAATTAAAAGTTATGGATGTTTTTTTAAATTAAAAAAAAATTCATGCACTCACACTCAGAAACACTATAATGGTTACTCAAACTCATGACCCCAGTATTGAAACTCGTTTAATATACTGTTAAGCCATTAGTAAGAACTCAAGGGTAAGAGAGTTATCTAATAATACTCAAACTACATATGATATTTCATATGCAGACACTTAAAAATGGTACATGTGTAATATATTAACTCAAATTAAACTAATTTAATTATAGATCTCAATGTCTCTAATCATACAAAAATCAGATTGGCGCATAATCATAACATCTTATTCATGTATACTTCTTTATTTAAATATGACCATTGAAATAAATAAATAAAAATTCAACCAACAACTTTTTGTACATGTAGCCAACCTGATAAATGCATCAGATAATATCTGCTATGAATATATAGTATCTATAAAGAAGACCAGTTTAAAGGTGGGTTTAATCCCTAACATATTTTTTGGCTCACTTGTAATCATTTCTGGTTTGTACTTTAAAATGGTTGTTTGAAACTAAGAGTTCATGAAATTATCTAGCCATTTTTTTGCTACTTATAGTGTTTGATACAGAGGTATTAAAAATGACACGTGGCATGTATGAGGTCAAATTAAACCAATTAAATCGTGAAACCCACTATCTGTAATCATTTAAAAATTAAATTCGTTGAGCAATCCTGACATCTATTCGGTGGACACTTATTCATTGAAATATTATTATTGAATATTTTCATATTTAATGGTCCATTAAATATCCACATCTTAAGTTTTAGTTAATGGTACATTTTATAATACTTAAATTTCTGCCACACAAGTACAAGACCCTTGTGGTGAAAATCCGAGTGTCACAACTATATAAAATTTACACGTGGGTGGTTTCCTACATGCCTGTGAAGTCAAATTATCCTTCTTTCAAGTTATTAATTAGAGTCATAGGCATCTGTATAGTGGGTATCCATAAATAAGTAAAGATATGTGCAGCGTGACATAATAGGACAAATATTCAAAATGTACCATCCCACGCCACTAACAGGGTACTTATACAAACCACAATATAATCGAATGCATGTACGACACTATCAAAAGGAGAGAAGGTGGGTTGACTACTTAGCTCAACCACACTACTGTCAGGTTATCTATTCCCCACCTTGCTAGGTTACATAAAGGCGCTCTTTTAGGGTCCCATATCTGGAGCTACTGCTGGCGCATTGCATTTGTCAAATGGAATGCGTCAATCACTATCATTGTGAAGAAATACTCCAAAGGTTATACTTATGACATTTAGCTATATACAAGTTTATCACAAGCACCTATTCCTGAGAGCGCAATTCCTACACATATAATTCATAAGCATATAAATAATATTAAGCATGTTATCTTCAAACATGTGAATTCTAATTAAGCATACATGTTATCTATAAACATGTAAATGTTAAGCATTTTATCTTTAAGTATATAAGTCCACACAAATTTATTTTGCTAAGATGGATGTAATGCATTTAATATGGGGATGGACATCAAGTTGATAAGAATGCCCATAGTAAACTAGTCAGCCAATAAAATATACTAAGGTGTGCTTATACTAACTAGCCACCCGGTAAAATTCATAAAGAAATGACACCATAATAAACTGATCACTTGGTAAAATACACTCAAGTATATCTATAGTGATCAACCACCCGGTAAAATTCATGCAAAATAATACTCATAGTGGACAACGACACGTGCTAATAATTTTGAGTCACCTGATAAAATACTCTAAGGTATGCCCATAATGACTCGGGAAACCCCGTGTCTTAAGCTGATTACTTGATAAATTCTATATGTCATGTATGCATGATTAATCCAATTCCATTATTAATCTATTTTACAGACAATCAAAGTTACAAGCTATAAGATGTACAAGCAATCTAATTTTAAAATAATTCACTCAACTAATGGTCATTTCCAATCGATAACGACAAAATATGTCGAATATATGAAATAATCATTTCTATCCAAAAGTTCAATCATAAACGAATAAGGGGTGCAATCCGCAGGGCCACTTAGACGGAAAAAGTTCGAAGAAGGACAACAAAAGAGGGTTCTTCCCGAGAAAAGCCCCAATCGGCCAATTTATCAAAGATGTATTTTATCTACAGGCTCAATTAAATCAAACATAGTAAAGCCACGAGTTAAATACATGTTTTCAACGGTTTATCACATTAGCATTTAAAGGAAGATAAATCCATTATATTTCTATTTCTAATATATATAAAGCCAATAAAGATAAGATTTTACTAAATGAAAGAGATCGTAGGGGTCGTTTGAATGCCTGTAAAATCTTTAAGTTGTAATCAGATCACAAGTAATGTAATAACACGTGTAAAGTGTTTATAGCCTGTCATATTTAGCTTTTAAGTTGTTATATATTTATATGTAAATAACTGTTTATGTTTGGATAACTTGTAAAATGTTTATAACATGTAATAGATACTCACGCATGATAGAGTTTAAAGTAGTGTATCCTTTAAAAATTATGAAATAACATATACAGTCTTCGTTTAAGATGAATTATTAGGATAAAGCTAACTTAATAAATCTTATGGTCAATCCTTATACTAAGGCAATCATTTTGGTGTGCCAAAGAAAGTGGACTTATTAATTCAAATTTTATAAAATGACGAGAAAGTATTAAATATAAACAATTAATTATAAATCAATATTAAATTAATAGTAACTAATATGTTTAAACATGTCTAGTAATCCAAATAGAAAATAACTCTAAATAATATCATGGGTCCTTGCTCATGCCTCAGTGGTAGACTTAATAGAGTTTCAACACAAATTTATGAGCTTCAAATACTCATTGTGGTGTTAGTGTGTGGGTGTATGGAGTGTAAGTGTGTGTGTTAAAATTTAAAAATAATATTAAAAAATCTAAATAATATCATAAAGAAAAAAAATCTATTATAGGATATTTTTTTCTAGCTATATGTGTCTCAGATCGTGCTTAATATTAGAAAAAAAGAAGTTTATACTGATTAATAATTGTAAATGCAGATTAAGAGCCCGTTGCATCTCACCATTGTTCTTGTGTATTTTCATTCATGCAATTTTCTTAATATTGAGCTTCCAATAGGTCACCATTATAATTTATGATTATAAAAGAAAAAAAAATCATTACCTTAAAAAATATTAATCAATGCTATTAATGGGTAAAGCCAAGATTATGCAAATTCAACACCGTCCATATTCGGATGCTATGAGGATGATTCTCTCCCCGACTTGCTCCATGGAAAAGTCATCATCCGATTGCTTTAATACAAATTTTTATGTCAGAAAATAATATTTATAGCTTTGTTTATATATATATATATATATATATATATATATATATATATATATATAAAGGTTATGATAATCTCAATTGTTAGTTTGTAATTAATCGATAGATGGACAACATCTCTAGTTGGAATTAAAATGGAATTAGGAGAGAGAGAGAGAGAGAGACTGTCTTGTAAACACAAAAGGAGTGGTTAGGTGTATTATGGTGTGCCCCTTACTATAGGACCCACCTTAATCTATGTATTGTTTATTCACGCCATATATTCATTTTTTTTTTTTTTTTTTTGGGATCATTCTAGAGCATGACCCCTAAAATAAAGTTGATTCAAATCTCAAGTGGAGCCTACTATAAGAAATAGTAATGATTGAGAGTTTTACCATTAAAAGCTAACACAATGGTCACATAAACCTATATGAAATGAAAAAAATAAATATAAGATTAGTCTGAAACTTTTATAATCTATAAGAAGATTTTTTAAAGGTAAATCATCGTTATTTCTATGATATGGTCTACCTTAGATTGGATCAACTTTATTTCTAATGTCATGCTCTAAAATAATTTATAAAAATGGATAAATGATGTATGTATACATACATACATCAAAGTGGCCCCTACTATATGTACGGCCTCTAATCACTTCGAGATTTGTATTAGGCATCTCTTCATCATCATCATCATCATCATCATCATTGCCACCGGGTCTTCTCATGTTGGTTGATCTGACCATCAGATTGTGAGTCACCAATGATACATGGTTCATAAATTACAAGTGAATGGTTTGAATCCGTGGAAAATGATGCACTGCACTTGTACAAGACCATAAGATTCATCATTGGGTAGTCGGTTTTAGTATGCCTAAGTGGGCCCACTGTTCATAGTAACTTAGGTAGTTGTTTTAATCTTCTGAATGTCCACCGTTGAAATATTTTTCCTTAACCATTTATTTTGATGCTGGAAAATGAATGGTTAAGATTTTTCCTATGAAGTAAAGCTTCATGGGATGGTCCATCTATAATATAAGCGTTACATCCAAACCGTCCATCTATTTGGCAAGATCAATTCAAGGCATGAACTAAAAAAGAAGGAAAATCCAAAGCACCATATAAAGTAGTGGATTAAATGCCTACGTAAAACTTTTTTTTAGGCCAAAGAAGTTCTGTGATGTTCTTTTCTTTTCTTTTTTTAGCTTTTTCCGAATGTAAACCCCACCTTTTACCCACCATCTTTTTTGAACGTTCTCAAACTTTACTTTTCAAAACTAAACCATTCAATACGGACACATTATTTGAGGATAAAAATACCCTTGCATTTACGGTGGCACTGTGGAACTCTGTCTTGTCCACGGTGGCACCGTCCAATACCAGAAACATGGACAAAGGTCATATCTAAAGATCTATGGCTACAGATTATAACCGTAGCAATTGCTTCATTAGATTCGTAGTCATTACTTTTGTAGGGAAAAATACATACAACTACGGATAATTGACCAAGCCTAACGTGAAAGTTAGTGAGGCAAACATGAAATTTAACGAGCCTCAAGGAAATTAAACAAGGCTAACATGAAATTAAGCGAGGCTAACATGAAATTCAACAAGCCTTAAAGGAAATTGAGCGAGGCAAACATGAAATTCAACGAGACTCAAAAGAAATCGAGCGAGGCAAACATGAAATTCAACAAGCCTCAAAGGAAATTGATACAGGGATGAACGTGATGAGGATAACTACTCCGAATCCACGGAGCTTCTCTGGACTCCTCACAGAGACTTCTCGAATCAATGACGAAAGAAAGCAGAAAATAGAAATAAATTCTAAGAATTTCAAAATTGATTAATTGATGACTAAAAATGAGTTCACAACCCTTTAAATAGGGGTACCAAGCAATGGGAAAGAAATCAGAATCAAACTACAACTAAAACTCCTAGAATCCGCGACTTACTATAAATAATAAACCTACTATTTATAGACGGTTCTGATGTCTACTAGTGCGCAAGGTTTTCGGCCAAAAATAGTAAGTGTCCTATTTGGCTTCACCAAACCGTTCTCCTAATTATTCTAAGCTCTTTTCACGTTGGGCGCAACTCCTAAAGCCCGACGGATGAAGAGTTATAATCAAACTAAAACTTACTATTTTTAGTAAAAACGAAATTAAAGCAGGGAAACGACCATCGATCCAGTGGTTTTTCGCAATTCCGGGCGTCGCAACCCTGCATAGCAAGGTTGGTTGGCTAAAGTAGCTCGTTCTACCCCAAAATCATATATTTTACGTCTGTTAACTCATTCCGGATTGCAAGATACACCCGATCTAAAGTCCGACGGCCCGTATCACTTCTGTCGTCAACCGGGCCTTTTCTGATCCATCTTGGCCATGAAATTGTCCGTGACCCGCTCTACATCAGAAATTAAGCGAGGCTAAGCGACACAAACATGAAATTCAACGAGCCTCAAAGGAAATTGAGCGAGGCAAACATGAAATTCAACGAGCCTTAAAGGAAATTGACCGAAGCAAATATGAAATTGAGCGGCGAGGCTAATATGATATTAAGCGAGGCAAACATGAAATTCAACGAGCTTCAAAGGAAATTGAGCGAGTCAAACATGAAATTCAACGAGCCTCAGAGGAAATTGAGCTAGGCAAACATGAAATTGAGTGAGGCTCGTTCAATTTCATGTTAGGCTCGTTAATTTCACGTCCGGCTCACTCAATATACGTAGTTATATGTACTTTTCACTACGGAAGCAATGGTTACGAATTAGATTCGTAGCCATAGAACTAATGGCTATGAATCTTATGAAGAAATGGCTACGGTTATAATCCGTAGCCATAGATCTTTAGCTACAGCCTTTGAACATTTTTCTGGTAGTGGATGGTGCCACTGTGGACAAGACAGTTCCATGGTGGCACTGTGAATTTAAGGGTATTGTTGTCTGCAAATAGTGTTTCTGTACAGAATGGTTTAGTTTTGGAAAATAAAGTTTGGGAGCGTTCTGAAAAGACAGTGGGTAAAAGTAGAGGTGGGCACGGGACAACCCAATCCGGCTAACTCGACTCGTCCGACTCGACCCGAACCGAATGGGTGAGTCAGTCCTAATTGAGTAAACTTCACCCAATCCGAACTCAAATCGAGTCGAGTTCGAGTTACCAAGTAACTCGATCCGAATCGACCCGAAACTCAATCCAGTTAGACTCAACTCGATCTGAAACCCGACTCGACCCGACTCTCTAATCCTACCCTGACCCGATCCCAACCTCTCTCTCTCCCTCCCTCATCCTCCTCCTCTTTTAAGCCTGACAACCACTCACTACCATCACCCTCCTCCTCCTCTCTCTCCTCTCCCTCCTTCCCTCTTCTAAGCACGACAACCACCTCCTCCTCTTCCTCTTCCAAGCTTGACAACCACCCACCACCATCACCCTCCTCCTCCTCCTCTCTCTCCTCTCCTCTCCACTCCCTCCCTCCCTCGATCCGACTTGGTGCCAACACGACTCGACTCAATACTTCTGATCGGATCGGACTCGGTCCGATCAATCTAGGCCAGACCGAACTCGGATCGAGTTAGGCATGCTGAACTCGGTATCGAGTCGAATCAAGTTCAGGTCAGGCCTATTTCAAAACCGGATCGAGTTGAGTCAGCCTTAAGTCGGTCCGACTTGACTCGATGCCCAGCTCTAGGTAAAAGTTAGGATTTACCGTCAGATTTTTTTAATTAATTAATTAATTTATTTATTTATTGTACACGTGAACTTATTAAAAGGTTATATTGGAATAAACGGCTTAACGGTGGCCATCTGTGGTTAACTTGAGATCCGGATCTGATTATTTTTTGGGTTCATACCCTAAAATTATCTCAGTGGATGGATTGGCTGTTGGATATAACACACATCATGATGAGCCTAGAGAAATTGGTGACATCAGATCGCCACCCAGGTCGGTGGCGTGTCTTACACGCAGTCGGAAGCAGACTGCGAGTAACTCAGTAGCCTTAACCGTGCGGAGTAACCTTTGTAGGGCCCACCATATATCTATGTCTCTTATCCACTCCATCCATCCGTTTTTAAGGGCGTGTTTGGACGGGCCCATCCCATGGGATTGGATTGTATTAAGGTGGATGGCAAGTAATGATGTCTGTGTCAGTGGATTGCTAGCAATCCCATGGGATTGCTATATCCAGGGAATTCACCACCGAGTGTGTTTGGCTCGCCTGGCCAATCCCAGGATTACGTTAGCCAATCCCGGAATTGCTCCATCTAACCAAACATGTCCCAAGCAAAATAGATGGGATTAAGAGGGATTGGGTGGATTTCAAGGTAATGATGGTGATGTCAGTGGATTGCTGGGGGATTGCTATATCCAACTTCTCCCTGTTTGGCATGCCAGGGGAAATCCCAGGATTGCTCCTTCCAATCCATCCTCATACAACCTAATCCCACCCACCCTGCCCGTCCAACCTAAAGATCATTTTAGGTCGTGGGACTAAAATTGAAGCATGTACAAAGCTCTAAGTTATCACACCATAGGAAACCGTTGGAACAATGATTTCTACCGTTGAAACTTTCTAGAGCCTCAAATGATGTTTATCTGTGATCCAAACCGTTCATAAGATCACATAGACATGGGTGAAGGAAAACCGTTCATAAGATCACATAGACATGGATTATATATCATGTTGATCCAAAACTTATATGTCCCTCAAGAAGTTTTCAATGGTAAGCGTTCAATTCACACTGTTTCCGTGGTGTGGTACAACTAGTTTTTGGATATTCTTCAATTCTAGATAAATACCCTAAAATGATATGGTAAAATGGATGGAAGGCGTGGATAAAAGATGTAAATCACGGTGGGCCCCACATAGTTTTGGTAGCGGATTGAGTTGCTGAATACACAATCTGCTTTCCGACGCAATGCAGGAAGTTCCTGCACAAGTATTCTAGGTGGGGCCCACCGATATGTTTGTGAGAAATCTAACCCGTCCATCCGTTTTTCGATATCATTGTAGTGCACGGGACCAAAAATAAGATGGATCCAAAACTCAAATGGGCCACACGAGAGGAAAAAGTGAGGATTTAGTGACCACCGTTGAAATATTTATATGGCCACAAGAGTTTTATATATTTATAAGTTTTCGGTGTTTTCACTTCATCCCAGTAAAAATGACCTTATAAACGGTTTGGATGGCATATAAACATCAAGACGGAGCCTAGGAAGGTTTCAACGGTAGGAATTCTTTTCCCCACTTTTCATCTTGTATGGCCCATTTGAATATTGGATCCTTCTAATTTTTTATTATGTATACGAAAATAAGCTCGAAAAATGGATGGACGGGTTGGATTTCTCATAAACATCACGGTGGACCCCACCTTGAATCCCACCGCAGGAACTTCCTGCGAAAGGCTTTTGGCTGGAAATCAGCGTACGAAGAAACCCCAACTTCTCTTTACTATAATTATCCTACAAACCCCAAAACCCTAGCTTCTCTTCTTCAGCTCTTCTTTTCCGGAAGGTGAAAATCTCTCTCAAAATCTTCCCAAAATCCCTCATGCTTCAATAATCTCATCTAATCCTCTTTTATGCAGATTGATTTCATCCGACTACTGGAATATCTGATTCGGGTCTCACCGAAAGGTACGGATTCTACTGCAATCTATTCAAATCTTGCTTTCATTTTTCCACTTTTTTTTTTTTTTTCTTTCTTTCCAGAAACCCTAAAACGATGGATCTGTTGCTCGATCTGCTGTATTTTAGGGGGATTTTTAATTGTCTTTGAATGATTCTCTTTCTCTTTGATTTCGTAAATGTAGCTCCTTTGATTAACGCGTAATGTGCAAAGTACTTGATTTCTGTGTTTTCTTAAGTATCTAGGGTTTTGCAGAAGTACTTTCTCTATCTCCATGGCGGAAGAAGAAATCGCAGCAGAAATTCCTGAAACCCTAGAGAAAGAAGAAGCTGCTGCTACTGACATGGATCTCGAAAACGGCGGAGAAAAGCCGGAAGAAAACGGCAACGACGAAGACGAAGATCCAATGGAAGTTTCTGACCTCGCTGCAAAGCGATCGAGAGAGGGAGAAGAAGGAAATGTGACGGAGGAAGGAGAGAATGGCGCCTCAAAGAAGCAGAAGAGTGACACCTCTGTCGAGGAGAAACGGCTCGAAGAATCTGAAGCAAACGAAGAGAAAGAAGGAGAAGTAGATGAGGAAGGAGAAGGAGAAGGAGAAGAGGGAAAGGAAGTAGTTAAGGAAGCAGATGGGCCCGTGAAGGAAGTCGCTCCTGTCAATCTCGGTCCAAAGGTTTTCAAGTCATCTGTGGAGATGTTTGATTACTTCATCAAATTACTTCACTATTGGCCTCCAAATGTTGATGTCAATAAGGTAAATTTTCTTTCCGTTGAATTTTGTTTGGGAAGAGCTTCTTTTTATCTCTCAAAGAAAAAAAAAAAAGGAAAAAAAGAGCATCTTCTCGTTGCGATGCTCGATGTGGAATTGAAAATGCAAGATGAAATCTTTAAAATAATGTGATAATGAGCAATGCCTATTTCAGAGAATATATATCATCTGATTAGTTTGTGTGAGTTTCTTATGATGTTTAATGACACGAACATTTTATTGGTTGCCCTATTTCTATTCAAGATGGGGTGCCCTAATTCTGTTCAAGTTGGACCTGCCCTAATTCTGTTCTATTAAACTGTCTATTTAAGGGCCACTTATCAAAGAGGTTAGGATTTTCCTTCTTAAACTGTTAGGCATCTTCTGTTCCTGCTGGGTGTCCCTAATTTACATGTTTGCGCTTTGGGCTTTGGGCTTTGGGGCATGCGTGTAATATTGGTACGGGGGTTGATACTGAGTGAGACTGTGGTAGCATGTGACTAGTTTCCATGTAAGTCTCTGCCATGGTCACTTCCAAGAGTCCAGGTAAATGAGGAAGAGGAAGGTCAATGTGTATTAGGCAGCTGATCGTTGAACTTTTGCTTATGTGCCATTTATGGTCCAATCCAAATTGTCAGGAGAAAGGCTAAGATGATGATGGTGCCATCCATATTGGGGCCCAGCAGATCGATTGGTGTATATCACCAAGCATGATCCCCACTTGCATGGACATACAACATCAATGCACTATTTGAGTCACTATCCTTCGTGGCGCAATGGGTCCTTTTGAAGTATCTTCATAGACAATGTAGCGTTTCGTAGCCTTCACATTACGTAGCTTGTGAAAATAGCTTAAGTCACATGCAGCCTATGGTACATGCTAATTAGCATATGCTACACGCTACATATTACACTACAAGTTATTTTTCACTAAACATTAAAATTAATTAATGTTTTCAATGGTTTGTTGCATTTGTCTTTTTAATAGAAATTAATTAATATTTTCAATGATTCCAGTAAAATAGTGCAAGTAACAATATTAAATTAGTTCCATTACTAAACGTTTACCTTTATACTTAAAATCTTTTTATTCCTTATTATTTTAGGAGAAATTGCATGATATTTGGTGCACCAAGCTCAACGTCAATTAAAAATCTAGAAGCAGCTTGTTGATTACATCACATGCTATGTAGCTTATGCACCACTTATGCACCACGCTTTAGAGGGGGTGGATGCTACGCTAAATGCTAGTTGCTATTTAAAACATTGGCTGCGATTGTGAATACTTGTTCATTGATAAATTTGTAGTGGGGAAGATCTTCATGTGTGAAAGTGTCCAAAATTCAGAAAATAACTAAAGAAAAACTTTTGAATGTCCCACAAAAACACATGGACTTTGGAACTTGAAATGCTTGACATGTAAACATGGCTATTGGCTTGTTTAAAATAATCCTTGAAACGTGGATGGTGACTGGAACACTAATTATATATTTTTTACTTTTTTTTAAAAAACCTCTTGGTTTGTTGTACATGCCCTTTTTGCTTTAAAATAACTGGGTGACCTTTTGAAGGTATGAGCTAGTTTCTCAAAATAGGCAAGCATGGTCATCTCTCTCTTCTTGGGAGGAGAATTTTGATTATCACCATTAAAAAAATGATTAGTGCTATGGTGGCCTACATTCTTTGCTTTGGTAGGTTGGCTGTTACCTTATGCATTTGATCATATGGCTTAATTTTGAATATCAAGTTTATTTAGTGTTGATTATCGCTATTCGTTAACAGTTGGGCATTAAACTAGATAAACTAGAGAAACGGAGAAGGGTTTTCATAGTGCATGTTTTTATTTTATATGATGTTGTTGTGAGATGCGATCATTTTTCGTTAAGTACCTGACCAAGGCATGTAGTAGCTCTTTCTTTAAAGAGCTACTTTGGGCATCATCACATTCAAGTTTTTAGTGTTGGAGTTAAATTTTGCTTGTAAAAGAAAGTGTTGGAGTTTGGTCTCCTTGTTTTCAAATTATCTTATGCAGATATCATCTTTGAAATTTTCAATGATGAGGTAAATTTTGTTTCTGCAGTGATCATAGCAGACTGGTGTTTGGGTGTTTGTAAACGTAGTGGTACTTAGGTAAGTTTGGAATTGGAGGAATCCATACAATGCAAAAGGCCTGCATGTACATCAAGTCATATTGTCACGCCCCAGACTCGGTAACCAGAATCACAAGTCATGTTCTAGATTCAAGATCAATGGTTGGGATGCCATCCCAACCATGATTCTAAGGTCTAGATGACCTATCATGCCATGGAATCCAAGTAATCCTCCATGATGGGGGCCTATAGAGGAAAAACCCCATGCATGGGTATGCATGCATCAAATAGGCCATTTGGCCACAACTAAGGGATGATGTAGGATCTCCACCATTGATTGGTGGGTCCTATACTTCCCACAAAAGAGATCTAAGGATATGAAAATAGAAATCATAAGTCCTAGGAGTACCACCTTAGATTGCTCCAAACTTGGACCTCCTAGCTCCTAGTACACCAAGGGATCTATATCAATGGGTGAGATTGGATTTAGATGGTTAGATTGAGAGGATTAGAGGGGAAATGGGGCTGGAATGGAGGGAAGATGGGGAGAAGGTTGTTGGATTTTTTTTTTTCAAGAGGAGAGAAATGAGGGAGTGAGAAGAAAGAGAGAGAGAGAGAGTTGTAGGGAGGCAATCATGGCCTCTCTCTCTCCTTGGTTAGAGAAACCATAATGGCCTATGGGGACAATAACAAAGTGTTATTCTTAGTAGGTCTATTAATAGTGTTTAGGGTGGGTAGTGTCTATTCCATGGAAATTGTGTAGTGTGTGGTGTGCATTGGAAATTGTGCCATCGAGGTGGTCCACATGTATTTGTATAAAAAGTGGGCTACATGATGAAATGCTGATGATTTGATATGTACACGTCGGATTAACGCATGGGACGCGGCGTTAGAATCGCGGCGCCGATACGGACAAGATGGCATAGGTCTTCGGTCGATTCGAGTCGGGTCTATGTGACCGAACTCAAGATGACTGCAAACACAATCCGAGGGTCGCGGGTCGCCGGGATTCGACCGGTAGGACCGCGAGACCATGATGAACAAGATGCATACTCACACACACACGCATGTGTGATAGACTTTGCCGGTAGTTGGGATGAGCATATTCGCATACAACAATAGTTATCAGGCGACTATCGGCATGACTCATTTTGAGGCACTTTATGGTAGACCATGCAGATCTCCTAGTTGTTGGACCGAGGTTGGAGAGCGTCATCTCTTGGGTCCCAAGCTTGTGCTGCAGACATCAGAGACTATTGATGTTATCAGGCAAAGAATGCGCACAGCTCAAAGCCGACAGAAGAGTTTTGCTGATCGTCAGCGTCGACCCCTCGAGTTCGCAGTCGGGGACATTGTATATCTCAAGGTCTCGCCTATGAAGGGTGTGGTACGCTTTGGTGTGAAGGGCAAGCTCGCCCCAAGATTTATTGGACCTTTTAAGATTACCGAGCGTGTAGGCGTTGTGGCCTATAGGCTTGCCTTACCTCCTGAGTTGTCCGCGATCCACGATGTATTCCATATTTTTATGTTGCGGAAACGTGAGTCGGACACTATTCCTGTGATTGATTGGCAACCACTTGAGGTCCGTGAGGATGCTTCCTACATTGAGCAGCCAATTCGTATTCTTGATCGGAATGAGCAGGTCCTCAGGACCAAGGTCATTCCCTTGGTGAAGGTGCAATGGGGTCATCATTCGGAGGCCAAGGCGTCTTGGGAACGCGAGGCCGAGATTAGAGAGCGTTATCCCCATTTGTTTGATGATTGATAGATATATGATCGTTTGTATTGCCTTCCTTGTATGATGATTGTTATATGATGGTGGTGTTTTATTTTTTCTCTCGTCCTGGATTGGTCAATTTCGAGGACGAAATTTCTTTCTTGGTGGGGAGGATTGTGAGACCCGACCCTAGTTCCCATGTGTGCATGCGTGTGTGTGTAAGTATGCATCTTGTTCATCATGGTCTTGCGGTCCTACCAGTCGAATCCCGGCGACCTGCGACCCTCAGATTGTGTTTGCAGTCATCTTGAGTTCGATCACGTAGACCCGACTCGGATCGACCCAAGACCTATGCTATTTTGTCCGTATCGGCGCTGCGATTCTAACGTCGCGTCTCATGCGTTAATCCGACGTGTACATCTCAAATTATGAGCATTTCATCATGTGGCCCACTTTTTATACAAATACATGTGGACCACCTCAATGGCACAATTTCCTATGCACACCACACACTACACAATTTCCATGGAATAAACACTACCCACCCTAAATACTACCAATAGACCTACTAAGCATAGCACTTTGTTATTGTCACCATAGGCCATTATGGTTTCTCTAACCAAGGAGAGAGGCCATGATTGCCTCCCTACAACTCTCTCTCTCTCTCTCTCTCTCTCTCTCTCTCTCTCTTTCTTCTCACTCCCTCATTTCTCTCCTTCTTTTTCTCTTGAAAAAAAATAAATCCAGCAACCTTCTCCCTATCTCCCCTCTAATCCTCTCAATCTAACCATCTAAATTCAATCTCACCCATTGATATAGATCCCTTGGTGCACTAGGAGCTAGGAGGTCCAAGTTTGGAGCAATCTAAGGTGGGTGTACTCCTAGGACTTAGGATTTCTATTTTCATATCCTTAGATCTCTTTTGTGGGAAGTGTAGGACCCACCAATCAATGGTGGAGATCCTACATCATCCCTTAGTTGTAGCCAAATGGCCTATTTGATGCATGCATGCCCATGCATGGGGTTTTCCCTCTATAGGCCCCCATCATGGAGGATTATTTGGATTCCATGGCATGATAGGTCATCTAGACCTTAGAATCATGGTTGGGATGGCATCCCAACCATTGATCTTGAATCTAGAACATGACTTGTGATTCCGGTTACCGAGTCTGGGGCGTGACATATATCCCCTGGATAGATTTGCTCATGGCTATCTTTTCTTTTAGAGAGCAATGCATCTAAGCCACATATCAATCACACCCATGCTAAAGTGTCCCAAGGGTGAACCCCATGTGTCAGTTGGTGATAGGTTATGGTCAGATTGGCATCTAAATATTCTGGAGCTTTCTTTCTTTTAATAATTTCTTACTTCTCAACTGATTAAAACACCAAATTGATGTATAACTTATCTGGAATCTTTTTATGGATGGTTATGATCATGTTGACTTATATGTATTGTGGAATGATGATTAAAAATCAAAATATCTTTTTTTCAGCTGTCTGTATAATCAAATTCTGCTTTTAGAATCTGATTCTACATTGGAGAAAGGTAACAAGAACATAAATTATCGAAGGATCCTTGTATGTTTTTTTAGGGAAGTTTCTTGAAAGACAAAAAAAAAAAAGGATGATTGATGGCAAAAGAATCCTTTAACACTTGGTATTACTAGGTCCATATTGATCGAAAAGGATGATTGATGAGTTTTATTATTATTTTTTCTGATTTATTTAAAAAATTCATTTTTTTTTCAAAATTTAAGAAAATTATAAAAGATCTTACTATTTGCAATACCATACGATTCAACTCCTATTACAATTGGCGATATGATAACAGTTTTGACAACATTGATTTATATGTTATATTATATGACATTCCATACTCTATCAACATTGATATGTATTGTGGAATGATGATTAAAAATCAAAATATCTTTTTTCAGCTGTCTATATAATTAAATTCCGCTTTTAGAATCTGATTCTACGTTGGAGAAAGGTAACAAGAACATTAATTATTAAAGGATCCTTGTATGTTTTCTGAGGCAAATTTCTTGAAAGACCAAAAAAAGGATGATTGATGGCAAAAGAATCCTTTAACACTTGGTATTACTAGGTCCATATTGATGGAAAAGGATGATTGATGAGTATTATTATTATTTTTTCTGATTTATTTAAAAAAAAAAAAAAAAAAAAATTTCAAAATTTAAGAAAATTATAAAAGATCTTACCATTTACAATACAATTTGCAATACGATACGATTCAACTCCTATTACAATTTGCGATACGATAACAGTTTTGACAACATTGATTTATATGTTATATTATATGACATTCCATACTCTATCAAGGGGCATAACATGCCAATGTGACAGTCCAAATTCCTAGGGCTTGGTATGTCCTTTGGCGGAACAGGATTAGTGTAGCCAACCCTAGTTAGTTGGGATAAGGCTTAGATGATAATGTTATATTCCATATGAATTTATACAATGGTTTCCATGTCCATAGCAGTATCACACAAACGTCAACATTCAGTTCCAAGAGGCAATGCTAAGCTGAACATGGCCTGTCATGCTCCACTTTGTTGCAGACATCATCTTCTAAAATTTCTGTTGTTGTGTGCACTGAGCATTGGTCCAGTGTGACTTGTTAATTTCCTCTGTCCATTTTCTCACATTATTACTCTATGCAATTCTCAGTGGGACCCACCTGTTGTCAAAGTGAACCATTGGATAGTAAGGGGCCCTCGGTTGCACATGACCCAAAATCATCTTGTCTGTTTGATCTCAACCATCTAATTGAGGGCCTTCAACGTGATTTTAAGATTGTATTTACGCTTACTGCTTATCTGCATGCCCTCGATATGATGGCAAGGATCATTAATCATGGTGATTTTCAGGCCATCTTCACATCCATCCAACGTGTAGTGTTGATACAGCTAGTATTTTACATCTACCATGAGTTTTTTTTTTTTTTTTTTGGAAAATGTGAAACTCATATACACTTGTACTTTCTTTCTTCTTCTTTTGACCTACAGTACGAGTACATGGTCTTGACCGACTTGATCAAGAAGGGTCATCCAGAACCTGAGAAGAAAATTGGTGATGGCATCCGCGCATTTCAGGTCCGATTCCACCCCATGTGGCAAAGCCGGTGCTTCTTTGTCATGAGGGAGGATGGGCACGCTGATGATTTCAGCTTCCGGAAGTGCGTCGATAAGGTGATACCATTGCCACCCCACATGAAGGCAAATTCAAATACAGACAATGGTCGGAGAAGTGGAGGAGGGTATGGTGGAGGAGGGTATCAGAGAGACGGAGGGGGCCGCGGTGGAGGTGGAGGCCGCGGAGGAAGAGGTGGCCACTTTCGTGGCCGAGGGCGAGGCCGAAGAGGTGGGTATAGGAAGTAATCAATTTTTAATTTACAATGGGGAGTAGCTATCTGAAAACTCTATTCAAGAAGAGCACAACTTTTCTTTTTGACCGCCAAAACCTATATATCATGTTTAAGTATTTTGCATGCCTTCTAGATATTGCAGTTGCTAGACATGAATTAGGATGTATGTTCATTGTGTGTGTTTGGCCCTCATGTTTGATAATTTTTTGAAACCCTTTGGGGACATGTCATCCTTGTTGTGGCGACCTGAATATTGAATTGGGCTGATGACCGCCGCTCAGGTGGGGTCTGCATGCCCATTGCATCTCAAGGGATCTATCTCATATGAGGTTCATCTCTATAGTCTTTGTACCCACTTTGAGTTCTCATGGGTTATGCTTTAAATAGCTGGTCCTCTTTCTTTTTCTTTTTTAATAGTTGTTTTCCACATATATCATCAGTTATTATTTACTTTTTTCTTTAGGCGTTGTTTGGCAGGTGTGAAATCCCAAATAAATACATTTCACATCTCTCTACAGCTGTGATTTCAGTCCTATCACCACATCTTCCAACGGTTCAAAATCTGGCTGTTGGAAATGGTGCTTTTAGAAATAGACAGACAGCACTCTGTCACTCACACACACACACTTTCTCACACAGCATCTAGCTTGGGTGGGCCCCACCGTGATCTTTATATGAGATCCAACCCTATGACCTGGGTCACTCCTAATGAAAATCAGCCCATTTTATGATACTTGTGAGATATGTTACTCAAATTAACCCCACTCAATTGTGGAACCCACTGTCACCAACCATCCAAAAATTGGATTGACTGAACAATCCTAGACTGATTCATTGACACATTGAAATAACCAACCATTTTTTTGTACATTTGGTGGACCTGATGAATGCACTATATGATTTTTGCTCTGAATAAACATCTACCATCTACCATGAGGACCAATTTAGACATGGGTCTAGTCTCTAACATATTTGTGGGCGCACTTGTGATCACTTGTACTTTAAAAATGGTTGTTTAGAACTAAGAGACTGAGTTATCGAACCACCATGCTTATCACTTACGGGGCGTTTGGCGCATGGGATTAGGTGGGATGGAATTGCATTTGGTCCCTTGCCAATTCCACTCACTGTTTGGGAAGAATGGAAAAACTTGAATTAGATTATATAGAATTGCATTGGGTCCCATGCCAATTCCACTCAATGCTAGCTAGTTGTGTAGGTCCCACCATGATGTGTGGGCTATATCCACACCGTCCACCCATTTTTCGAGATCATTTTAGAGCATGGGCCAAAAAATCAGGTAGATCTAAAGCTCAAGTGGACCCCACCATAGAAAGCAGCGGGGATTGAATACCTACCGTTGAAAACTTCTTTGGGGCCACATAAGTTTTGGATTTGCCTCATTTTTAGGCCCATGCCATCAAATGAGGTTACAAAACAGATGAACGGTCTGGATATAATACATGTGTTATTCTTGATAGTTTCAAATGATGGTAGGTATATCCATTCAATGTATCACCATATTACAAACATAGCATGGAATTAAGCTTATCCCATTCAATGGTAAGTATATCCATTCAATGTATCCCATGGCAACGGCCGGGGGGGGGGCAGTTTTTTGAATCCCATCCCACCTAATCCCTTCTAATCCCACCGCCCAAACAGGCCCTTCATAAATACAACCTTGATGGAGTGGAATGCCAGAAAAGGACTCGTGCAGCTGACCCGAATTAGTTGGGATTAAGATCCATCCCACCTAATACCTTCTAATCCCACTGCCCAAACACGCCCTTAGGAGTTTCAACACCCGGTCAAGGGTTCGAGCACCCATAGGTGGTGAAAACCCACTACAGCGTGAGTGTGTGGCAGTGTGCGTGCAGGTTGTTTTTGTGAAAACAAAAGAGTTTATATATGCAGTTATATAACTAAATAATAAATAAATAAATAAAGGTAATGGATCAGACTGTTTAATGGGTTTTATATAGAGCTGTCAATGGGATAGACTTGGCCGGGTTAGCTTTGGTCTGGATTTTGAACTATTCATGCCAGGCCTACTGTCTTGAGCTTATTCAAAATTTGATTTTTCCTGACTGGATCCCAGCCCATTGACAACCCTAGTTTTAGCTTTAAAAGATAAGCCACTGCCAATATATGGGTGGAACGGATCAATACATCACCATGTCTCGTTGAGTGATGACTCTTACCTTATTTCAGTTCTTCCAGTCTCTACCATTGTCACCTTATTTCTATTGTATACAAACCGAATAGTTGTGGACATTTTTTGTGAATGCGGATAGTTTTCACAACATTGGTTAAGGAAAGATTAATTTGTTGTGCTCGTATCTATCTCTATTGTATATAATTACTAAAATCTTTTGACATCTCCCTTGCAACTAGTCTTCACAGCATTAGTCAAAAGATGAAGTTTCTAATGATGGGTCTTCAATCCTCAAAATTAGATCCAAATCTCAAGTAACCACAACACAAAAAAGAGCAGGAAAAATGACGCTCACTCATCATTAAAACATTCCCAGTACCCACCATGATGTTTATTTGTGATCCAATCAATTCATAAGGCGGCTTTAACCTGGATGAAGGGAAAACAAAATTATCAGCTTGATCGAAAACTTCAGTGGCTCTAAAGAAGCTTCTAATGGTCGGAGTCCAATCCCCACTCTTTTCTATGGTGTGGTCCACTTGAGCTTTGGATATAGCTCATGTTTGGGTTCATGTCCTAGAATGAGCTGGTGGAATGGACTAATAGAGTAGATATAACACCGACGTCACAGTGGACCCAACAGAGCTTGCTCTTCCACTCTCATATCACTCATTAGTTAGGTCACATCTTTATGGGCATGAACCCAGGTTGGATGAAGATAAAATACAAATATCAGCTTCATCCAAAACTTGAGTGGCCCTCAAAAGTTTTTAAATGGTAGGAATTCAATCCTTACTATTTTTGGTGTTGTGATACACTTGAGCTTTGGATATGCTTGAATTTTGGGTTCATGTCATGTTGTAAACTTAGCTGGCAAAATGGATGGACGAGGTGGATAAAACATATATATATATATATATATATATATATATATATATATATATATATATATATATATATATATATATATATATATATATATATATATATATCTTGGTGGGCTCCACATAGTTCAGTCACCGTGGAGGCCCGTACGTGGTGGCAGGGTCACCGCACAATCCATGTCCGTTGATGAGAAGGATGGCCCATGTTACAATATCAATTGGCTATCTCATACGTCTCGTACCTCTAGCATTTCCCAACTACTTTTCTTTCATACTTCAAAGAAATATGAAATGTATGATATTCCTTTTGTATTGATCATTCTATAATACAATGTAAGTCATTTTACTGGTCATTTAGATTTATATTGGTTTTTTTTTTTTTCTTTTGAATTATTGAAAATTATTATGAATTCCATGAGAGCCGCCCTAATATTTTAGGTTATATTTCTTTTCTTGCATTATAAATTTATAATTCATATTTGCTTAGTTATATATCTTTTTTTTAATTATTTGATATTTTATTATTAATTTTATTTATTAGATTAAGAAATAAGAAGGAAAGGAAAATTCAAGTTAGAAGTATGAGATATTGGAGTATAACTAATGAACATGAGGTACAAAACAAATTTTCATTTATTTGATTCCATTTTGTTTTTTTAATGTAACGTGTGATCTACATGCTCACTATATTATGGTATAAAACATCCTCTCTATCTAAAAAAATTCAAAAGAAAAAAAAAAAAGAAAAAACTTGCTTGTGTTTTTACTTTTAAGCTTTTTAGATTCCTTTCGAGCTTCCACCAAATAAGTTACTTTTTAATCTATGGCAAGCATAATGGTTGGTCCACCTCAAGGTGAGTCCTATATTATGGACAATTCACATCAAAGGTCAGCCTTAACAATGAGTGGCACACATCCAAGGTGGGCCCCACATGATGGTGGCCCACATTGGAGGTGGGGTTCACATGATGGACAGTCTACATCAAAGGTGGGCTCCATAGATGAGTGTTAGATATTGAATGTGAGCTCCAAATGATGGACAATAATATTGCTGGTGGGCCCCACACGATGGATGACCAACATCAAAGGTGAACTCTATATAATGGATGGTGCACATTAAAGGTTGTCCCCTAATGATGTATGGCACACATCTAAGGTGGGCCTGCATGATGGATGGCCCACATCAATGGCAAGGCCTACACAATGTTTGGTCTGCATCAAAGGTTAGCCCTACATGATGGACAGTGAATGTGAATGTGGACAAAACAAACTTAAGATATAAATACTTATGTGATATTTGAAACAAAACTTACTTTTCTTATGTGATGTTCGAAACAAAACATGATTTTCTACCGTTTAGTTGACAAATAATATGCTTATCTACTTAATTAGTAAAAACCAAGACAAGCTACTTGAGGCACAAGTAAATTATCTAAAATAACTTACAGTCCAAATAGCCTATTCATGACCAAATATTCTTTGCCAACTTTCTTTTAATTTTTACAATATATTTTGTATTAAAATATTGCTTATTGTCAATGTCTTATTGCATATTGGTAATTTATTATTATACTAATTAACAATATGTTAAACAATAATATAAATTACAAAATACATGATTGGATGAGTTAATTATATTGTTAAAGGCTTTAATTTTGGAATTTAATTTATTGACTTTCAATTGGACAGTTTATTCCCACATTTAATTAGTTTTTTTTTTTAAAGATCCACATTTAATATGTCAAAAGAAAACAAATATCTTATATAAAACCACCTGTAGAATACTTTCATGCTAAACTGTCCTCTGACAGTCATCAGGTTCTTTTCCAGCCACCCATTTGTAATGCCCAAAGAATTATAACTAATGATCAGTATCAAACGGATATGATGTCACTAGCATCTCTTGGATATATGCTCCACCTATATAGGTATTGAATGCTTGATGAATATAAGATGGCATTGATAGCACTCAATCCAATATAAAATTGCTCTATTCTCCGCATGATAAGCGGCTTGAACCTTCTTAATCATGTCATGTACAAAGTGAGATCTGGCATTTCTCGTAACAAAACATGTCTTTTTTGACTTCGCATTCTGTGACTCTTTTTTTTTGTTACTAATTTTCCACATATTATACAATTTTATGTACTATTTTAAGTGGAAGTTTCTTGCTATTAATTTTCATAAGATATTTGTTTCTTGCAAATTAAGAAACAATTTTTACAACACAATAGCACACACCACATTAACCGAGTTTCTATAAACATTATGTCAAATCTTCAATTAACGGTCAACCAAGAATAATTTCAGACATCAAAGAGAGCTCCAGGATACCCAGATAACATCAAAAGGAACCCTAGAGGAGAATTTTGGGTCGCTATCGCCATCTGTAGTGGGATTCTAAAAAACAATGATCTTTTGCACTCACATGAAAGAAAAGTTTTAATATCCATCTGAAAATCTAACACATTAAAACCAGCATCCATCAACAGTGTGATTGGAATATGTTTTAATGAGAAGGGTGAGATCACAGAGATATTAAATGATAAATTTAGAAATTTTACTTTATGTCTTAGTGAAGTAGAAGAAAACAATGGGAGTTTATGGTTGGGATCTGTGGTCGTGCCCGATGTTGATTAGTTTGAAGTTCAATTGTGTAAATGGAGTTTTGGTTTAATGTGTTCATTTTTATAAAAGAAGTCATGTGATTCTTTTGTATAAATTAATTTATAAATGATAAATTACTTTTCAACCAACTCTCCATGTTTATATATCCCTCTCAAGAAGACATGCATCAATACATAAATGTCTCAAATATAATAATAAAAAACCCAAAACCCTGAATTCACTAGATGTTCAGGCGCTCAATATTAATAAATTATAAATTGAATTTTTAAGATTTCCTCTCCTACCTATGCACTTTAAATTTTATTATTAACTGAGTTGAATCAAATAAAGACTCAGTTGAGTCCTCAAATCTACATGACCTAGCCAAATGCCGAGTGAGTTGAGTTTTTCAATTTTAAAATTATGCAATTGACTACTTGTTTTGGAAGTCGATTGTACCAGTAAAATCTGGGCTATTGGTCATCATTTTTTTAATGGAGAACTACAATTATGCATTTGTATCCACTCTCTTCTTATGTGTGATAGAGGAAGTTAATCAAAAGGTTCTATTACTCTTTGTTCTCTATCCCATTCAATGGGCAACACAAGTTCACGTAATGATAATTTCCTTTTTATGTGCAATATCTCTATAGAATGCATTGGATGATTGATGCTCCGAGGAACATTTCCCATGAAGATCTCTATAGAGTTGTGTTTGTCTCTCATATATTTTTAGGCCCATTTATAAGCATTATGATTATTTGAAACTAAGGGTTAGAGGAGTTATCTAATGATACTCTCGCTGCATAAGACACTTCATATACAATCACTTAGAAATTGTATATGTGCAATATAGTAACTCAAATTAAACTGACTTAATTGTGGATCCGACTGTCACCAACCATCCAAAATTTGAATTGGTTGAACAATCTTAGCCTCTGATTTTCAAACATGACCCATGGAAAAGTTTTTTCAACCAACCATTTTCTGTACATGTGTGGGTGGCCTGATGAAAGCACTAGATGATTTTTGCTCTAAATAACATCTACATAAGGACCAATCTAGAGGTAGGTCTACATTTAGGGGAATTATTTGACCATCTTCTAGCTGCTTATGATACTTGATACACTGGCACTAAAAATGACACGTGGCATATATTAATTCAAATTAAACCAAGTAAATTGTGGAACCCATTATACTTAACCAATTAAAAATCAGATTCTTTGAATGCTCCCACCTTCTAATTGGTAGACACTTGTTCGTTGAAATATGACCATTGAATATTTATCATTTTTAATGGTCCATTAAATGTCCACGTCTTAATTTTTTATTAATAGTACATTTGAACTGATACCCATTATTTGGACACTTCGATTTGAATTATTTGCATCCAGCATATGCAATTTCTGTGTTTAGATTGTCAACTGCCTCCATTTTGACCATCAACTATTGGCCGTCCACCAATCAGCCAGTTAGATCTTTCCTCGAATGTGATTTTTGGGTTATTGCCCATTGATCTTCGGACCCCACAATTTCAATATGCCACGTCCTATCTAAGATGAATTTAGAATAATTAAAAGAAAACCTTTAATGGCTTGAATTGATCAACTCAATAATTAAAAACGAATTTACAATCCTTTAAATAGTAATGCCAAACATAGTAAGAAGTTCAGAATCAAACTCTAACTCTCTAAAATCATAACTTACTATATAAATAGTAAACTTACTCCTTACAGACGGTGATGAGTTTTCCGCCAAACATAGTAAGTGTCCAATTTGGCCTAACGATGTTATTCCCCTAATTTCTCTATGCCCTTTTCATGTTTGGGCACAACTCCTAAAACTCAATGGATCAAAAGTTATAATCGAACTAAACTTACTATAAATAGTTAAAACAGAAATAAAATTGATTTTTGATCGTCGATCCGATGGAATCTCGCAAATTCGGCGTGGGCAACCAGGCGTATAGTACATTGAATAACTCATTCTGATTCTGGTTTGGGAGATATTCCTATTTTAAGGTTGTGACCGTCATGAACACTTCCTCCTTCGATCGGGCCTTCTCTTGTCCATCTCGGACAAGAAAATGTCTGCGACATGCTCTACATCATAGACCCATGTTGATTATGCTAAAGTACTGCTTTATTGTACAAAATAATCAGGCTGGTCAGCTTATCAGTTGGACCAAACCACTGGAATCGATGGATAACTAATGATCTGAGCCAACATGCCAGTCTGGCCCACCGAATGAGCAGGTCAGCCTGATTGTTTAGATAGTCAATCTGGGACCACCTTTTTTCACCAAGCAATGTCCTAAACTTGTGACCTGTGGGTGTTAGTAGGGGTTCCCTGCCAAGTTTGCATCTGAACCGTTGACAGTATAATGATGGCCCACCATCAATCTCTTTTTACCCTTTAGCATGGTGTTGGACTATAGCAAATGAGAAAATCATGACCGGTACTTTGACATGATTTATTAAAATGTCAGCCATCTGCAATAGGGCCCAGAAATTATTTTGACCATGTGGCCCCAATCGACAGATGGGCTGAGTACCGGAATTCAAATGTAATTGATGCAAACCTTACTAAGAGGTGATAAAGTGGAGAGTCTGAAAAACCAAAGTATGATGTGCAAATTGGGTCTCATGTGCATGGATATAGTGTGATGGTATATATCGAAAAAAACATATATACTAAACAATCCTATCTGATGCAGCGATGGGCGTGATGAGGTCGATCACCATGTTCCTCAAGGGGATAACTACTACAAATTCACAGAGCTCAAACTCTCTAAAATTTGTAACTTACTATAAATAGTAAATTTAATATTTATAGTAAGTGTCCTATGTGGCTTAACCACATTATTTTTCAAATTTTTCTAAGAACTTTTCATGTTGGACACAACTCCTAATGCTCAAAAGATAAAGAGTTATAATCAAAGTAAAAACGGAAATAAAATGAATTTTCAATCATCGATATAACTATCGTCCTTTCTTAGCAGCCACATATCTCAAAATGGATCAGAGATCTACAACCTCTACTGCCTCATCTGGACATCTCCTCAGGTCAAGGTTTGAATATTGGGCAAGCTCTGGGAATGAACATTCACTCTCTCCCTATCTCACATATGACTCATATAATCACTTGGTGCAACCCCCCACTTGGATGGGTTAAGATGAATGTGGACGGTTCAGCTAGGGGAAACCCAGGCGAGGGGGGTGGAGGCAGCATCTGTAGGGATCACCTGGGTAACTTTATCTTCGCATTCCACAATAGATATGACCCTATTTCTAACACACTTGCAGAGGCCCGTGCACTAGCTAACAGACTAACCCATTGCAGAAATCATGGCCTGTCTCAAATCATGGCAAAAACTGACTCTCGAGTCATTTTTGAAGCGATGACTGTTCCAAATAAATTAAGTAGCTGGAACATCTGGTATCATCTAGGTATCATTCAGCAAATGACACAGGCCCTCAACATCCACTTTTGCTTCACATTCAGGGAAGGTAATACTGTTGTTGACGGTCTCGCTAAATTGGCAAGTGGGGGCGCCCCGAACAAGCTCTATCTTCATCAGAATGATCTCCCAAGGCTCATTAGAGGTTCCATTCTTCTGTACAAATCAAATCTCGGCCATTTCAGATTATCCAAATCAAAAACAGGGGTCGGCTGACTCACAATCATCTCCCTTTGTCAATTGCAGTGGGCAGCTCATTCCATTCTACATTTTCTAGGAAGCCTATTCCTTTTCTGCTAAGGTTCTTCTGTCTGACAGCTCCTTTCTTGCAGTTGCCTTCAGCTCCGTCTTCATCTAATTCCCCTGTTTTGATGTTTTAATCTTCATTCTCTGGCCATTTGTTAGGAGAAAGGAGCGGGCTATGGCAGGGGGTTTTGTTGCTGCTTGAGATTATCCAGTTGTTTCGAGTCTCTCCGCAGGTGGCTGAGTTCTTGCCAAGTTTTGTTTATAGTTGGCAGCTACGGTTGGGATGTGCTTGGGCTTCTGAAGTTCTGCCCTGCTTTGGGACTGGCAGCTTGCCTATGTTCTCCTCTTCTCAAGGCCTTCATGTTTTGGTTTCCCTTCCCCTTTTCTTTGTTTTCCAGCTGAGCCTTGTATAGAATTTCTATATGATAGGCTGGGTCCGATTCCTTTTTGTTGGGACCCGCCCTAATGGCTGTATATCCCAATTTCCAATTTATAAAATTCAGGTGGATTGTTTCAAAAATAAATAAATAAATATCTGATGGAATCTCACAAATTCGGCATGGGCAACCCGGTATAGCCGGGTTGGTTGGCTAAAGTAGCTTCTCCTACCCAAAATCATATATGGTACGTCGGGTAACTAATTCTGTTTTGTAAAATACACCTGTGGTAAGGTTTTGACGGTCCAGATCACCTCGCCTTCGATCGGGCCTTCTCTGGCCCATCTTGGACATGAAAGTGTCCATGACCCGCTCTACATAACTATCCATCTGATCCGTGGTCGTTAAAGTGGTGGTGGGAAAACAAAATAGTTCATCATCATCATTTAAGCTTTATTTCAACTAATTAGAGTCGCTACGTGAATCATTTTCCGCCATCCCACTCTATCAAGGCCATAACTGCGAAAACAAAACTGTTAAAAGGTTAAATATGCAGTTTTTGTATAACTTAAAAAAAAAAAAAAAAATTTAAAAATTAAAAAATTAAAAAAAAGAGGAGTTATGTATCAGACTACATAATAGATTTTATTTAGGGCTGTCAAGGGGGTTTGCTTTGGCTCAGATTTTGAACTGTTTGTGCCAGGGCTGATGGTTTAGGCTCATTAAAATTTTGATTTTGCCTGACTGGAGCCCGGCCGATTGACCGCCCTATATAGTTTTATCTTTAAAAGATAACCTATTCTTCCTTGTGCCAATATATGGGTGGAACCAATCGATACATCACCGTATCAGTTGGAGTGATGGCTCTACCTTATTTCAGTTATTCCAGTCTCTACTATCTTCACCTTATTTCTATTGCATGTAACTCCTATAGTTGTGGACATTTTTGTGCTCGCAACTAATCTTCACAACATTGGTCAAAAGATGAAGTTCTTAACAGTGGGCCTTCAATCCCCAAACATAGAGTAGATCCAAATCTCAAGTAGACCACAACAAAGAAAAGAGTGGGACCACAGCACATAAAAGAGTGAGGAAAGTAACACCCAAGGTTGAAACATTCCTAGTGCCCACCATAATGTTTACTTGTGATCCAACCCATTCATGAGATGGCTTTAACATGGACGAGGGGAAAATAAAAATATTAGCTTGGTCCAAAACTTCAGTGTCTATCAGTTGTCCATTATTTCAGTCAGTGAGTATACCAATTTTATTGTTGTTGTTGTTGTTGTTGTTTTGGCCAAGTGTGCTTGGTGGGCCTATAGTTTGCATGGTATGGATGCCCAACAGTGGCTTGTTGCTGATGGATGTAGATTGCCTGGTGACCAGACTCTGTAGGGCCCTCTATGATGTATTTGTTTTATCAACTCATCTGTTTGGCTAGTTCATTTCAGCGCATGAGCCCAAAATTGAAGCATATCCAAAGTAAGTGGACTACATCAAGGAGAGTCGAGATAATGGCATCCATTGTTTAAACCTTTCTATGCCCACAGTGATTTTTTTTTTTATTTTTTTTTTTTCCATTAAACCTGCTTATAAGGCCAAATAGACATGGATGAAGGGAAATCACAAATATCAGTTTAATCTAAAACTTATGTAGCTCTCAAGATGTTTTCAATCCTCACTATTTCTCGTGTTATATGATACATGTGAACTTTGGGTCTGCTTGAAGTTTGGGCTCACACCTTAAAATGAGCTGGCAAAATGGAGGGATAGCATGGATAAAACACACACATCTTGGTGGGCCCCACTGAGTCGGTCACCATGGAGGTCCATGGTGGCAGGGTCACCACACAATCTGTGTCCATTGATGAGAAGTATGACGACGTGACAAATATCAATTCCCTATCTCACACATGTTGTAACTCTGCATTTCTCAACCACTTCTCTTTCACACTTCAAAGGATTATGAAACGTATGATATCCCCCTTTTTATGGTTTGTTTTATAATCCAATGCAAGTCATTTTAGAGGTTTTTAAGATTTATATTAGTTTTTTTATTGAAAAAAATTATTCTTAATTTTATGACAGCCCTAATATTTTAGGTTGTATTTCTTTTCTTGCCTTGTAAATTTATAATTCATATTTACTTGGTTGTTATGTATCTTTTTTCTAATTGTATTGTACATTGCAATGTTTGCTCATTTGATATATGTAGTTTTTTTTTTTTTTTTTTTTGTTAAATATATTTATTAGATTAAAGAAATGATGACCAAAGGAAAAAAAATTAAAGTTAAAAGTATGAGATATTGGAGTATAACTAATCAATAAGAGGTATAAAGCAATTTTCCATTTATTTGATTTCATTTTATTCTTTTAATGTAATGTGATTTACATGCTCACTATTTTATGTCTCTACACTCCTTTGTATTAAAGAAGAAGAAGAAAGCTTGGTTGAGTACTTATTTTTAGGCTTTTCTTACTCTTTCATAGCCAAATATTCTTTGTCAATTTTCTTTTAAAATATATTTTGTATAACCAATTGCTTATTGTTGATTTGTTATAGTATATTGGTAATTTCTTATTTTACATGTTGAGGTCAAAATCTAGACCCTCCACTCAATGCAGCGAACCCCCGAGGTACCCTGGTCCTACACAAAAGGGTGAGCAAAGGAGACCCTGGCTCAGCCGAGGGACCCTCCGATGCATAAGTCAGGCTAGGGAATCTGGGTCTAAGTTGAATGTAGAGAGAGGGTTCAAGATATTGCATACCTATAACAATGGGGTCCCCTGGTATTTATACTTATGGTTTAGACGATTCACATCCATTAATCTCGGCATGATTTACTCAATCGACAGGATATTATGATCGTGGAGATATTATCCGCAATCTTTGAGTTGTACGGTGTATCGTGTCCTAATGACGCGTATCTTTGGGCGAGATCATTGGCCACATCCGCGTCTAGGTTGATCTTTAGACGTGGCGTGCGAAGTACCATCATGGGCTCGTCTCCAACCATGGCATGCGATACGTCCATGCCTGAACTCAGCCTTGGCCTTTGTGCACGGTACATACATGTCTTGGCTCGGCCTCGACCTCGGCATATGAAGTATCTGTATTCCGACTCGGTCTTGGATCGTGCGGACATGAAGCCGAGTTCTAATTCAGAGCCCGTCGAGAAGTTACTGAGGTCGGAGTTCGCTGATTAATACTGAGAACAAAGATCAGGGCTCGACTCAATCATTCTCCTTTGGATGAAGACGATGGTTCAGACCGGCGAATGAGGATTTTAGTTCAGAGGCATGACTTAGGAGTTGGCCCCTAAAGTAATTCCTCATTCCGAGGCCTCATCACCCGAGTCGTGTAGCTCAGGCTGACCCTGATTATCCTTATACAATTTTTCCATAACAATACTAGTTAAAAATAAGTTAACTAATAATATAAATTACAAAAAATTATGGTTGATTAGTTAATTATATTGTTAAAGGCTTTAATTTTGGACTTTAATTTGTTGGTTTTCAATTAAACAGTTTAGTCCCGCATGTAATATGTTAAAAGAAAACAAATGTCTTATATAAAACCACCCATACTTTCATGCTAAACCATCCTCTAGCATATTATGAAAAGTTAATCATGCAAATGGAATTGCATTATGAAAAGTTACTTATAATATATAAATAAGATATATGATAGGTATACTGGAAAAGTTACTCATAATTTCTTATTATACAAGTTAAAAATAAGTTAAGTAATAATACAAAATATATTGTTGGTGAGTTAATTATATTGTTAAAGGCTTTAATTTTGGAATCTAAATTTGTTGGATTTCAAACTCATTTATTTCATCATTTTTCTTTCTAATGGGAATTCTTTCTTCTTCTTCTTCTCCATCTTCCTCTTTTTACCATCTATTCCTAGTTGCTCCAACTTTCAATGTCTTATATGTCTGCTTCCATTGTTTGTTGTAGTAGCAATGAATTTTTTTTACAATAGTTCTTAAAGTAATGAAGTTATTGTGGGATCCTCTTGCATGATAGATATGTTACGCGAAGAATCTTAAGAATGAAGAATCTTAAGAAAAATCTGGTGGAGCAGATGGTTCCCCTACTTGAAGTGAACAAGTGTTTGAAAGACATTGAAAATGTTAAAAATGAAGTGTGGGTCATTAAAAAAGAATTTCAAAAAACCAAGAAATTCTTCAAGTATGCCTACCCAATTATCATGCCCGTCGAAAACCTAGCAAAAGAGCTTTGGAAAAATCTTTTATATGTATCAAGAGAGTGAATATTTTTCATACTATCATCCCGCCGGTTGTCCCAAGATCTTAAGATGCTACAGACAGATATTGCAAAGGAAGTTGGTTTAGAGTTGTAAGAGAGCGTAAGGAAGAACGCTGGAGTACAACATTACATGCAGCATTAATAGCAAAAATTCAAAGATGCACAATGGTTTCTTCTTTAAAAGTCTAAATATGGAAAACTCCATGATATCAAATGGTGTTAGCAAGATTATTAAAATTAATGAAAAGATTGTTTTCTTTTCTAATTTTTGCAGAAGTGTGTCTTGGAATAGTCTAGCGTAAACAAGAATACACATGTTGCAATTAAAAGAAATTGAACAACACCTAGATCCATAGCTCAACTGGCAGACTGAGTGGATATACCTCGTTTCAGCACTCGAGGTCTTGGTATCGATCCCTAGTGGGGGTGGCTAACATGGAGTGTGTGAACTGTGTACTAACAGGCTAACCCATATATATATATATATATATATATATATATATATATATATATATATATATATATATATATATTGAACAACGATCCAAGAAAAATATACCAGCTAATCAAAGTCTTATCCATATCATGGGACAAAGCTTTTCTCCTTAAAACGGGATAAAGCTTTTTCTCCTTAAAATGACCCCTTTACCTGTAAGAGAAATTCAACGCCCTGTATATTGAATCATCCTAAAAAAAAATCAACTGCACTATAAATTCAAATTATTACAAACTTAACATGAAGAGAGAGAGAGAGAGAGAGAGAGAGAGAGAGAGAGACTTTTACACGATGAGGTTACTTGTTCAGTGATATGTTTTTGCAATTGTTATGTAAATCAATCAAATTAGAAAATACCTAGTCAATGCAATAATAATTCAATATTGATAACCTAATATTGAAGTGTTACCAAACCGCTAATAATAGACATTCTATAGGGTCAAATTCAATTCATCAATGGGAGATTTGAGTTAGGTGGTAACCCGACACAGGATCTCCATCTGTATAGGGTGCTAGCTTGGATCCCCAACATATTGGGAATCACTTCGACACACCAAAAAGAATCTAAAACAAATAAATCCACAAGTGAACAAAATATTCGATGATTTCATAATTGAGCTTGTGGCGCAGTAAAAAACAATGATGATATTTAGTTGAAAGACTCCAATGCTTGGAAAAATAAATGGTTGGCCATTTTTCCACTTTTTACTCCCTGCTTCCTTCTGGTTCTATGCAACTTGGATGAGCCTTTTGTAGTAATATACTGATTTTTAATATATTTTAAATAATAAAAAATATATATAATATATACAAAAGAGTTTGAAAAATACATTTTTTCATGGTTTTGGGAATAGTCCCACGTTGGAAAAAGAAAAGGAGATTTTGTGGTTTAAATGTGGTGAGTGGAGTATTATAATATTTGCTCACCTAATCCAAGGACTATAGAGCTTGCATGTTCCAGTCGCTTGGGCTCGGGCTCGGTCACGGGCACGGTGCGAGGACATGGGCACGTGAGGCAGTATGGCTATAGAGGCGTTAGTGGCGCACTTCGGACATCCGCATCGTGTCGCAAAGGGTCACTCCTTCACCACCTTACGTGAACCGAAGCGAGACGTATGCGAGTCGCGGTGCAACTAAGAGGCTAAGGCGGATGGCTGGCTGGAAGAAACACTAGAGGACTGAGAGAGGTCTCTTAGTATATATAGAGGCTGGAAAATAGATCTGTTGCAGAGATGTGTAACTGCTCATGCTCTTGATTGTTGACCATGCACAAACTGCTGCATGTGACTAGCCCAACAGCTAGAAACGGTTAGTCAATGTTTCACAACAATCAGCATGCAGCAGTTGTTATGGCTCATGCACAACAGTAAAAAACTGTCAATATCAGCTAGTTTCTCCAACAGCTAGAATTTGGTTTAATGGGATTTATTTCTCTGGACCATAACCCCCCAGCCACCATAGCCTATATAAAGAGGGTTTGGATGGGTTTCGAAACCATCACAACTTACTCCAACAGAACCCATACGAACTATAGCCACTCCACTCCTAAAGACTGAAGTTCCAGCAATATAGCAAGGTTCATATGAACCATTGCCTGAAGATCAAACCATCGGTGTGGTCTAAGAACGGTTCATTTGAACCAATAGTCAGTGGTCTAATTCACAAATCTTCTACTCTCTTTTCTGGGATTTTCCTTTTTTATTTCTGTCAGATTGTGTAACAGAGTTCCATTAGTAGGCCTTCGTGTTTGCTGAACGCAGACCCACATCAGGCTCATCGTATCCTATAAGCAATTTGCCCGTAACCTTTTAGCATACTCAATTTACTTGAGCAGGGGCAAATAGCACTTTAAGAACAGCGTTTTATACGTGCTTCAGCCTATCATTATATCATATTAGATTTGTTCAATTTCCATATTTTACAGAAAATATTATTTTTGTGAATGTTTCAACAAACTTAAAGCGTTATTTGATGGAAGCCGATAGTGCATCACCTATCAAGTTGATGAATCGGGACTTGATTCATCTTCATCGGTTTGATGGAACCAATTTTACTAGATGGCAAGACAAACTCAAGTTTCTTCTGACAACGCTAAAGATCTTTTACATCTTAGATACAAATTTGCAGCCGTTGCTTGAAGTAACTAAAGCAAACACACCTGACAGATCGATGCTCACACCAAACGAGCTGAAGACAAACTTCTGTGTCGTGGACACATTCTGAATGCGCTTTCCGACCAACTGTACGATCTGTACACATAAACGTCATCAGCAAAAGAAATCCGGACCACTCTGGAGTTCAAATACGAGGCTGAAGAAGAAGGTACCAACAAGTTCCTGATTGTCAAGTATTTCGATTATAACATGATAGATAACAAACTGGTGCTAGCCCAAATCCAAGAACTGCAGCTCATAGTAAACAAAATCAAAGCCATTAAGATTGATCTTCTTGAATTATTCCAAGTCAGGGCTATTATTGCTAAATTGACACCGATGTGAAAAGACTATAGAAAGAAGTTATTGCATAAGACTGGAGACTACACACTGGAACAAATCCAGAAACATTTCAAAATTGAGGAAGAATCCCGTAACCTTGACAAAAAGATTGATAACGGGAATTCCTTATCCAAAGTACACGCAATAGAAAATATTAATAACAATAATCCCAAGAAGGACGATTCCCTTAAATCCAATAAAGGAAAATTTAAAAAAAATACCCAAAAGAATAACGGAAAGTTCAAAGGCCTATACCATGTCTGTGGAAAAAATGGGCACTATGCTCAAGTCTGCCGATATCATAAATATAAAAAAGAAGCAAGTGTAGTAGAAGAAGGCGATATTGTAGCTATGATCACTGGGGTGAATATTATCCAAGGAAAGGTTCTTGGTTGGTGGTATGATACTGATGTTACCATTCATATGTGCTACGACAGATCAGCCTTCAAAACCTATGAGGAATTGACCGATGGTCAAGAAGTCCAAATGGGTAATGAAGTCCGTTCGAAGGTTGTCAGCAAAGGAACTGTCAAACTGATATTCACCTCTGAGAAGAAAGTGATTCTGACAAATGTCCTGCACGTCTCAGACATGAGGCGAAATTAGTATCTGGGGATCTTCTGGACAAACCAGGTATAAGGGTGATGTTTGAATTAGGAAAATTAATTCTGTCTAAAAATGAAAATTTTGTCGAAAAAGGATATCCTTATAACGGTATGGTAAAGTTTTCTCTGAAGAAAGTAGCACTTTTGTGTATATGGCTGAATTCGTTGGACTGTGACATGATAGACTTGCCCATATAGGGTATAGTACCCTGAAGTTCATAGCTAAGAATGGTTTAATCTCATACACAGAAAATGAAACCGATGAATGTGAAATGTGTATACGTTCCAAAATGACGAAGAAACCTTTTTCAAGTGTTGAGAGATCGTCTCAAGTTTGGATCTCGTGCACAGTGATATATGTGAGTTAAACAACATTCTTACTCGTGAAGGTAAACGGTACTTCATAACTTTTATTAATAATTGCTCTACATATGTGTATGTGTACCTATTAAAGAGCAAAGATGAATCATTGAACATGTTTAAAATATATAAAATAGAAGTAGAAAATCAACTGAATAAGAAGATAAAAATTCTCCGTAGTGATAGAGGAGGAGAATACTTCTCTACTGAATTCGATAACTTCTGTGAAGAACATAGACTAATACATCAATGTACTACGCCATACACACCTCAAGAAAATGGAATAGCCGAAAGAAAAAATAGAACATTAGTAGATATGATCAACTCAATGCTAATAAGAGTAAAGTTGCCACTGAGCCTATGGGGTGAGGCACTGCTTACGGTGTGTTATATAATAAACAAGATTCCTTCTAAAAAATATAAAACATCTCCAGATGAAACATGGAAAGGTAGAAAACCTAACCTAGGATATCTTAAAGTGTGGGGGTATCTTGCATATTGCAAAACTTCTGATCCAAAAAGAACTAATTAAGGACCCATAGTTATTAAGTGCATCTTCGTAGGATGTGCACAAAATAGTAAAGCTTATAGACTTTTAGATATAGAGTCTAATACCATAATAGAATCAAGAGATGTTGAGTTCTTTGAGAACTCCTTATCCTTGGAGTCAAAGGATAATGAAGTCCAAACTCCTGATAGAAAACCAGATAATACAGCTCCACAAATAGTAGAAGCTCCTGTTGAACCTCTTAGGAGTCAAATGACAAAAATAGAGAAAAGTCTAGATAATGACTATATAGACTTTCAACGCATCTTTTTTCATCTTGTAAAAGGAGAAAGAGAAAATATTATAAGAAAAATACCTATAGTAATGACTATAGAAGATTATCCTAAAACATATAAAGAGGTCGTATCCTCTAGAGACTCAGCTTTCTGGAAAGAAGATATAAACAATGAAATGGATTCTATAATGTCAAATCAAACATGGAAACTAGTAAACTTATCTCTAGGTTATAGACCCATAGGTTGCAAATGGGTATTTAGAAAGAAATATCACACTGATGGGACTATCCAAACCTTTAAAGCTCGACTAGTAGCTAAGGGTTTTAGACAAAAAAGGATAAATTATTTTGACACATATTCTCCTGTAGCTAGGATAATATCTATTAGGATATTATTTGCGCTAGCTTTCATACATCATCTTCACATCCACCAAATGGATGTAAAGACTGTATTTCTGAATAGTGACCTCAATGAGAAGTTATACATGGAACAACCTGAAAAATTCATTCTACCAGGAAATGAAAATAAAGTATGTACATTAATCAAATTTTTGTATGGATTAAAACATGCACCAAAACAATGGCATAAGAAGTTTGATTACAAAATACTATCTCATGGTTTCATGCATAATGTAGCTAATAAATGCATATATTCTAAAGTAGATGATAACTGTTATTTGTTTGTATGTTGATGTCATATTAATAATTAGTAATAAAATGAAAGGTGTGACTGAAATAAATAGGTTTCTATCTTCCGTATTCAAAATGAAGGATCTTGGACAAGTAGATACCATCCTAGGTATCAAAGTTAAAAAATATTGTGGGGGTTATGTTTTGTGTCAATCTCATTATATTGAGAAGATACTAAACAAGTTTAACCATCTTAATATAAAATAAGCAAAAACTTCATTTGATCCAAGTATCAAACTAATAGAAAATAACGAAAGAACAGTTGCACAATTGAAATATGCGAGTGCTATAAGAAAGCTTATGTATGATATGCAATGCACTAGACCTGATATCACATATGTTGTGAGTAAACTTAGTAGGTTTACTAGTAACCTCAGTACTGAACACTTGAATGCAATCAGTAGAGTCCTCGGCTACTCAAAAGCAACCAAAGACTTGGGACTATTTTATTCAAAGTTTTCTGCGTATTGGAAGGATATACAGATGCGAGCTGGATATCGAGTGCAAGGGACAACAAATCTACTACAGGGTGGGTATTCACCCTAAGAGGTGCAGCTATATCTTGGAGATCCAAGAAACAGACCTACATAACGTATTCGACTATGGAGTCTGAATTTATAGCTCTAACTGCAACAAGCAAAGATGCTGAGTGGCTAAGGGATCTTCTATTAGAAATCTCTTTCTGTGTAAAGCCTATATCGGCTATGTCACTACATTGTGATAGTGAAGTCACATTAGCTAGAGCCTATAGTGGTACATATAATGGTAAGTCTAGACATATAAGTCTTCGACATGATTATGTCAGACAGTTGATTCAAGATGGAATTATTGTTATTTCCTATGTGAAATCAAGCAATAACTTAACGGACCCTTTTACCAAACCTCTACCAAGAGAGGTAGTAAAAGCGACTTCTAGAGGGATGGGTTTGAAACTCTTCAACCAAAGTTCGACCAGTGATGGTAACCCAACCTAAAGTCAGAAAATCTCTAATTTCGGGTTTAATGGGTAAAAATAAGTCACTGATATGTGAAAAGTTTTTAGCACTAAATTATTTAGACCTCATACATAATAGATTTGTAACACCCCGTACTTTTCAGTACCCGAATGCTACCATATAATCTAATACAAGCATAGCTTAAGTGAACGTTCACGTTCATTCTAGCCTAAATCTAACCATTGAAAACAATCCCCATTCGTATATCAAGCTATCCATCCGTCAATTTCCAAGATGGATCACCATACTACTAGAGATACCTATTTTTAAGATTCCAAATTCATTAGTAGACAAACATTACATCATCTAATGTAAGACCTAGACTAATAGACCTATTGCTCACCAGGATTGTGATATCCTATCAGTCAAGTCATCAATTGAGCCACATAAAGTAGATTATTTGATATAACACAAACTATTAGGCTCCCCTTAAATAGTCCCTAGGACTCTTTAGGATCAGGTCAATCATAGCTGATAAAGATCTGACCGTCGGTTCATCAAGGGTCATCGGTTATTATTAGTTAGGAGCATAAATTAAGTTATAGGGCCACCAGAATGTTATATCAGCCTCATCCTTGAACTTATGACCTTATATGGACTAATGGAACGAATGGTCCATGTGGATCATATTTGAAATCCATTCGACCATTAGATCGTTGTAATCAATGATTAGGGATCATAGTTCTCTTGTTATGGCTCGCCTAAACTTTAGACTACCTAGTTTTTTTGTCAGACGCCCTTATGGGGACCCCCGATTCAAATGGGTGGGGTGGATCTAGAAAATTCACCTCAATAGACCCCACACAGGAGCAATGTGAATACCAAGGACGGTGCACCAGCCGTGCACCGAACCTACCAACTCAGTCAAACAACGTTTGACCCGATGGAATTCGTAAAAGAGAGAGAGAGAGTTACCTCTCGCCTGATTTTCCTGCCAATTTGAATTCAAACAGACGACGCCGGTTCTCTCAAACTGAGGCCCATCAACAGGATCCGATCTGTTCATCATGACCGGGCGACAGATCCGATCAAGGCCGTCCGTCAGCATGGTCCCAGACACTCGAACAAGGGCGCAGAAGTGGCCAATTGGCGGTGGCGTGTGTCAATCTCTTTCCAAAAAGAGGGAAGCTAGGTGGCTGCCACGTTGGCGATCCGAAGTAGCAGCCCGCCTTCAATCTTGGTCGTTCACCAAGGGCACATCTCAGTGCTTCTCTCAGTGCCAAAAATGGGCAAGCACCTGACTGTGAAATGGAAGAGGCATGGGCGACATTTCCACTTTGGGAAATCACGTGGCGCAATCACAGCCTCCCGCTGAGCTCCGTAGACCGATCTAAGCCGTTCACATTAGGGCAGCAACGTCTCTACTTGGGGAGGATTTCTCATCTTGTGAGAAGATGTAATTGGTGAAAAATCTCGTGAGTGTGGGGAAATCACAATGAATGGTGAGATTAGTGGCCCCCACCATGATCAAGGGTCCCATCTGGCCCATTCAAACGGACCAGATCACTATGTTAGGCCATAGCTGAAAATCGGCTATTAATGGCGACTTCATCTCCGTTTAATCGGGAAACCCACCATGATGTTGTAGGCCCCATTTCTAGATTGAAGGTGTTCATTCAGTGGGCCATGATGACAAGAAAACTACCCCACTGGTGGATCGTTTCCATGCTAGATAGAAAGAGAGAAAGAGAGAGCCCAAGACCACAACATCCAGACCGTCCGTTGGAGGATAGGTGCAGCCCTAGCTCTATAAATAGGTCCCTACCTCCTCGTGATTCTCATCAAGAAACTTGCAAAGAGAGAGAGAGAAAGAGAAAGAGAGAGAGAGAGAGAGAGGATGTCAAGCCGAGTGCGGGTGTAAATAAGGTGTCGCACTGCACCGAGTCGAACCGTCCGAGTCGGATTGAGTCGGGTCAGTGCAACCCGTAGGCACCATTGAGAGAGAGAGAGAAACAGAGAAAGACACAGAGAGAGTGAGAGAAAAGAGCAGAGAAAGGAGAGTCACGGCAAGACGCTGAACTCGGTGCTGCACTGCACCAAGTCGACCGTTCAAACCGGAACGATTTGGGTCAGTGCAAACGTGTAGCAGCTACGTGAGGAAGAAAATGAGAGAGGAAGAGAGGGTGAGAGGACTCAGAGTTTAGCAGGGTGCTGCCTAGTTCAGGTTTGAGTCTAGCTTTCAGACTCACCGATGGGAGCTACTGGAGCTGTTGGACCTGCTGGAACTGCTGGTGTGATTACCCAAGTCGCTGGGTCAAGTTGTGGCCTGCTATCAGTTCGAGTTGGGTGCGAGTTTGGTCTAGTCCAGACTGTGGTAAGATAGGAAGAAGGAGATAGGACATGGAGTGTGTGCGTGTGCAACATCGACTCTGCCCAACTCATTAGCTGTTGTCGAGTTGACTCGCTGCCAAGGCAATGATTGTCGGTTTTGGAACCAAGTCCAGTTAGGTCAGGTTAGGTTCGGTCCTGGTTCGGTCTAAATCATCCTAGGAAAGATAGAAAGAAGAAGAGAACACAAAGAAGGAGAAGAGAGAGAGATAGTGAGTGAGTCGACTCGGCGAGTTAGGATGTATAAGTTGGGCCTGTTCTAGGCAGGTCGAGGCTTGCTGGATGTTGCAAGCTGAAAAAAGAAAAAAAAAAAAGAGGTAGAATAAGAAAGGAAGGAAAGAAGAAGAAGAAGAAGAAATGAGTGAGGGTTTTGCATTCTTTGTGGGGTTTCTGTCGAGTTAACTCGGTCGAGTTGTGCGAAGTTGAGTCAGCTCAGTTGGGTCGTGTCGAGTTGAGTCGCGGAGCGGGCCGTCGATTCGAATTGAGGTCGAGCTGAACTACTAAGAGGACCCGCTGAGTTGAATCGTCGAGTTAAACAACCGAGTTGGCGTAGGTGAGTCAACATTTTATTTCCATGCTAGACTTATTTTAATGTATTATTACCATTATTACCACCATTTTATCATGAGGATTGACAACATTAGATATGGTTAGACATTAGTAGATTATTTGTGTTCAACCTAGTTATTGTAAACAAAATTGTAATTATCAAATAGTGATATTTTATTTAACTCTCGTAAATATTATCCTTAATGGTAGATCATAGTATCTATTACCATGACTAGATTCATTATTGATAGTTATGATCATCATCATCAGAAAATACTATCATTTTCCTTATGGGATTAGTATAATTCTTGTTAATATGATTATTGGTATTAGTTCTTATTATATTATTATTAGTAAAAAATTTATTATTATTACTTGTATTATTTAAGAGATTATTAGTCATTATAAGGGTATTAGATAATGTCGGTATATTTAAATATGAACTTACGAATCATCATTATTAACATTTATTATTTAATACTTCTATCATGACTATTATTTCATTCATGGTATAAAAAAAAAATAATAATAATCAAAGTTCAAATCCCAAAATTTAAGTCTAGGACTAAACTCTAGGAGGAAAACCTAATTCTACACCAAAACCCTTAGAATAAGTAATCCAAGCCCTAGGTTATGTTAATCTTAGCCATGGATACTTTATAGAACATTGATCTCACGTACAACTTCACCATCCATGGTAGGATCCGAGTCTAAAGGCGCAAGCACTTAAGAACGCTAGAGGTGACTCGGTTCATCAGGTGATGATTTCTTCCCTTTGTGCTTTTTATCTCTAAATTGGATCAATGTTAGCTTTTAAATTGATTATGAATGATGCCTTAGAGCTTGATTAATTATATGATTAGCTTACTTGGATATATGTTTGAGAATTGACCATGAATATCAAATGCATATGCTAGACCTTGATTCATTTAATAGTTATTGAATTATATTTACACTTGTACTTAAGTTGTACTTTATTAGAATGGTATCCTAGTTTGATACCTGATCTCTATGCCATTTGGATATGTTATTGTACTGTTTGAAAGACACATATGAATCGAAATCTCTCTAGTCTGTGACGTGAACCTCTATCTATGAAAAAGAGTCCGTACTTAGGGTGTAATGAAATTGATTGTGTTAAGAATAGACCCTCAACATTGAGGTTATGTTAGTGGCAAAATTATTCATAGGACTTACCATCTATGGGGTGATTCCACCTATTTCACTGTGGGATTAACCATTTGACATTTTTATCGCCATTGTTTATTCGTATTTAAAGCATACATACCAACTCATTTTAATCGTTGTATTTAGTATATTTGATATTCATTTTCACTCAACATACGATGACAACTTCTCATACATTGAGAGTTGATTGTCTACATGCTGATGGGTTCTATCCACACCTTAAGGCGGTAAACTCATGGGTCGGGAATGGTGGAATGAGACACTATGCCCAAGCCATCGGCCTATGCTATGTGACAATCCCTATAATGACCATGAGCTTTATTAAACCGACTGATTGTAATTGGATTAATAATGGTCTGGCTAATCATGCATATATGGCATATTGACGATGACGGGTGAATATTTTTAGATGTTGAAGCATGTGCCCTCTGGGTTATTGGGGGTATCATTTCGCTAGCTGCCAGACCATCGACTGTCGATTTACGTACGTGATGTACGATGGGCAGTCATTATGCGGTACGTGATGTGCTTTGCTAATGGCCAGCCTTTGCATGGGTGAAGAGCCCAACTGCCGCCTGGAAGAGCATCCCCAGGTCGATGATGTATTCATGCATCCATGCGTATAATAAGATTGCATTTTTTTTATGCTTTGTATGCCTTGGTTGTTTTCATGTTATACTTGTCTGAGGCGGCGGTGTGTAATCTTGAAGGGAATTCACATTGAGCTGGCCACTCATCTATCAAATATATAACCGTACAGGTAGTACAGGTGGCTTAAGTGATATTCAAGTTCCGACTGGTGGGAAGCCGGGTATAATTGTCAAGGATGCATGGCTGTACCTGTTAAGAGAAGATGCGCGATCTTACAACTTAGTTTAAATACATTTTAATATTTCTCATGTATTAAATTATGTAAATCTTGTATTTATTAATATCGACACATTGGTTTGTATAAGTCATTATGAGCAGCCTCTTGTATATTCTAAATATAAATGCAAATTTTCCTTTATGTTGATTTATCCATCATATGCTAAACTGCTAACTTTGAAAGAATATATATATATATATGAAATTTGGCTCTCTATAAGTTGACACTCAGGTTTTTGGGAAACAAGTCATGTACTCGAGTCCTGAAAATATGGGGTGTTACATAAGTGTTGAACGTTACAAAAGAGGGTTGATTCTTAGAACTCTTAATGAAATCCAATCTAAAGGACAAGTGTCTTATAGTAACGAAGACACTTGAATGATTTCACCTATATGAACGTAGAGATGGTGTCGTCACTCATGAAAGTTGGAGTTTTTTCTCGGGATCATTCATGAAATAGGATAAGCACATGACCATTAATTGTGTTGAACAAGATTGTGAAAATTTTAATTAACATATAGTGAATATGTGTGTGGTTTCTCCGACTCTGTTATCTAAGAATAACTGGTTCAACGCTACGGCCACCAGTCATTTCGATAGAGTTTTGAGATACTTACACTAAAGAAATATTCAAATTAAAAGATATCTTTCTTTATGCATATAAGCTGATTATTCTGGTAGAAATATTTTTCCGAAAAAAATATATTTTAAAATCAAGTGGAGGATTGTTGTAATATCAATTTTTAATATATTTTAAATAATAAAAAATATATATAAAAGAGTTTGAAAAATACATTTTTTCATGGTTTTGGGAATAGTTCCACATTTGAAAAAGAGAAAGAGATTTCGTGGGTTTAAATGTGGTGAGTGGAGTATTATAATATTTGCTCGCCTTGTCCAAGGAGTATAGATCTTACGTGTTCCAGTGTGACTCGGGCTCAAGCACGGCCTTGGTCTCGGTCTCGGTCACCGGCTCAGGCTCGGTGCAAGGGCGTGGGCATGTAAAGCAGTGTGCCGTCTCTTATGCACGACAGTCAGAAATTGCCAATAACGGCTAGTTTCTCCAACAATTAAAATTTGGTTTAATAGGATTTATTTCCTTGGACCATAACCCCCCAGCCACCTTAGCCTATATAAAGAGGGTCTAGATGAGTTTCAAAACCATCACAACTCACTTTAGCAGAACCCATACGAACCATAGCCACTCCCCTCCTAAAGACTGAAGTTCCAACAATACGACAAGGTCCATTTGAACCATTGCTTGAAGATCAGACCATCAGTGTGGTATAAGAATGGTTCATCTGAACCAGTAGCCGAAGAATAGACCAGTGCGGTGGTCTAATTTGCAAATCTTCTTCTCTCTTTTCTGGGATTTTCCTTTTTTATTTCTACCAAATTGTGTAACAGAGTTTCATTAGTGGGCCTTCGTGTTTGCTGAATGCAAACCCACATCAGGCTCGTTGTATCGTATAAGCAAATTGCCTGTAACCTTTCAGCATACTCAATTTACTAGAGTAGGGGCAAATAACGCTTTAAGGATAGCATTTTATATGTGCTTCAGCCTATCCTTATATCATATCAGATTTTTTTGGTTTCCATATTTTACAGAAAATATTATATCTATGAATTTTTCAACACCTTTGAACCCTTTGGAACGAATTAGAAAGCTCTTGAGATCTACCCTAATCCCAATTACACCTATAGCCTCTAGGAGAATTATGATTAGAATAGGAAATAAATCCTGCACAAATCCTGCACTTACGTAATTTTGAGTATTTTCAACGCGACAGTTCAATGGCACCTTCAATTAGACTTCGATGACATTGACAGAATGTCGATGACATTGAACTAAAGACTAAAACATTCCAACGAATAAACATGAAAATCTTGGATTTTATTGATGACATCTAGCAAGCCTTCGATGGCATCAAACCGGACACCAAAAGTGTCCAGTGACTAAACATATAAATTCTGAATTTTCTCGATGACATCGAGCAGGACTTCAATAGTAGTGAAATTTGCTTAATGGCATCAAACTGTTATGGACAGACATGTTAATTTATAGATTTAAGACATCAATCAACAAAAGCCTTTAATAAATAATCATACATGAGCTAGTGACTTTTATATTAAACCCCACAAGGCTGCACAACATTATTTTCTTCAAACAACAACACATAGAGCTGTACACGAGTCGAGTCGAGTCGAGTAGGGCGATACTCGTACTTGGCTCTTAACGCCCGAGTGTTGCTCGTACTCGGCTCTACTCGGCCAACGAGCAGGGACTCCTTGCTCGTACTCTACTCGCCCGAGTACAAGCCGAGTATGAGTAGTTAACGAGTCGAGTTGAGTACGAGCAGATGAATTGGGTTATTAATCCATAGTGGGACACAACTGATCAATGGTCTGGATTAACGAAAAATGGGCCCTACTTATCAAAATAAAACAACCCCATGTACACCGTCCAACTACGCGGGCCAGAACATTCCCCACCCTCAAATTGTAGTTACAATCATTGATAATTCAACTTGAAAGAGTAAGAAAATTGCAATTTGGAAGCATAATCCTGACTATGGTAATTTCTAGTGAACTAGTTATTGCAATTTTAATAAATGGAGCATCCAAACGCAGCATCTTCTGAAATATTCTAACACTGAGAGAGAGAGAGAGAGAGAGAGAGAGAGAGAGAGAGAGAGAGAGAGAGAGAGAGAGAGAGCATACAGTTTCTGTAGAAGTGTCGAAAGCTCTCTTTCCTTTCGCTTGGAGAAGGAAATGGGAGTGCGTAAAACGCACCCTTTTGTATTTTAGAGACTTGCCTCAGGAGGACTTATATGTACATGGCCAGCATTTTTCTACTGTATACACTCGTCTTCGAATGTGACAAGTGGACCCATGATTTCGTAATCTAGACCGTTGGTTTATATTTCTCCACCTTGGATAGTAAATGATAATGATGATTCTAACATGCATCCTGAGATAGCTGCCGTTGATTTGAACGGGAGTGACCGAGAGAGAGAGAGAGAGAGAGAGAGAGAGAGAGAGAGAGAGAGAGAGAGAGAGAGAGAGAGAGAGAGAGTTTGCTTTGAACGGGCGCTGGGCACTGGTCGCTGGGTGGGAGGGAGGGAGGGAGGGAGGGTTTTTTTGTTTTGTTTTAGGCGGGCGGGCGAAAGGATGAAAGTGACAGGGAGAGGGACGATTTTAGTTTTGGGGCTACCTAGTCCCTGGTCGAGTATGAGTCTTGAGTATCGAGTCGAGTACCCATTCGAGTATATGAGCCAAGTACCAAGTCGAGTACCGAGTCGAGTACTAGCCAACTCGTACTCTACTTAAAATAATAACGAGTACCAAAATTGTACTCGTACTTGGCTCAAACAACTGACGAGTCGAGTCGAGCGAGTACCCGAGTTTTCTCTGCACGTGTACAGCTCTAACAACACACAAGGCTGCACAACATTTGAAGGGGTATGCATTACCAATACATGTACCCCACTTGCCTAAATGAAGAAGCTAGCCGTGCATATTCTACATAAGAGATGACTTTTATATTAAACCCCTCCCCTTTTATTATAAATTAATGTTGAATGAACTATATTTGTATATAATACTCTACTTTTGAGCCATTATATAAAATATCTTGCCATTGGGTTTTCAACCAATCCTTATTTTGTTAGATGCAAGAAGTCATTTTACCTCTCCCTTACAAAAAGGAGGTTTGCTAATTCCACATGTGTGAGATTTGTGTGCGAGATTGGAACTTTCCATTATGCAATCAACACTACTTGGATCTTCATATATAAAAGGGAGAACATTCCACATTGCAACTGGGCCATAGTACATCAAAATAACCGAATAATCAAAGTAATTTTAACTGACACTTAAGTAGGCCTCGTGAGATGATTGATTATTTCTACGGCTCTTCGGATAGTGTGAAAAAAGAAAAAAATAAAATTGCAATGTTCACCCAATGATGATCTCCCAATATTTTTATGAATATTATTAAAAAATGGATTCCATTTTGAAATTATGCTTATAATCTCATAAAGATCTTACAATAATCCCCTCGTGCCCAAGAATTTGACTATATTGTTTAGATAATGAATGTTTTTTAATATTTAATATTTTATTTTCTATCCAAACATAATAAGAGACCTTACTGAGGAAAAATGTTTCATTTTCTTTAATTTTTAGTGGGGCCCTAGCATGTACCCATTGGGTCAATTAAAGACTGCAAAATGGTAATATAAAACAATTAGCAACTCGTGTTAGTGCAAAGCATGCATGTGTAAAATGGTTGTAGATGGTAAAATGACCATTTATAGTAAAAAAAATATAACAGTCCCTGCCTGTTGTAATATCATCAACAGAATTTGACCATGTGTGGAGGTTGCGGGTTATTGCAAATTAGAGAAGTTCAAGGCAGATTTTGTTATATAACAGAAAGGGAGGTGTGGCTTTTATAAAAATGGAATTTTATAAATAACTAAACTTATATAGAATTAACATTCCAATATCTGATTTTTTAAAGAGATTTTCAAACAACTCCCTCATTATCATTATTTGATAATACTATCATTCCAATACCTTCATACAGTGTAGGTGGATTTGGGGAAATGGGTTGATTGCTTGGGTGGCCCTCACTATGATGTTTATGTAAAATCCATCTATCAGGTACTTCACCTCAAGTTAAGCCAAGGGCCCAAAAATAATCCCATTTGAATTCAAGTAGACCACATGACTGAAAACAATGTAAGGGCAATATTCACCCTTTAAACCATATCCCTTGGTATGAGCTACCTTAATCACAAATGGGTCCAACTTTTAAGACCCAAGTCTAAATTTTTGTGTGGCTTTAATGGTTGGAGTGGATTTCATATAATCATATGACAGACTTTATGAAAATCAAGGTGGACTCTCTCTCGCGACTGTTTTCTTTAGTGTGGCGCACGTGAACCATAAATTAGCATGAATTTCTTAATTTGGGCCTAGACTACGATTACACATCTAATAGTTAGAGTAGATATTTCATAAACATCATGGTAGCCTTGCTTAAAATGAAGTCCCTGCATCCCTCTCCAACTTCACAAAGTATATTTTGAGAAAAGGAATTTGTAAGGAGATGCTCTTGATTTTGATGGGGCCCATCATGATGTTTGTGTAAGACGTGCCATGACTACTAAATATTTAGTACTATATTAGGCCTAGAGACCAAAAAAAAAAATCAAGTTAACTTGTGGTTGAGGTGGGTCACACCATATAAAACAGTTGGGAGAGAGACATCCAACCTTGACTTTTACAGGGTCCACTATGATAATTACATGAGATCCATTCCTATAATTAGGTTCCAAACAAACATTTAGCCATATGTCCCATAAATCATACACATCCATAGTTTAAGTGCGCCACACCAAAGGAAACATTTTGGAGGGCTAGCTTTTCCCATGCACTCTTTTCAATCATGTAATTCATCTCAATCATATATGGAGCTGTTTTTAGGACTCTTAACCTAACATGCATTGGTGGTAGGGGTGGATTTTACATGTACATCACGGTGCTACCCAGCTGAGGTAACCACCCATTTGCTCCCATGGTTGCTACGGTAGAAGGTATTTGAATGATAATTACAACGATTTTTTTAATTAGGTATTGAAATGTAAATTTTTTATCAATTAGGCAGTTATTTGTAAAATTTCAGTACAAAACTCAACATCCCGGATGCAGCCATACAGGAATACACACGCGAGCCACTTTGGCACGTGTGCTGCAATTTCTTCGCACCATTCATTCTCCCGGTCTTTTGAGGGAGGGAAAATCCAGAGAGAGAGAGAGAGAGAGAGAGAGGGCAGCAGCAGCAGCAGCAGCAGAGTGGTTTTGGTGAGAGAGAGAGAGAGAGAGAGAGAGAGAGCAGCAGCAGCAGCAGCAGCAGAGCGGCTTTGGTAGTCTCGCGCGCGAGAGAGAAGAAGCAGAGTGGGTTTTTTGGTGGGCTCGCGGGATGGGAACATCAGTTCAGGTGACGCCACTGTGCGGAGTATACAACGAAAGCCCTCTCTCCTACCTTCTCTCGATCGACGGCTTCAACTTCCTCGTCGACTGCGGATGGCACGATCTCTTCGATCCCAATCTCCTCCAACCCCTCTCCAAGTCTGTCCTTCTCTCTCCCTCTCTCTCTCTCTCTCTCTCTCTCTCTCTCGTTTCCCATTCCCCTCTTCATTAATCAGTTCAATCCTCACCATACACGTGGCAACATTTCTGCTCATCACGACTGTTGAACTAATGGGCCACTGCGTATGGGCTACATGCCAAAGACCACAGTACTGTTACTCTAACCGTTCTTTTCAATAGCAATTGATTGGATCGCTACCACAGTCGAATCGCTTTGATTTCTAGCATATGGTCCATCCATTCAGTGGCCCATTTCCCCCTGCATTGGGTTTCCCACATGCTGAGATGGTCTGACGATTTGGATCATCCATGTTCTTATTGATGCCTTACATAATCCATGGTCCACTTCTCATGCTTCAATGGTGATCCTGACCTTTGATTTTTGGAGTTGAATGTGATCCGTTGAAAATTTTCTTTTCATTGTTCTAAATTCATCTAGGCGTGGTGATGGGCAGAATCATTTGTTTCTTATGGTGGGATGTTTAGAATAGCATTGAGATCATGGATGGTTCCAATCATTGGGCCATCTCGGTATGTGTGCCCCGTACATGCTTGCGACCCTGAACTGTGACAGAGGCAGAACTAACCCTTGGAACAGCAGTCTTCCCATAGCAGAGCAGACATGTTTCCCATGTTTGTTAGAAGGGACCTGCATTGAAAATTTGGTGAAGTGACCTGCATGCTAGCTTTCCTCTTTGATTCTTTTATTGCTTTCTCGGACTGTGTTGTTTCTGGGCTCTGTTTGGATGCACCATTGAATCGAATTGCAATTATTAGCATAATAAAGTTGGGTTTGTTATCAACTAATAACTTCCTCCTGTAAAGCTTATTTGGATTTGTAAACGAATTGAATTGCAAGTATTCAGTTTTAACTAAGATGAAATGAGAAACAATGAAGATGTTCCCTTGGTTGCTTTTGGGCGGACCATTGAGTCAAACCATGATAATTATTGCATTAAGTTGCAAAAATGACCAAATTGCGATTGCCATCCTTAGTGTTCATATAAGGAATACCCTTGTGTTGTAATTACATTCTTTTCAATTCTGACTTGTAAGTGAAAAAATGTCAATTTGGTGCCTAATACCACGGCACTCTTCTTGAGCACCCCAGACTTTCTGCCGTCTTGCCCAAATAATAGATGTTTATAATCTCTTCTGGTGAGAGATAACCCATATATTCCATCCTAGTCAACATAAAACAACTTCTTAGCATAGCATGTTGAAACCTTCGCTCTTCCCTTGCGTACCAAGACCACTCGTCGCTCATACTGATGACGACCCAAAGCTTTTCCCATCTATTTGTGATCAGCTATACAAATCCTGTTTCACTAATCATTCCTATTTAAGGACCCATCCTTTGAAAGTGAACAAGCTTTCATTTCCCTTCTCAAATCTCACCACCTCAATCCAAGTCCTTTGAGGTCTTCCTGTCATCATGTTTATAGTCCCTTCGGCTCTAATCCAGTGTTCGAAATATTGGTATCGCGTTACATATCGCATCCTTGGGATACGGATACATATCAGTTATTGCACGGGATATATCGTTTGTATTGGGTAATTTATCTCACTTTTTAGGAAACATGGGAAAATGGTTGAAATTTTCAATGAAACTTCAAGGATTGTTAAGAAAGACCCTAATACACTCTTTTAAATCATAGTATCATAAAAAAGAAGTGCGCATAATAGGTTTCCTTTGTATAGGGTCCTAAGCTATGCCCTGCTTGATTGAATTAATACAACTATATTCAAATTGAATGCATAACATTTAGAGTGTAAGTGATGATCGTTTTATCAAACACTCCTAAATACTTCGAAATTAGTCTCAATTGACAACTGGTTGAAGGCAAATTTCGAAAAAAATAATATTTTAAGAATTTTATTTTCTAAAAATTGACAAGGATTTAACAAATCAGTAGATCAGCCCTTGTACATGCTTGATTTCATATTTGGAGTGCAACATTGCAAGCAATTTTGGAGAAATTGGGGAACTTTCAAAATTTCCCAAAATTTTCCCAAATTGGACCGCCTACACTCAAATTTCGAAATTAGAGTGTATGTGATGATCATTTCATCAAATAATCCTAAATAGTTCAAAATTAGTCTCAATCGACAGTTGGTTGAAGGAAAATTTTGAAAAAACATAGAGAACATGAAGAACCAATGGATATCGAAATCAACACTCCAACTACATGATTTTTCATGAAAAACATGAATAACCAATGGATTTGTAACCATTCGACACTGATTTAACATAATTTCAAAGGAAAAGAGGGATCGGAAATTGAAAATGCTCACTAGATCGAACATGTGGGATATATCGGCACTACTTGTGCGTTTCGTATCGCATAGGTGGGAGACGAGATATATCGTGGCATATATCGGCTAATATCGTCGATATTTAAAACACTGCTCTAATCAATGTTCCCTTATAGGAGCCTTCTCTAGTCTTCATTGCAGTCTGCAGAGCCCATGTTCAGTTCCTAGTTGAAATTTCTATCACTGATTCTTTCCAACTGAACAAATGTTCAATACCTAGCATCAATTGGATATTTCCATCACATATTGCCTGCCTCCAATTTCACTGAAAGAATAGAAACATATTGTTGTGATGATTTTTTTTTTTTTTTCTTTTCCATTTGCTCTTTCCTTCATTCAATCTACCTTCCTCCACTCCTTTTGCCTCTTTCTGAACGAGCATGTATCACATGCCACTCTTCATTCAATTTACTTTTTAACCCCTATTTTCATCTCAGATGCACTGGTGAAATCACATGTGAAAATTCCTTTGTTGCACGATCCTTGTAATTATGTGCCGCACCTACTTCGAATCACAAATCGCTCTTCAGAATGATGCTCCCGCTCCTGCTTCCTAGTCATTTATATTTGCTAACATTTTGAAACAGACTTCCTTGCTCCCACACCCGAATCTGTTGCTGCTTCACTTCACACTTCGTGCAACTATAGAAAATTCAATTTAATCCAGTGGAAATAACTTGAACTAATGATATTCCCAGTAATCATAATGAGGAGGTAGTTCTCAAATCACAGTTACATGCCTTTCAGGTCCAGATGATAGTAACACAATTGCAATTTGGAACCTATCCTCTCCACATGAGTGCTGGGAGGTACTGAAATTTGGTCATTGTCACTTTACTAAACTGTTAATTGCAGTTCAGTTTGACAGCACATCCAAACACAGACTGGAGGAAGTGAAAAGTCTACCAAACTGAGAAAATCTTCCATACCCCCTGACTTTTTCTTTCAATAGATTCCTACTCTAGAACTGTTGATTTTGCTGAAAAGAAAAAGAAAAAGATGGGATTTATGAAATGGATTGTTCTTCTCATTACACCTGGGAATTGGCACTCAACAATCCATTCCTACACCTTTTGGAGTTCCTTTTCTTTTGTTTCTTCTTCATCGTTGATTTTTTTTTTTTCTTAGTGGTTGATTCTTTTGCTTGCCAAAGTGTACTTGGAAATGGAGTATGTCCAAGAGCAGGCAACATCATACTTCTTCAGTGGAATTTATTCATGCGAGTACCTTTGTTGCAATCTGTTGAAAACATGTCATGAATATGCAGGATATCTTCAAAAGTTGATGCAGTATTGCTATCACATTCCGATACACTTCATCTTGGTGCTTTGCCGTATGCCATGAAACACTTTGGACTATCTGCCCCAGTTTATTCAACAGAACCTGTTTACAGACTAGGTCTCTTGACTATGTATGATCACTATCTTTCTCGGAAGGTACATTTCTTTTGATTCCATGCACTTTGTGATGCTTCAAATCAGTGTATTAAATAGCGTGTAGCGTACGCTACGTAGCGTAGTGTACAAAAAACGCTACGTAGCGCTTAAAATAGCGTAAAAAATGAAAAAAAAAAAACATACCTTTTTATTTTATTTTTTTCTTTTCTTCTTCTTCTTCTTCTTCTTCTTCTTCTTCTCGCCCTGCTGCGGCTGCGGCTGCGGCCGCGTGTTGCGGTTGCGGCTGCGGCTGCGGTTGCGGCCCGGGCCTCCTCCTCCTTCTCTCTCTCTCCGGTTGCGGCCCGGGCCTCCTCCTCCTCCTCCTCCTCCTCTCTCTCTCTCTCTCTCTCTCTCTCTCTCTCTCTCTCTCTTCTTTCCCTCCTTTTCTTTTCGGTTTCCTTCTCCCGTTTTTTTTTTTTTTAATCAGACGCGGTTTGACTGCTGCTGGAAGTACGTGTCATGCTAAGACGAGCGCTGACACTCCTCGAGCTCCGAGTTGTACGAACGGTTCAAAGGAGATCAAAGTTACATGGGCCCCACAGCTATGTATTTATTATATCTACACCGTTCGTCAATTTTTAAATATCATTTTAGAGCATTAGCCAAAAAATGAATCGTATCCAAAGATCGTCTGGACCACACCAAAAATAGCAGCGAGATGATGATTTTTCATCGTTAAAAAATTCGTAGGCCCACCATAACGTCTATTTTTCATCCAATCTGTTCAAAAGGTCAAAAAGACCTGAATGAAGAGGAAAAATAAATTTCATATTAATCCAAAAGTTCTGTGATCCCAATAAGGGTTTCAATGGTAGATGTTCAATCCCCCACTGCTTTTTGCAGTGTGGTCCACTTGATAATTAGATCTATATTATTTTTTGTGTCAAGCCTTAAGACGAGTTCTTCAAATGAATGGACGGTTTAGATATAACACATACCTCATGATCGGACCCACAGGACTTGCTTGCATTAAATGAATGGACTGGTACCCGCGTTACGCAGCACGTTGCACAATTTAATAAAATGTACACGTGCCACATGGGCCCCATCATGCTGTATGTATTTTATCCATGCCGTCCATCCATTTTGCCACATCATTTTAGGTTATGATTCAAAAAATTAGTAAGATCCAAATCTCAGGTGGACCACAGCATAGGAAACAGTGGTTATAAAATGCTCACCATTAAAAATTTCTTAGGGTCCACTATAATGTTTATTTTCCATCTAACCTGTTAATAGGGTCTCACTAACGTGGATGAAGGGAAAACGCACATGTCAGCTTGATCTAAAACTTTTGTAGCCCCGATAAATTTTTAATGATAATCGTTTGATTATTATTGTTTCTTATGGTGCGGTCCACCTGAGCTTTGGATCTGCCTCATTTTTGGGCTCATGCCCTAAAATTATTTGGCAAAATGGATGGACGGTGTGGATATAACACATTCATCACGAGTGGGGTCCAAAAAACTTTGACACTCATGTGCTACACTTCACAATCTGAGTCCTACCTAATTCGGGCCCTTAAAAAATTGTACACAAGACATGTATTAACTTAAAATTTACCAATTAAATTATGGACTGTAATTGCTAACTCAAAATGCCAAAATATTTTGCTTTTTTCTTACTATTTAATATATATATATATATATATATCATATATCATATATATATTTTTAATTTAAAAATAGAAGTATTGTGTAGCTTACGATACACGCTACGCTATTTTGCTACACGCTACAGAGGGTTGAACGCTACGCAACACGCTACCGCTATTTAAAACACTCCTTCAAATATGGTATGAAGTTGTCAAAGAAGTTTTGTAGTTTTGTAATGTTTATGGCCGATGGTGCTAGCAACCAGTCATATTTTAGGTAATGCTTGCAATCGTTGAAAAAAATTAATAAAAGTTGCCATAACTATTTTAGCATGTAAATACCTTACAGCATTCACCCTGTTCCATGCCATATTAGCTATTACACCAACTTCCTTATCTGGTGTGCTGCCCTTGATTTGGCACATGGCACAATGGTCTGTGATCTAGATCATTCATTGGTTGGTCTGTCCATGAATTGTCCAAGGTGGGAAAATCTCACTGGTGGTACAGTCTTAGCTGTTCAACTGGTAACCAACAAATGGGTGAAAGGCAAGGACATTGGTAATTGTCAGCATTGCGAACACCAACAGGATATCTAGTATCATCCATCCAGTTCCAGTGTGATTTGTTGGAGAGTAGTCCATCCACATGCAACCCACCCAACAAGCCTTTCTGCTCACAGCCTGTTGCACACGTGATCAACTTCAGTTCAGTGCATCAAGTCAGAAAATTGGTTGCGCAGTTGCCGATATTTTCTTTTGAACTTTATTGTCTATTCTTTGCAGCAAGTTTCAGATTTTGACTTGTTCACGCTGGATGACATCGATGCTGCTTTTCAAAATGTGACCAGACTGACATACTCTCAGAATTTTCATATTTCTGGTTTGTTTTTAACATCACATATCTTATTTTTATTTTTATTTTTTCCTTCAAGACACTAAAATTAGTCAAGCTGCACCTCACTAAGGTGAATAAACTCACCTGCACATCTGGGGATGCATACAAATCCAGGTCATCCAAATTATGTGCCCCAATCTGGATGGAACGTGGTGTGGAAATTATGTTGGTAGGCTGTTCCTAACCGTTCAACCCTCCAATTGGTAGGCATAATGGTTAAAACTACAATGGTTAGTGATCCAAATATAATGGGCGAAATCAGAGGCGATGCTGGGTCCACGGTCTGGACGATCCAAGATCGGTGTATGCCACATATACAGTGACTTGTTTGTGCCCCTTAGCGAGCTGCAACTTGCCTGATAGCACCCAGACCCTTTTTTTGGAAGTAACCGTCACAAGAGTCCTATATTTCTCAACTATTTTTTCTCAATTCGTTCGTAATAGGTAAAGGAGAGGGGATTGTCATTGCGCCTTATGTAGCAGGACATCTCCTGGGAGGTACTGTGTGGAAGATAACAAAAGATGGGGAGGATGTTATATATGCTGTCGACTTCAACCATCGTAAAGAAAGGTCATATATTCTACTCATGTTATGGAAATTATCTCACACCAATGGGAAGTAATGCATAAACAATACATGCTCTATTGCTGAGTATGGGAAACAAGCTAACTGTTATGGTTTTTCAGGCACTTGAATGGAACTATTCTAGAATCTTTCGTGCGGCCTGCTGTTCTGATAACTGATGCTTACAATGCTTTGAACAATCAGCCATCCAGACGCCAAAGGGATCAAGAATTTCTTGGTAGTCTCATCTCTACGATTGTTTTACAACAAAATGGTTCACCTACAAGCATACATTTTTTACTTCCCTTCGCACTATTTTTCTTCCTTTCATGATTCTTGCTTGTGCATCACGTAAGGATCATTTTTAAGTTTATCATGTATTGTTTCTTGATAGTACCTCTGACTTTGTGGTTTGGGTGAGTTGTTAATAATTATTTGGAAAATGCAAAGGAACTTATGTGAAGGTGATTGAAGGTTTTCTTTCCAGCATGTTTAGCGACATGCAAACCATATCCACAACCTGGACCATTCATCGGGTGCGGGTCATTCTTGTACGATAAAATACTGTTATTTTAAAAAGTAAAAAAGAAAAAAGAAAAGGAAAGAAGGTTTATATTCAGCATACACTTTTGACCCATTAGATGAGTGGGCTGTACTGTTATATTGTTTACCTTGTGCCCCACACAACAAACAGCCTAGATCTCTATGTTTTCCATGCTGGCACAGTTGCCTTGTAAGAAAACCTGAACCGTCTTCCATCAATTCTCCTTAGCATTGATGTAAATATATTTCCACAAATACAATGGGTATTTTAGTGATCATGGACTGCAGTTTTGAACTTTGGAGCTGCTAATGACCATATTTGATTTGTTTTATTTTTTTATTACTTAATAACGTGTATGACCTTGTTATAGAGATAAACTTTACATTCTAATCACTGTTTTAATTAAATTGACTTTCTATAAGTCATGCACAGTTTTCATTTTCCAACAGTGGATGGCACATAACATCATGCTTCATCATCTAAGTGATGCAGGACATGAAAATTAAATATGATATGCAAGATTTCAGGCTTTAGATCATACTAATTTAGAAACAATCACAATAATTCCACATCCCACATGAGATTAAACATTCAACAAGGGGAGTCTACGAGGGTCCAAGCCTACACATGTTAGGGCTGGATCAATTAAAAATTATAGACCAAACAATGCTCAAAGGTAAGTAGATTCATTCACACATGTAAATGATTATTCTCCAATCCAAGGGATTCACATGTTTCAATTCAAGAAAACCTAGGGTTGCAAAAGTGGAGTAGAATTTGGGATTTAGGATTATCTAGAGTTAGGGTTATGGAAATAAGGCGAGAGAGGAGTGAAATAGAGGAGAGAGGCAAACCCGATATGATCCACACGTGTGGACAACGGCAGGGTCAAGACGCACGTGTGTGGGATCTTGTCCGCACGTGTGTGGGGCCCATGAACCAGAAAAGGGCAAGCTTGGGTCTGGTCCGCCAGGGGTGGGCCACCCACACACTAAATTTCAGGCTGATCTGACATCTGGTCTGTGCACGGTGCTCCGCCGAAGTTTCAGCCCTCCTGCAGGGCCTGATTCTGCAAATTTGTTGTAGAGGAAGGATTGGCTGCAAAAGGGGGTGGATTTGGAGAGCAGATGGCTGTGGGAGATGATGAATATAGAGGGTAAGAGGTGAGGGCGATTTGGGATAAGTGTGGCTTCGCACTACGGTAGTCAGCCCTTCGAAGAAGGGAGGGTTTCGCACCCAATTGGATTCCTCAACTAAGAGAATTAGAGAAGCAAGAAAACGCAGAATTTTATTCATAATATTCAATGGGAAAAAAACCTACAAGGGGTTGCCTATTTATAAGAAAACCCTATACTTCAAAAGCCGTGCCATGTGCGCACACTATTATTTAGAGATGAAGTAACAAAAATTACAACTAATCGATGCAATCTAAACTGTTCATGATGTTCCTAATAACGATAATAAGCGAAACGCAAAGTCCTAGATCATCTAGGGTAGTGGGCCACGATCATGAGATCCAATGGTGGGATCCACATGATGATCGGGTCCACTCCAAGGAACCAAAGCACAACCCTCTAATTAAGAGACCCTCCATGGATGTTGTCATTGATCCAGATCGATGGTGGGGTCTTCCTTCTCCTTGCTATGTGCATAGGGGGGTGTGCGTGTGATGCCCCCATCACTAAGCCTTATCCCAATTAATTGGGATTGGTTACATGAATCTTGTTGCGCCATTCTAGTCTATCAAGGGCCAGACCTTTAGTTGGGCCATAGGTCATCAAGTCTTTTCTTACCAACTCCATCCACGTCCTTATGTGCCTTCCCCTAAAAACCCTTTTAGAGCCTTCAACTTACCAACTCACTCCTTCAAATCGGCATAGTTCTTGGTCTTTGTTGCACATAGTCAAACCATCTATGTCTACTTTCCCTCATCTTATTGGCAATTGGTGCTCGAACACTCAATTTTATGCAGGTAAATCTAAGTCCTTTTTATTTGGCAAACTAACAATGCACAAGAACTGAATCTTTCTATCAGCTTCCCTCATTTCTAGTCACAAACTTTCGGGTCACCATCACCATCATAGCCTTCTCTAGCTGGGGACCAGCAAATAACATTATGCTTGCGTTAAAAATCCACGTCTTATTGGTGCGGGTTTTGAGTCTTTGCCAGTCATGGTATTTTTCCATAGGCCTGGTCAGTCCTGTTGTAATTTTGTGTGCTACCTTTTAAATAAATCTAGATTACTCTTGCAAAGAAATAATAATAAAGAAAAAAAAAAAAAAAAACACATTTCTGAATGGTGATCTCCCCAAAACTGAATTTGGAACTCATGTTCGTGGATTGACATAACTTAAATATTAATGGGAGAATAGGTATTTTAATTTGCAATCACGAAAGAGGTGGATGGATTTAAGAAAAAAAAAAATCATGGAAAGAGGTGCTCGGATACCCTACAACATTTGTCGATGATATATGAGGAAGATTGAGAATCCTCTGAATGGCACATCTGCAAGAGCGGCAGACGTGCAAGTTCTAGGCCTTTTATCAAGTGGTCCCGATGATGTACTTGCGGCCAGTCTCTCGCTCAGCAGGTAGGTTGCACATTTATGATAAAAAATGAATGCTAGAGTAAATCGACCAACAGTCCACATTCAATGCATACCTGTGAATGGGCAGAGTGGTCCGATTTTAGTCCAGGTCATGTTCACATGGGACCCACTTGATGAATAGTCTAGATCTTGGACACATATTCCATGCTCGCACGTGTGCGATGGGGAGAATTCTTAATTCTCTCCATGCTATTATCATCAAATTTCTCATCCATGTGGCTTTCTATACCACTAAATCCTCTCTTACCATTTTAAACATTGACTCACACTTTCAATATAGTAATGGGGACATGGCTATGATTTTGTACATTTTTTAGATGCAATAATGAAGGCTCTGAGAGCAGATGGAAACGTACTCCTTCCTATTGATACAGCTGGACGGGTGCTAGAACTCATTTTGATATTGGAACAGGTCAGTGGAAGCAGTCCTTTTCTTTTTTTTCTTCTTTCCAGCAACCTTCAAAGCTTTATGACATGTTGATGGCTGTTGCAGTACTGGACACAACATCACCTGACTTATCCCATCTTTTTCCTAACTAATGTTTCAACAAGCACGATAGAGTATGTCAAGAGTTTCCTTGAATGGATGAGTGATTCAATAGCAAAGTCCTTTGAGCATACACGTGACAATGCTTTTCTGTTGAAGTAAGTTTCCTGCCATTCTTGTCACATATATTTCATGGCCAATTTCACCTTTTGTCTACAATGCCTTTGTGCGTCCTTTTTCTCCTTTCTTGTTCGATTATGGCAGACTGATTACCATTGATAGACATGGACCATATATTAAGATGGGGGAAATAAGTAAATCATGAAAGACAAGCTTTTCAGCATCTATGCATTGGAAGGAGAGATATCTGGAAATTAGGATAATCAACTGCCTATAAATTTGACCAGTATAGAAGCGGCTATAAATTTGGCACTCCATGTTAGGTTCCTATGCATGTGATGATGAGAAGACTTTTCTTTTGTTGAAATCATTCTCTTTTTGACATGTAATGTCGGTTTTTGTTGTTGAAATTGTGCCGTATGTTTTTTGAGGATTTTCTAATTTCTGCCTTCATCTCTTCCTCTAAATTGAGGATTTTCTTGTTGTAATGGATCAAATTCACATGTAGAAAACACTGGAAGGAATTTCTTGCACGAAAGATAGAGATATCTGTGATGCATGTAGATGTACACAAACCTAACTACACTTGAATAAACCCCCCATAAATGAAGCAATAAATAATGGCAATGATACTAGAGATGATTTGTAATAGAGGAAGAGGATGAGGAAAGAAAGAGGGTATTAAATGTGGGTATCATAGGAGTGGATCATTTTCTTTTTTCCTCGATGCTGTGGTATATTAGGACCTTTTTTTTCTTTTTCTTTTTCACAAGTACATTTGATAACCCATGCGATCCTCTCATGCCTCATTGTTTCTATCTGGAATTGCAGGCATGTCACCCTCCTAATTCATAAAACAGAACTTGAGAAAATACCAGAAGGTCCAAAGGTTAGGATGTCGTTTTTCCTTATTGAGTGCATATTTTCAGAATAAAGAAAACTGATACACCTAATTTAGGTTGTTCTAGCATCAATGGCCAGTTTGGAAGTTGGGTTCTCTCATGATATATTTGTTGAGTGGGCAACTGAATCAAAGAATCTTGTGCTGTTTACAGAAAGAGGCCAGGTAAATATATCAGATGACATAACCACCCTTTTAATTTAATTTAATTGTTTGAAAGATGAATCCACCTTTTTTTTTTGATGACATATCCATGCTGTTACTTCCCACATATCTGCTTTTCCATTAATATTAATAAATTATACATGAAAAGATGATCACTTGGATTTTAGCTAATGGTGGATTTCTTCATTATAGAAGAAATGCTATTACAATGCATGCTTCATAGAAGTTCTATGAACTGCCACACCATCCTATTCATTATACTGTATGTAGAAAAAAATGCATCACATGCATTGGGTGGGACCATTGATCTGGTGGTCTACCATGTGGATGGGCGGTAGGTCAAAACTCATAGTGACTGGAAGGCTAGCCATCAGATCACTGTGAGTTTTGCCTGTTGAATGTGGACCATTGACCATTTCTTTAGTCAACCATCCCCCCTTTTCAAGCTGTTGATCGGATTAATATTTTTGGAAGATTACTGAATCTTATTAAAAGAGCAACAATGGAGCAGACGGATACCGCAGTTTGATAACCTTGCATTTTGGGCTATTCCCAATCAACGTGGTCCCCCCAAATTGATGGTCTTGATCACCACACACAAGTCCTATGTGTACTGTAGAATTTTGGTCACACATGTCATAGTAGCATTCCTCTAATTTGAATTTTAAGGATGCCTTGCAAGTCAAAACTTCTGTCGTGCGAGAAAGCCTAGGAAGTTTTGATGCTCGTTCTTTTAGTCTGTTGCCCTTTCTTTTAGTATGATGCCCTTTCTTTTAGTTTGATGCTTTGAACTTTTCAATTATATAATAAACAAGAATGGGGTTCATATATACATACATACAAGATTCTAGAAGCTAGGGGCATCATTGAACTTGCCCATGACCCCATCCTAGAAGCCCTGGTTCGGTGGATCCTTTAGCCCTGGTTCCAATTATAGAGGACTCCATCCTAGAAGCCAGGGTGCCATTGAGATTGCCCAGGACCCCTTGGAGGAAGTGTTGGAAATCTCTCCTCCAAGGGCTTCCTTTGTTTTGGATAACCCAAGGGTGTTGTAGGGGGATCCTCCTTCACCATCAATACCAGTGGATGTCTTGGAAGGCTTGGTAGAAGCAATTAAAAAGAGACGGTGGGTAAGGGAGGCGGTCAGTGATTTAGGAAGACTGTTGGGAGTTGTCTTTGGTAACCGCGATGAAGATTACAATGCACTTTTCAAAGTGGTAACAGAAAAGGGGTTAAGGGTAACAGTGGAAGGAGTTTCTCCTATCGGATCCCCGAGATTTGTGCAGCTTAACATGGAGCTTCATAATCTGGGTGTTGCCCCAATGGGTTTATTGGAAGCCATCCCTTGTAAGAAAAAGAAGGGTGGAGGGGCCGCTAAAGTTTCTCAATGAAGATCTTATTGTGGAATGTGAGAGGGCTAGGCTGCCCCCATAAGCGGTCTCAGGTTAGGGATGTGTATGCGATCGAAAGCTAAGTTGATTTTTCTATAGGAAACCAAGCCGCAATCGATCGACGGAGGTATTGTTAACTCCTTGTGGCAAAAGAAAGGTAAGGATTGGATAGCCCTAAACTCTGTAGGTTCGGTTGGAGGCATTATGCTTATTTGGGATTCCTCCAACAGAACCTTGGAAGATAGTTGGATTGGTCAATTTTCTATAAACATGGTGTTCCGAGAGTCTAGATTGGAGTTCCGTTGGATCTTCTCTAGAGTGTACGGACCATCCAGATCTTCTCTTCATTTGTCTTTTTGGACTGAGCTTTCTTCAGTGATTGATAGATGGAACCTCCCTTGGGTGGTTGGAGGAGACTTCAATGTGATCTATTTTTCTTTTGAGCGTCTTAATGGGTCGCGGATCATGACTTCTATGAAGGGGTTTTCGGAATGGGTGGGCAAACATGGAATATTGGATCTGCCTATGGGGAGTGTCACATTTACTTGGTTTAACGACAGATCTCCTCCAATGATGTCTCTCCTTGATAGTTTCCTTGTCTCTCTTAACTGGATCCACCATTTCTCGTTTGCTTGCCAAAGAGGCATGCCTAAACCGGTGTCTGACCATTGCCATGTTTTGTTAGAAATTGAAGAACTTAATTGGGGCCCTAAACCTTTTCAATTGAATTGGCGTGGATGGAAATTGAAGGTTTTGGAGATTTGATTTCTAAATGGTGGGCCTCCTTTGTCATTGATGGACTCCCAGGTTTCGTTCTGTTTAAAAAACTTCAAATGTTGAAATTCAAACTCAAATCTTGGCATTGTGAGGTTTTTGGATTGAGAGAAGCATAAATGTCCTCCTTGCCTGCAGCTATTCAAGAAGTAGATGTAAAGGAGGAAGCCGGTCTTTTATCCGAGGAGAACAATGCTGCAAGATCTCATCTTTCCTCCAATTATTACGCTAGATTGAAAGAGGAGGAGATAAAGTGACGTCAGCGATCTCGGGCAACTTGGCTAAAGGAGGGAGATCACAATACTAAGTTCTTCCACGGTATGGCCAATGCTCAGTGCGGACAAATTCTATTTCCTCTCTTGCCATTGATGATTTCTTGGTGTCAAACAAGAATACCATTTGGAACTCGATTGTTAATTTCCACTCTCAAGTTACTAGTAGTTGATGATGTGGATTGTCCTAGTATTGATGATTTGTCTTTTCGATCAATTTCAGAAGAAGAAGCTATGTATCTCGAAAGGCCTATAAATCTCAAAGAAATTAAAGTAGTTATTTGGGGATTAGGGAGGGATAAGGCTTCTAGCCCAGATGGCTTTCAAAATAGCGTTTTCCCAATCATTTTGGGAAATTGTTAAGACTGATTTACTATCGTTTATTCTAGAATTGTATGATCATAATAGATTATCTTCTGAGTTGGGTAGCATTTTTCTGGCCCTAATTCCCAAACTAGAAAGAGCCCAAAACATAAGGGCCTGTTTGGGAGCGTGGATTTGGAACCCCCTAGATTCGGAACCCCCTGGATTTGCAATCCTCACAGTGTGTTTGGCACCCTAGAGTGTGAATCAACTTTAATCCAAAAATGCCTATGCATAGTATATTTACCAGGGTTTCAATTTAATTACTAAATCAACTTTAATATCTCTAATTAGTGAGATATATAATTTTTGACACTATTGTTGTGATAAGCCCGTTGAAATATATGCCTTGCCTGAAAATGATGAAATTCCAAGTCTCGGATGGACCACAAGCACAAGATCATGTCTGAGTGACTAACTAACGATTTTTAATCGTTGATTAATATGGACAATGTTTGGACGGTGCTAGTTTACATGGACAATGTTTGGACGGTGCTGATCATCATTAGTGGGCCATGTGCCCAATAGAATGATAGTGTACAGTGACATACATGTCACACTTGCAACGATTGAAATGATTTTAGGTGTAATCCAAGCTCTCACCGTGGATTGCAAACCCCCTCAAAGAGGGGATTAGAAACCCGCTGGATTTGCAACCCCCAGTTACTTTATGCGCCAAACAACCAAGGGGATTTGAAACCCCCTCCAATCCCCTCCAATCCACAGTGCTAAACGACCCCTAAGGGATTTTCGCCCAATCAGTCTCCCTAGTGGTCCCTACAAAATTCTTTTGTAAAGTGTTGACTCAAAGGTTGAGTTGTGATCTCTAAGGTTCTCTCCCTTTCAGTTTGCCTTTGTGGATGGTAGGCAGATTGTGTGCTTATTGCAAACGAATGTTTGGACGCGAGAGAATAGATCGAGCATCCTATGTAAGCTTGATCTTGAGAAAGCCTACGATCATGTTGACTAGGCTTTTCTTGATTATTTGCTGGAGAGGATGAGATTTGGTTTTAAGTGGAGAGCTTGGATTAAAGTTTGCGTATCCTCTCCTCAATTTTCTGTGTTAATAAATGGATCACCATTTAGATGCTTTAGAGCCTCAAGAGGTCTTTGGCAGGGTGACCCCCTATCCCCCTTTCTTTTCGTTCTTGTGACTGAAGCTCTTAGTGAAATGCTAAGTAGGGGCCAGGAGGAAGGCCTATTCAGGGGCTTCTCAGTTAGAAACCCCCCATTACACGTATGCCATCTTCAATTTGCTGATGATTCATTGTTGTTCTGTGAGGCAGATGAGAATATGGTGACCTTTTTTAGTATGACCATATGTTGGTTTGAGGTAGTTTCAGGTTTGAAGGTCAACTTCTAAAAGTGAAATTTATGGGATTAATTTGCCTTTGGAGGTATGTATCTCTTGTGCTGATTTCTTTAGTTGCAAGGTGCGTTCTCTCCCTACTCTCTATTTGGGGTTGTCCTTGTGTGTTGGAAAACCTCCTCTATTCTCGTGGGATAAAATTATAGAAAGAATAGAGAGGAAGCTCTCTACTTTGAAACTAAATGTTCGGTCTCTGGGTGGTAGGCTAAATCTGATTAAGGCCTCCCTCTTGAACCTGCTGATATACTTATTGTGTCTATTCCAGTGTCCAAAGTCCGTAATCTTGAAAATTGACAATCTTCGAAGAAAGTTTTTGTGGCAGGGGAGTAGTGCCTCTAGAAAGTTCCCCCTATTAAACTGGAGGGAGGTATGCACTCCTTTCAATGGAGGAGTGGATATGAAGAACCTTGAGATTGTTAATAAAGCTCTCCTAGGCAAATGGATTTGGAGGTTTGGAATAGAGACGGATAGTCTGTGGCGTCAGATTATAGCCGCAAAATATGGCACCTCACCACTTGGGTGGTGGACTAAAGACTCCTCTTTGTATCGCGCGTCCTTTATTTGAAATGGTATTGATAAGGTGGCTCCGAGTATCTTTGATAAGGTGTCTCACTCTCTCGGGAATGGCGCAAAATTAGATTTTGGTTGGACCTTTGGTGTGATTTCCCCACTCCGGCTGAATCCTTCCCAACCCTTTTCACTATCAGCCCAAATCTAAATATTGCGGTGGGAGACTGTTTTGTTAATAACGATGGTGGAGGAATTTGGATACCCCCATTTAGAAGAAATCTTTTAGATTATGAGATTTGGGAGTTTATCCTTCTCCTTTATTGCTTGTAGGATTTTTCACCCTTGTCCAATAGGAGGATTCAATCCATTGGTTGCTGTTGAGTTCAGGCTTCTTCTTGGTCAGATCCTTCTATAGACATCTCGCAGCCCCTGCAATCTTAGTCACTTGTTGCCACACGGGCTCACTGTGGTTTTATGGTGTGGCTCCTAAAGTAGTGGCTTTTGGATGTCTAGTTGGTCGAAACAGAATCCTAACAATAGATAACTTGAGAAAAAGAGGCACGCACCTTCCTAATGCGTCTCCCCTCCGTTTAGGTGCAGAGGAATCCGTGGACCACCTTTTCATTCATTGCCCCTTCTCTATTTGTGGTGGAGTGTTTTATACTTGGTGGGAGTGTCGTGGGCAACGCCGAATTCTGTAGATCAACTCTTCTACAATTGGCATGCAGAGCTCGGAGGAGCTCTAGGAAAGAGAAAATGTAGAATCCTTCTTTTAGCAGTTTTTTGGCTATGTAGGCGGGAAGAAATAATCGTTGTTTTAGAAACCTGAGTGTTTCTTCAGTTGGTGTGTTCTCGAGGGGGTAGTTTTGTTTTGGGATTGGGCTCCTTAGTTATTGTAATCGAGGGTTTTTACTAGTTGAGGGACCGGCTGTTGTATTTCATCCTCTCTTGTTTTAGGTGTTTTCCCTGTATAGTTTTCTTTTCTTTTCTTCCTTTTTTTTTTTTTTCCTCTTTTCTTCAGGTTCTGTAGCTGTGGGTCTGTATCTCTTTCCTTCCTACTTTAATAATATTCTCATCTTTAAAAAAAAAAAAAAGATTCCAGTCCCATCTCTCTCTCTCTACCTACATGTACTTGTCATTGTCGCATAGAGATGGAGTTCGATGAGAGTCGATCATGGAGAGAAACCTAGAATTGGCAGTCTAGAATCCAGAAAGCATCTGATTCTGTTAATTGGGAATTTCTGATCTATTTATCGAGGCGCATGTCATTCAGGGAGAGATAGCTAAAGTGGATTAAAGAGTGTATTTCATCAATGTGGTTTTCCATTCTCATTAATGGCTCCCTGAAAGGTTTTTTTAAGGGGGAAAGAAGTCTTCAGCAGGGAGATCCACTATCGCTTCCTCCCCCCCCCTATTCTCTATCATGAGGGATGCTTTATCTCAGATATAGTCAGGTCTGCGTCTCTGAGGTTAATTCAGAGAATGTGACATGACAATGGCAAAGTCTCAATGACTCATTCCTTATATGCACAGGACACCCTTCTGTTTGGGAAAGGTTCGATGGAGGAAGCATCCTATTTTCGCGACATTCTTGTGTGCTTTGAAGTGGTTTCTGGGCTGAAAGTTCTCTAAGAGCTGCATCTCTGGTAGTGATCTCAAGATGGTCCATCAGATTACTTGGGTGATTAGTCGTGGAGTGTGTAGTCTAATTAAGAATCTGGGAGTGCCGATCTATTTGGGAAGACCTAGATCTGACATATGGAATTCCAGTATTGGAAATATGTCTAGTAAACTAGCGTCCTAGAAAGGGGGATTACTCTCTTTGGGCAGGAGGTTGGTGCTTATCAAAGTTGCTTTCTCTAGGTCCCAGTGTATATGCTTTCCCTCCTGCACTGCCCTGTCAAGTTGACTGAAATGATGGAAACCTTGTAGAGAAACTTTGGTGGAATGACAAAGTTGGGGCCCACTGTGGCTTGGGAAGAGGTCCACAAACCAGTTAGGGAGCTTGGAATGGATTCAGACTATCAGCATAGCTTTGCTGTTCAAGTGGTGGTGGAGGCTAGGGTGTGGCGACACAGAAGTTGTTAGGAGGTTTCTAGCAGCCAGATATTTGATGGACTCCAATGGTTGGGATGTTAAATCAGCTTCCTGCAAGAAGGGTGTCTTTCCATGGAGAGGCATTTCCTGGGCAAAAGGCTTTGGCTGCAACTTTCTAAGTTTAAAAGTTGGTAATGTATCTAGGATCAGATTCTGGAGAGACAACTGGTGTTAGGAATCTGCTCTTTGCGATGAGTTTGTAGACCTGTTCAGAATCGCTTCGAATACAAAAGGCTTGGTGGCTGAGATGTATTAGGGCATGAGTGGGGCAAGAGTTTGGGGCCCAACTTTTAGGAGAAATCTGAAAGATTACCAAGTTTCAAGCTTTGATGACCTCTTAGAGTGTTTATCTGCCATCTACATTCCTTGGTCGGGCAATGACAGGCATTTGGTGGCCTAACAGAGACGGTCAGATCTCTGTGAGCTCTCTCTCATCTACCATCTCCAGCTCCTCCCCTTCGTGTTCTTCATATTTTAGCTGGCTATGGTCAGTGCCTGTGCATCCAAAAATTGGGGCTTTCTCATGGCTAGTCTTGGAAAAATTTTCGACTGTCAATCAGATTAATTGCTACGGGCTGGTCATGTTCAATGGATGTGTGTTATGCTATAAAGCAGAAATGGTCTAATCACCTGTTATACACTGTGAGTCAACCAAGAAAATCTGGGAGTGGGTCTTTAGTCTTTACTTAAATTTGAGATGTGCTGGGTTTTCCAGGAGTCGGTGGCTCAGCTGGTTTCCAGTTGGGGAAATTTTTTTGTGGGCCAAGACCATGAATGTGGTAATGTGGTCTGCTTGTTGGAATGGAATAACAGAATCTTTAATGGAAAGTATGCAGCCCTGCCAGCCTTGTTTAACAAGATCATAAAGATGCATATAGAATGGGTTAGGTTGGATTGTAGGCTCTGGAATTCCATGACATCCGATTCAGAATAATCAGAATAATTGGGTCGAATATTTCCAGTTGAATTGGAAAAAATCAGTTGTGCCCATCAAGTGGAGCACTCCCCCAGAGGGCTGGTATAAAACCAAAATCGACTTTTGCTCCTTTGGTAACTTGGGTCCCGCAGGAGTTGGTAGCTCAGTTTGAGATAGCAGTGGTGTTCTTCTTGCTGAATTCTTGGGTCCAATTGGTGTTGTGGACTTGAATGTTGCAGAAGCTAAAGCTGCTCTGCAAGCTGGTCAATTGGTAATCACTTTCTCTTTTCTTCTAGCTATTGTTGAAGGGGATTCAGCAAATGCGTTCAGTTGGGCTAAATCCAAAATTTGCCCCTGGAGGATGGGTAATATTACGGAAGAATTGATGGACTTGGTCAGCTGCAACAGGGTGCTTTTTGAGAAAATTAGTAGCTCAACAAATGAAAGGGCATATACTTTAGTAAGAAGGGGGTTTTCCTTGTTTTATCAGTTGTGGATAGGAGATCTCCTTATTGTATTATTATTATTATTTTTTTTTTCCCTGTTTTTCTTGATCGTTGCTCTCTAAGAAAATGAATATCCTTCAAAAAAAAAAAAAAAAATAAAAAATAAAAAATCAAGAATTTGCAGTCTTAGATTCAGATGCTCACTGTGACCACAGATTCTAGCTTGCAACACTTGCAGCAGATTGTATATTGATTCTGAACACCTAGATCTCTTCAATAGCAGCATTTGCAGGGTACAGGCTAGTAGAGAACACATGGAAATGAAGAAACAAGGAATAAACAATGGAAGGATAGACACTTGGGGCCCTTTTGAACAGACCTACCATCCAAAGGAACTTTTGAGGCATAAACCTGCTTTTAATCCAAGTAGGGTTCTTGCTGTGCATTTGGAGGCACTATGCGAACCCTGTTTCACCATCCTGCTCGACAAAATAGGCACTAAAATGCTGACTCGAAGAAAACCAATCTGATTGGTTTTCATTGAGTCGACTGAAAAATAGGCTTCCACTTTCTCTGGAAACTCCCTTTAGTGCAAGTACATCCAAATAGGCCAAAAAAGAATGACCAGAACGGCCGCTATGGGGGCCATAATGGCTGGTACGGCCCATATTGTAATGGTAATGGTGGTGACCGTTACGATCACCGTTACCATTATGGAATACCTTGATCCCATGTCTGTGCAACCATATGGCCTTCTAGGCCTGTACAGTTATACAAAGGGCCTTTTCTAACATATATAGTTTGTTACTGGTTGGACTTTCTAGTAGGCCTCCACAATTAACTTGACCTGTGAGGTCTCTGGTTCAAGTCCAGGATGGCCTAACTGCTCCAGGGAAAGCTCAACTGGTCATCGTTTTAGCCATCCAATTGATGCTTTGGGTCCCCAGGGTGTTGGATGGCTAATCTGATTGGATCTCTGAGACCCACAGCCCAACAGAACGGCAAATAATGGCCTGGTCTTCGTCAAGCAGCAGTGGGATCCAGTGGTGGACCCAGATTGATAATCCAATGGCCTGTCCTGAATTACAGTCACCCAAACTTGCGGTGCTTGTTCTGTCTATCAGTTCGGTATTCCTGATGCAATGGAACAGCTTGAGGCACTTAGTTTTGGATATGGACTCATCACTGCAATTGGATCTTGTTTCAGTGGAGATGTTTCTCATAATGTTATCTGATGGACTAGACATGAATTTTCCTTGAACACATCATTTTTTAGCACTGAAGTATTGTTCTTGACAACAGAAGTTATTCAGAGATCTGATACCCAAGCAAATTAGTAGGGGTGTCACTGGTCCAGTTTCGGCTGGGCTTGGGTCAACCATCAACCAAAGTCTAGATTTCTACCAGCCCATGGGCCTGGAAATCAGGTTTGAACCATGCTCATAACAGCCACAAATGAATGGTCATTAACCTGGTTCAGGCCAGGCTTCAAGAGGAATGTTGTTAAAGCTGGGCTTGCTGGCGTGTTTACTTCTCAGGCTTGAAAATCAGGCAGGTGCCTAGCCTGGTCCAGCCCGATCCTTGGGCCTTCAAAATGGCTCTTGAACCTGGCCCTCGGTGGCTTATGCCTGGAAGCCGCCAGTCCAACTTGACAACCAGCAACTGGTAGCTAGGCCTACCAGTTACATAGGGTCAATTATCTTTTTTGATGGTTATGAAAGGATGCCTATTCCTTGCTGTCCTCAAGCTAGTTACTCTCCTTCTAAATTAGAAATTTGTATATTTTTAAATTAATTTTTCTTTCTTTCATTGTTGATGAAACTACCTTGATATTTATCACTTAATTTTATTGGCCTCCCTTTTCATTGAGCGTATTCATTCTCAAGCTATAATATATTACTTGGAGAAAGTTACTTCCTCTAATTTTGGATGCTTTAATACATTATTATACCTGGATGGAAGTTATGAGAGTGGTTTTATCCAATTGTGAGAACTTTTATTTTGTTTTGCTTTATGATAGTGCTTTCCTCGGGTGTATTTTTTGAACTAATTTCCATTTGAAATGTTTTGTTGAAATAGTCTCCCATGGTTAGGTGATCAAGAAAGTTGATTAAATGAACCCTATGGTGGGTGACCATGCCCCAAAAGATCTTTCCTCACAAGAAATCTTAAATTTACAATCAATGGCTTGCAATAGACAAGAAAGAAGATGCATTAATGCTTCGTTCAACAGAAAAAAAAATGTAAAAAATTTGATGGTTAGGATTTTCCAATCACTGTGATTTTTTGGGACAATGTCTATCCTTGTTTGCCCCATCACATTAGTGGTCTGTTCAATGTCCATGCGTCCCACTTGTACAAAGTTACAATCCCAAAGATTGAGGGTACAGTACAGCTCCCTAGGCTGAAGACCATTATATCTCATCCTGCAGTAATCTCCACAAGCTGCGTTTTATGCTGTGTACAGGGGGTGGTTCTGTCACTTGACTTCTGAGTTCATGTGCCAGTCACAGCCCATTGCTCATTTTGGGCTTGCACAATTTTGGTGTACAAATCCTCCTGATGCAATCCTTCCATGTCCAGTACGTGCTTGAGCATAGACCCACTCTTTTGATTGGTGCTTGGCATTATTGGATCTTCTGTAACTTTCAAAATAAAAAATAAAAAATCATTGGATCTTCTGTCAGATGTACGAGGTTAAAATCAAATTGATGCAGTTATCCCCTTTCAGGTGGCGGTTTCCAGCACATTTTGGGTTTTTGATAACTCTCTTTGAGAGGCCTTGTGGTCTATAAATATTTAACTATCTAAATATGTAGGTGTTAAGAGATGTCGTACATACAGGTTATTGCATATCTGTGAATGGGATCTGTAAATATGCAAGTACTAGTATATGATAATAAAAGAAATGCACCTGTACGTTTCTTGGGGAGTTGGCTCTTTCTACATACGCATACCAATATGAAGGCTAATATCGATCCATGTCATTACAAATACCAATATGAATTCCAATACCGATACTGCAATTAATTTGGTTCAGATGGATATCAAAATAAATGTTCATGCTTCAGGCACTGTGGCTTTGGTCAGTTGTACGTTAACATGCATCTGACACCATGTTTCTTTTCTTTCTTTTTTCTTTTTTCCCCATATTCAGTTTGGAACATTAGCTCGCATGCTTCAAGCGGACCCACCTCCTAAAGCTGTAAAGGTTACTATGAGCAAGAGGGTTCCCTTAGTTGGGGAGGAGTTAGTAGCTTATGAAGAAGAACAAAACCGAATAAAAAAGGAGGAAGCTCTAAAAGCTAGTCTTGTCAAAGAAGAGGATTTAAAAGCATCCCATGGACCTGACACTAATACGGTTGATCCAATGGTAATCGATGCCATCACCACTCATGTCTCATCAGATGGTATGCTCCATGTCTGCTTGGTGCCAGATCCTTGTTTTCCATTAGGAATTTACTCGATATTTGAGTGTCATTTTCAATGTGATAATTGGGGTAGTTCGATACATTTTTTCGTTTTACATATTAATTTTAGACCATTTAGATATGCTCCTTTGTGCCTGGCGGCTTGCCTGGCTACGCCCCTACATGATTCTGCTTGCTTGCCCTTTGGGTGTGCATGCAGTGGTTGGACTGGGTTCAATGCTGGTTGTGACTTGTGACCATGTTGGCATGTTAGTGGTGTCAATATGAGCCTCTGCCATGTCCTGTTCCAAGAACTTTGGTAACAGAGGAAGGTTGATGTTTGGTGGGCAGCCAATTGTAAGACTTTTGAAAATCTACCATTTGAATTCTACCTCGAATTTCTGGGAGAAGGGCTTAAGATGATGATGAGTTAGATATGTGCTCCTTGGAGGGAGATCTACGTAACACTATGGAAGCATCTTAGGAGTTAAATAGCATATCTCATCAGAGAATGCCGATTGCAGATAACTTGTTGCACATTTTTTGTGCTTGAGTTCCCATATCGACACATGGCAGAGGTGTTCAAGATCTGGACCACACATCTAGCAGGCCCTTCCATTTATGGGCCATCTCTGAAAGTAAAGAGTGGGTAGATGATCCTTATTACACTCTGCATATTTTGTCCCTGTACTAATCAAGTGATTTGGATTATTAAATTGTCCTGATTTTTGTGCCAGAGTCCATATAGGGTTATGCCCTGCTACACGCACGGTCCAAACTTTTGAATGTCTGTCATGTGTTTCCACAGAACTCGCCCATAAAAAAGTAAGCAATTAGGATTCCTCTTGTCAACATCAGAGTGAGAGAAAATTCTTCAAAGGATAACTGGGTAAACTTTCAACGGTAAGTAGCAAAAAAAAAAATAAAAAATCCTATATCATAACAGGTGATCAATGCAGCGTACCATGCAAAACTTGAATCCTCTCTTCTGCATGGGTGAAAAAATTGTGATCTTTATCTTGGGTGATAGGAGGCTTGCAAACACACAAAGCCATGTCATGCGAGTATCTTTTTATTGTTCTTGGTCAAGTAGTCATATAATTCTTTTTGTTGTTGCCGATATAAAAGTCTTTATCTTGGAAATTATCTTGTATACCAACATAGTTCACTTGGATACTTGAATAGCCGATTCAGCTGAGTCCATTATTATTATTATTATTATTTTTAAAGAAAAGAGATTGAATTAAGAAGCAAAGAGCTTACAGAAGGGGCTGCTGAGATAGCAGAACCAGTAACCTACACGCCTAGAAATAAAAGATTATAGTCTTTAAGACCTAATACATAAACTACCCATTCGATTAACAGCTTTTTCGCAAAAGAATCCACTACTTGAGCCAACGCCTGATTATCATTGAAACGTCTGTCATTTCTTTCTTTCCAGACTGCCCACCAAATGGCCAGAATAGCCATCCTCCAGATACGGGTTTTGATTTTCCCCAACTTAAACCCATGCCAATAGGCTAGCATCGCGGAAGCCGAATTCGGAATACACCCATTGACATTGAATCTTAAAAAGAAATCCCGCCAAATCTGGGCTATGAAGGGGCATTGAACTGACTGGAAATTACATGTAAAGTTAGAGTTTGATGGGCTCTACTGTTAAGCCAAGAGTGGAGAAATTACCAACGAGAAGTCGTGTGTGTGATTTTAACTTATTTCTCAATATGCCCATTTGAAATTTGGCCATTTGCTAATATTTAGAATTCATGTTGCGGTTTTCTTCCTCTTGTTTTTTGGCCATGTGCAATGGAGACCAAGAACTGCACCTGTTAGGAGCGAGTTGGTTCAAGTTGAAGGCTCTATAAAAGGGGCAAGGGGAAGGCCCAAAAGGGTGTGGGTGGAGGTAGTAAGAGAAGACTTGGGGACCTATGGTTTAATCGAGGATATGGTCCATGGTAGAGTGGAATGGCTGAACAAGACTTGTGTAGCTGATGCCAGTTAGTTGAAATAGCGCTTAGATGATGATGATGATGGTGGTGAATAGCATATTGTACTTATTATATGTGAAGAAAATCCCAAAATAAAAGGCTAACAATAAACCTAAAATTAGTCTTTTGTAAATATAAAAAATTCTTTTAACTCACAAGTTGTGCATACCATTCAGTTTCTTTTCACAGGTGGTGCCTAGATGTGTTCGCTGCGTGTTTGTCCCCATGCGTCTACATGGCATGATAAAATGCTGTGTCATTGAACTTTTCAAGAAAAAAAAGGTCACAAATTAAGAATCTTGGTGGATAATACTTTTTTTAAATATGATTTGGCACCGAGTAACTGATTAACACTAGCCCACTGATATTTTTGCAAATATGATGATCCTTTCATTTTGACTGACATTAGCCAACCCAGATTAAAGTGTTTCCCAACTTTTCAATCAAAACATTGTCTTCAAAATTGGTAAGGGCAATGGGGTTTTTCCAAAATATGTAAAATTTAGCTGGATTCTAACACTCAGTAGTATTTTTTGAATTGTGCAATCTTTGATTACCGACTTTGACAGCCATTGTGAAACGATCATGAGAATTTAGGTAGTGGATGCAAGAATTGTTGAATACAAGGTCATGGGTGTGGGGAAGTGTTTGTTTGTTTGATGTTTGAGTTGATTTTGGATGGTTGGAGGTCGGAAATAGTCCCTTTACCGATGCCGACATAATGAATCATTGAAGACCGTTGCTCTCTCTCTCTCTCTCTCTCTCTCTCTCTCTCTCTCTCTCCCTCCCTCTCTCTGTATGTGTGCGTGTGTGTGATTGAGGGGGGAATCATTTGTTTAAAAGCCTAGGAAGTGGGAACCAGATGTGGGCCAATGAAAAAGTTTGAAGGAGTGGGTGCAACTAAGACTGTACCTTCCAACTTGATTGATGGACCTAAAATCAGTGTTCGAAATATCGGTATCACGTTACGTATCGCACCTTTGGGATAGGTATATGTATCGGTTATCGCATGCAATATATCAGTTGTATCACGTACTGTATCGCTGTTGTTGGAAATATGGGGGAATTGGTTAGTTTTTTCAATGAAACTTCAGTGATTGTTAAAAAAGACATCAACACGCACTTATAAATCTAAACATTACAAAAAATAAGTGCACTCAATAGGTTTTGTTTGTATGAGGTCCTAATCTATGCGTTGTCTATCTGAATTGATGCAAGTATATTCATATAATTTATAAATGTAAGTAGACGTATGGAAACACAAACAATACATTCAAAAGCAAAAGAAGAATCACTAGATCAGGTTACATACATGTTTGATTTTATATTTGGACACAAGGATTGCAACTGATTTGCGAGAAAGTGGAAAATTTTGTTTTTGTTTTTTTTTTTTTCAAATTTTCGCAACTCAAGCCATCTCCTCCAAATCTCGAAATCAAAGCTCACAATCCATGATTTTTCATGCAAAACATGAAAAACCATGGATTTGTATTGTTTGACACTGATTTAACATGATTTACAGAATAAGAAGAAGAAGAAAAAAAAAAGGATTGAAAATCGAAAATTCTCAACAGATCAAACATGTGAGATATATCGCACTACTTGTGAGTTTCGTATTGCATGGGTGGGATACAAGATATATCGTGGGATATATCAGTCAATATCATCAATATTTAAAACACTGCCTAAAATACAATGAGTGTCTCGATCACAAAAGGGTACAAGTGTTACAACCCCTTTACCCATAAGAAATATGTATTGGCCAATGTGACCTGCTTTGAAGATATTCCGTATTTCTTTGATGAAGGACAATCTCTACATAACCCTCTTACTAGTCAGGGGGAGTCTTAGTCCAGCTCTATACCTCTTCTCATCACTTGTTTTGATGACGACCCTACTCCATCGGTCTCTAAGCCTGTCCTTGTATATCATTGATAGATAAAATCCTCTATTAATCAGTCGTGCATCATTTCATCTACTTCAGTTGGTGGTCAAGGTATAAGCTCTCCATCTCTTGATGATCTTCCAATTGCTTTGTGCAAACCTTTATATTCGTGCGCAAAGCATCCCATCAACAATTTTGATTCTTATAATTGTCTTTCGCCTTCCTTCCAGTCTTTTGTAGTTTACATATCCTCATTTGTTATCCCACATACTTTGAAAGAAGCTATCCGTAGCCTTTACTGGACTCTAAGGCTATGATGGAAGAAATGCAGGCATTGGAAAATAACAATACCCGGGAGCTCGTTCCCTTACCTCCAAGAAAACTTACAATTGGATATCATTGGGTTTATACTATCAAGTATCTTCTTGAAGGTTCTGCTGAGCGGTATAAGGCACAACTAGTTGCAAAGGGTTACACTCAAACGCATGGAGTATATTACTTTGAGATGTTTTCTCTTGTGGTCAAGCTTAACTTAGTACGTGTGGTTATCTCCTTGGCGGTCAACTTTTCCTAGCCCATATTTTAATTAGATGTAAAGAATGCATTCTTGCATGGTGATCTTGCTGAGGAAGTCTATAAGGATCAGCCCCCCGGGTTCTCTACAAGTCACACTTCGCCTCTCATATGTCGACTCAAGATGTCCATTTACGGTCTTAAGCAATCTCCACATGCCTGGTTCGACAAATTCAGTCATGCACTTCTAGACTTTGGATTTGTTCGTAGCCAAGCCAATCACTCGTTGTTCATCTTTCATCGACCTACCGGGATTATGGTGTTGATTGTTTATGTAGATGATACTGTGTTGTCCAATGATGATACTATAGGAATGGTAGCAGTTAAATCTTTCCTCTAGGCTCGGTTTGAGATCAAGGATCTTAGGGTTCTTCGCTACTTTTTGGGCATTGAAGTTGCACAATCTAAATCTGGGTTGTGCTCTCTCAAAGAAAATATGCTCTTGATCTCCTCTCTGAGACTGGAATGCTTGGGTGTAGGCCTGCTACCACTCCTGTGGATGCGACTCACAAGATTAGTCCTAAATCCTAATGATGGTGAACTTCATCTTGATCCAGGGATGTATCGAAGATTAGTTGGTCGCCTTATCTATATCACCATCACTCGACCAGATCTTTCCTATGTTGTGAGTGTAGTGAGTCAATTCATGCACGCCGCTCGTACCACACATCTCACGGCCGTGTATCGTATCCTTCAGTATCTCAAATCTGCTCCTAGCAAAGGTCTACGTTTTCAACGACATGGTCACCTTCACTTGTCAGGTTACTTTGATGCTAATTGTGTTGACAGTCTCCATGATCACAAGTCTACATTTGGATATCGTACATTTATTGGTGGCAATCTTGTCACCAGGAAGAGCAAGAAACAATATGTCGTGGCACGATCCTCTGCCGAGGCCGAGTATCGGGCAATGGCTCATGCGACATGTGAATTTATTTGGCTTTGAACTCTTTTACAGGAACTCAACTATAATCCTTCAAGTCCCATTTCTTTGCATTGCGACAATCAGGTTGTCATTCACATTGCCAGCAATCCCATTTTCCATGAACGCACAAAGCACATTGAGATTGATTGTCATATTAGTCGCGAAAAGGTTGCCAACAAGGAGATTGTAACTCCTTCTGTTCGCTCCGGAGATCAGTTGGTCAATGTTCTTACCAAGTCTCTTACTTGGGATGCTCTTCTTTGTATCTCTAGTAAGTTAGGCATGATCGATATCTATGCTCCAAGTTGAGGGGGAGTATAGAGCATGGAAAATGCAAGTTGTGTATTTTCTTTATGTTCCTTTTTGGGTGAGTGCATGTGTATGGGTTTGTGTGCTCCTGTGGAGTATATAAGTATATCTCTAGCAATATAATAAAAGGTGTGTGTTACGGTTTCCCTCTCTAACACAACCACAAGCTTTCCTCCTCTCACATTTTTCTTCCTATTCCCTTTTCTTCTTTTCTCCCATTCTCTCCCTAAATCCATCTAAACCAATTGTTACAAAACCTTTTTTGTATACCTAACCTTGCTACAAAGCCTTTGTAGCATGAGCTCTCTAAAGTTGTGTTTGTGCAGGCAACATGCAAAGAAGAGAAGAAGTGGGTATGGGCTACTCCTAGGATGGAGTTGAAAGGAAAAAGATGCCCTCGGGTTGAAGGGCTACGTGAATGGAAAACTGAAGGATTTTTCCCTTTCCACAACTAGAGGTGGGCATCGAGCCAAGTCGAGTCGAGGTGGGCCAAACTTGGCTTGGCTTGTCCATGATGTACTCGAGTTCGAGCTCGAGCTCGAGCTTGACCTCGAGCTCAACATTGAAGCTTGGCTTGTTTGCCAAAGCTGTCGAGTTGAGTTCAAGTCGAGCTAGTGGTTCGAGTCGAGTCAAGTTTACCTCAAGTCGAGCTCGAGCTTGTTGGGTGAGAGAGTAATGGATTCTGTTCTTGATCCTCCTCCATTGATGAAAAATTCAAAAATCTTAAGAGAATCAAAGCAAAACCCGATGAAAAAATCAAACAAAGCTTCGAATCAGATGAGGAAACCTGTAAGAACCGATCTGTTCTTGATCTTCTTCCACCAGCAGAAATCCAAGTATTAGAAAAGAAATAGAGCAGAACATAGATTAGAAATCCAAGTAAAGAGCTCTAGCCAATCAGATCATTGGATTTCCTTGAAGCTCTAACAAATCTGAGAAGAACCCATCTCGGATTTCATGGGTTTCTCGCCTAAGAAGTAGATCTCAAGATATTGAAATCATACTATTGTGGAGCTGAAATGAAAACTGGTGGTGGTGGTTCGGGTGGGCATGCGGCTGGTAATGGGTAGACAGAGAAGAAAGGAAAAGGGAAGGGGGTGCGTGCGGTCGGGTAGAGACTCTAGGGTTTTTTTTTATTTTTTATTTTTTATTTTTAAGTTTAAACTTAAAACTTATATATATATATATAATATTTAATATATTTATTAATCAAGCTCGAGTTTGAGCTTCGAGTCGAGTCGAGTTGAAATGCCCCCTGGTCGAACTTGGCTTGAACTCAACTCGAGCTTCAAATAATTAGCTTGGCTTGGCTTGAATCGGTCATTCAAGCCGAGTCAATCCGAGCTGACTCGAGCCGAGTAGAGCAAGCTTTTCGAGCTAGCTTGACTCGTGAACAACCCTATCCACAACTAATTACTGATTACAGGGGCAAAAATGTCCAAAAGTTACTCGCAATATATATATATATATATATATATATGTATATGGGAAAAGGTACAATGCGCTCGAGCTGATGATAAGCTTATCGTGAGGTCGAGCTGTGGGCCCCACCGTGATGCGTGTCAACCATCAACACCGTGCATTTGATGGGTACCCTTTAAATTATGGGATATCCCAAAAATCAGCCGTATACGGAACTCAGGTGGGCCATACCATCTAAAATTATGTGAAGACACCGTTAAAACATATAAAAGCACTTGGTGGGGCCCACCTGAGTTTTGCATGCGCCTAAAACTTGGTCTGAACCCTCATTCAAGTGGGACACACATAATGGATGGGCTGGATTTGCAAACCACATCTCGGTGGGCCCTCAAAAATGGTTATGAATGTTTTAATGGTGTACGGCCCCTCTCCACTTCTGTATGTGGTGTGGCCCACACAAGTCACGGATTGACTTGATTTTTGGGACCTAGGCCCACGATGGAATGGTGCATCTGACTGATGGGGTAGATGTTCGAAACGCATCACGGTGGGGCCCACACAGCTCGACCTCATGGGACGGAGCCGTGAGCTCGAGCGCATTGTACCTTTTCCCTATATATATATATATTATATATATATATATTACAGATTTATGCAATTCCCATCCTCTTTCCATAACAATGTGCACTCAACCTGCAAGCTGCAACCATGAATTCCTTTCAAAATCTTATCACTGGAATTATTCTATGAAATAGTTTTCTTCTCTTCTTATAATGAATGAAACGTTGGTTTGAAAAAACAGGCATTTCATATTTGGCATATGTTCCCTTTGTAGGTACGGATTTGTTGCTTCGTGTTAAGCACTGGAATGAGGATGATGCTATCTGTAGTTTATGATTGAATGGAGTTTGTTGTAAGAATTTTGACACATGCAACTATTGCCAAGATTTAATACTTCTGATTTACTTTTCAGTGACTAGCCCGCGTGTTGGACATCGTGATATCATCATAGATGGATTCGTTCCTCCATCCACAAGCGTAGCTCCAATGTTTCCCTTCTTTGAGAACTCATCTGAATGGGATGATTTCGGCGAGGTCATCAATCCCGATGATTATGTAATCAAAGAAGATGACATCAATCAAACTTCCATGCTCGTGAGTTCCTAATTTGAATATTTTCTTCTTCATTTTTAATCTCTCTTCCATGACATTTGAACTAGCTGTAGTATTTTCATTCTTTCCTGTTTCTGCTAATTAATATCTACTTTGCTAGGTCTTATGGCATATGATTTGTATATGCAGTAGCTGATTCTTCAGATTGCTTAAAATCCAAGTGGGTGAATTGAATGAGAATGCTCTCTGGTGTGACTGCCGTTGAGCATCAGACCATGTTCTTTAAAGCCCATGTTTTTGTGTCTTTGCACTTCCATAATTTCTCTTCTTTATCAACCAAAAAAATACGACTGGGCATTAATAACTTGCTATTACTTCGCAACAACATGATATGATCTGGGTGTTGGTTGGGAGGTAATAATCCTCGAACGAATGAAGCAGCATTTTTTTGTTTAACCTAACAAGGGTACAGTTTGGGCCCATATTTCTGTAATCTAATATGGACATCTGATAGGCCCTATCAGCAATGGATCATACTCCACAATCTCCCCTTTCAGATGATCCTGGTCATTTGATGGTGGCGTGCAAATGGAAGGGGCTTACCAATTTGAACCATCCGATCGAAGGGGGGAATACCCCAAAGCTTTCCTTCCGCTCTTCACTGGCCTGCTATCAGATTAACCACCTTATCACAAACTTTTCTCACATTGAACATTTATGATGAAAAATACTGTGGTTGTGTTCTAACTGTAGTGACCATAAAACAGCTTGTAATGCCATTTTCCAGAGTATAGCACTCACCAGAGCTAGCTAGCCTTCTCTCCAATCCTCTATAAGAGCCTCCACAGAGCTAGCGATGACTTATTGAATCCAAAACAGATCCAGAATCACAAACCACACTTTCAATGCGAACGCACGCTGCATAAAAAACAAGGGGCAATTTTTTATTTTTAATTTTCCTTCCTGCTGATGGAAAAGAAAACATCTGTTTGGGAGAGCATGGCCTTTATTTTGAAGATCCAGCATCTGAAGTTTCATTCAAGCCAGCAACCATACAGAAGCATTGATCTTAAAAGGCACACTTGGGAACGATACTCCAGCAATCGTAGCCACTTCCACAATGGAGCTCTAGCGAATAACTGTTTTTTTTTTTTTTTTAAGGAACTCACCAAAAACAGTGTCTCACTCCGCCTCCCATATCCATCTATCGTTCTATCTACCCCAGCAATCGGAGTGTAGACATCATCAAGCATCACCAACAATTGGGAAAGCATCTGATGGAATTCTGAACCACTTTACGATGTTGTGATGAAATACCATACAAACTTCGTATATGCTGCAAGAAAAACACTGTCACACCATTTGTCTTCTTAGAAGCATACTCTATCTCCCTTCATTACTTTGAATCTGATGAAACTTTTGGATGCTCTTTCTCCTGAGGATATGGCTCTCCATGCTGCTGAATCCCTTCTGGGATTAGCTCTATTTACACTCCATTCCAAATGCAAAGACCCATGTTTTGCTTTGAGAATGTCCTTCTGCCAAGCAATTTTCCCACTGCACAATATCCACCACCATTTATCCAGCAAAGCACAGTTCATTTACTTCATCCCTCTCACACCCAATGTTTGAATTATGTCCGATATTATCTTTATCTCCAGCTCAGCGATACCGATAACACTAGTAGCGATACCGATAACGCCGGTAGTATTAGAAATTTCAGGTATTAACAATGAATTGCTTAGTATCGCCAACGTATCAATATCGTTAATGTAATCGCCAAGATTTTCAACTATGTAAATTCTAAGTGTCACTTGTATTGCCAATGCATCAATATTGCCAATATTTTCGACTATGTAAATTGTAGGTAATGCTTGTATCATAAGTGTATCGACGATATTTCAATAATATTGTCAATATATTGATATTATCAAAATTTTGTTTATTAGAAAAAAAATTATTTTAATTTTTTTTTTCATGGGCACATGGTTGTATGTAGTGTTCAATTTGTCATCGATGATATTGATAATATCTGGATATTATTGATATCGCAACATGCGCGATGTTGAGACCACAATCTTTCGTTTAATTTCCAATTGTTGATGATTTCTTGGTAAAATATCATGTGTTGTTAATATTTTACAATATCGATGGATGTTTGGATGGAAGGTTAGATAGTTAATTATGCATTCTTTTTGCAATTTTTTTTTTCTAAATATGCAAATATGTACATTTTAACATCTCTTGAAGTTTCACTGAAAATTCCACCGTTTTTCCTATGTTTCCCCGCATTTCCAGTTATCAATGATATTATCAGCAATATTGATATTGTTTCCGTATTCCTGGCCAATGAAACTTGTAGCAATACCGATACTTCGAACACTGCTCACACCCAGTGTTCGAAATATCGGTATCGCACAATGTATCGCACCCTTGGGATACAGATACGTATCGATTATCGCACGGGATATATCGTTTGTATCGCATAGTTTATCGCACTTTTTGGGAAACATGTGGAAACATTGGAAAAATGGTTGAATTTTTTAATAAAACTTTGGGGATTGTTAAAAAGGCCCTTAATACACACTTTTAAGTCATAAAGTTTCAAAAAAGAAGTGTACATAATAGATTTCCTTTGTATAGGGTCTTAAGTTATGCGCTGTCCGATTGAACTAAGATAACTATATTCAGTATCAACCCCGTCCATCCGTTTTTCCATATCATTTCAGGACATTATCTAAAAAATAAAATAGATCCAATAATTAGGTAGACCATACCATAGGAAACAATGGTGATTGACCATTAGTGGGCCACAAAAGTTTTGGATCAAGCTAATAATAGTTTTTTTGGCACACTTGAGTATTAGATGCTACTCATTTTTTATTTTATGTCCTAAAATGATCTCACAAAATGGATGAACGGAGTGGATTTCTTACAAACATCATGGTAGGCCCCACTAAGGTTTCAAGCGCAGGAACTTGCTGCGGATGCGGATTGCGTCCTACCCCCGCCCGGACGGTAATCCATCCAGGCAGGGCTCTATAGAGCCCACCTGTTTTATCCCGCCGTCCAATGATTTTTTCAGAAAATTTTAATATATGAACCAAAAAATGAGGCAGGTCTAAGGACTGAGTGGACCACACCAAAGGAACCTGCACTGATATAACATCCACCGTTGAAACCTTTCTAAGGGCCCATGTGATGTTTTTTTTTACCATAAAACCTATTCATAAGATCACGTAGACGTGGATAAAGTGAAAACACAAATATCAGCTTGATCCGTAACTTCGCTGGCTCCCAAGAAGCTTTTAATGGTGGACGTTCAATCCCCACTTTGTGGTCCATTCAAGCCTTGGACCTACCTCATTTTTTGGTTCACGAATTAAAATTTTCTGAAAACATCATTGGACGGCAGGATAAAACAGTTACATTACGGTGGGCTCCACAGAGTCCTGCCCGGACGGATGACCGTCCGGGCGGGGGTAGGACGCAATCCGCGTCCGCGGATTAGCTACCGACAGGTTGAGTAGCGAGACACGCTACTGAATTGACGTCACCGAGTTCCATGGGCCCCACCGTGATGTATGTTATGTATCCACACCGTCCATCCATTTGAAGAGAACATTTTATACCATTAACCTAAGAATGGCCAAGATTCAAAGCTCCAGTGGACCCTACCACAGAAAGTAGTAAAGAGTGATGCCCACCATTAAAAACTTCTGAGGGCCACAAAAGTTTTTGATTAAGCTGATATATATATTTTTCCCTTTTATAATATCTTTTTTAACTTATTAACGGGTTGGATCTCAAATAAACATCACGGTGGACCTTAGGAAGGTTTCAACGGTAGATGTCACTTTCTCCACTGTTTTCTGTAGTGGGTCCATTACAGATTTTTATTTGCCTCGTTTTTGACGCATGTCCTAAGATGATATCTCCAAATGGATGGACCGTGTGGATATAACATATTCATCATGGTGGGACCCACGTAACTTGGTGACGTCACTTCAGTAGCGATCTCGCTACTAAACCTGTCAGTAGCTAATCCACATCCGAATAAAAAAATCGAACGGCCTTTTTTTAAGCAGAGAGGGTTCCGGAAGCCGGAACCCTAAAATTCTCCCAAATCTCATCGCCGATGTCTCCGGATTTCTCTCCAAAATCGGAGATTTTGTTTGCGGCAACCTAGAAATGACGCTTCGCCCACCAAATGGAAGCTTCCGATCATGGCGATCTCTTCTACAGGTATCGAAATCCACCTTCTATTTTTTTTTTCTCGATTTTTTGGATGATGACGTCGATATCGACAATAATGGAGAGGAAATCGAGCGATATCGTCAAAATATCGTACGATATCAACGATATATCGGCCGATATCTTGATTTTGAGTTTTTTGGTATCTTCCGGGGGTTATCGCGAGTGTATCGTCTCGCAGGGGTGCGATACCGATAATATCGGCCGATATATCGGCCGATAGTATCGATATTTTGAACACTGCTCACACCCAAACCCTCCTAGGTTTGGACTTTGGATATAGTATTCCAAGAAACTATATGATATCTGTGAGCCCTCTCTATATTCCAAATCTTGCCTTTCATGCATGCACAAAGAACATCAAGCTTGAAATCGTTTTGTTTGTGAGAGTTGCTTTTAGGCAGATTTGCGCAATGTTCATCCCATCCCTAATGATGTAGGCCTAAAGCCCACCCATAGGGCCCAACATGTGCTAAATTTTGGGCTTCTTGCTGCTAGTTTTGGTCTAAATGTCAGAGACTACCATTTACTATTCTTAGAAGATGGGGAGGCTGATTTTGATGATATGGTTGTTGATTCTTTGAAGATTTTGGGGATTATTCACTAGATTTGCTTTTACTATTTCTAGGCCATTACAATATGGCTAAATCTTTGTAGATAACAGTTGTTGCTATTTATTATCTAATTAGACTGGTTTGTAATTAATCTAATAGTTCAAAAATCTTAATTAAAGATTCATATGGATTTTAGGATGTGTGTTTTAGGGTCTGTAAAAAGGGGTTGTTCTAGGAGGTAGAGGTACTCCAACTTTTTGAGATTTGTGAAGTTTACATTACTTGTAAGGGCCTGTTTGGTTTGATGTAAATGTAATTACATGTATTTTCATGTAATTTCTCTCAAATCAGCATTAAATGCAAAAATCAAACAACACCACATGCGTTTGAAAGTGAAGAGCAGTTGCCCCGGATCATATTTCATGATAATTTGAAGCCAAAGCTTGGTGGGCCCCACCATGATGTGTTATATCCACTCCATCCATTCGTTAGTACAGACCATTTTAGGGCATGGGCCCAAAAATGAGACATATCCACTCCATCCATGCATTAGTACAGACCATTTTAGGGCATGGACTCAAAAATGAGACAGATTCAAAGATCAAGTGGCACACACTACATAAATACTGGAGATTGAACACTGACCATTGAAATGTTCTTCCCATAGTGTGGTCTACTTGAGCTTTGGATCTGTCTCATTTTTGGATGCGTACCCTAGAATGGTCTGGCCAAATGAATGGATGGCGTGGATAAAACATATACATCAAGGTGGGACCCACAGAGTCCATCTCGTTTTCCGTACCTAAAAGTTGCTGCTGTCAATGTCATACAACATCCCTTCCATCACAAATTCCTGTAGTATGTAATTAATGCTTAAAAAGTGTAAAATACACTACAATTCCCCTGAAATACATCCAACCAAACAGGCCCTAAGTGAGGAAGTTTCTGTTTTCAGTAAAGTTGTTTCTCGCTTTCTACTCCTATATACTTGTTGGTATATTCTGTCTATACCTGCATTTGGTATCCAGATCTCACTGATTCAATAACCAGATTTCATCACCTCATCAGTTGGCTGATACTTGTATAAGACATTTTCTCAAGATCATCATCATTGGATATGTGGCAAACTGAGTTTGCAGCCTTCCCCACACAGATTGAGAGGGATTATTAAGAAATAATAGTTTATGTTAAGAAATAGTGCGTAGTTCCTTAGGGCATTCTTGTAATTTTTGTAGTATGAGAATATTCTTGTAATCATTCAATTTTGTTACATAGGCTTGAGAAGATTCTGGAATATTCATTCAATTGTCACATTTTAATGATTTGGATCTCTGAAAGATGGGGACCACATGTTCGGTTTTTTGGGCTGAACAAATCTGATCAAAGATTCTGTATTTCCTCATTATTGATACCTAATATTGGATTGGAAGACTGGAAGTCCTAAGGTCAATATAATAATATTTGGGTGCCTTTCTCTAGAAGGGAGATCATTGAAGTGTGTCTTGCTTCTTTGTGGAGATCAATGTGGATTCGAGGGTCGGATCTATTGGGTCAGGCATCAATTGCAAATGGAACTCATGAGGATCAATGTATTCTTTCTTCTTTGATATATTATCTACACTGAAATATCAATAAATCATCATTCATAACACAAGCATAATTTTCTTTAATAAAGTAGGAAATTTAATTAGACTACTTTGTATATTGGTACCTTTATTATTGTATCCATCCATCCATTTTTTTTTTTATATATATACCAGCATGCCCTAGTAGATATATTCAGATTTAAGTATGCGCAGAAGCACACCAACATATACGATTCACATGTTAGTATATCGGTATATCTATAGTGGATACTCATTCAAAGAAGTGGATATTTTGTTTATCATTATCATTGCCTTTTCGAATGGTTTATTTACTCACAATGGAAAAATAATTTCTTATTTTTATTATTATTCATTAAAAAAATTCTTATTTTCATTATGGTTTCTTACAAAAAATTTCTTATTTTCATTATGGTTTCTTACGGCAGTTTGTGCTTTATGTTCACTTGTGATGAGATTTTTTTTGGTTCATCTTTTATTTCAGGCAATTGGGGGTGAATTAGATGGTAAACTTGATGAAGGCTCTGCTAGTTGGCTTCTCGATACCAAACCTTCAAAAGTTGTTTCAAATGAAATGACTGTAAGTATATATTTAAAATTTCTTTTTGGAAAGGGCTTTGTTGAACCTAAGTCATAAGCAAGACAGGTGTCATGGTGAGTCTAGTCTTATTGATATGCATTAGTTACTCAAAATACATGACCCTGGCGTTGAGGATATGCATAGATCCTCAGTTGTCGGTTTGTGCAAGTGAGCCATGATTTTGGTGATCTAGGTCATTGATCTGATTGAACCCAGTTCACTGTAGTTATGGATCATTCACTTGAACATCAAAGATTGGAGTTGGCATCTTTTCAGTTGAATGTGGACTGTTGCTCTATTGCCTTTCTTGACCATCTAGTTTCGGTTCAATGAAAGGGTCAGGACTGTCCCACTGAGGAGATTTTTGGGCCATAATTCATCTAGCTTGGGTCCTATTGATCAAAGTCGCCAAATAATATTCTGCATGTGTATGAACTTAGGACTTTGGCAATCTCACCATCCCATCCATGGACATGAAAATAGGTGGCTATAGAAAAGAAGAGACCCAATCAAGGATAAATTGGATAATCCGAGTGCAGTTTTTGCATTGTAGTCAATGAAATGTGTTCTGGACTTGGTTCAGATCAATCGATTTAACTGTCCAAGTGAACAACGCAACTAGGAGTACTATAACTTACAGTGCTGGAGCACTGGAGTGTTTCTCTTGTTTTATTTATTAAGTTGTTGTGGATCAGTCTGTTTATATTAAGTTATTTTGGATCAGTAGAACTTAGTTACAGTGCCTGCTCTAAAAAATATCATGCTCCTGACGTCTTCATTATGTCTCAGGTTCAAGTGAAGTGTTCATTGATTTACATGGACTTCGAGGGTCGTTCTGATGGCCGTTCAATTAAAGCTATCCTAGGACATGTGGCGCCGCTCAAGCTTGTGCGTCTCTTTTCCTGTTATGAAACTCGTAGAAATGGATTTTACAATTAATTGCTTCTATTGCTATTATCTGCATCAACTTGATGCTAGTGCTTTATCTGCTATGTAGCCTGGTTCATTACATTGCATAATTTTGATTAGTGATTGATTCATGCTCTTATTCTACAATGAAAATGCATCTGCAAATGTATATAAATTAAGAGGTATTAAATAATGCTCGATCGACTGAAGTCTGAAGCATTGCTTTTAGTCTGACCAAGTAATTATAAAAGCAGGCCCCACCTTTAGGTAACCTAAGCTATTGATCTGGTGGGTCCCATTATGGATAGTTAAAGCCAATGGTCCATATTTAACTTCTCCAAGTGGGATGGTTAGGGTCATCTGATGGCCAATATTTTGGGGCATCTCCTGTGACTATGGGGTCCACTATATGAATGATTTGGATCACCAAAAGGTGGGGCTCACGTGTGCAATTTATTAAGTTGAGCAAATGCTTATTCAAACATTGTATGTTTTGTCATAAGTGAACTATAATATGCTTTGTTCTTGAATGGTTCTGTAACTTCTATTCTTGTAATATACTTCATTTAACTGGTGTAGTTTTCAGAACCTCTCCTCTTTACTAGCCCATTTTGCTAAATAGTTTCAGAGCTTTGGTAAGTGCACACAAATGTGCAATAAAACTCATGTACACGCCACACATCTGCCAGCATGGTATATAGATGTGAAATCTAATCCATCCATCAGGTTTTTTCGACCCTGTACATGTTTTCCTGAAAACAGATTGTCCACCTAACATGTGGGCCCCAGTATTGGAAACAGGTGGATGGCTTAGAAAGCTTCAACCAAGTTTTTTAGTGCTGTGCATTTGTTTTTGTAAACTGTGACCTACCTGACCAGTAGATTGACCTAATTCTTGGGATAGGTCATCAATATAGCCGTGTCATTCTAATGGATGGATTGGATCTTGAACATATAATGCCATGCGAGCACACGTGTGGCATGTACATGAGCTTTATTCCATGCGAGCACACGTGTGGCATGTACATGAGCTTTATTCCATGCGAGCACACGTGTGGCATGTACATGAGCTTTATTCCATGCGAGCACACGTGTGGCATGTACATGAGCTTTATTGCACATGCATTTGGGCTTAGCAAAGCTCATAGTTTAAAATGTCAATAGTTTCTCTCTGAGGAACACTGAAGACTTCTCTAAATAAATCCCATATGATAGTGCTGAAATTTTTCCTTGTTTTCTATATTTTTCAGTGATGATTTTGAACTCTTTGTGCTGTATAATCCATTAATATGCTTCCTGTATTCCTAGATTTAGTATTTTACTGTCTGTGTATTGTAATTAGACCTTAGTTCTCTAGTTAAAGTCCTGCCTTCCTTGTCTCCATATTCTTCCTTTAATTTAAAGGACATTTTAGTCAAAATGCCCTTTTCAAGGGCAACGGGGAGACAAACATTGGTGCCGTACTCCAATGCCCAAGTTTCTTAACTGCTACCTTGGGTTTGATTTGGGCTCAAATGTTCTCTGTTGACAGATCTTGCCAAACAATATCATATCAGGCTCATCATTGGGCCCTTAAACAAAAATCATGGGTGGGCTGACAATAACCAGTTATTTGATTTCTCCTTTTCAGTGTTGAATCATGCCTTTGTTTCTAGCAGATTCTCCATTTCTCTGCTTGGCATTTGTGACATGTGCAACATTTGAAGTACTGCATTATATGGCCTTCCATTGCAGGTTCTAGTTCATGGTTCGGCAGAGGCTACGGAGCATTTGAAAGAATACTGCTCGAAAAATGTTTGCCCTTATGTGTATGCTCCCCAGATCGAAGAGTCAATTGACGTTACGTCAGATCTGTGTGCCTACAAGGTATCAGTAGGGACATCCTTCAGACTTTTGTGGACAAGCAATGGTTGAAAATGCCAACTCACATTCTTATAGTGCAGCTTTCTTTTGATCTTCTGGCTAAGATATTCTCAAACTTCTAAGTTCTATGGGACAATCTCACTTCTTTTGGTGTATGTCTACAGGTGCAACTTTCCGAGAGGTTAATGAGTAACGTTCTCTTCAAGAAAGTAAGCATCTTGGTATTGCTGAGATTGTTTATTTCAAATCAGGATGACCCTATGCAACTGGTTTGCACCATACAAGGGTGCAAATTTGTTGGAAAGCTGAATCTTCAATCAAACCATCCATTCAGTCCAATACTCTACATGTCCCACCATTAGCTAAAATCATTCTGACTGGATGATTGATACCATCTGATCAATGGTTCCCAAAATGGATGCCTCGGAAAAGGCCTAAAAGAAGTGGTCCAAACATCAACTAGACAGTTTATCCATTCAGTCCAATATTCTACACCTCATACCATTAGCCTAAGTCATGCTGACTGGACTACTGATACCATCTGATCAATGGTTCGCCTAATGGATTGTTCAGAAAAGGTCTTAAGTGGTCTAAACATAAGTAGATAGTTCATCTGGTGGGCCCATCATGGGTTGCTTATCTTTATCAAGATTACCATGATCCCAATTCATAACCATCCAAGGCTTGTAAAACAAATGGGCCACTGATAGGTATGCATTTTGCATGGGGTGGTCTGGATGGATGGTCTGGATCAATTGTTTGAATGTCATGTGGCCATGACAATTCATGGGCACCATAATATGGTGAAAACTAAAAACCAGTTCCATAGGATCATTTTCCATTTCAAATCTAGTGACTTGTGTATGCACGTACAATTTTAGTATTCCTTGATGAATCCAGCCTCATGAATGAGGAACTATATACTTAATGCTTTTTTATCCATGACTAGTCACTTGTTTGAGTCTTTCTCATAGAAATGCTACTTCTTCTGTTGCATGATATGATGATATTATTTCAGCTTGGCGACTACGAGATAGCTTGGATTGACGCAGAAGTAGGCAAGACAGATGGGATGCTCTCTCTTCTTCCTCCCTCGACTCCCACTCCACTTCACAAATCTGTTCTTGTTGGCGATTTGAAATTGGCAGATTTCAAGCAGTTTCTTGCGAGCAAAGGGGTCCAGGTACTTGTCATTCTCTCTTGCTTAAATCCCTCTTTTTATGCAGCTTTTGCAAATCTGTGTTTCCTTGGCTTGATGGAAACACATACATGTTTGCATGCATGTGTGTGTGTGTGTGTGTGTGTGTATTTAATGTAGTTTCTATTTCCACCAACCTTGTTGATATGTCCAACTCCCATTTCCATTTGGGAATTGAATTAGTATGCTGATTATTTCCACTTGACCTAATAACAAGAATGCTTAGCATGATAGATGCTAACACTGATTAATGCGCTGAGCGAACTGTTCAGAAATAGCACATTTACACCTTTCCTTCAGATTTTGAAACCTTGAAATGTTTCTTTTACTCTTTTGGAGTAATTAAACCTTCAGAACATTAGGATTCCTGTTTCAAATCCCAAGCCCTAGTGAAGGAGTTGGGTTGATGTCAGGTGAGCTTCTGGTTGTTGAACTTTTTCAAAGCAATAATGAGGAGTCATATTTTGAATATGATTGGGAAAACATGATTAGTAAATCCAATCCCAAATACTTGGAACGATTCAATGATGATTATGATGATGACGATGAACTGCACTGGGAAAAGCTAATATTTTCAAAACATTTAAACTTTCGTATGTTTCAAAAATTCGCCAACACGTTATGCATCAAGTGAACATGCATATCGATCTAAACTTGGAGCACCATTTGTGTTAAAAGTTTATATCAATGTTACTTGTTTTCGTTTTTCTCCTCTGCATGGTCCCATTTGCATTGGATATTGCTCCACAACATTGTAGGTGAGGTGAGGCCGTGAGAGACCTAAAACCATAGTTTGCAAACCAGGCTGGTTAACTTGCTACTTGCCCAAGTCAACCAGAACAGGTCGTTCATTGGGTAGTCCTAGTTTCGACGTGACTTTACCTAGTTTCCTAGTTTCAGCATGACTTGAGCTGGTTTCTTGGGTTGAGTTGGGACTCATTCAAGAAGGAGAAGAAGAGGGAGGAGATGTATTTTTATTAATTTTTTTATTATAACAAATAATAAAAGACACCTGGTTAACCCACGGAGTCTAAGGCCAACAGCAATTGAGTCCTGAACCTAGTCCTGGTTTGTGTACTATGCTTCCGACTCCATTTGGCTGACTGGTAGCATGTGCAAATGCCACATTTAAAAGGCAGCCTATGGCATTAGGCTTGCACCTCCATCTTGAATCTCGAACAATAGGAAACATTCATTGACAACTTTTTGCATGTTAATTTGCTAGAGAGAAATGGAAGTGAGAAACATCTATTTTACCACATTTTCTCCTTCGGTTTCCTGGTAATCATGCCATGAACATTCCTTAGTAAAGTTAATGAATGGAAATTTTATCATATTCTAATACTAAATTACGAAAAGCAATTTTGTAGCCTTTGTACTATAATGAGCTTTGCTAAGTGCACGCAATAAAGCATACACGCCACATGTGGCAACACGGCAGATATGTGCAAGATCTAATCCATCTATCAGGTTGGTCCAACCTACATGTTTTTCCAAAAATAGTATATGGTCCAATCAGCAGGTGGGCCCCAATAATGGAAGCAGGTGACAACTTAAACAAGTTTTTTTAGTGCTGTACATTTGTTTTGCAAACTGCAGCCCACCGGATGAGTGGATCAACCTGATTCTTGGGCTAAGGCGTCAATATAGCAGTGCCATTTTGATGGATGGATTGGATCTTGGAGCTATGTTGCCATGATGGCACATGTGGGGCATGTACATGAGCTCGATTGCACACACGTGCGGGCTTAGCAAAGCTCTACTACAATTACCTAGAATAATACGGAGTAATGACTATTCTATCACATGAGAGCCGCCATACTTCTGTTGCTTACTTTTTTAATTCTTTAGGTGGAATTCGCCGGGGGTGCCTTGCGCTGTGGCGAGTATGTGACACTACGAAAGATTGGAGATTCGAGCCAGAAGGTGGCTATCTTAACCTTTCACTTCAATTTTGTTTTTGAAGCTTTGCTCTTCAGCCTTTTTTTTAATTACTTTGAATAATTTGTAGGGTGGTGGTAGTGGTACTCAGCAAGTGGTTATCGAGGGCCCTCTAACCGAAGAATATTACAAGATCCGTGAGTATTTATACTCGCAATTTTACTTGTTATAAGCTGTTATAAAAAACCAATTGTACAATGTTGAAATCTGAAACCTTGAGGATTTTGACACATCTCGAGAAAAAAAAAAAAAAAAAAAAGGGAATTTTTTTAGAGGAATAGAGATATATGCTTGATCCTTTTGGTATTTTATTGTTTTGGTTTTGCTTATAACCCTTCTCTTTTATTACTAGCTCTCAAGGATAATCTATTGGACCACAATTTATGGTCCGTCCAGTGAACAAGTTCCATTCTATCACGTGCATGTGGCATCCAACCTTCCAATAGGTTGGGCTGACCATGAAGATCACCTTGTTAAAAAAGTTCGGCCCATCCACTTGTCAGGTGGGCCACATTGTAGGAAACAAGTTCTAGCCATTGATAAATAACAAAATGCAGTCAATGAACGGATGTGGCTGATTTTCTCACAAGGCAACCTCATGATGATGAGGAACGTATTGGATGGGTTGAATGTCACAAATTCATGGAAGATTGGAAGTTATTTGCTGGGTGGACGGTTACTGGTGGTCCAACTAGTTGGACTTGAGGCCACCTCTTTTCCACTGGCCCATCATATCAACGGTCAGCATCACCAAACCATGGGGTCGTTCGAATGCTTGTAAAATCTTACTTATTTACTAATTAAATGTTTCGTTCTTTCATGTTTGGCCAATTGACAGTTTTACCAGTAAAACAGTTCGTGTTTGTATCTTGGTAGAATGCTCTTCTTTGGGGAGTTTTGTGTTTGGATGCATCGCCGGTAAAAGGGATTTCTGCAAATCCCTTTTTGCTCTGTCGACATTTGGGTCATCCCCATTTAGGCAAGTGGGGATTTGCGATGGTGCATCCAAACGCAGCGGCCAAAATGAGAGTTTGGCTTAAAATGGTATTTAGCCATCAAAATGCCCCTTTGAGGATGCATCCAAACGCCCCATTTACAATTTCAAAACACTTCCATTTTCGCCCATACAAACACATGGGATTTCACCATGGTGTGCTGTAAAGTCCATTACATAAAGGTAATGGTGGCAACCGTTATACGTTACAGGGTCGTAATGGCTATAACAGCCGTTATTGAAAAAAATGATCCATAATTGCCTTACTGTGGGCCCATCTTGATGTATGTATTCTATATCATCCGTTGTGCTAGATCATTTCAGGACATGAGCACTGGAATGCAGCAGATCCAAATCTCAAGTGTATCATACCATAGGGAACTGTGGTGATTGAACATTCCACCATTAAAAACTTCCTGGGGCCCACCGTAAGGATAAGGTCATACACACCTGGATGAAGGGAAAAAACCGTAAGGATAAGGTCATACACACCTGGATGAAGGGAAAAAACAAATATCAGCTCGATCCAAACAAGAAGTTTTTAATGGTAAAAAAAACCACTCTTTTCCTTTGCTACGGTCAATGAGATTTGGATTTGCTTCATTTTTGGACTCATACCTGAAAATGATGTGGCAAAACGGATGGATGGAGTGGATAGGGAATACATGCATCAAGTTGGGGCCCACGGTGTGGGCTGCCATTTATTTTTCTACCCACTACTGATTTCCAATTTTCGGGGGCTTGATAAGCCCACATTCCTGGATAAGGCATCCCATCCATGCACTGCCACATGCCTTAGCGTGGCATAAGTAGAGGTGGGCACAGTACGACCCGATCTGGCTAACTCAACTCGGTCCGATCTAACTTGACCCAAATCGAATGGGTGAGTCGGTCCGAACTGAGTAAGCTTCGCCAAATTTGAACTCAAACCAAGTCGAGTTCGAGTTACCTAGTAACTCGATCCAATTAGACTTGACTTGATCCGACTCTCTAACCCTACCCCGATTCGATCCCAATATCTCTCTCTCTCCTTCCCTCATCCTCCTCTTCCAAGCCTGGCAACCACCCACCACCATCACCCTCCTCCTCCTCTCTCTCTCTCTCCTCTCCACTCCCTCCCTCCCTCACCCTCCTCTTCCTCTTCCAAGCCCGGCAACCAACCACCACCATCACCTTCCTCCTCTTCCTCTCTCTCCTCTTCACTCCCTCCCTCCCTCCCTCATCTCTCGATCTGGCTCGGTACTTCTAACCGGATCGGACTCTCTCCGGATCAGTCCAGGCCAGACCGAACTCAGATCGAGTCTAGCATGCTGGACTCTGTATCAAGTCGGATCGAGTTCGGGTCAAGCCTACTGGATCGAGTTGAGTTAGCCCTAACTCGGTCCGACTCGACTCGATGCCCAGCTCTAGGCACAAGGGTGCAAGATCCAATGCGTACATCAGATGGGGCCGATGGTGCAGATGATCTGATCTAAAATGGGGCTGCTCTGCTCTTCAGGTGGGCTATATATCAAAAACAGTCAGTGGACCACGTCTCTTTCAGCCATATATTTCTTTCAGAGAATTGATCACCTAGCATGGCAATCGGGATAGGGGAACAAAAGATTTTATTTTTCTCGGGAATTTGTGTGGCTGAAAATACACTACATAACTATGCAGGCAGCGTGTATGAAATGGAACGACCTGATTTGCAAGAGGGAATTTTTGCAGTGGGACCTACTGTAAGACTCCTATTAGATATGGAAACCTACGGTGTGGAGACCCTAGAGGGAGAAGTGTGATGGGTAAGCTTCTAGCCCTCTTTCCTATATATTGATGTCTTGGTCCCCTTACCAACACATATGAGAAACCCTAGTTCCATTGAAGGTTCTCCTGAAGGTGTGAGGTGCGGAAGATCAAGATTCCTGTCGGCAGAATATCTTCCCAATCAGGTACACTTTTAGATTATGGTTTTGAATCTCCATTATTGATGCATAGACGATCTGTCAATTCCACAATACAAAAAATAACACCTACCACAGAACGGATTGGATCTTTTACACGTGATGGCTCTCATGTGGGGTATAGATAGAGCTGGGCATCGGACCGAGTCGGATCGGATTTGATCCAATTCGGTCAGATTCGAAATTTGTAGGTCCTTACCCGAATCCGATCAGATTCGGCACCGGATCCGGGTCCTTTAACTCGAACAAATCCGAGCTCTTGCTGCCCTGAATCGATCCGATTCCGACCCGATCATGAAAACTGAGTCGGATCGGATTGAGTAAGGTTCGGATAAAAAACTAATGGACGGCGTGGATAAACCAAAAAAGGTTTAAAATGGGCCCCACGTAATTTACTAATGGACGGTTGGAGAGATAGCTTCTTGAAGAAGCTTTACACCACAGAGAAAGCTTCCTGCAGAAGCTTCACACCACAAAGACAGATAGCTTCTCGAGAAAGCTTCGCAACTCCCAAGGTCTAATGGTCGGTATTCTGTGGGGCCCACCATGATGTATGTGTGTCATCCATGCCGTTCATCTATTTTTATATATCATTTTATGATATAAGAAAAAAAATGAAGTATATCTCAACCTTAAGTGGACCACATTACACGAAATAGTGTTGAATAAATTTTGACTATTAAAAACATTTTGGGGGCAATAAAAGTTTTAGATCAAGCTTATATTTATTGTTTCCCTTCATCTGGGTCTTTATGACCAAATCAACCGCTTAGATTTCAAATAAACAGTACAGTGGGCCTTCAGAGGATTTAAATGGTGAATATCCATTCATTATTGTTTTTTCTGTGGTGTGGCTTAACTAAGATTTATATCCCTATATTATTTTTTGTCAAGCCCTAAAATGACCTGTAAAAATGGATGAACGGAATGGATGAAACACGTACATCATGGTGGGGCCCACAGAGCACCGACCATCAGCCAGGGGAGTAGCCGATCTGTCTCCCTCAAGGACAGCTAGCACCAGCTAGCTAGCAGCGGATTGCGTACTACCCCCGCCCGTCCCTAGCTCCGAACGGGCAGTTCTGTGGGGGGGCCCACCCTGATGTATCTTTAAATCCAAACGGTCAATCCCTTTTCTAATATTATTTTAAGACATGATCACAAAAATAAGGCATATCCAATGCTCAAGTGGACCACACCGTAGATGACTCTTGTATTTAATGCAACTGACATCTAATGGTTTGTGAATTTTAACGCAACCAAGCATATTTTTTGTAATTACCTGACCGTTAGATATGCCTCATTTTTCTGTTCATGCCTTAAAATAATATGAGAGAAGGGATTGGCGGTTTGGATTTACAGATACATCAGGGTGGGCCAGCCCAGAGAACTGCTCTTTCGGAGCCAAGGACGGGCGGGGGCAGTACGCAATCCGCGTCCGATCTGACGCTCCTCGAGCTCCGAGTTGTACGAACGGTTCAAAGGAGATCTACGTTACATGGCCCATGGTGACCTATTTACTATATCTACACCGTTCATCTATTTGTAGAGATCATTTTAGAGCATTATCCAAAAAAATGAATCAGATCCAAAGATTATCTGGACCACACGATAAATTGCAGCAGAGATGATGATTTTCACCGTTACACAATTTGTAGGGCCACCATAATGTTTCTTTTCCATCCAATCTGTTCTTAAGCTCACAAAGGCCTGAATGAAGTGAATGAAGTGGAAAAACAAATTTCATGTTGATCCCAAAGTTCTGTGAACCCAAAAAGGGTTTCAATGATAGACGTTAAATACCTCGCTGCTTTCCGGAGTGTGGTTCACTTAATGGTTAGATTTGTTTTATTTTTGTCCCTACCCTTAATATAATATTGCCAAATTAATGGACGGTTTGGATATAACACATACCTCGTGATGAGCCACAGAACTTACCAGCCTTACAAGAGCCAAGCCCCTTCCGTCTTTGTCTTTGGGTGTGGCTGTGAATAGCTGTACACCGACCTTTTTCGATCAAGGTCTGCTATCAGCCTCTTTCTCTTTCTCTATTCCGTTTACAACTATACGATCGTATCGTAGGTATACCTTTCCAACAGAAAAATCCCAAAAAACTAACGGGCAGAAAAACAAATATAAAAAGAGAAAGATATAAAAAGAGATAGAGAGAGAATCGGGGGGCTGAGTATATATTGGGCGGGTTTTCTTGGCGCCAAACGAAATGCGAAAAATATAGGGATGTTTTGTAAAACAGAGGGATATTTACATCCCCGAGTCGGGTCGGGGCGGGTCGGGTCGGACTCATTCGGTCCGGATTTTCGAATCTGTTCTGTCCGGATACACTACTATCCGAACCTTATCCGAAAAATGATCGGATTTGAATGGACAGACTCGATCAGGCCAATCTATACCGTCGGTTCTGTTCGGAACGGGTCGGATCTGCCGGATCGGGTCAAGAATGCCCACCTCTAGGTATAGATGGGCTGCCATGTAGAAACAATGGGTAAATCTAACAAATTCACACTCAAAGAAAGACCAAAATACCCTTGCTCCTGAGAAAATGGACTATTTGAGAACCTTGTGAGTATAGTTGTACACGAGTCGAATCAAATTGAGCTTGGCATAGCTCAACCCAGTTTAGTCAATAGCTCAGGTCAGATTGAGCCGATTACAAGCCTATGTGACATTTTCTTAAACATGTAAATTCATATTTAATCTTTCCATACTTCAAATGCAAATTAACAAGAACGCTTTGCATCAATAAATCGCCACAAAATTGACTTTTTTCAATACATACTTGAATATATTTTTCACTTTTAATATATGATAAATCTTTACATGCTTGCAAAACACTCGCATTACTAAATTGATCAACATTAAAACCTGACCGACGCATCACCAAGAAATGTTACAAAGTTTCACTCGAATATCTATTTCAAGAATACCCTGATATGAGGGTAGTTTAAGAAACAACACTTCGTTGAGGCATTTTATCAAACAATCGACAAGTAGCATCAAGATCAAAATAACGGAGTCATCGAGCAAATTCGATACGAGTTGATTTGAGTCAGGGTTTGAACCGAGTCGAGTTGCGCTCGGAGAAGTTCCGACATGGCTCGAAATTTTTTCAAGCTACAAAAACCAACTCGGTTTGAACACAGTTTCAAGCTGAGGTGGGTTGAGTACAGCGAACTGACCAAGCTAACTTGACTAGTGTACAACCTTACTTGTGAGTGGTCCTATTTTCAACTAGTACTTGATTTGTTAGAGTTATAAATATAAGTAAACCATAGCAAATAAATAACGATGACTTCGTTATTTATATTAAAGATTTTTAATAGGCATGCATTTTGAAAAGAAACTCATGTAAACTCAATAAACCCCTGCCCTACAATAATGCATGCATTTCATCCATATTAGTCATTCATTTTCTTAGATATTTTAAAGCATAAGCACATAAATGATAAAGATAGTTTTCAATGGTAGGCGTTTAATCCCCTTTGATTTCTATGGCCTGGTTTACAGGGCATTTGATCTGCCTCATCTTTCAATTCATGCATTTAAATAATCTGAATCAATGGCACGAATGCCACATATTATGGAGCCCACCTGTTAGAAGTTTGAGTTTTACCTGATTTTTGTGAGAAATTTCTGCTTCAAATCAAATCAAATAGTAGACATTTATCATAATTATTTATTTATCATCATTTACACGCAGCTAACCAACTATGTTTGGATCTATGGCCATTCTCAAAAAACTCGCTCAATTAGGAAGATTCTGGGCATGAACATTTATCACCGTCTGTTTTCAGACTACCGTGAAGGAAATTTCTGGGGTCAGAATCCATCGCGACGGACCAACGGTCTGGAGTGCCGAACTGTGGGCCCCACTTCTCAGAGTTAAAAGGAAGCGGATTGCGTAGTGAGTAAACTCTGTAGGGTCTACCGTAATTTATATATTTTATCCACTCCTTCCATCCATTTTAGCAGATAATTTTAAGGCTTGATCCCAAAAATTAAGCATATCCAAATATCAAATGCACCACACCACCTAAAACAGTGTGAATTGAACATCTACCGTTGAAAATTTCTTGAAGCCCACTGAAGTATTGGATCAAGCTTATATTTTTGTTTTCCTTATAAACAGGTTGGATGACAAATTAAAATCACTATGGGGCTTAGAAAGGTTTCAACGGTGGAAATCATTATTCCCATTGTTTCCTGTGGTATGGTCCACTTGAGCTTTTTATATTCTTCAATTTTAGTCTCAACCCCTTAAATGAGCTGGAAAAACGGATGGACGGTGTGGATAAGCCACATACATTCATGGTGGGCCCACATGAGTTTGCTGGGTACGTTAAGATATATTGAGTTACTCAGTACGCAATCCGATTTCGGGTTTAAACCATTTGCAGGTTGCGCCGCCTCACTCTGCCACAAAACCCACGTGGAAAACACGCATGAGTATAGGTACAGCTTCCTAATGTTACACGTGCATGCCTACCTGGCTAAACTTGCACGTGGCACTTTTGTGAAGAGTTCAAATATGTATGAGATCTGAGCCACTCGTTAGGGGGCCATGCTGTGTAGCTAGGTCCAAAAATTAGGATGCAATGTGGACCTTTTTCCCACGTCATGTTTCTTTGACCGTCCATTTTCTTAAATCTCAAATCTAGCGGTTCAGATTCTTTTTCTAGCGGATTAGGTGAGGCAGATGAAACAGCTTGGTGGGTGAGGCCCTCACCGTTGGGCCTACATCAGTATATGTGTTGCATATCCACGCCGTCCATCCGTTTTGACAGATCATTTTAAGGCATGGCCAGTAAAATGGGGCAGATCCAAATCTCAGGTGGACCACACCACTAAAAAACAGTTTTGATGAATACCCACCATTAAAAACTGGATATTTATTTTCCATCCAACCTGTTGATAAAGTCACACAGACCTGGACGAAGGAAACACACAAATAGCAGTTTGATTCAATTAATGGTGGGAATATAATCCTTACTGTGTGGGCCACCTGAGAATTGGATCTGTCCCATTTTAGGGTCCGTACCTTAAAATCAGCTACCAAAACGGATGGACGGTGTGGATTGACAACACATACATTGAGGTGGGCCTCACCCACTAAGCTATTGCCTGTCTCACCTAATCAGCTAGAAAAAGAATCTGAACCACTAGATTTGAGATTTTAAAAATGGACATTATTTTCATACCATATTGTCAGCATCGTGGGCCCCACCTAGGACCTACGGACCGAGGGGGCTCACCTAGTGAATGTCCCAGATTCCACACGTGTCAACTGCCGTGTGACCAGGTATCCGTTGCTTGTGACTGGCGCCAAAACCTCATCGAGTGGTGATCCTAGCCATCTGATTGTTGTGGTTTTATACCAGGCTAAATAAGTAGGATCTAGAAGATAAACGGTCCCGATTCTAAGATTGAATGCCACGTGTACAGTTAAGAAGGATTTGATCATCTTATGAGGAATTACATGACTCTTGCTATTCTTGGGCGCCTAGCCTGGGAACGGATTGGCTACTCCCCCTGCCACCAGCTAATGGCTGATGGTCGGTGCTCTGTGGGCCCCACAATGATGTATGTGTTTCATCCATGCCGTCCATATATTTTTTCAGATCATTTTATAGTATAAGACCAAAAATGACATATATCCCAATCTCAAATAGACCACGTTACAGGAAAGAGTGTTGAATGAGCATCAAACATTAAAAACCTTTTGGGGGCCATAAAAGTTTTGGATCAAGCTGATTTTTGTTTTTTTCCTTTCATCTGAGCCTGTATGACCTAATCAACAGATTGGATGTCAAATAAACAGTACAGTGGGCTTAGGAGGCTCTTAATGGTGGATATCCAATCACTATTGTTTTCCTATGGTGTGGTCCACCTGAGATTTATATCCCTCTCAATTTTTTGGGATTAATCCCTTAAATGATCTGTAAAAATGGATGAACCGATTGGATGAGACAGATACGTCATGGTGGGGCCCACAGAGCACCGACCATCAGCCACCGGGCTGGTGGTAGGGGGAGTAGGCAATCCGTTTCCCCCTAGTCTGTGCAAGTGGGGCCCATGGACCACGGTCCAGTGGTCCAAAAGTTTCCATTTTATGCCCTAATGGTAAATGGACGGCTCACCATAACTCTCAATGATGGGCCACAGATTCGATGGTCCAGATCCGCGGGTGTGCAGGGACTTTCAAAACGGTGGTGACTCAACTATTGTGCACATGGGGTCTGTGTGTGGAAATCCAGACCGTCCGAATCATATCGCTCAAGTAAGCCTAACATTAAATCGGTGCCAATCAAATGGACACTGAAAATAAACGGTCAGGATTCAACATGCAAATCAGATAGTTATCATTTCTGATCGAATATGCTTCACTCACCGTGATTTGGACTGTTTGAAGTACAAGGAACGGTTATCTATCAATCTGAACCGTCCAATTAGTTGGCCTTATCATGGATGTACGATGTTTCGGAAATAAGATTGATCAAGAGACTACTGCAATCACAATTCTTTGCTTTCCAGCACTTAATGTTGACCATTAACCTTTTTTTTCTTTCTTTCTGACCGTCCATCTGAAGGCCACTGCTCTGGGATCACGTTCGCAATAAGGCCTTAGGAGCTAGAGCTGTACACGAACTGACTCACAATCTCAACTCAAAAAAGCTCGATTCAGATCGATTCAAAACTGAGTTTGAGTTGATTTCTAGAGCTTGAAATTTTTTTTAACCCAGTTCGAGCTTGACCAGCTCGGCTTAGATCGAACCCCAACTCGAATCGAATCAGTTTGATGACTTGATTATCTTGATATTGATGTTGCTCACTAAGTGTTTGATAAAATGACTCAACCAAGTGATGTTCCGGGTGCATTCATTCTCTACAGGATCAGTTGGTGGTGAGAAAGATATGATACAAAACAAATTTATATATATATATATATGATAAAACTATCCTTATATTTTGATTTTAATGCTCCCTATTGAGTGTTTGATTAAATGCCTACAAATTACTTTCATTATTTTGTATATTGTGAGAAATTGAAAGTGCATTACATATGTTTGAGAAAACATGGTAGAGGCTCGAACTAACTAGAGTTGCTGACCAAATTGAGTCAAGCTGGCCGATCATACTCGAGGATTGAGCCAAGTCAAGTTCGAGTTGGGGTCAGCTACTGGTCGAGCTAAGTTGAGCTGTGCCAAGCTCGACTCAATTCGACTCGTGTACAATTCGACTTGTGTACAACTCTATGCGGAGCTATGTGGTTTTAAAACTTTTAAGACCACTGTGGCCTTTTATATTTTATTGACATCATTTATTTGTTTTGCCCCCTTATTTTAAGGCGTGAGCCTAAAATTTAAGCATATCCAAAGCTGGGATCCTTACTCTTGCTCCGGTGGTAGACTCCCAAGAGTTTCAACACCCGATCAAGGGTTCGAGTATCCGTATGTGGTGAAATCTCACTACAGTGTGAGTGTGTGGGATGTGTGTGCGTGTGTATTTTTTTTATATATATATATATAAAAAAAACATATCCAAAGCTCAAGTGGACCACAGGATAAGAAAAGGGGATAATTATGTTCATTGTTGAAACTTTCCTAAGGCCTTCAATGATGTTTATTTGCCATCCAACCTGTTCATAAGGTGACTAGACCTAATGATGGGACAACACAAATATCATCTTGATCCAAAACTTCCGTGGCTTTCGAGAATTTTTTGTTGTTTTTTTGTAAAAATAAATTTCAAAAATAAAAATTATTTTTAGAAAGTAAATAAATATATTAATTATTTAAACTTTTCATAAATAATGTGTATAGGCAGTTGATGAAAGAAGGGATTTTGCTTCTGCTGCTTTTTGGTACTTTATTAAGCGCACTTAGCACAAGTTTCAAATTTTTTTGACCATGGTTGAAGTAGGGTCTACTCGAAGTTTTATTAACTTTGTATTGAATGGGTGTGGATGTCTTGAAGAGGCACATTGGTATCTCTTCGGGAAAAATTCCATGACCTCTTGCCATATTTATTTAAAACATTTTTTTAAGGTATATCAATATTAAAATTAGTGATTTGTTCAACACTTAAATGTGTAAATTTTCATGTTAAAAATTAAATTGAGAGTTCATTGTATCCTGAAGATAATTTATATATTCCCTTCGTTTGCACTCACTGAAACTATCCGAAAAATTGCATCAAATCTGTCTTGAAAAATTTACTAATCAAGTCGAGCCTTAAATTCATAGATACGATCGTCTCTTCATCTTTTACGTCTATCCTCTTTTTGTTATAGATTGTTATTTTTCTAACAGATTTCAACGGCAGCAACCAAGCTCTCGAGAAGCTTTCAACGGTAGCAACCAATCCCCACTGTTTCTCCTGGAGCAGTCCATTTGAGCAGTGGATATGCTTCCATTTTGATCCCACGCCGTAAAATGAGCTTGGAAAAATGTATGGACGGTGTAGATAAAATACGTACGTCATAGGCCCCACAGCGTCCTTACCCTACGTAGCTACGTGGTGCTGGGTCCAGTTCCTGTCCATGTCTCTACCGCATTTCGGGACTCGGGTTGCGGACACCGGTGCTGGGTGGCGAAGAATCTGCGTACTCGACTACTGATGTATGTGTTTCTGTACATCTCTGATTCCCCTCGTTTGAGGACACGAGTCAAATTTAAAAAAAATAAAATAAAATAAAATAAAAAATAAAAAATAAAAAATAAAAAATAAAAAAAGGAATAGCTAAATTTCCAGTGGAATACACCACACGAAACAGTGGTGATTGAAGATCCACCGTCAAAAACTTCCTAAGGCCCACGGTAATATTGATTTGCCATCCAACCTGTTGATTAGGTCCTACGGACCTGGATAATGAAGGTAAAACGCAAACATCAGCTTCATCCAAAACTTTTGTAACATCCAAGTAGTTGTAATGACGGGCATTCAATCATCGCTGTTTCCTATGGCGTGGTCCACCTGAGGTTTTTATTTCTCTCGATTTTCGTATATTTCACTAAAATGGGAGGGGAAAATGGATGGACGGTGTGGATAAAACAAGCACATGATGTTGGGGCCCACAGAGCTTTTACCTTACCACATTGCAGGTGTTGCGCAATCCGAGTCCCGCATTTCGTATCTTCTCGGTCTCATCTCCCGTTCCATGTCCGAACGCATCAACGTGAATATGGTTTCTCCACACCTCTTTTGACCAAGTGGGTTCATATTTCACTGATCCGAACCGTAGATCTTGTAGGACCTACTCCAGATGGCAGACGGTCCAAAATCAAGCCATATTCGAAGATCATGTATGGACCTTTTCATGATATTTTAACCGTCCATTTTCGGGGCATAGATTAAAGGATAGAGACATCTAATCTAGTACATATTTTTTATAGATACCCCACCTAAAGCACGAATTATAATATTAATGGTCTGGATGAAAAGATCATTGGCCCATATTGTACATATTGGTGCATCAGGACACTACATGATTGATTGCTCAGGGAGCTAGAGTTCGCACTGGGCGCATGATAGCGTAAGAAGATACAGATATATCATTGCTCCACAGAACACGATTCTCCATCCATCATCATCCTCCCTCCCTCTCTCTCTCTCTCTCACTCTCTCTCTTTCTCTCTGAAACCCTAGAAATTCTCCTGTCTACCTCTGCAGCTATTTCATTCGCCTCTCTCAATCTTCTTCTCTTATTCCATTTCAACCAGAAAACGCCTCTTCTCCATATCTGGAAATGGCGTCCCTGTCGTTCCCTTCGTTTCCAAGCTCGTTCCAGCTCCGTGTAGGTTTCAAATCCAAGAAATCCAGCTCCATCAACGTCCGCCTGAACTTCCGGCGCTCGAATTGCCGAATCCGCATTCTTTCTGCGGGAGCCATGAGCGGGAAAGGTGAAGGCGAGCGGGTTCTGCCCGGGGATTCGTGGACGAATTCGGATGCGCCGAAGGATTCTTACTCCGGATGGTTTGACAAGGATCCCGGCGGCTCTCACCGGAAGCAATGGTTCGGAGGTAGAAATTCTCTTGTTCTTGGCAATTTTTATTTGTTTTTTATCGGAATTTGTTTTATAGAAATGCGAATGGGCAATTTGGGTTTCCAAACAAATACAATCTAGCGTCTGAGGAAAATTTCTGGGATAATTAGGTTCACGTGAAGTATGTTTTGTATAGGTAGAAGGACTCTTCGGTATGAATCGAACCAATAAATTGTAACATAAGATGGATTGCTAGTGGCAAATGAGTGCATTCACTCATAAAAGGTGGCTAAAAATTCCAGCCATTCAGGTTTTTGCTTGGTAAGATAGACGTGGAGAAGACCTATTACCATGTAGAATGGGTTTTTTATTCTCTCTGTTAGATCGTATGGGGTTCAAGAGGAGATGATTTAGTTGGATGAAAGCAGGTTCTCTTGCATCTAGGCTAAATAGTTTACTTGTGTTGATAGAGGGGTTTCTTTGATTGTTGACATGTTGGCTAAGGAGGGTGAAGCCTCTGGTCCTCCATAATGGGAATTTGCTTCTCTTGGGTTAATGCTTTTCTTTCACTAAATTATCATTTTTCTCAAAGAAAATAAGTGTAATATTAGAAATTTGTCTTTATTTTGGGCAATTAAAAGAATTTGAGGTTGTTTGTTTTATTTACATCTGATTGGCTGTATCTAATGTTCACGGTTTTACGTGGACTAATGACACTTCTCTAGTAGTTTTCTTTCAGGGATTGTGGGAGTGGGATTAGCAGGCATTTTTCTTGCTTCTGGAGTTGTATTCGCATCATTATCTCTGAGCAAGAGAAGCACTGGTATGTGAGACACTTCTATCAAGCAAAATTTAATGCTTTGTATGTTCCTTATGCTTCTAAGTGATGGCCATTAATTAGTCATGAAAGCAAGTTTTGGGTTCAAATGTCCTCCCTTTCAATCACTGGTTGTGAGTATAGATTTAGTCTCAACTGATTGTGGGTTTTGGAGTAATTTTTTCTGAGGGGTTTATTTCTTTTATCTTATCTTCATTCTATTTCTATGTAATTTTTTACCATTAATAGGAGCACTAAAGAACTGTCAGTTGCTATTCAGGTTCACAGTCAGCATTGTCTGAGTATGTTTCTGAATATTTGTATGCATATAGGAGTCAAACAGCAGATGGAACCCTTGACAACTCAGCAAGAAGTGTTGTTGACCTCTGATGACCATAGTAATGTCAATCAGGATGGAGATGAATGCAGTAAGGTTTTGCCAGATGAAGGAAGCGTGCAGAATGATGGCAATTCAGAGAGCAAGACAGGTATAAACCAGGACTCCGTCTCATCTGTAGAAGTTACTGAGGCTTCTTCTGAAAGCCAACCTGATGAAAATGTCAATGTGGGGGCCTCATTAACACAAAACATTGAATCCGACTATAATGGTGTTGATTCCATTCGTAGTGCTTCCAATCAAGACGATTTGCAGTTCAGCCGAGGTGTTAACGATGCTTCATTCTCCACTGGCCCTAATCCCAGCTCACCCAGTTTGCCTCTATCTGATGTGGTCGAGTGTTCTTCTGATGCTTCTAGCTTTAAGGATACTCCCAACATCATGCCTTCTGATATGCCAGACTCTGTTATTGAATTCAAAGAGAATCTGGGCATCATCGAACCAGTTGACTTTTCTGTTTCTGCTACTGATTCAACAAATCTTAATGCCGATCATCAGGAGGGAATTTCTGTTGCAGTGGAAATAGAAAATCCCACGCTTCCTTCAGATGTTTCTCACAGTTCTGGTGTCCAGCTTCCTAGTGACCCTTCAACTGTGGACAGCTTGATTTCAGAGTCAGATGTGCCTCTAGGTTCCCAGGTTGTGTCTAAAGATGTAGTGGGGGCTATGACTTCTGTCTCAAGTGAACAAGACTTTAGTCCGAGTGAAACGGTGCAGCTCCCAAGTGAAGTTCTCAGTTCAACTCCAGAGGAGCATAGTTTAAATGAAAATGGGCCAATTGGATCAATCCCTGCATCAGTATTAAAGGATCCATATGGGAACGAACCTGATACAAATGGTCAAATCGATATTGATAGAAGCAGATTGTTATTTGAGTTACCAATTCCTGAGAATGCCTTTTCCTATGCTGGTATACCTGCTCCATTGTTAGTTTCTGCAGCTCTGCAGGTTCCTCCAGGAAAAGTTTTGGTTCCTGCAGTTGTTGACCATGTTCAGGGGCAGGCATTGTCAGCATTGCAAGTTTTGAAGGTACTTCTGAGCTCTCACTTTCGCAAGAGTCTATCCATTTAGCAGTTCTTCAATGAAGAGTTTTCTACTATAGTATTTCTTCTTGTCGTTTGGTTGCTTTACTTGAATATATGTTTGATATTCCACTCCTAATGTAAGTGGAATGGCATAAGTTTCATGTTTCTTTTTCTTTTCTTCTTTATTTCATTTTTCCCCCCTTTTTGCTAATTGTTTATAAAGGGCATATTTCCTGTGTGTGCATGAATCATTTAGCAACCGAACATGTTAGATGTTCTTCCCTCCATTCTCCCTCCATTTCTTGTATAGTTTGGTGTCTATTACCATCTTAGAATAGAAAGTTAAGAAGATAACATATTACCATAGGATATGCTAAGAATATGTGATTTTCTTTACTTGTACAGATATTTTTGGGGCTCACTACACTCCATTCTACATTCGTAGTTACTCTCGTGATAGAGACATAAGACAGAAAGAACATTCAACTTATTTCATATTTAGCTGGGAATAATCTACCATCAATTTCTTGATAAAGCTGTACCAAGAATTTCCAGTTGAAAGTTTTCAACTAGTTTTGAAGTTGAACCTTTTTGAAGTTGAGTCATCTAAAATATTCTGCGGTTCTCTCTATTTTGGAAACTCAATCTGCAGAGATAATTTAAACTAGGGCATCTCAATCATAACCTCATTTTGATCAGTTCCTTCTTTTCAGGTTGTTGAGGCTGATATTAAGCCAAGCGACCTATGTACTCGTCGGGAGTATGCTCGTTGGTTGGTTTCTGCAAGCAGCGCCCTTTCACGGTATATACTCATTTCTTCTGATCTTGTATGAAAATACATTTAGCACAGCAAAATAACTTGTCATGGCTTTTTAATATAATTATGTATAAAATGAATTCTGAGAATAATGTAATTTTATTTTTTTTAGAAGCAAACCAGTGGTTATTAATAATTATTTCGTATTCTTTTAGAAACACAATCTCAAAAGTATACCCAGCAATGTACATAGAGAATGTTACGGAACTTGCATTTGATGATGTGACTCCTGAAGACCCTGACTTTCCATGTATTCAAGGTGAGAAAATGGGTTTTTTCATGTTTAATATTCAATTGGCATGAACTTTAAGATGATTTTATTGATCTTTGCCAAGTTCACACACGTATGCAGTGCATTAAAGCTCATGTACACACCACACGTGTCAGCATGGCACATAGATGTGAGATCTAATCCATCTATCAGGTTGGTCAGACCGTGGACAAGTTTTCCCAAAAATACATCTGGTACACTCGGCATGTAGGCCCCTATATTGGAAAGCAAGAATGGGTTAGAAAGCTTCAGCCAAGTTTTTCAGAGCCATACATTTATTTTGCTAACAGTCGTCCACCTGACTGTGGGTCAACCTGATTCTTGTCCTGGGGCATCAGTACTGTGGTGCCATTCTGATGGTTGCCTTGGATCTCGGACCTATTGTGCCATGCTGGCACATGTGATGAGAATTCCAAGTTTTCATATTCATTTGCAGTACATCAACTTTCTTGCAATATGTGTGCCTTTCCTATCTCTTTAATTGGTTTTATATTGAATATGGCATCTTTTCAATGTGCATTACAGTTTCTAGATGTGTCACATTGCAGGCCTGGCAGAAGCCGGACTTATCTCCAGCAAGCTCTCGAGAAATGATATGCATCCTTCGTCAGACAGAGGGCAGGATCCTGTACTCTTTTCACCTGAAAGGTGATTCATCAAATTCTTGATATGAATTTTAGTCATCCTGATTTTGCATTTCCTTTCTGTTTGCTACTTCACTTACAAAAGTATTCACAATCCAGTGACTCTCCACACTTTTGCACACAAATTTCAGATAACAGTTCCTATCAGCTTCTATATTCATCAAACATTTGTTCTGCAGCCCCCTGTCTCGTCAAGATCTTGTGAGTTGGAAGATGGCGCTAGAGAAAAGGCAGCTTCCAGAAGTCGACAGAAAGGTTATTAGTTCTGTTTTGTTCTTGTTTTATCCTTCTAATGATGGCTGGTTTCTGCCTAATCCCTAGTTTTTTTGCCAATGAACAAAAGGTTATTTGGTCTGTTGATTAAACTATTCGGCGGCCCACATCATTTGTCCACACAAATTGTAGACCTTGAGGCTGACAGCTATCCACTGGCTGCTAAAATATTGGCTGCAAGACCCATCATTTTTTAGCCTTTCCTGCCAATGGGAGGCTAGTCTTTGCAGGTCTGCAATTTGCAAAGGCTAATGGCCCTCCCCCCCTCTCCCCTGGGGTACTGGCGGAAACATTTAATTCAATACTAAGTTTATTAGACTGTATATTCAGATCGCATATCAATGCTCTGGCTTTATAGACATTGATAAGATATACCCAGATGCATGGCCTGCTATCGTAGCCGACTTGTCTGCAGGAGAACAGAGCATCACCGCACTTGCTTTTGGTACTCCTCATATTCCCTAGCCGTTTTAGACATTCTTTAAAATAATAATAATAAACTCCTTTAGATGGTTAGTTTACATGGGTTGTTTTTCCCATAGGTTTCACAAGACTCTTTCAGCCTGAAAAACCAGTCACAAAAGCACAGGCGGCTATTGCTCTAGCGACTGGTGATGCTGCTGAAGTTGTCGGTGAGGAACTTGCTCGTATTGAAGCAGAGTCAATGGCTGAAACTGCTGTCGCAGCCCACACTGCTCTTGTAGCTCAAGTTGAGAAGGACCTCAATGCAAGTTTTGAGAAGGAGCTTGCCATGGAAAGGGAGAAGATAGATGCCGTTGAGAAATTGGCTGAAGAAGCGAGGGTGGAATTGGAAAATTTAAGAATTGAAAGAGAGGAAGAAAATAATTCCCTAATGAGGGGGCGAGTTGCCGTTGAATCTGAGATGGAGGTTCTTTCAAGATTAAGGCATGAAGTGGAGGAGCAGTTACAAAGCCTTATGAGCAACAAGATGGAGATTGAGTTTGAGAAGGACAGGATTAACAAGCTTCGAAAAGAAGCAGAAAGCGAAAACCAGGTCATTGTCAAGTTACAATATGAGCTGGAGGTTGAGAGAAAGGCATTGTCCATGGCCCGGTAAGTGTGCAGTTGCTTTTCCTTTCAGATTGGGGTAGTTCCTTTTGCTTTGGGGTGTGTTCGGAAGTACCCACAAAACAATTTTTGGTTGAAAATGTCGGTGGACTCTGTTTTGAAGTGACCAAGTGTTCAGGGCATCTTTGTAAAATAAAAAAAAAAACTTGACAGTTATCAGGTTTTGCTTTTGCACTCTCTCTTCATCTTGACTGCTCAAAACAAGCTAAATTCAATTTTCAGGAAAACCTCCAACTCCCATCATTCCTCAGAATGTACCCCCCTCTAAAACCAAACTGATGCAAGCTAGCGATAGTTTGATTGTCTCTATTAGTCCATAATCTCTATCTGAATACACATAAAGAACGGGAGATGCAATAATTTTGAAATAAATGATTAGATTTTCAGATTTAGATCTTACCACTACAATTGTATTGCATCACCGCCGAGGCATGCCAAAACGGTTATGTAACAGCCATTATGTAATGGTAATGGTAATGGTAATGGTGGTAACCGTTATGCAGTAAGGGGCCGAAGTGGCCATAACGGTCGTTACAGAAAAATGGCCTGCAACAGATTTTTTTCAAAATAATAACAACAATAATAATAAGGGCTGTAACGTAACAGTAATGGCCACTGTTACCATTGTGTGGAATACCTTGATCGCCACAACCAGATGCACAGCATCATATGTTGCATGAGGATAGCATCATACCTTGCTTGTACTGAGCATCACACCTAGTAGAAATTTTGAGGAAGAATGACTACCCAAGGCATGAAATGCTCTTTATGCATAAAAAAGTTTTTCATTCAAATATTCATAAGTACTCTTTACATGTTTATTGACTGTTTTCCAAACCAAAGGAAACCCAGTCATAACCATACATTAAGTTAAATCCTAAACATCATTTTTATTAAAAAGACCAAAATATGCATGAATCCTGTTACGACCTGGCAGACCTTCTGCAAAAGGGCATAACTCCTGCCATAATGGTTTGATCTTGGGCCTATCCGAAAGCTAAATCGGTATGCTTTTAAACAGAGGAATTTTGTCTCGCTTGGATATCCTTTGATACCCAAAAGGTGGCCCACAAAATAAGTGGCAGAAATACTTAAAGAAAAAATATTCAACATGTTTGACGTGTCACGTACTAACTCTTAACTCCAACAATCAATTAAGAAATAAAACCTATGGACTTGTGGACCAACGATTTGATCTTAGTTGCACAAATCTTCTAACCAGGTGCCCCTCCCACTTTGAATTGTGCTTCAAAATCCTGCTTCTACTTCCTAGCTGCTCATGCTTGATAATATTTTGAAACAAATGCTTGCCTGCTACTGCACATGAATCTGGCGGTGCTTTGTTTTACAAGTTGTGAAACTATTTGATTGACCAAATCACATGTAGAATCCACTTATTGAAAACGAAGGATTTAGTATGGGTTTCAGGATGTGAATCGTCTGGGTATCAGATACAAATCGTGTCTGTGATGCCAATATGAGTCATTCGATATGGGACGAGTCACCCTAAACAAAACTACTTAGTCAGGAAATTTTGGGAAAAAGAATAAAAGACAAATAAACTGATGCTTTCTCATAGAATCATGTCTGGATGCAGGTATTATCCTTTTGATTCTTAGTTACAATTTGAATATTCAGCAAGAATTCTTGGGAGGTTTGTTGAAAATCAAGAACTTTTATCTCTCCCTAGGAAAAAAAAATAATCAAGAATTTGTGGTTTTATGTTTGCTTTTATTCTTATATAAATTAAACCTGGATGTGTGTGATCGTGGGTGTGAGGAAATCACATATGACAATGGCATTTTGAAACTCTATTGTCTGCATCACCTGCCATATAAACCATACACAGTGTAACATCCCCCAATCTACCCACATGTTCAATGCTTCTCAGCTTTTGTTACACTTTTTTTTTCTCTGTGTAATAGAAGATTCAGGTTTCTCTTTCAACTGATAACAGAATATGATTCACCTATCAACTTTATATAGCTTAAGGTTCAGAAAGACCATTACTGTTAGCATTAGAAGTACGTGTACAACTTCATTTGTTTTCTGGATTATAATCTTTGTTACTGCTAGCTTCTTATCTCTTTTATTTTTATTTTTTCTTCCCTTTTCTTTTGCTACTGGTGCATCCTACCTTTATTATTTTCTAGTGTTCTTCCTTATAACACAGCCATCATCCCACATATATGAAATGCTAACCCTACAGCACACCTCTACCAACATAGAGGTTTGCATGTGTGTTAGGCACACTGGTGCAAGATGCAATCCTTTCATCAGGGGTGCCTGTCTATATGTTCCTTGGCCAAAAAATGAGGCAGTGCACTCGTCAGGTGGGCTGCATATGTATTTTGAATGTGGACTACTGGCTTCCTTTCTTTAACCTTCACTTTTCATTACTCATGCCCAAGCAGTGAACAACCTGACCTGACAATTGGGCTAGCATGCATTTGCTGAGATCTTCCTGATGAACAGCTGGGTTGCATCTATGTGCTCCACTGGCAGCAGGCATGCGTTAATGTAGTTATGCATTAGAGAATCAGAGATATAGTAGTTAACCATTAACTGAAGGTGGTTTACAGTTTTTTTTTTTTTTTTTTTTTGGGGGGATGGATAATCAGAACTTAAGAAAGAAAGAAAAACAAAATGGAATGGACAAATTTGACAACAATAACAGTGAAAGCAGTGAGGGGCTGCAACACAAGGAAATAAAAAAGAAAAACTGGGACAAAGATCATCTCTGATCTAAAACCAATAAACCGTTCCTGCATGTGCCATCTTTTGTAAGAGACTCTGCTGTTGTGTTTGCATCTCTCTATGAATCTGTGAGAAACCCAATCACAGGTCATGAACTTCATCAATCAGATCCACAATTATCCAAGGGAAGAGACTTGCACCAGCCCAAGTGATAGCATTTCAGGAGTCTCCTTCAATAATAACATGCCCAGACTGAAATTCCTGAGCTTACACGCTTGTAGTAAGGCAGAATTTGAATAATAAATTCCCATGGGCACAGAAAACTCTAACAAATAGCAACCATCAGTCTCTAACAATCCTGACAATTCCAGCAGAGTCCTGGGATTACCCCGCGAGCAACCAGAAAAATTGATCTTCACACTACTGGAAGGTGGCACGATCCGGTCTGCAGATCTGGTCAGTGGGTGATGAGGCCCTGCTAAGGAGGCTTCAATCCCATCTTTACAGATTTTTTCCCCTTTTTTATCGGCAATGCTTTACAAGATTTGATGCATGAGTATTGAGAAATGATCCAAACTCTCAGAGCACTATTAGTACTCCTTGTCCTGGGACACTTTGATAGTCCAATTCATCTATCTGGACTGTCCATCAGGTGCAACACAAATTTCATGGGTGAAATTCTCACTGATCAGATGATTCAATCTATCTGTAAGTTGCCCTTTTTCATACACACCCTTCTCCCAAGCCATTGATAGGACAGTTAGGATTTTCTCATAAAAGTGATTCTTTGGACCGTCAGCAATCCATGATAGGCTCCAACAAATAGATGGATCATATGATTGATTGGACCGAATTTTCCGTAAACATCTTAACTGTCCATTTTACAAGCTATTGATCAGATGTTAATAATCATCCGATCAATGTGATCTTTGCATAGTGGCTCATGAAACCTGTCTGGGAGCTAATGGACAGCCCAGATTTGATTTCCAAGTGTTCACATCTGATGCATCTAGGAGTGCCATGAATTATAATGCAGCATTGGATCATTTCTCATAAACATACCCCACAAGCTTTAATATAACTAGATGCCTATATAATTTTGAAATTGTTGTATTCCTTGAATATCTAATGATCGATTCTATTCTTTTCTTACACCCTGACCCAAATTGAACCTGTGAGCATTTTCTTCATATTTCTCTGTTATCCATGGTCAAATATCCAAATTAACCTTCCCGACCACATTGTACACTTGTCTAACATTCCCGCCTCTATGCTGCACGCATCATGGACTTCCATGACGTATGTACCAAAACATTCTATTGCAAACTGTGGCACCAGTGTACAATTGTCAGGAAGGTTGATCTGCCAGTGCACCACATTGATAGGCCATATCCCAAAAACGAAGGCATTAAGCTAGTAGGGACTGAACAAACGGAGCAGTGATCCACATTCATCAGACAAACATTTGTGACATTGTACAGTTGAGGACAGAGCTGCATAGAACAAATATCAATACGACGTTTCCTCTTTTGAATATCCATCCATGATGATGCTGCTTTTCCACTTGCAGTGGGAACTCTTTTTCTCTGCATTTCTTACTATGTTTTTTTTCACCAGGGCTTGGGCAGAGGATGAGGCAAAAAGGGCAAGAGTGCATGCGAAAACTCTTGAGGAAGCCAGAGAGCGGTGGGAGCAGCATGGCATCAAAGTTGTCGTTGATGGTGGCCTCCGCGAAGATGCCTCCGCCGGCGTCACATGGCTCAACACACCCAAAGAATCCCCAATTGATGGAACTGTCAGCCGAGGGAAGATCTTGGTGGGAAAGCTGAAGGGAATGGCGACTGACATAAAAGGGAAGTCCTCCACTGTAGTCGAGAAAATAATCCATAAAATAGAATCTATAATTTTAGCCTTGAAACAGAAAACTGCTGAGGCTGCCAAGCAGGCTGAAGAGCTTCGGAATGCATTCATATCAAAGGTGGGTGCATTGGTAGATGAGTTTCGGCAGAACACCATTGGCTTTAGCTCGAGCGTTAAAGACGGGGCGAAGAGGATTGCAGGAGATTGCAGGGAAGGAATGGAGAAGATCACTCAGAAGTTCAAGACATGATGGGAGAAACTTTCCCATGTCTCTGTTTGGGAATTTTGTATCATCAATAATCCAGTTTGTATGGTAATTGCTGAGAATTGGTGAGGTGCTGCCTTCACTCATGGTATCGTGCATTTGGGAATTTTTGCATCAGGAAGATAGGTATGTTATGTTGTATCTTTTCATAAGAGAGAAAAAAGTAAGATGGGTATCTTGTAGGGAACAGAAGAAGCATCTCTGAGAAGGATGTATGGATGGCTCTAGAAAAGCCAGTAGCCGGGATGCTTTCTGGTCCAAATCATCATCGGTCACACTTCTGGTAAGTGCCTGAACCACAATGAATATTGATTTGCTTGCAGTTCCAGGTTCTGTCGTTCTTGTTTGCTGAGTCTCACTGTTAACAACTGTCGGTCTCTGTGTTGACTAGTTGAGATTGACCACATCCAGCTGTCATAAGAGCTCTCAAGTCCGACCACATTTTGTCTGTCCAATAGGTGGTTCGCATCAGGACGCGGATTTCCTGCGAAAGCCTTTCGCAGGAAGTTCCTGCGCTGGGAACCCAGGTGGGGCCCACTGGGATGTTTGTGAGAAATCCATCCGTTTTTTGAGTTCATTTTAAGACATGCGGCCAAAAATGAACTGTATACAATGCTCAAGTAGGCCGAAAACGTGATAATTGAACGTCCACAGTTGAAATATTGGGCCACAGAAGTTTTGAATCGTGCTAATATTTGTGTTTTTAGTTCATCCCAGTAGGAATGACATTATTAACGGTATGGATGGCATGTAAACATCACTGCCGAACCTAGGGAAGTTTCAACGGTAAGAATTTCCTTAACTACCTTTTCATTTAGTACGGCCCACTTGAGTATTGGATACGGTTCAATTTTGGTCTAATATCCTAAAATTAGCTCACAAAACGGATGTACGGAGTGGATTCCTGAGAAACATCACGGTGGGCCCTACCTAAGATCCCAGCGCAGGAACTTCCTGCGAAAGGCTTTCACAGGAACTCGGTGTCCTTCCATCATGGGGGCCTTCTTGTGCAAAAATCAGCCACATCCAGTCATTGAGTGGACTGTACCTGTAGTCTGTTATTCATCAATGGTTTTACATTGTTTTCTATGGTGTCACCCGGCTGATTTTTCACAATGTGATCTCATGGGGAGGCCAACCTATTGGAAGGCTAGGATGTTGTGCACAGATGATTGGTCGGAGGAGATCATCACCGCGGTTGGACTTGAGACCTGCTGCCCATATTCCGCTTGCAAAATTCAGGGCACGGTTCTGGTTCTCATTGTTGTGGACTGCGTCTCTACATTGGGCGTTTCTCCTTGCTTGATGGCAGTCATTGTATAGGCAATCTCACAAGGTAAATTCAGGTTCCATTTTGTACAATTGCCATGTGTGTAATTTCGGATTGTCTGGTACATCTGGACGTGAAATAATGCAACCTGTACTGGTGGGGTCCATGGTTCTGCTAGCCAGATAGTTGGATCTCAAGGACTACACAATGTTTGCCTGGAGTTGGAAGGTCCCTGAGTTTTTGGTGCATGAACGGTTTGATAGTTTTGGGGTCCTACACTAGTAGGTCACTCACCTCAATTCGTCAAGTGGGTCATACACAGTACATACAGACCATCCAATATCTTGAGGGTCCATGTCTGAAAAACTTACTAGCTGAAATCAACATTGATGGATGATGATCATGATCATCCAATTGGGAATGTAAATGGATGGTAATGCAAACGGAGAGAATCGGATTGTTAGAAGTAATTTAAATAACAAATCAAGCATCAGTGTTTGACAAAGATGATCCTCGAGAGCTAACCAATCATAATTTCATTACTCTTTTGAGTACAAATTAGCATGATATGAGGCATTTAAAATACTACTCTCACAATTGCCATCAATTTTTGAGTCTAGATTTGTGCATTCACACATCAGCTTAAAGAGTTTAGATAAATAAAGCCTTGCCTTGTTCCACTTGTGCAAAACAAAACCCAAGACTTTCCATTTCCACCAGCCCTATTCATCTGAGCGTCCATCTTCCACCTTGACCTATGGCAGCCCCATGGGCTTAGGCCCAGCCCTAAAATATCAGACCATTTAATAACTAGGTCAGATCTCGGCTTCATTTAGGAAGCCAGGCCAGACCGTTTAGGAACAGCTCAAGTCTTGCACATAAGTGGATAGCCAGGCTTGGGCCATGCATAATCCTGACACGGCCTGCGTTCTAAATTGCATGACAGGCCTCAGTGAGCCTACGCCGGGCCAGTTGACAGCCCTACGACCATGACTTGCACGGTGGGTTCACTAGAGAGCGGAAAGGTTAAGTGCAGGTTAAGAACATCTTCATTAAAGTTGGTGAAATCCGTCGAAACATTAATTGTCAGGATGCCGGATGCACCTTTTTGTAGACATAATGCACCATTTAGTACATATAGAACCCACGGTTTGTGCATCCTGTCCATTCATATTTTATGCAATTGCAACCAAAGCTATTCATGGGGCAGTTTCCACAATGAATGAGTGAAAAATCTCATTTGGGGTGGGGTGGGGGGGTTTGGGTGGGTGGGTGGGTGTCGGGTCCAATGATTACACCTACCCTTTTGGTCGTTGAATTACTAGCATTGGGTATGGGTCTTTTGTGTTCTAAAAAAGCAGATAAATGGTTTCTTTCATCAACGAAACATGGCCAAAGATACACAACAGCAGACTGCTCGTTTGCTTATGAGCAAGGAACCTTCTTTTTCTTCTTTCACAAAGCTCAAGCCTCGGGCGTTTTTTTGTTTTTTTTTTGCCAGACTTATTCCACAGAATCACCAGGGCCACACCAAGAGGATTCTGGGCACGAGCAAGAACATTCAATGGGAAAAACAATTCTCTCTCTCTCTCTCTCTCTCTCTCTCACCAAGTAAATATATATATATATAAGCTATATATCAACATAATCAACGAACGTGGTTGGATCAGGTGGGAGTGGAGCACTTAAAAAGTAATTTTACAAAAGATTCTAGCCCGAAAGATACACAATTACTGGAGGGGGGCTCTCCTGTGGGTTGGGTTGGGGGCCAATGGATATGCATTCATACCGTCCAACCCATCCCATCCGAACGGGCCCAATAATCAGCCTGATCCAAAACTGATGCGGGCCACGTAAAAGGAAGCAAGCTCATTTGCGCACTTTTTCCTTTTTATTTCGAAGTATAGCTCATAGCCAACCTGACTTGTAAAATTGCCCGATTTTGACCTAACCCTTCATCTTTCCAGTAGGGGTACAGGGTTAAACCCATCAATTCAACGGTGGGCGTTCCCTTCAACTTGTCCCATGTCCCACCCAAGTTTTGGATTGGGCTAATTTTGGCGTATGGGGGTTTTCTCTGGTGATCCATCTGATGGAAGGGTTAGATTCAACAAACACATCACCGGGCCCCACATCTGTCTGGTACCAGTTGAGCATGCCCACCATTAGTGAATGGGGGAACAGAATTCATGCAGCTAACCCCAATTACTTGGGATAAACTACTATGATGATGATGATGACTCTAGTCAACGATCTACAGGCAAATGATAGATAAGCCAGGTGTGCAGAGGCATGGTTTGTAATTATAAACGGAAACAGATGAAACAAAAATTTCAGAATCCAAACATTGCATGAGCTGATTAATAACCTGTTCGACAGCAAGGGGAGGGATGTTCCTACTACTTGAGAGAAATTTAAAAACACTACCAATTCTCACTTCTCTCCAACTCCACTTTTATCACTTCTTCTTCTCTCCACCTCCAGCGGACCTGCATACAAGAAACAGAAGCACTTTCATGAAAAGAAATGACCACCAATCTTCTCAATTGAAAAGAAGAAAGAAAAGATGGAAAAAAAACATTCCCAAGTCTTCGTGAGTAATAATTTGGATTTGCATAATATGCTTTCTTAAAAAATTTCTTTGCAATAAATTTGCACAACAATTATCAATCATAAGACTGTAAACACGATATACACAACATACACAAAAAAATAATTGAGTTTTTTTTTTAGAAATGTTATCCAAAAATACAAGAATACTATCAAAAGAACGAAGATTTTTATTCCAAAGATGCAACCATTATATCAAAGGGGGTACAAAAGTCCCTTCCACAGAATTCTGCTTTTGAAACCTCCCGTGCAAGAGTATGGGTAAAATTTAGCCCTTGGCCTGCTACCAACATGATGGGCCAAATATTTGCATTTTCCAGTAGAACCTGTTTAGATGGTCAGAAAAGAAAATAAATGAAAATGAAGCAATTTTTCCCATGTTTGGACAATGATGGGACGCCTCGCTATGTTTGGATAGCACTAAGAAATTGTGGATTCTATGTAGCTATCATTACCCATTTCCATAATCAATTTGTCATGCACAAGATACGTGGTGGTGATTGTCTCACAAATATGAAATTTCCACTTGCTATCCACAGAGTTTCCTCATGAAAATCATCACCGGATAATCTCTCCTCACATTTCTTTTCTTTTCTTTTCTTTTCCTACCATCCACGACAGGAAGGCCGACGCCAAGGCCCCATTCTACTTCTTTCTTCCTCATCCTCGTGTTTTTCCTCTGGTGGCAATAGCAACACCACGTGACTTCTGTTTTTTTTTTTTTAAGAGAGTGGGATGGAGCAATTGCTCCACAACCTTCTAACCAGGGGAAAAAACAACCATCGATTTGCCTGGGGAAAAAAAAAACGCCAAACTTGGTTTAGCTGACTTGGGTTGTGACTTGGCCTAATTCTTGGTACAGGAGAGAGGGGGAGGCCACTGACTAACCACAGTTCGAAGTCACACCCCAAATCCAGAAACCGGGCCCTACTACTTCCCAAGTCCCAAACTCAGGTCGCAGCAACTTCCTCGCCACTTACTAGACTTGGAGAACGACTTCCCAAACACCAAATCCAGTTCATGGCAGAAGGAATTTCTTTTTTGAATAGTTTATCTATTTAGGCGAGCTACAGCTACAGAAATTAAGAATCTAAAAAGAACATCATCATATATGATACCAAAAAGTGAACAACAGAATCCCAAAGAGTCTTATAAAATCAGCAAATCTATATCAAAAGGTGAATCATACCATCAAGATAAGGCACAACGGGCAAGCACACATCAATCAAGCATCAAACAAATGAGGTCACACATGATCATGATCAGTGTTATGTATGTGTATATTAATCAATATAATAGATTACTTTAGCATCAAATATATTTTTTACAGACTTGATTTAACAAATCATCACATCAAAGATGAGGGCAATGAATCTAACCACTAACATATGATGCATATCATTTTACACATTAAAGTTTCATACGGTTTCATTGTATACAATCATGAACCCTTGATACAAAGAACAATGAATAAACAACAAATGGATTTTCAAAACATGAGGATATGGTTTTGTGCTGCAGCTACTACTCTGGGATCTCAATTTCAAGATACCGTGTGTTAAAAGGGAAGAAGTAAAATGCGGCAGCAGTGGAACTTGGCCTCAAAAATTGAAGAGGTGATGCACATATTGAAATTGCACAACTAAAAACACAGTGCAAATATAGTGCAAGTGAGTGATCCAGGGTTACTTTTCAAAAAAAAAAAAAAAAAAAAAAAAGAAAAAGAAAACAGTGCAAGTGCATGCACAAGTATCACATATACAAATCAATCACCTCATTTTGCGTAGAACATTAGACATCTCCTCACGCTTCTTTTTTGCCCTCTTGTGTGTGCCCAGCTTTCTCTTTGCCACTTTCAATGCCCGCTTGTCTTTCCCAACTTTAAGAAGTTCGGTGATCCTCTTTTCGTAAGGTGCAAATCCTGCAACTTCCCTGATTATACTCCTGACAAAATGGACCCTTTTACTTGTTTTCTGAATGAGAAAGAATACAAGAAACATGTTAATACATCAACACTTAAAATTTTAAATACAGCTTGATTTCAATAACTAAACACTCCAAATTAAGAAACTGAGATTATGTCATACTGGAATTGGTAAATCCAAAAGAGGAATACTAATATGCAGAAGACGCTGAATAAAAAGTTCTTCGCAAAACCCCCTCAAGGTGGAGGGGACAAACATGTCTTAATTGGAATTCTTGATCTGGCTGACCACCATGTAGATTGTAGGCAGTGTAATTAAAAGGCACTTGGCACAACCGCCCTTGTAGGGTCCAAAACACCCAAGCACACCTAAGCGCACGCCTAGAGATTGCAGGCACAATCTTTTAATTTTACATTATAATACTTATTAAAAAAAATTACATAATTAACATCAATATTCTATTATTTACGGATATAAGCTGTTTTTTCTTAATAATCAAAGTCAATACTCAATACCATTCAATTCCCCTTAGCCCAATGCTCCATATCTCCAGATTTTCCAAATTATGCATCCTGATTTCTCAATTTCCTTTCTTGCATTCAAAAAAATAAATAAATAAATAAAAATCCAAAACCCTAACCTGAAATTCCATCATTTTCTCCAAATTCACCAATTTAAGACCACAATTTCACCGAAAGTACTAAATTATCAAAACTGTATTATCCAATTTTTAAAAATCCCCAAATCCTTGAACTTAAAATTTCCAATTCCAACAAAATCCCCCATTCGCCTTAAATCTCTTGTATGGCACAAAAGCTCAATTTTCTTTCAAGAAAATACCATCGAAAGATGAAATCAAGAAGAAAAGGAAATGAAAAAATTTGAAGAAATTTGGAGGAAGAATATCTCAAGATTTAATCTCCAAAAGAAGTGAGAAGAGTTGTTAATAATATTGAACTTAAAAGCCCTTTCTTGTCTATTTGCATTTTTATTGTGGTAAATACCCAATAAAACCACACATATGAGGTGCTCATACCTCACGTAAAAAGCCACAGGTGCTTTGAGCACACCCAAGTATTAGGCGCACGCCTGAGGCAGAAACCTCACCTAAGGTTCAAGTGAGGTGCAACAAGGCCAAAATGCCTAGGGTACACTTAGAACACCTTGATTGCACTGGCTTTGGGTCAAAAACCAGTGTTTGGACAGCTATGACCGCTCCAGTTGTTGCGTTTACTGGTTTATTGTGAGCCACTGCTCTGACTATCTTGTCAGATGACAACCACATTTCGAAACTCTTGAATTTTGGGCTATGGTGTGATAGCTTATAGTAATAACAGTTCCAATCACCAGACATTTACCACATGCACCAGGGGGAGAATACTGCATAGAAGTTTTACGTAATAGGCACTGCATACTAGCATTCACGGATCTGAAACTAAGTAATTATCGAAGCACGTGCACAATCAAACTAGCAACACATCTGCACAGCTTATTAAAAAAGATGATTTACAATAACATTTCATAAGGTGCGGTGACAATACACTTCGGAAGCCAAAATTTGTTTAAAAATCCACAACAGCACCAATACAGACTTTGGAAAACTGAAACAGATAAAGATGAAAAATAGGAACAGTTAAAGAGAATCATGAACTGCATGAAAAAGACATACCCCCTTTCTAGCAGATGGGCGGGGAGCCAATTCTCTTTTAGTTACAACATGGCCTTTGTTTAGCCCCACAAAGAGGCCACTATTTGGCTGTGATGGAGCCATTACCTGTTTCATTGCAGTCCCAATACAAAATAGGTTAGTTCACATAGTGCTACCAATGCATAAGAATTAACAGTATGCATGTTCTATACAGATTGTAAAAATGCAATCCCACAAGTTCATCTAAAATTAAACTACCCTCAACTTTGAGTCGATGACTCAACATAGCCTGTAAAGCTGTTATTCCATCGCTACTGGTCCTTGGTGAAAGCTATAGGGCGCTGCTACTGGCACACGCCTGATAGGGGCAAGAAGGCAGTCACAGGTCACAACAAGGGAGAACTGATTTTACAGTTGTGATACAGTTGGCATGGAATTTAGATCCAGCAATTCATGTAAACTTCATCCTACTTATACTTTCCCATGGGTGTGCAAATACCATATTGGACTCGTTGATAAGGGCCTACTTGTATTTGTTGAAATATAAATTTAGGAAATGTCATTTCTATGAAAAGGGCATTTCCATTGTTTGTTTTTGCAAAATTTAGAAACGCCATTTCCATCTCTCATTTCCTGAAAAATGCCCCTTTTTCATTTCCTTTCCTAGACTTATTCAACATCATTTCTAAGAAATTAATGAAATGAGAAGAAACAACCCCCACCCATTAAAAACCCTACATGGTAGTCACATGTCTCATAGCCCATCTTCTAAGTGCCCTGCATGTGCAGCCATCTATCTTCAAGCACCCCACATCTGCGGCATGCACCCCCATCATCTTAAAGCAACATGTGTACCATAGTGCCACATGTATAGCAATGTGCCATCCCCATCTTTTGGGTGACCCATGTTTCAATGCCAATAGTCCATGTGCCACCCTCATCTCAAAAGCCCTAGCATGTGCTATTGAGCCTCATGTGCCACAAAGCCGTCATCCATCTTTAAGCATTTCACATACGCCACATGTGCCAATGTGTGACAAATGCAGTATGCACTGACCACCTTTTTTTAATAGAATTAATGCTTTGTTTTTTTTTTTTTTTTTGAAAAGTCACTGATAATATTAATAGAAAAAGGAAAAACATAAGGATGGAGGCTGCATCGAGGGAGCGACGCAACCAACTACCCACCTAAGAAAATCAAATTACATCCCTTTAATTTATCGACATTAACTGCCCACTCAACCACTAACATCCTAGCTCTAGAAGCTACAAAATCTGGCATGTTAGAGATCCCGTTGAAGCATCTACCATTTCTTTCTTCCCACACTCCAGAATTAATGCTTTGTTAAAGAGCAAAACGGCAAAGGCAAGGACAACAGAACAACGAAACAAAGAAAACAAGATAGCATACAATACTACAGACTCCCCACCCCTTGAGGACGGAGTCCAGCCCCCAATCAGCAAACAGACCTTGGGGACTAGGAGTCCAGCCCCCTCCGTGCCAAACCAAGAAAAGCTCCTTCAGAGGGCTTGACATCACCCACTGCACTCCGGGGGGCCATACCAATTTGTACACTACCAAACAATCAAACAGAGGATTTTTTGGAGGAATGCAAGCGAATTATTAGAAAAGGTGATAGATTTTTAGCATACAACCCTCACCTTGCACAAGTCTTTTGTTGGATTTTTAGACAGTATGCATGCATGCGTGTACATACAGCAAATACAGATGTGCAGCTCATCTTTTCTACAGGTATTGTAACCGATAGAGCTATTAGGCCACACACCCAGCCAAATAAAGATAAAGAGGGAGCGGAGTAAAAATTGGAAAACGGTCAGATGTATACATGAGATGAAACAAAGGAAATTTTAAAAAAAAATTCAGAGGCAAATCAATGTCAGCCACATGTGATAAGATAATCAGACCAGACCAGACCAACCAAACGATCCTAGTTCCCCATCTCCAGAAAAACATATGAGAACTCCCGTTGTTAAAAACACCAAAATCACATCTTCCAAACAAATGAAGATCTCAATATCAATATCACAATCTCTCATTTAACCTTTCGAGAAAGGATTCAAGCCTACAAAACCCTAAGAAAACACAGAAAACAAGCAAAAGAAAGACCATCACAGAAAAACTCTGCATATTACACACTAATCAATAGGATCTACATTTCCGAATCTCAAGAGGACAGAAATCATTCAAAGACAATTCAAATCCCAAAAATACAGCAGATCTATCGTTTTAAGGTTTGTAGGGTAGAAAGAAAGGGGGAAAAGGAGAAATGAAGGCAAGATTTGAATCGATTGCAGTAGGATCCATACCTTCGAATGAAATCGACTCACCTTCCGAAAAAGAAGAACCGAAGAAGAGATCCTAGGGTTTTGGGGTTTGCGGGGTATTTATATTGAAGAGAGAGGTTGAGACGTCGTGGATTGCGTCCTACCCCGCCCGTCTTCAGCTGGGAACGGTCAGGATCTTTGAGTGGCCACCGTGATGTATGAGTTTCATCCACACCGTCCATTCATATTTTAGTATCATTTAAGAACATAATACTGAAAACTAGGAAAATAAAAGATCTATATGGACCACACAATAGGGATTAAACTCTTACCGTTGAAAACTTCTTGAGGGCCACAGAAGTTTTGGATCGAGCTGATATTTGTGTTTTCTCTTCATCAGTTTCCATTTAACTTTATGAATAGGTTGGATGAAAAATAAACATCAAGGTGGGCTCTATAAAAGTTTCAACGGTGAAAATCATTATCGCCACTGCTTCCTGTGGTGTGGTCCAATTGATTGCTGGACTTTTCTCAATTTCACAATTTAGTCCTGAAATGATATGGAGAAATGGATGGACGGTGTGGATAAGACCCATACATCACAGTGGCCACTCAAATCTCCTGATCGTTCGTAGCTGGAGATGGGAATGCGTTCTACCGGCCCGGACGGTAAGGGATCTGTGGGGCCCACCGTCATGCATGCTATTTATCTACAATCCATCCTTTTTATCAGCTCATTTTATGACCTGATCAAAATTGTAGCATTGGCAAAGCTCAAGCGGACCATACCAATTGAAACGGTACAAATTGAATTCCTTGAAACTTTCTAGGGGCTATGGAAGTTGGATCGCTTGAGATTTGCATGCAACTGTTTTTGTGATGTGGTCCACTTGAGATTTGGGTGTCCTTCGATTTTGGGCTCATGGCTTAAATTTAGGTGATAGAAAGAATGAATGGTGTGGATGAGACATTCATCACTATTGCGTTATTGCCCCATGCAATCATTTTGAAATCGTTGCCCCATGCAATGATTTCGATACGGGAGTATTTTACAAATCCGGCTTGTGCAACCTGGTATAGCCGGGTTGGGTAACTAAAGTAGTTCGATCTACTTCAAAATCATATATTTTACAGTCCCATAACGCATTCTAGATTGCAAGATATGCTCGATGCAAGGTCTAACAGTTTGGATCACTTTTGTTGTCGACTGGGCCTTTTCTGATCCATCTTGGCCATGAAATTGTCCCTAACCTACTCTACATCAGTGAGGCCTGTCATGATGTTAGCGAGAAATACACTTCAATCATCAATTTTACTGGATATTAGGCCATGGCTCAAAAATGAGCTAGATCATGACACCAAGAAGTAAATAAGGAAATAGATATGTTAAAAGTACCTTGGGTCTAGGTGATGTTTATACACCATTCATACCATTTGCAAGGGCATTTCTCATGGGATAAATTGAAAGTACAAAATATCAGCGTAGTTCAAAACTTTTGTACCCCATGACTTGTAACCCAATGCTCTTTGGGGCCATTGTGATGACTGCATAATAACCACTCGGTTCATCAGTTTTCTCCTAACATTTCAGGATGTAAGCCAAAATATTATAATAGATATGAAACTCAAGTGGTTCACTTCACAAAAAAACAATGGAAATCGAACACCCATACCGTATTGGGCATGCCTTTGAGAGGTTTTTTCATTCTCTTGTACTTTCGCATAAAATGAAAGACAACATTAATACTCTGTCCATTTGTGATAGTTGATACACAGAGCTTTACAATTGCTAAGTTGGAGTAATAACATTTTAACAGTCGATGTGTCTTAAGCTAAAATATATAATATTTGGGTCCCAATCTAATCGCGGTGGATGGACGTGGAGGAGACGGATGGGCTACTCCCCCGTCACTAGCCCGGTGGCTGGAGGTAGGTGCTCTGTGGGCCCCACCATGATGTATGTGTTTCATCTATGCCGTTCATCCATTTTTACAAATCATTTTAGGGCTTGCTACAGAAAATGATAGGGATATAAATGTCAGGTGGACCACACCATAGGAAAACAATAGCGATGGGATATCCACCATTAAAATCCTTCTAAGGCCCGTTGTACTGTTTATTTGACATCCAATCTGTTGATTAGGTCATACAAACCTATATGAAGGGAATAAACAAAGATCAGCGTGATCCAAAACTTTTATGGACTCCAAAAAGTTTTTAATGGTTGACATTCAATCAACACTTTTTCCTATAATGTGGTCCACTTGAGATTGGGACATACCTCATTTTTGGTCTCATACTATAAAATGATCTATAAAAATAGATGGGCAGCATGGATGAAACACATACATCATGGTGGGGCTCACATAGCACCGACCTCACAGGGGAGTAGCTAGAGCCAGGAATTTCATACCCGAATCGGTGGATCCAGCCCGATCAGACCCGATCCGACCCGATTCGAATAGAACCGATGGTCAGGATCGGGTAGCGTAATCCAGATCTAAATTATTTTCGGGTCGAATCCGGATAGGCCCTGTTCCAGATCGACCCGATCCGATTGGATCCGATTCGAACCGACCTAATCCGGACCGTATATATGTGGAAAATGTACAATGCGCTCGAGCTAACGATTAGCTTATCGTGAGATCGAGCTATGTGGGCCCCACCGTGATGCGTGTCGACCATCAACACCATGCATTTGATGGGTACCCTTTAAATTATGGGATATCCCAAAAATCACCAGATATCGAACTCGTGGGCCATACCATCTAAAATTATGTGAAGACATCGTTAAAACATATAAAAGCACTTGGTGGGGCCCACCTGAGTTTTGCATGAGCGCTGAAACTTGGTCTGAACCCTCATTCAAGTGGGACACACATAACGGATGGGCTGGATTTGCAAACCACATCTCGGTGGGCCCTCAAAAATGGTTATGAATGTTTTAATGGTGTACGACCCCTCTCCACTTCTGTATGTGGTGTGGCCCACACATGTCACGGATTGACTTGATTTTTGGGACCTAGGCCGACGATGGAATGGTGCATCTGACTGATGGGGTAGATGTTCGAAACGCATCACGGTGGGGCCCACACAGCTTGACCCCATGGGACGGACCCGTGAGCTCGAGCACATAGTACTTTTTCCCTACACACACACACACACACACACTTACTTTTACCGCCTAGGATTTAGGTTCATCGCCAAAAAAATCCCTCCCAATGTACACTTTAGCCCGTCAACTCTCTCTCTCTTTATCTCTCTCTATCTCTATATCTGTGATTCTCTCTATATCTATCTCTTCATCTCTGTTGAAGAAGAAGGCAAGAAGAAGGTTTTGGAGCTTGGATTCCTCTGCTGGAGAGATATATTGAAAAATGATCTATATGTATATATGGAAGAGAGAAAGAGGGAAGGAGAAAGAGAGTCGCATCTCTGCTTGATCGAAGAATGGTGTATGAAGTAGTTTTTGTGGGTCTGATCACAAGGTATGTTTTATATCCAAACCGTCCATCCATTTGGCGAGCTCATTTTAACGCTTGAGATAAAAAAATAAGACAGATCTAACCATCAACTAGACCACATTGCAAAAACTAGTGAGAGATTGAACGTCTACCATTGAAACCCTTTCAGGGTCACCGAAGTTTTGGATCAATATCAAATTTGTTTTTCCTCTTCATTCAGGTACGTGTGAACTTATGAGATTTATTTTTTCCTTTTCAATCAGCTACTTGTGACGTTATGAACAGATTGGATGTAAAATAAACGCTATGGTGGGCCCTACAAATTTTTTAACGGTGAAAATCATTATCTCTGCCACTATTTATGGTGTGGTCCAGATGATCGTTGGATATGATTTATTTTTTGGATAATGCTCTAAAATGATCTCTAAAAATAGATGAACGGTGTAGATATAATAAATACATCACTGTGGGGCCCGTGTAACTTTGATCTCCTTTGAACCGTTCTCACAACTCGGAGCTCGAGGAGCATTTGTGTTGTCTTCGCACGACACTTAATATAGCAGCTATAATACAGCTATGCTAGGTACAGGCTAGGTACAGCCTGTATTTTTATAAAGGGTAGCCAATTACGTGCTGAGTAACTCAGTATGCGAGTAAACTCTATGGGGCCCACCATCATTTATGCATTTTATCCACTCTGTCCATCCATTTTATTAGTTAATTTTAAGTGGTTAGCCAAAAAACGAAGCATATTCAAAGATCAAGTGGACCACACCACTGGAGACAATGCGAATTTAATGTCTACCGTTGAAAAGTTCTTGATGGCCACAGAAGTTTTAGATCAAGCCGATGTTTTTTTTTTTTTTTCACTTAATCCATGTCTTTTTTATCTTACTAACAGGTTGGATGACAAATAAACATCACTGAGTCCTTGGAAAGGTTTCAACGGTGGAAATCAATACTTCTACTGTTTCCTGTGGAATGAGCCATTTGAGCTTAGGATATGATTCGATTTTGGGCTCAACCCCTAAAATGATCTGAAAAAACGGATGGATGGAGTGGATAAACCAAATGAATTCACGGTAAGCCTAACAGAGTTTACTCAATATGATAAGAGCATACTGAGTAACTCAATACGCAATCCGATTACTTTATGAAGCTTCTTGGAGAAGCTATTAGCGGGTGTAAAGCTTCTTCAACAAGCTATGCAGCTGTACATTTTTATCTATGTGGGGCCTATCTTGAACTTTTTAGTTTATCCACACCGTCCATTAGTTTTTTCAGATCATGTTAGGGGTTGATACTAAATTTTAAGTATATTTAATAATCAAGTAGATCGCGCCATAGGAGACTGAGAATAATGATTTCCACATCGCTGAAAGAAACGAACGAACTGAGTCTTACCCAATCCGATCCGACTCGGATCGATTCAAGCCAGCAGGAGTTTAGATCTCTTCGGGTTAGTTGACCCGGACTCAGCCCCGGATCGGATCAGGTTCGGGTCAGGCCCTGCAAATCTCGAATAGAGTCGGGTTGGACCAAATTTGATCCGACTCGGTCCGATGCCCAACTTTAAGAGTAGCCAATCCGTTTCCAAACGTGGAGGGAAGCGGATTGGCTGGTGTACCTCACACCAGCTACAACTGTTGTAGCGACCTCAACAAATTACGTGGGTTTGATCATGAGGTATGTGTTATATTCAAACTGTGCATCCATTTGGCGAGCTCATCTCAAAGTCAAAGCTTGTAACAAAAAATACAATAGATCTAACTATCAAGTGGACCGCATCGCAAAAAGCAGTGGGGGATTGAACGTCTACCATTGAAACCCTTTTTAGGGTCACAGAAGTTTTGGATCAATAAGAAATTTGTTTTTCCTCTTCATTCAAGTCTTTGTGACCTTATGAACATATGGGAAGGAGAGTAAACGTTATGGTGGGACCTACGAATTTTTAACGTTGAAAATCATTATCTCTGCTACTATTTGCAGTTTACTCCAGATGATCTTTGGATATGATTCATTTTTTGGACAATGCTTTAAAGTGATCTCTAAAAATAGATGAACGGTGTAGATGTAATAAATACATTATTGTGGGGCTCATGTAACTTTGATCTCCTTTGAACTATTCATACAACTCGGAGCTCTGCGTTCGTCTTTGCAGGACACGTACCAACAACAACTATATAGCTGGTGTCTGGTACACCAACCCATCCACTTCTGACGTGGAGGTGGATTAGGTGTTGCTTTACTTATCCCAAGCTCGGCATGGGTAGGGACTATAAGTGGCCACCTTGATGTATGGATTTTATCCTGTGTCTGTCCATTTTGCCATATCATTATAGTGTGTAAGCCCTAAATCAAGTAGATTCAAGGCTTAGAGTGGTCCACATACCATTGGAATTTTTTTAGGCCAGATAAGTTTCGAATAAATTGATATTTGTGTTTTCCCTTTATCCATGGTTATGTGATCTTATGAATAAGTGGGAAGGCAAGTAACCATTACCATAGGTCTTAAGAGGGCTTCAAATGTGGGTATCATTATCATTGACATTTTCTTGTGATGTGGTCCACTTCAACCTTGGATTTGCCTCATTTATTGGTTTATACTCCAAAATAATATGAACAAAGTCGCATCTATCATTTTCGTCACATCATAGCCTCTAGCTCATTTCAGGCATGGCTTTGCTTGTGCCGAGCTTGGGACAGCTGAATGGTACCCCAATGGGTGATTGCAGATGGAAGTTATTAGTAGAAAGCATATTAGAAGCCTTCGATCGTCGTTTCTCAATCTCGATCATTAATCTTTTGAAATCGCGTGACGCAAATAAAACGCTCGTAACTCTCTCGTTATATATTGGATTGGGTTAATTTTAGGTTCATTGGAAAGATGTGTCAGTGCTCTTCAAAAGTCCACTTGAATCGTCGCATTCCGAGACTGTTTGGGCGTCCAAAAGTGGGGTGAGAGTAAATGGTCTGAAAATTTTCTAACATCCCCTGTTCCCACGAAAACTCTAAAAAATCTCTCATCGGAGTTAGATTTAAACGATTCTTAACTCATTGGAAAGGTAACTTGACGAGCTTTCAAAACGGAAAAAGAATCGCTTGATTCCAAGGCCGTTTGATACTTCAAAAGTATGTTAGAAGCCTTCGTTCATCGTTTCTCAATCTCGTGATGCAAATAAAACGCTCGTAACTCCCTCGTTATATATCGGATTAGTTCAATTTTAGGTTCATTGGAAAAGTGTGTTAGTGCTCTTCGAAATCCTACTTAAATCATCACATTGTGAGACCGTTTGGGCCTCCGAAAGTGGGGTGAGAGTAAATGGTCTGGAATTTTTTAACATCTCCTGTGAGGTTATATTTGGATGATTTTTAGCTCGTTGGAAAGGTAACTTGACGAGCTTTCAAAACGTAAAAAGAATTGCCTAATTCCGAAGCCGTTTTATACCCCAAAAGCATGCTAGAATTCTTTGATCGTTGTTTCTCAATTTTGATCGTTAATCTTTCGAAATCACATGATGCGAATAAAATGCTCGTAACTCCCTCGTTATATATCAGATTGGGTCGATTTTAGGTTCATTGGAAAGGTGTGTCAGTGCTCTTCGAAACCTTACTTGAATTGTCCCATTCTGAGATCGTTTGGGCCTCTAAAAGTGGAGTGAGAGTAAATGGTCTAAAAATTTTTCAACATCCCTTGTTCCCACGAAAACCCTCATAAGTCCCTCATTGGAGGTCAAATTGGGACAATTTTAGCTCGTTAGAAAGGCAACTTGATGAGCTTTAAAAATGTAAAAACGATCGCTTGATTCTAAGGCCGTATGATACCCTAAAAGCATGTTAGAAGCCTTCGATCGTCATTTCTCAATCTCGATCGTTAATCTTTCGAAATCGCATGATGCGAATAAACGCTCGTAACTCCCTCAGTATATATTGGATTGGGTCGATTTTAGGTTCATGGAAAGGTGTGTCAGTGCTCTTCAAAACCTTACTTAATCATTGCATTCCGAGACCGTTTAGGCTTCTAAAATTGGGGTGAGATTAAATGGTCTGGAATTTTTCTATTGTAACAACCAGCCCAATCAGAACAATATCCTGAGGCGTCCACGTGGGAACTGCAGCAGGACCGCTCGATTAGAACGCTCGTGTGAGGGATACCACCAACAAATTAACCTGGGTTATCCCATTAATGCGGTCAAGTTTGATTATGGTTGGACCGAGTGCGGGCTGTAAAGCTGGTTCGCTTGATTGTACTTGACAACTATTTGTGCGGGCCGTGCAACGGCCAGAGAAGGTCAGAAAAATCTAAAACTTGGGAAGACCATGGATCTCGCTGGGCTTATGGTCCGACACGAGTTATGGACCCAGAGGGCTCCCGAAAATGAAATATCCGTACTACTCAGTCGGCACTTGCCAAGCGCGACTCATCCCAACCTTAGCCCAAGGATTAAAATTTTAAATCAATGTCCCTCTTGTTTGAAACATAAAAATAAGGCATTTTAGCCGTCGGATCTCTTCTAAATTTACATCGAAGGCTGAAAACATTTCTCTACACCCGTCCACAAAATCTGAACTTTGATCGTAAAATGGTGACCGTTGATCACAAATCGGACCCTTGCAGTAAAACTTCACATTCGTTTGCCTTCAAACTTTATACGGCCCTTCATTGGGCCATAGGGCACCTACCCTATAAATTTGATAGCCAGGGAGGCATTAGGGCAGCCCCAACAGCCAGAAATTGACCCCATATGGCCATTTGAAGGTTGGACCTGTAAGATAAAACCTCGCATTCGTTTACCTTCAAACTTTACACGGCCCTTCATCGGGACATGGGGCACCTATCCTATAAATTTCATGGCCAGATGGGGCATCAGGGTAGCCCTAGCAGCCGAAAAGGGGTCCTACATGGCCATTGAAGGGAAATAATAGAACTTAAGGCCATTTGGCCCAAAAATTCAAGATATAAGATCTTAAACTCCCTCTCTCACTCATTTTCACAGAAAGTTCCACCAGCTAAGAGAGGGAGTGAAGAGAGAAAAGAGAGAGGAGAAAGAAAAGAGGGAAAACCCAACAGAGGTATAACCTTGCGTCTCCTCCCCCTTTCCTCCTTAAGGAAATCCCTCATCTATAAGAAATTCTCAGCTTATTAGGAGGTAACAACTCTTCTTCTTTAGAAACTCATTGTGTTGAGCTAGGCCTTACATGTAATCCTAACATGCAAATGCATTTGACTCTGGACCTCAGCAAACCAACCCACAATTTCGGCTCACCTAGGACAATCCCGCAAGCTTCCAGCGATCCATAGGTGCGGTGTCACGCCCCAAACTTAGAAACCGGGCTCACAAAATTTTCGATCACTGAATCCGGCGCCGACAGCCTCTGTAGTACTCCATTCTCAGCTCCTAGCGCCCATAGGCCAGATTGCGAACCTGGGATCCTACAAGGAGGATTTTCAATATGATTTTTTTTTTGTAATAGAGCATAACCATGAGAATACCCAAATCATAAAGGCAACATCATAATCACATATCCACTAATATAATTATTTGTATACAATGCTAAAAGAGAAATACATATATCGAAATCAAAGCTCCAGAGGACAGTTGCACGCTCCAAGCTCAACGCTGTTGCAACTGAACGCCACTTGCATACATCTATTGTGCATAAGCTTACAAAAGCTTAGAGGGTAGTGAGAGTATGTGCACAAGATAAATGCCAAGTATACCATAAAGCCCATAAATCATACATCATTGGAATAAGCGAAAATACTAACAAGATAATGAATCATACGATATCAGAGTAAGCGGAAATATACTGGTAAGTTCATGAGTGCTATCAACCGTACCAAGGCTATGCGATGCAAAACATAATAAGACAATAACAGATGCTGAGGATGCAATGTAATATGCAAATCTTGACGAGTCACGAATACCATCGACCTCATATAGGCCATATACGTGCAAAAACATAGTAACCGAAAATATTAAGTACTGCGGATGCAAATGTGATATGTGGTGCGAATGAAATGACTATGCTGGAACGTGAAGTCAGGATAATAGTTCGTAGTATCGCAGGCTATGGGGTTCACCACAAGGGACTTCTATCCAAACTAGTCCCATACCTAAATTTGGATAGTCCGACTCAATGTGGTAAACTCCTAATCTCAGGTTAGTCGTGCGCCAAACCGAAATCTTGACCATGCGAAGGTACACATAACAAATAGTTATGCACCACCAGCCCAAGTGGATAGTGAATGAATATGCAATTCCTGCTCAATAAGTCCATATCTCAGTACGGTTGCTCTCTGGAGAAATCACCGGGGTCTATTACACTCGACACCGACTGCCTCATCCCTAGTTGTATAGCCCAACGAGCGAAATAGACCTCATTATTCGTCTGACTAGTAGTCTGTCAATACCTTCCCGGCTCATTGATAGCGGACCCATTTACGAGCTGGTCATACTCAGCCTAGCTCATAGCCCCCTCACTCGGGCGGATAAGGCCACACCCCCTTCCAACCGACCACGACACAGTGGGAGACACGACCTTATGGTATAAGCACCGATGCTCATATTCCACTCGGTCTAGATGTTGGAGCATCTCCTAGTACCAAAGAGGTTCTGGGATTTTTACCTAAGGACATCCTACGTGCCCACAATCTAGAACCAAGCATTTTCGGTGTCCTATTTAACTATCCACGATGTGCCTGTGGAGGCCACGACCCTGATGTCGCTAGGGCGTACAATGATCAAGTCACACATATGCGAGATGCATGAGTCACACTATCCAGTCATGCAACAATCCTGCGCGTACTGCGCGATAATGTAGGGCACTTCGTCTCATAAGGAGTCCCGTAAATGGTCTGCCCAATGGCGTATGCTATGATCAAACATTCCTCATATCAGGCATACATATGATGCGTATGGGTATGCATCATAGAGTTATACTAAGCATGTTATATGGTGATGAACTATCCTCATCACGAAGATGGGCCTAGACGGCCTACACATAACAAATATGGGCCTATCAATGGGCCCAAGGGAGAGTCATAATGCGGACTTTTAACCAACATTATCCTTACAATGTGGACGTCCAACCAACATTACTCCCAAGGCATGGCTCGCCATAAATGTCATTACATAACCCATGGTGGAATCACATTACAATGGGCTTTATGTACATCCCATTGGGCCTCGACCCATGGGCCTCCAATACATCAAATGGGCCTCAAAAATATCAAGGTGGGCCTCCTCAAATAGGCCTGAACCCATGGGCCCCAAAATACATGATAAGTGGGCCCTGCACCTAGGCCTCAAAACGTGCAACAGGTGGGCCCCGCTCATGGGTCATCCTGATGAGTCACATGTATATCAAAGTGGGCTCCTCGATTGGGCCACAAAAATACATCAAAGTGGGCCAAACGGATGGGCCATAAAGTACATCAAGGTGGGCCTAACCATATGGGCCTTATATATATACTAAGGTATGCCTCAACAACGGCCACAAATACATCAAGATGGGCCTAATCACTTGGGCCTTATATATATACCAATGTGGGTCCACTTGAACTATGGATCTGTCTTATTTTTAGTCTCAAGCCTATAAGACAAGCTTGGTAAATGGTTGGGACGGTTTGGATGCAACACATGTATCAAGGGCGGGGTCTACATGAGCTATGAATCTGACTCATTCTTTAGCTCACGCCATGAGATGAGCTTTCAAAATGGATGGACAGCTTAGATGCAACACAAGCATCATGGTGGGTTCCATGAAGGCCCACCATCACATATATATTACATAATATATTATATAATCTATATATAATATATATAATATATACAATATAGTATTATACACACACACACACACACGCACACACACATCAACCCCACACGTGGGGTGGGTCCCACCATCCAGGTGTGGATGGTGAGGATAAAACACATAAATCATGGGTGGGGTCCACAGCCATCCAGCAGCAGCTGGACGGCATTAATAAAGCACATACATCTGTGGGTTCCACCGTCCGCCTGGACGGTGGTGAATAAAACACGTATATCACTGTGGGTACCACGTGGGGCCACCATAATGCTTATATGCCATCCAATCCGTTCATAAGGTCACACGTACCTGGGTGAAAAAGAAAAACAAATTTCATCTTGATCCGAAACTTCTGTGGTGACCCATAAGGGGGTTTCAAGGGCAGACGTTAAATCTTCATTGTTTCCTGTGATGTGGGCCACTTGAGCCTTGGATGGGCCTGATATTTGGGTAGGGCCTACTTCAGGAAGGGGCTCACATAATGAACGGGTTGGATGACAAAAAAAACATCATGGTGGGGCCCACGGCTGGGCCGTAGGACTGATGTCTGTCCGCCCAAATTACGCAGGCAGCGCCTGTTGCATGTAGTATTATTATTTTCTTTTGAAAACCTATTTTTCTACAGTTTTTCATGTGTGGGGCCTACATCAGCCGAATCCACCCCGGCCACTGGTTTCCATGGCCCGAGACAGACCAAGCAAGTCCAATATCTGATATCTTTCGGTGTATATAAATGACAGGGTGGTTTCCAATGGTAGAAATCACTGTTTTTATATGCTCTGGCCCGCCAGAGATCGGATGGACTTCATTTTTCGGCTCAACGCCTAAAATGATCCGTTGAATGGGATGAACGACATGAATTGAATACATACATCAAGGTGAGGCCTACACACGTGGCCCCCTCAAATAGCTTTGAATCAAAGCCAATATTTGTGTTTTCAGACAACGTTCAGCGTCCCTGGACGCTGGACGAGTTGGGCACCTAGGCATACAAGGTGGGCCCTGCTCAAGTGGGCCACCAAATGGTGGATGGTGGGGGTACAACATATATACAAAGTGGGCCCCTCCTACATATGACTTAGATCAAATACATCCTTCATGGTGGGGTCCATCCGGGTGAGCCACACGGCCACATTATCACACACAAATAAAAAGAGAGAGAGAGAGAGAGGGAAAGAAAGAGAGAAAGGAAGACCGAGTGATAGAGGGACCCCGGCACTATGGGCCCTCCCTTTCATGATTTACAACATACATCAACTAGGTCCCGTTACATGTGGGCCCACCGATCAAAATCAACGGTGGAGATCCTTTCTCTACCGAAATGCAAGGTCTAGATGACCCCATTTGTGCAAGGAAAATAAACATCATGATGGGGTCCATGGACAATGGCCCCATCATGAAATGATCATGAGGATCAAGGTGGGACATCGGCCACACCTAGGGTCCAAAGTGAGTCCCCACCATCAATCGATGGGCCTCACTTGGCCCATCATAAAAACATAAAAATCTAGCCTATAGGAGCACCCACATTCGATCTTCTTGGTCCGTTGGAAAGCCAATCTACTTATGCTTCACTTTGATGGAGGGAGATGAGGTTTAAATGGCTAGGATGAAGGTTGGGAAAGTGAGCCACTAAATATCACTTTTCTCTCACATAGAAGAGCTTGGACGTGTGCACCTCTCTTGCTTGGGATTTGTTGCTTGGGAAATGAGGGAGAGAGAGAGGGTTGTAAAGAGATGTGAGAGACGGGTGATAGAGTGATGGATGGGAGAGAGGGATGGGTGTGTAAGGACTTTGTTGACTTTAGGGGTACATGGTGTAAGAAGGGTATGGGGTGTGTAAGAAACTTTTGACTTATGGGTTGCTTGGGGATGGGTGTGAAGTGATGGTGTACTTGACCCTTGATGAGATTGATTGATTGATGGATGTGACATGTTGTAGAGATTCTCTTGAGATTTACAATGCGCAGCGTTTTCTTCAAAATAAACACCGGCCCACATCTCTCGGCCAGGGTATCGAATCGGTGCATAAGACGTGGCGTCGGAACCGCGACTACAGTGCGGTCACAATGATACAAGTCTTGGATTAAGCCGACTCAATTCTACAGGATACCACTTAGAGTCGATCGCAAACGTTGATTATACGTCGCAGGTTGCCAAAATTCGATGAGAAGGATCGCGGAAGTCGACAGAATAGTACAGGCTATGATACGGGTCTTACATGTGGACCATTATCCTTAGGTGGCCAAGTACCAATTTTAGGATAAATTTAATGATTGTGAATGTTAGATTGATGTGCAAGAGTAATTTAGGAAAAATCTAGCTAGGAACCTACATGATAAGTCCACCCAATATGCATGCATTGATAAATTACTGTTTAATTGGTCTTCAATTTGTTTGGGCATGGATTGGTGCTGCATGTTCATCCTTGCAATTGATATTTGCATGTTCTTCCTTGTAACATGCATAATTGTATTTTTACTGCTGTATTTTTTCTGCATTATGGATGTTGTGTTATCTCTTATCTCCTAGGTAATCTGACACCACATGCACACACATCTAACTTATGTTGTTAAGAGTAGATGCATTCATTGTAATATCCTGAATTTTATGTTGGATGTATTGTACGCATAATTCCACCTGTACTAAGATGAACTCTTAGCTAAAATGTTATTGAATACAACCCATTTTCCTGGTTGGTCAGCAAACTGAAATTTTTGAGGGTGGTCTCATTGGTTGGACCGTCCTGTGACTAGGCTGACTGATTTAGACGGAGGCAAATGAGCGACAGTAGTCAGATTACATGAGTTGCTTGTACCCGATGTCGCGTGTTACGTGCTTGCCTAAACTTGGGTTACCTAGTCTACCGATTAACCAACCATGCTTGTTAACCAGTTTGCTCACGCCTGTTTGGAACATGGAACACCCCTCACCCACTGACAACAGCTAGAAATTGATTCACAGTCTCGTGAGCTGGGTATGGTGGAATGAGACACTATGTTTGAGCTGTCGGCCTAGGCTGGGTTGACGAGCCTCCCCGTAGTAATCTACGAGCGATCCCGCTTTCCAGCACTCCTCACGTACTTGCGATCGAGGGTGAAGAACTTGATATGATCAAGGATTACGAGGCCCTAGCCTCGTACGTTGAGGGGTCATGGCCTCACAAACAGATGAAGGCATTGATATCGTCGGGGTGTACTGGTTTCCCTAACCTGCTGGATGAATGGACTTAACCAAAAACTCGGCTAACATATACACGATTACATTGAATTAGTTAGGTTAGCGACTCGGCAGTTGAGGTCGCAATGGAGTGTTGGTCATGCGTGATCGTTAGACGAAGTCGCTCGAGGGAGTATTGTTGTGAGGTCAGACATCATACCATAATTTATGCATATGCATTAACAAGATTAGTTAGAGATGTGTGAATGTATGCTTTTCATTAAATTCATTATAGAATTGCTATTTGATGTAACTTATGGATAATAACACCCATCGAGTTGATCACTCACTCCCACTCTGGGACAGTGTTTTAAAACATCAACCAGACACTTCATTAGATGCAAGTGATGCAGAACTTGGCGAGCCGAGCGGGGTGAGCATAAATGGAAAAGAAGAGCTTTACTACTTCCAGCTTATGGGCAGGTCACTGTAAACTGAGCGGGTTGACTATGGGTTATTGAGTAGGGGATTTAGCGCACTACTCCTTTGGACATTTTATATATGTATTTTGTCGGGCGACACCTTATGCCACCCATTTGATACTTCTTGTAGACTCGTATATCCTAATCGCCTTCATTTCAATAGATTAATTGTGGTTGTGGTTTATATTCTAGTCGATTCTATTTCTGCTCATTTAAATTGAATTATAAGCAAACTGCTAAAAATCGGGTTATAAGTGACACTTGGGAACTTGGAGGTCGAATGTTTGCACGGCCCCCAAATTTCGGGGCATTACATCCAACATCCCCTGTTCCCACGAAAGCCCTCATAACTCCCTTATTGGAGGTCAGATTTCAACGATTTTTAACTCGTTGGAAAGGTAACTTGATAAGCTTTCAAAACTGAAAAAGAATCGCATGATTCCGAGGTTGTTTGATGCCCTCAAAAGTATGCTAAAAGCCTTTGATTATTGTTTCTCAATTTCAATCGTTAATCTTTCGAAATCACATGATGCGAATAAAACATTCGGAATCAGAGCATGAACTTGTGAATAGATTGAAGTCTCAAGTGGACCACACCACAAGAAGAAGTGAAGATTGAAAGCTTATCGTTGAAAACTTCTTAGGTGGCACAAAAGTTTTGGATCGAGCTAATATTTATGTTTTATTTATGTTTTCTCCATACAGGTGTCTACGGACCTTGTGAACAGATTAGATAACAAATAAACATCATGGTAGGCCTTTGGAAGTTTTCAATGATAGAAATTCAATCTCCATTGCTCCTGTGGTGTGGTTCACTTGACCCTTCAATCAACCTCATTTTTGGGCAAATACACTGAAATGATCAGTCAAAATGGATGGACATTGTCCATAAAACATATACATCACAGTGGGCCCCTTAAGACATTGACAGACCGTCCAGCTCTAGTTAGGTGCAAGTGGGTATAGTACCTGGATCCTTGCTCTTGTTCCGGTGGTAGACTCTCAGGAGTTTCAACACCTGGTGAAGGCCATAGGTGGTGAAATCGCGGCGTGAGTGAATGCGTGTGTTAAAAACAAAAAAAAAAAGAAAGAAAAGAAAGAAAAGAAAAATAAAGTGGGTATAGTACCCAGTGGCGCTCTCTTAAAACCATGACTCTTATTGGCCAACCAAGCTTGACTGAAGCTTTAACGTAATCTACTTCACGTAGATTCATGCCTAAAACCTTTAAAATCATGTGTTATGGCACACTTGAGTTTGAAATGGCCTGAATTTTTATGTCCATTCATCTTGGTGAGATGCATTTCGGATTATATATACAAAACATACACTACCAAAAAATTGAGCAAAGGCTATGGAATGTGAAGGCCTTTAGCTACGGATTTAATCCGTAGCAATTTAGCTACGGATCTAAACCGTAGCCAAAAGCGTAATTGATCCGTAGCTAAATCCTTCCTCCTCATTCCCCTTCATGGTGCTTAAGGGGCTCCATAGGGCTCACTGAAATATATGTGTTTGATCTAAGCCGTCTATAAATTCTCTAATTTAATTTGAGTGGATTAGGAAAAATTTTTTGTAGATTAAAGGTATAAGTGGACCACACAATAAGAAATCAGAAAAATTAAATTTCCATTGTTAATTTGTTGTGTGGTTTTCTTACATATCTGATCTGACTCATTTTTTGCAACATCTCTTAAAATAATATTTTAGAATTATTGGACGGAGTGGATTAATAACATACATCATGGTGGGCCCCACGTTTTAAAACCCAAAATTTCCTCATGGCCCGTCCGTCACGCGTCCCCACCCCCAAATAAAACTCTCCTCTCCCGCCCGCGCGCACCTCCGAAAACCCATTTCCATTTTTCCATTTCCTCTCTCTCTCTCTCTCTCTCTCTCTCTCTCTCTCGCACTCAGCCTCTCCCTCGCCATCTCTCGATCTCCCGCTCTCCCTCACCCTCTCCCCCGTCTCTCGCCGCATTCCCCTCTCTCGTTTCCGAACCCATCTCCATTTTCAAAACCTACTTTCACCGAGATCCGTCGAGAGTTTTCGCTGGGAAGGCCTCAACTGGTTTGAAGGTTAGTCTCTCTCTCTCTCTCTCTCTCTTTGTTTTCGAAATCAGTTGAGGGTTTTCGGTGACTCTACACACGCTTATTGATGTTGCTCACCAAGTGTGGCTGGTGGCAAGGAAAGTATGTACATGAAACAAATACTCTTCTTTTCTTAGTTTTTATGTTGCATAGAAGGTGTTTGATAAAATATCTGTAATGTAAAAACATTTCTTTTATTTTACTTATAGTGAGATTTTGAAGTTGTAGTCCAGGTGTTTGTAAAAATGCCTCAATGGCGAACTCGACTTGATCTTGGCTCAAACTCAACCCGAGTTCTTTGAGGCGTGTTTGACGGGCCAATCCCATGAGATTGGATTGTATTAGGGTGGATGGCAAGTAATGATGGCTCTGTCGGTGGATTGGTGCCAATCCAATGGGATTGCTATATCCAGGGAACTCACCACCGAGTATGTTTGGCTCGCTTGGCCAATCCCTGTTACACCTGCCAATCCTGGGATTGCTCCGTCTAACCAAACATGTCCCAGGCAAAAAGATGGGATTAGGAGGGATTGGGTGGATTTCAAGGTAATGATGGTGATGTCGGATTGCTGGCAATCCCATGGGATTGCTATATCCAACTTCTGCCTATTTGGCACGCCCGGCCAAATCCCGGGATTGCTCCTTCCAATCCACCCTAATACAACCTAATACAATCCACCTTGCTTGGCCAAACAGGCCCTGACCAAACCAAGCCGAGACGAGCTCGAGCTGAGGTCAGCTAGTGGCTGAGCCGCCAGCTTGACTCGGTTCAACTCGATGTGCACCCTTAGATACATCACTCACTGAGCCACCAGCCACTCACACGCATACATACATACATGCATGCATGCATACACACATACATCATGCTTTTTCAGCATATTTATTTATTTATATTTCCTTATTGTATTTGTCATGATCGTTGGATGAGTTTTATTCATTTTTATGATTTTTTTTTTAAGATTATATTTTGTATTGGGTTGTTTTTTTTTTTTTTTTTTTTTTTCAAGATGCATGGATTTTCAATTACCATTTAGAGTCAATGGTTCTATAATCCACATCGTCGGTATGTTGCGTCCCACCTTGGATGGACCATGCCCCAAAATGCTCCTAGATTAGAATTTTGGAAGATCCTAGTGACCAACTGGGACCCTTTATAGTTGAATGTGGATCGATGTCATGTTTCTCTTCTTAAATGTTCATGTGAGCTGCAAATCGTGAAGGTTAAGATTGTCGTAGTGATGAGATTTTTGGGCACTGTCCATCGTGGTGGGCCACACAAAATAACAAACTGTCATTGGTATATTGAAGGCAGGCCAGATGCCAATCTAACCAATCTTGAACCCATTGAATTGACCTCTTTAAACCGCCTAATCGATCATTCTGCTTAGCACTTCAACAATCACCACAAAAGGAGCCACTCACTCAACCATCCACTACCCACCATCTGAAACCAAATGCATTTTGCAAATCAAATAGCTGAAGAAGTCCTAGTCTACATAATTGTACAATTTTTTCAAGTTCAGACTACAGATTACCCCAGCAGTGTCCTATTTGTATTTTGAGTCAATACATTTATGAGCAATAAGGGCCCCATACAATATTTGCTTGCCATGAAAAAATGCTGCTTGAGATTTACAAATAATGCTGCCCAACACTACTATCCTAATGGAAAGAACCTTCACCAAGATTTTGTATGGGCTGAGCTGCTGAAAAGTACCTTAGGTCCTCCTCCATTGCCTTCATTGAGATAAGCGCAATAAAAGAAGCTCTCAACTCCTTCAATAGTCTGCCTCTAGCACAAAACTTAGAGATGAATTGCATAACATTGCCTTTCACAGCTCACCAAAACTAGGGCTGCTACTTGGGTTTGGGTCGATTGACCTAACCCAAATTCAGATTGGGTTGGGTTGTCAAGGTTCTTGGGTCAGATTTGGGTTGGAAAACACTGACCTGATATGACGTCAGGTTTGGTTGGAAACAATGTCATGTATTTGGGTTGGGTATGGAGGATTTCGGGTTGGTTTGGGTCCCAGGTTGGGTCCTCTTGTTGTTGAGTCAGGCTGAGGTTGACCCTCAATCCTACTGTAATTACTTTGTAAATAGATAATTATTACCTTTTTAGCCTGTTTGATAATCCTACTGTATTTCTACTTTGAAAATCAGTTCAAAAAATAAATTAATTAAATGGCCATGTCCTTGCTCTTGCACCGGTGGAAGGGTTTGGGTACCCATGGGTGGTGAAATTCCACCATCGTGTGAGTGTGTGGGGGGCATGCGTGCGTGTGTTAAAAAAAAAAAAAAAAGGCTAATGAATAGCTTAGATCTTAACAAATATGCCATTTACTACATGCATTCTAAAATCCCATATAGGGAATTTTTTTCATTAAATGCCTAGCTAGTTGGACCAAAACTCACGGTCCAACTAGTTGTGTGTGGCATCTCTCTCTCTCTCTCTCTCTCTATATATATATATATATATATATATATATATATATATATAGTAATGCTCACACACAACTAGTTGGACATTGCATTTTCGTCCAACTAGCTTTGCATTTAATGAGAAAATTCACTCTTTTATATAATACATACGCTTACATATGATAGGTTTTAGAGTGCATGTCATAGTTATGTAAAGTAACATGTGTGTCAAAGATCTAGGCCATTCATCAGTTAAGACCCACTAAGAAAAGTTATGTAACAAAAACAAAGAAACAACACTTGTAAGAAAAGTACGTATGCTTGTTAAATCTGGATCGTTGGACAGTTTTATTAACAACTAACACTTTCCATAAGTATTTGACATGATTGATCATAAGATCATCAAAAAAAAAAGAAAAAAAGATTGTCCTTGGCATGTTTACATGTAATTTATCTAATGCACAGATCTGATTTTGAGTTGGATGGTCCAAATCTATAATAGGTGTGTAGCCCATCATATATTTACTCTCCCTTCGCATGTATCCTCTTTCCAAATATTTAGCATAAAGTTTGCCTGACCTTTATCAACATGGGGTGACATACCTGATGGTTGGGGTTGATTTTACATTAACACAGCGATGGGGCCCTTCCAAGCCGTGGCCCCTTTTCCATGCCAAAATGAAATTAGCATGCGGTGGGAAGCATTTACTTGCATCAATTAAGAGGGACTTGTTTCATTAAATGCATTGCTAGTTGGACGAAAATGCAATGTCCAACTAGTTGTGTGTGAGCATTGCTCATATATATATATATATATATATATATATATATATATAACAACACCTCCACCTACACTTGTGTAACTACGCTTGTGTAACTACGCTAGGTGTCAATGGGCCTGGAAAATCAGAATTTTAAATAGAAATGACTGTCAGCCCGGCCCAAAACAGTCAAAATCCAGGTCGAGACCAACCTCAAGTCCCGGCCCATGGTTTACTAATGCAGCCCTTGATTTAGTGGACCACATTTTGTATGGAACACTTGCATATTTTTAAAAAATCCTCAAGATTGGATGATCCAAACCATCCAATCTTTAGCCTTTTTCTAGTTGAATGTGTACTGTTGCTATATTTGTTTTCTTAACCATCTTAAAACTGAAAGTATCTTTCTTCTGAAACTTTTTATGAAATATCTCATTGTAGTGGTTTCACAGAAACCACATTGGGTAGAGCAAAATGTTAGCAACATTATTAATTTGTTGTAAAAATACAATGATTGCAAACTTCTTAATACATTGTATTTGGTAGATAATATCTGTATGGGTTCAATCATCTGATAGCACTTCTTGAATCCCTAACTTTTGAGGTTTTTGGTGCATGAGATAGGTATTTCCAACTTTAATTTTCTTCTAGGTGCAGGTTGAAAATGGACCCCTTGTTAAATCGAGATCCGGCTGTAATGAATAGGGAGTGGATGACACTAAGTTTCCCAGACCCACGTTTTCTTTACGAATCGAAGTTTTTCAAAGTTTGCACAAGAAAACCTTCCTGGTAGAGAATCTGTTCCTTGTCCATGCACCACTTGCAGATGTGCACGTTTTCCGGTTTCTTATGATGATATGGAAATACATCTAATGAAAAATGGATTCGACCCAAGCTATAGGGTTTGGAACATGCATGGGAGCATGTATCACCTGAGTGTACTTGTACGTGAATCAAGTTCCCAACAATACCATAGTGTCCCGAACTTAAACGAGGTTCACAACGCGATCGTTCAAGAACTTGGTGGTAATAACCTAGATGAAGTTGTACAGATGAGCCCAATGTGACCCCTATAGTTGAAGGCGTCTTTGGAGAAAATGAAACTAATGAGTTTGAAGCAAATCATGAGACGCAATGACCGAGCTATACCACAGGGCCTAAGATTTCACCGTGTCTTGACTTTCATTGTACAAATTTTCAAATTAAAGGTGAATCATGGATGGAGTGAAAAAGCTTTACGAGCTCCTTCAACTATCAAGAAGGTGTTACCTTACGGTAACAAGGCCCCAACTAATACCTACCAAGCGAAGAAGATCATTACAAAGTTGGGTCTTGATTATGTGAAAATCCATGCTTGTCCAAATGACTGCATCTTATACTGGAGAGAGAACGAGATGAAAACCATTTGTCCAAATTGTAAAACTTCTAGGTACAAGACTGAAATGGATTCTGAGAAAAACAATCTCGAATACCTAGGAAGGTGTTAAGGTATTTTCCATTAACACCAAGGCTACAAAGAATGTTCAGTGTGCAATGGTTGACGAAAGAAATGTCTTGGCACTCAATCAGGAAATTTCAACATGGAAAGATGGAGCATCCAGCTAATTCTATTGTATGGAAGAATCTTGATGACAAGTATACAGATTTTTCAGCTGAGCCTCGCAATGTTCGATTGGGTTTGGCTACAGATGGGTTTAACCCATTTGGCACTTTCAGTATGTCACATAGTTCATGGCCGGTTATGTGTGTGACGTACAACCTTCCACCAAAGCTTTGCATGAAACCTCAGTTTACTATGTTGACTTTGCTCATTGAGGGACCGCGACAACCGGGAAAGGATATTGACGTTTATTTACAGCCATTGATTGATGAACTGCAAAAGTTATGGCGAGAAGGGGTCACGACGTTCGATGCATACCATGAAAACAAATTCAACATGCGTGCCGTTCTGCTTTGGACAATCCATGACTTTCCAGCATATGGTAACGTTTCTGGTTGTAGGACAAAGGGTAAATATGGTTGTCCCGTATGTGGTCCTAACACAGATTCTCTCTGGCGACTCCAATATGGAAAGAAACATGTTTATATGGGCCACAGACGATGGTTGCCAATGTCGAAACAGTTAGGAAGGACACAAGTCTTGGCACGTTTAACAAGAAGGTGGAGATACGACGTCAACCGATCCGTCTGGATGGAATTGAGGTCAAAAGACAAACCGCGAACTTGAATATGCAAGTGGGGAAGACTGGGAAGAGTAATATAAGGGGTATTGAAGGAGGTCGACAAGAGTCAAGGCGGATGATGTTGAATCACCGTGGTTCTTCAAACGGTCTATATTATTTAACTGAGTATTGGAAAGATATTCCCATGCTTCACAACCTTGATGTCATGCATATTGAGAAAAATATATGTGAAATCCTAGTTGCCTTGATGTTGAACACGCCTGGCAAAACCAAGGATGATGCTAATGCACGCAGGATCCAAATAATTGGGAATTAAGAAGCGTCTATGGTGAAAAAGAACAATGGTAAGGTGATTCAAACAAGGTCCTTTCTAAGAAAAGAAGAGAAAAACTTTTCATCCAGACTTTGTATGAGCTGCTTGTTCCTATCGGTTTTAGTGCGAATTGGAGGACCATCGTAAAGGAAGATTGCTTGGATTTAAAGGGAATGAAGTCTCATTCGTATCATGTGTTGATGCAACATCCGCTCCCGCTCTCATCCAACATGCATTCATGGATAGGAAGGTCATTCGTCCTATAATTACAAGCTTTTGCACATTTTTTAATGCCTTGTGCTTGACAACCGTAGACCTTCAAACACTCCTTACTCTCGAGAGGGGCATGGCTAGGATGCTATGTCGTCCTTGAAACTATATGCCCGCCATCGATATTTGTCATTATGATGCATTTGTCGATCCATTTGGCTTACGAGGCTCGCATATGTGGTCCTCAGTATACTATCGATGGATGTATCCATTCGAAAGGTACTGTGAGCTTAGTAAGAATAAATCGGCTTAACATCTACATTTGCATGTATATATAATGTCTTATTAACTTTGTCGTTCATGAAGACATTCAAGGCCTATGTCCGTAACAAGACACGACACGAGGGTTGTATTGCAGAGCAAAGACATCCAAGAGGAGACGGTTATATTCTCGCAACCAATATAAAGGAAAACAGAAAACATGCCTATTGGAAAGGCCGAAAAAAATGGTTTAACGGATTCATTCCAGACTACGTAAGTTGGAAGATATCGTTGATGATGACTCTAATGATGACGACGTTGGTCCAAAGAGGTTCGGCTCAAAGTGTTATCCTAGCGGGTATTGAATACGAACAAGCTCGTACATGGGTATCGAAGAGTCATCCCAGCCTACGACAAGTGGGAAGGGTATGTACAATAAGCTCGTATATGTGTATGTGTATGTATATATATATATATCTTCCTCACTTTATGCGATTTCAATATAACAATGTTATTGAATATCGCAGAAGCACAAAGATTTCTTGCAAAGAATGCTATAAGAGGACCAACAGGGTGCCTAGCGAGGACGAATTCATATCTTGGTTGAAGAGGGAACCGAGTTCATTGAATCGACGATAATGAATTTAAAGATGTAGTGAGAGGACCTCTAGCTTTTTCTATTGAATACAATAAGTATTGTATTAATGGTTTTCTATTTGTCACTAAGGACTATGAGGAGAATAAAACGAACCAAAATAGTGGGGTTAGGACAGAGGGTATGACAACCTTCCGATCAAGTGCTAAGGATATCAATACAGTGGATGAAAATCAACCTTACTATGGAGTCCTTCGTAGAATTATCCAATTGGAATACCGAACAGGGTACAAGCCCGTCCTATTTAAGTGTGATTGGGTGAAAGTGACACATCATGGTGTTTCTTTTGATGTCGGCGAATTTGAGATTAGTAAATTTGTCTAGTCTTTACTGATTCGAAAAGCCATGTGATCTAGCCCTTCATTCTTGCAGAGCATGCCACGCAAGTTTTCTACTCCAGAGATCCAAAAAATGCTGACTGACATGTCGTCTTGGAGGTTCCCAAAAAATTTTTTGTCGAAGAAGATACATGCGTTCTATCGGAACGATTAGAGGCTGTAAGCAATGCCGATGCAGGACCTGATCTTACCTCATTAGCAATGGTTGATGAGTTGATATTCGATGAATCTGAAGACGTTAGTGTTGTGGTCGTGAAAATAAAGAAAAGAAAACGATCAAAGAGAATTTACTGATTTGTTGTATTTTCTAAGCATGTAACAAAATGATATTTATTGGAGGAAATCTAATCAAGGTTTGGATAATATATGTGAATTTTTTGTACTTTATCTGTGATCTAAATTATTTCTTAACCATTAGCTTTTTTTTCTTTTCTTTTCATATTAGCGAAGAAATAGGCACATGGATTCACAACTGTAACTATTAAAAGCGCAGTGCACCTGAGAGTACAAATTCAAGCAACACCAAACGTAATAAGATACTTCTCCTTAATTATATTTGTAAATTTTCTTTTTCTTATATATTGGCATTAATCAATTATGTGTATATATAACTATTATTCTTTTTATGTAATTGTGTCAGCTTCTTCTTCATCTAGAAAGAGAGGCATTACTAGGGGGGCCTCTTTACTTGTGCAACCTGATAGGAAAAAAGTCCTAAAGACAAACGAATTCGGGCAACCGAATGAGGATTGTTCCGATCATAGAGACTTTGCATCGCATGTCGGTGTCCTCACCCGTTCTCATATCCTAATCATATACCAGGACTTTCGCCGGGTGCCTCATGAACAAATTCGTATGGTCACAGAAAGACTGTCACAGTTTTATGAGTTTGAGGGTCAAAGTTGGGATGCAAGTCTTGAGTACGTTATAAAACGCATCAATGAAGCGTGGAGGAATTACAAGAGAAGATTGACTGCAAAATATATTAAAGACAAGGATCCTATTGTTTTGAGAGATGGTCCCGCTTTGTGTATCCCTATGGAGGATTGGAGGGTCTTCGTGGATCAACGCACCACCGAGGAATTCAAGAGGGTAAGCGTAAGGAATAAAATCAATCGGGCCAAGCTAAAAGGACTCGTGTCTTGGGAGGCACAAAGATGGTCACATTACTCACCATAAGATGGTATGTATTTAAAAATAGATATTATAGTTTAAAATTGAATTTAAATTTGAATTATCATTCATCTAAATTTATTAATGATATGTATTTCAATGATATGTAATGTCCTAAAGGCGAAGGAGAAGAATCTTACGTCTGATGCCGAGATAAGTAGATGTGAAGTCTTCTTAAGAGCCCATACAAGAAAGGACAAAGTTGTCCAATATCCTGACCTTCTTGTAAGTGCATCCCTCGTACTCACTAACTAGTACCCTTATGAAAAGCCTATGTATAACTTTGAATTATATTGCATTCATTTGTATTTTTCACAGAAAAACTAGAGGAGTTCTCTAGTAGCAATCCCGCTTCTAGGATGACCTGCATGGATGATGCCCTTACAGAGGTAATAATAAAATTTAAAAATTACTTAAGTTTTATGGTAATTATGAATATTTTAATAACTTGATTTACAATGTTTTACTGCTTGGTTGGTGCCGACAAAAGAGGGCTTAATGCGGGGTCTAGGTGGCTCAATAAGCAAGGTAGGGATCAAGAAGTCACCGCTTGCTCAAAGGTAGAGAATGTGACAAAAGAAAAAGAGGGCGTAGTTCAAGAGTTAACTCGGTGAAGAAAAATTAGATGATGTGACTCAAGATATAGTTGAGATGAAGAAAACATTGGTGGATATGCGAAAGGAGAGAGTCTTGTCAAAATCTCTCATCACCAACAATCGTTAAATCTACTCGTGCATCGTTCGGTATGCAAGTATAAATATTTTTTTTTTTTATCAGTATTGAGCTTACAATTATATTATAAGCGCTAACAATACCAATGCCATTTTATGTGTAAATATAGCCGATATTATATATATCGGTAAGAGATGCGACTTGCTTGGTTTTGAAAAACGTGGTGTAGTTGCTCGTGGTGAAATACACGGTTAATCCAAATGCAATCGTCCATTGCGAATCATTGGAGGTTGGAGCTTTTGTTGTTATCTTGACTGAGGTTGTACAACCTCACGCTCCTTTTTGGAAAGAAGATGGGTTCGCATCTACACTTGGAGAGGTCGGTCTGAGATCATTTGTGCAATGGGGGAAAGAGGCTTTGAGAATTCAATAATTTGAACAAATTTGGTACTCTATAATTGAACATGTGTAGTGTGCATTTTGAACTAATTTTGAACATGTAGTGTGCATTTTGAACTAATTTAGAACCAACTTGGCACTTGTTTTTTTTTTTTTTTTTTTTTTTGAAATATTGAATGAATTTTGTACTCTATATTTGAATGTATTTATAGTCTTAGGCTCCATTTGGTCATTACATTAGTGTTTATGAAAGCATTTTTTTTAAAAAAAACCAAATGGAGCCTAAGCCCTTTTTTAACTCTGCCAATGCAACTCCTTGCATTGCCGGTCCCAAGCCCGGATAAAGGAGGAGGGAGAAGGGCTTTAGAATGAGATCGTCAACTATGGAGGAGATCCTGAAAATTCAGTAAGTATCACTGGTTTTATGGTTTTACTTGTACATTCTTATATTGATTACTCAAGCATGACGAGTTATGCGCATTCTTTCAGGTGGATGTTGCATGTAGGAGGATTGAGCTGCATATTTCGATTCAAGCATATGGTACGTCTCTTGTCAAGAATATTGCACATGTGTAGTTAATCAAACAATACATTATGTGATATCGTGTGCATGATATCTATGTTGTAATTCCCCTCATGCATTTTGCTTAAAATCTATGTTTATGCATGATTCTCATGCATTGACATGGATTTGGGCAAAAAAAGATCGAACCCGAACCCAATTTCCTAAACCTAAACCTTAACCTATTCTCAAATCCCTAAACCTAAACCTACACCTAATCCTAATCTTCATGGTTGGAATCAATGGAAAACAGAAAGTCAAATTGTGTGACCCAACTAGTGAGCAGATTGGCCTGATTTAAAATTGGGTCATCCATATAACTAGCCTATAACTGGTCGTAGGTAATCAGTTCTCATTTGAAAATGTTAGGAAGACAATGGATCATCATTTTATCAAAGGTTCCAATTTAAAATTACTCTAATCCATCAAGAAAACTTTAGCCAAGCTACTATCAGCAAGACATTATTCATGCAATACAACAATAGTAACACGGGAAAACAACAGAACTTTTAGTGGCCATTTGGATGCACAAAGTTGTTTGCCACACATACTATCTTGCACATACTATGCATGTCATGCATTGCTGGACCACCATTGTATATACCCCTGTTTGTCAAGCACCAAGGACAAGGAGTGGTGAAACATGTAACATTATGATGCATGTGCATAGTGATCACACATGTGGCACATGTGAGATGCTTGAAGATTTCTTTCCCATCATCATTTACATTTTTCTTCTTAATCTAAACAATTGGGAAGTTAATATAATCATTTACTCTGCTTTTACAATCTTTAAAATCTTTATTTGTAAATCATGCGCCCATATGCATTTTTGAAGAAACTAAAAACTTACTCATTCTCGATTGCATTGTGGAATATGCATCCATTATTCAAAGAAATGACGACATTCCAAGCACTCACACTTTCTCTCCTTGCAAGCTAAATTAGTGAGTCTTCTTTCCTTCATACTATATGATACATTGATGAAGTGGCACTGCCATTTGGACAGCCCATGTTTATATATTATCTCAAAATTGATGAAGCAGATCCGGATGTGCGTCGGAGCTATCCTGGATGTTGAGCGGGGTCCCTGGAAGGTGGGAACCGCTGTTATGACCGTGATGAAGTCGTCCCATTTCCTATGGACGGCATTGGAGGGGCTCCGCCATTTGGATAGGCCGTGTTTATGTATTTGCTCGAGATTAATGGAGCAGACCGGATGTGCGCTCGAGCTATCCGGAAGAGCTGGGTCCCTGAAGGTGGGAACCGTTGTTATGACCATGATGAAGTCAGTCCATTTCCTATGGACGGCATTGAGGGGCCTAAACCATTTGGACAAAGCCGTGTTTATGTATTTGCTCGAGATTAATGGAGCGGACTCGGATGTGCGTCGAGCTATCCGGAAGAGCGGGGTCCCCGGAAGGTGTGAACCGTTATGACCATGATGAAGTCAGTCCATTTCCTATGGACGGCATTGGAAGGGCTCGCCATTCGGACAGGCCGTGTTTATATTTGTATTATATTTGTATTTGTAGGAACCACACCCGAACCCATTCTCAAATCCTATAACCTATAACCTATAACCTAAATCAAAACCCCTAACCTAAACCAAAACCTAAACCTATAACCTAAACTCAATTCCCTAAAGCTAAACCTTAACCTAATGCTAATCTCAACTCCCTAACCTAAACCTAAACCTTAACTTGAAAACCCAAACTTAAACCCAATCTTGAACCCGAACCCATTTCCTAAACCTAAACCATAACCCATTCTCAAATCTAAAAATCTATAACCTAAACCTAAACTAAAACTAAACCAAACCTATAACCTCTACCCGAACACATTCTCAAATCCAAAAATCTAAACCTTAACCAAAACCTATAACCTAAACCCGAACCCATTCTCAAATCCAATAACCTAAACCTTAAACTAAACCAAAACCAATAACCTAAACCAAAACCTATAACCTAAACTCAAATCCCTAAAACCTTAACCTATAACCTAAACTCAAATCCCTAAACCCGAACCCATTCTCAAATCCCATAACCTATAACCTAAACCAAAGCCAAAACCTATAACCTAACCTAAACCTAAACTATAACCCATTCTCAAATCCCAAAAAACCTATAACCTAAACCTAAACCTAAACCTTAACCTAAACCTTAACCAAAACTCCTAGACTTTAAACCCGAGCCCATTCTCAAATCCCAAAACCTATAACCTAAACCTTAACCAAAACCTATAGCCTAAACCCAAACCCATTCTCAAATCTCAAAACCTATAACCTAAACCAAAACCTATAACCTAAACCAAAACCTACAACCTTAACCTACAACCTAACCTAAACCTAACTACCTAACCTAAACCTAAACCTAAACTTGAAAACCCAAACTTAAACCCGATCCCGAACAACCCTTGGTTTCCTAAACCTAAACCTTCACCTATTCTCAATTCCCTAAACCTTAACCTACAACCTAACCTAAACCTAACTACCTAACCTAAACCTAAACCCAAACTTGAAAACCCAAACTTAAACCCGATCCCAACTCCGAACCCTTGCTTCCTAAACCTAAACCTTCACCTATTCTCAATTCCCTAAACCTTAACCTACAACCTAACCTAAACCTAACTACCTAACCTAAACCTAAACCCAAACTTGAAAACCCAAACTTAAACCCGATCCCGAACCCTGTTTCCTAAACCTAAACCTTCACCTATTCTCAATTCCCTAAACCTTAACCTACAACCTAACCTAAACCTAACTACCTAACCTAAACATAAACCTAAACTTGAAAACCCAAACTTAAAACCCGAACCCTAGGTTTCCTAAACCTAAACCTTCACCTATTCTCAATTCCTAAACCTTAACCTACAACCTAACCTAAACCTAACTACCTAACCTAAACCTAAACTTAAACTTGAAAACCCAAACTTAAACCCGATCCCGAACCCGAACCCGGTTTCCTAAACCTAAACCTTCACCTATTCTCAATTCCCTAAACCTTAACCTACAACCTAACCTAAACCTAACTACCTAACCTAAACCTAAACCCAAACTTGAAAACCCAAACTTAAACCCGATCCCGAACCCGAACCCGAACCCTAAGTTTCCTAAACCTAAACCTTCACCTATTCTCAATTCCCTAAACCTTAACCTACAACCTAACCTAAACCTAACTACCTAACCTAAACCTAAACTCAAACTTGAAAACCCAAACTTAAACCCGATCCCAAACCCGAACCCGAATCCGCTTTCCTCAACCTAAACCTTAACCTATTCTCAATTCCCTAAACCTTAACCTACAACCTAACCTAAACCTAACTCCCTAACCTAAACCTAAACCTAAACTTGAAAACCCAACCTTAAACCCGAACCCAAAGTTTCCTAAACCTAAACCTAAACCTTAACCTATTCTCAATTCCCTAAACCTTAACCGACAAATACCCATAAACCTAACTCCCTAACCTAAACCTAAACCTAAACTTGAAAACCCAAAATTAAACCCGATCCCGAACCCGAACCCTGGTTTCTAAACCTAAACCTTCACCTATTCTCAATTCCCAAAACCTTAACCTACAACCTAACCTAAACCTAACTACCTAACCTAAACCTAAACCTAAACTTGAAAACCCAAACTTAAACCCGATCCCGAACCCGAACCCGGTTTCTAAACCTAAACCTTCACCTATTCTCAATTCCCTAAACCTTAACCTACAACCTAACCTAAACCTAACTACCTAACCTAAACCTAAACCTAAACTTGAAAACCCAAACTTAAACCCAATCCCGAACCCGAAACCGGTTTCCTAAACCTAAACCTTCACCTATTCTCAATTCCCTAAACCTTAACCTACAACCTAACCTAAACCTAACTACCTAACCTAAACCTAAACCTAAACTTGAAAACCCAAACTTAAACCCGATCCAACCCGAACCCTAAACTTCCTAAACCTAAACCTTCACCTATTCTCAATTCCCAAAACCTTAACCTACAACCTAACCTAAACCTAACTCCCTAACCGAAACCTAAACGTAAACTTGAAAACCCAAACTTAAACCCGATCCCGAACCCGAACCCGAACCCGGTTTCCTAAACCTAAACCTTCACCTATTCTCAATTCCCTAAACCTTAACCTACAACCTAACCTAAACCTAACTACCTAACCTAAACCTAAACCCAAACTTGAAAACCCAAACTTAAACCCGATCCTCAACCCGAACCCGCTTTCCTAAATCTAAACCTTCACCTATTCTCAATTCCCTAAACCTTAACCTACAACCTAACCTAAACCTAACTACCTAACCTAAACCTAAACTCAAACTTGAAAACCCAAACTTAAACCCGATCCCAAACCCGAACCCGAATCCGCTTTCCTGAGCCTAAACCTTAACCTATTCTCAATTCCCTAAACCTTAACCTACAACCTAACCTAAACCTAACTCCCTAACCTAAACCTAAACCTAAACTTGAAAACCCAACCTTAAACCCGAACCCTGCTTTCTAAACCTAAACCTAAACCTTAACTATTCTCAATTCCTAAACCTTAACCGACAACTAAACCTAACTCCCTAACCTTAACCTAAACCTAAACTTGAAAACCCAAAATTAAACCCGATCCCGAACCCGAACCCTGGTTTCCTAAACCTAAACCTTCACCTATTCTCAATTCCCAAAACCTTAACCTACAACCTAACCTAAACCTAACTACCTAACCTAAACCTAAACCCAAACTTGAAAACCCAAACTTAAACCCGATCCCGAACCCCGAACCCGGTTTCTTAAACCTAAACCTTCACCTATTCTCAATTCCTAAACCTTAACCTACAACCTAACCTAAACCTAACTACCTAACCTAAACCTAAACTCAAACTTGAAAACCCAAACTTAAACCCGATCCCAAACCCGAACCCGAATCCGCTTCTCAACCTAAACCTTAACCTATTCTCAATTCCACAAACCTTAACCTACAACCTAACCTAAACCTAACTCCCTAACCTAAACATAAACCTAAACTTGAAAACCCAAACTTAAACCCGATGCCGAACCCGAACCCACTTTTTTCTCAACCTAAACCTTAACCTTTTCTCAATTCCCAAACCTTAACCTACAACATAACCTAAACCTAACTCCCTAACCGAAACCTAAACGTAAACTTGAAAACCCAAACTTAAACCCGATCCCGAACCCGAACCCGGCTTCCTAAACCTAAACCTTCACCTATTCTCAATTCCCTAAACCTTAACCTACAACCTAACCTAAACCTAACTACCTAACCTAAACCTAAACCTAAACTTGAAAACCCAAACTTAAACCCGATCCCGAACCCGAACCCTAAGCTTCCTAAATCTAAACCTTCACCTATTCTCACCCTAAACCTTAACCTACAACCTAACCTAAACCTAACTACCTAACCTAAACCTAAACCCAAACTTAAACCCGATCCCGAACCCGAACCCGAACTGCTTTCCTAAACCTAAACCTTCACCTATTCTCACTTCCCAAAACCTTAACCTACAACCTAACCTAAACCTAACTACCTAACCTAAACCTAAACCCAAACTTGAAAACCCAAACTTAAACCCGATCCCGAACCCGAACCCTGTTTCTAAACCTAAACCTTCACCTATTCTCACCTCAAACCTTAACCTACAACCTAACCTAAACCTAACTACCTAACCTAAATCTAAACTCAAACTTGAAAACCCAAACTTAAACCCGATCCCAAACCCGAACCCGAATCCAAGCTCAACCTAAACCTTAACCTATTCTCACTTCCCTAAACCTTAACCTACAACCTAACCTAAACCTAACTCCCTAACCTAAACCTAAACCTAAACTTGAAAACCCAACCTTAAACCCGAACCCGGTTTCCTAAACCTAAACCTAAACCTTAACCTATTCTCACCCCTAAACCTTAACCGACAACACCATAAACCTAACTCCCTAACCTAAACCTAAACCTAAACTTGAAAACCCAAAATTAAACCCGATCCCGAACCCGGTTTCCTAAACCTAAACCTTCACCTATTCTCAATTCCCAAAACCTTAACCTACAACCTAACCTAAACCTAACTACCTAACCTAACCTAAACCTAAACTTGAAAACCCAAACTTAAACCCGATCCCGAACTCCGAACCCTGCTTCTAAACCTAAACCTTCACCTATTCTCACCCTAAACCTTAACCTACAACCTAACCTAAACCTAACTACCTAACCTAAACCTAAACCCAAACTTGAAAACCCAAACTTAAACCCGATCCCGAATCCGAACCCTAAGTTTCTAAACCTAAACCTTCACCTATTCTCACCTTAAATCTTAACCTACAACCTAACCTAAACCTAACTACTTAACCTAAACCTAAACCCAAACTTGAAAACCCAAACTTAAACTCCGATCCCAAACTCGAACCCTAATCCAAGCTTCTCAACCTAAACCTTAACCTATTCTCACTTCTAAACCTTAACCTACAACCTAACCTAAACTTAACTCCCTAACCTAAACCTAAACCTAAACTTGAAAACCCAACCTTAAACCCGAACCCTTTCCTAAACCTAAACCTTAACCTTAACCTATTCTCAATTCCCTAAACCTTAACCGACAACAGGTCCATAAACCTAACTCCCTAACCTAAACCTAAACCTAAACTTGAAAACCCAAAATTAAACCCGATCCCGACCCGAACCCTTTCCTAAACCTAAACCTTCACCTATTCTCAATTCCCAAAACCTTAACCTACAACCTAACCTAAACCTAACTACCTAACCTAAACCTAAACCTAAACTTGAAAACCCAAACTTAAACCCGATCCCAAACCCGAACCCGGTTTCCTAAACCTAAACCTTCACCTATTCTCAATTCCCAAAACCTTAACCTACAACCTAACCTAAACCTAACTACCTAACCTAAACTTAAACCTAAACTTGAAAACCCAAACTTAAACTCGATCCCGAACCCGAACCCGGTTTCCTAAACCTAAACCTTAACCTATTCTCAATTCTCAAAACCTTAACCTAAACCTAACTACCTAACCTAAACCTAAACCTAAACCTAACTACCTAACCTAAACCTAAACCTAAACTTGAAAACCCAAGCTTAAACCCGATCCCGAACCCGAACCCGATTTCTTAAACCTACACCTTAACCTATTCTCAAATCCCTTAACCTAAACCTACACCTAATCGAATCTCAACTCCTAACCTAAACCTAAACCTAAACTTGAAAACCCAAACTTAAATCCGATCCCGAACTCAAACCGGTTTCCTAAACCTAAACCTTAACCTATAACCTAACCTAAACCAAAGGATTTGTATTTTCAGCATTATTGTAATTGTAAATTGTAATTGTAATTCATTGAATGAAGGATATTTATTCTTTCAATTCTTTATCTTTGAATTTCAGGGTGAAGTCGAGCAAATTTCCTTAATGAAGCCAAAGATTTGTATTTTCAAAGATTATTGTAATTGTAATTGTAATTCATTGAATGAAGGATTGTAATTGTAATTGAAATTGTAATTCATTGAATGAAGGATTGTAATTGTAATTGATTGAATGAAGGATTGTAATTGATTGTAATTGAATGAATGAGTGATTGTAATTGATTGTAATGGAATGAATGAATGATTATACAGGTGGTAATTGAATGATTATACAGGATGATTATACAGGTGGTAATTGAATGATTATATAGGATGATTATACAGGTGGTAATTGAATGATTATACAGGATGATTATACAGGTGGTAATTGAATGATTATATAGGATGATTATACAGGTGGTAATTGAATGATTATACAGGTGATAATTGAATAAACAAATAATCCGTAGCGTTGTAACCTATAGCTACGGATTCAATCCGTAGCTGTTGTGATTAAATCCGTCGCTGTTGTAATCTTCAGCTATGGACATAATTGCTACGGATTATATCCGTAGCATTTGCTAGATATAGCTACGGATTTAATCCGTAGCTGTAGTGAGTAAATCCGTAGCTGTTGTAACCTACAGCTACGGACATAATTGCTACGGATTTAATCCGTAGCTGTTGTGACCTATAGCTACGGATTAAATCCGTAGCTATAGGTTCCAGACCTATTGTTACTGCACCTACGACGACGGACGTGCTACGGACTGGAACCGTAGCCATAGGTCTAAGGCTACGGATTTTATCCGTAGCCTTTGTCCCTTTTTTTGGTAGTGATAGTGGATCCTGAGCGTGCCCCAAGAAAGGTTTTGTCTAAGAATATGGTGTTAGAACTTAACAGTGATTAAAAGGCAGGTAGGCCGTTGATCAATGTAGCAAAATAGTAGCCCGTCAGTTAGGCCTTCGTAGATTATGTAAACCCCACTTCTGGAGGTAGGCCCCACAATGAACAGGCAATGAACGGTCCACTTTTCTGGAAAATTAAAATCCTAACCATCCAAAAAGTAAACTAGGATTTTTATTTTTATTTTTTATTTTTTATTTTTTATTTTTACCTTGAACATAAACTCTCTTATCATTTCGTGAATTTATGTATTCATAGATCGAACAGCTAGGATTCTTCCACGAACCACAAGAGTGGGCCTCATTAATCAATGTTCGGGCTGATAGTTAGTGCCAATTGCCACTTTGTACTAGTGGGCCCCATATTTCAATGATCCAAACCGTTGATAAGATGCATCCCAATGTCAAAGTCCCATGTTTAAAAATTCTTCAATTCAGCTGGTTCAATGATGGGCCTGATAAAGTTTAAGCCAATGGGCACATAACTGGCCCACACATTACTAAGATAATTCGGTAGTGACACCGCCAGTACCCACCTCTGTATTGGTTGGTGTTGGAAAAACTCTTTGGACCCACATTAGGGCATACCTAAAAAATAAGTTAGATGTAAATCTCAGGTGGACCACACAATAGGAAAGAATGGTGATTGAACGCCGCCAATTAAAAACTTATAGAAATCTAGAAATTTTTTGGATCAAGCCTGTATTTATGTTTTCCTTTCACCCAAGTATAATGACCTACTCAACAGGTTCAGGTTGGATGGCAAATAGACCTCACAGTGGGTCTCGGGAAGTTTTTATGGTAGGCGTTCAATCACCATTGTTTCTTGAGGTGTGGTCTACTTGAGATTTAGATCTGCTTCATTTTTGAGCTCATGCCCTAGTATAAGCTTGCAAACTGGATGGCACATATGTACATCATAGCAGGGCAACAGAGCTTTTTCGGTGCGGATCGTACGTAGTGTCCAAGTCCCAACCAAGCCTGACCATGCACGACAGACCATTTGACCCAAGACAGGTCCAATAATATTTTGGGTCGAACTTTTAGAACGTAATATTAGAAAATAATATAGCTAAAAGTGTTTAGCTCCCTTGTTTAAACAAGATGTCACTTATAGCTATAACACACCATCACCATAACAAAAAATAAAATAAAATAAAAATTTATCAAAGGGAAAAAAGCTAAGGCTCCATTTGATAGACACCTAAAAATGAATTTCATCTCATTTTAATTAACTATAATCATGTGTTAGAGATCAAGACATTACTATCAACATGACCTCATTATATATGTAATAGAGCTTTAGGTATCTAATACATAATTATTATTAACTAAAATAAAATAAACACAATCTATCAATCTGGACCTAAGCATACAATTAGGGCCCGTTTGGCTGGGCGGATTGGAAGGGATTGGATGGTATTGGAAGTTAAATCCCGTGATTGGCCGGGCGTGCCTAACAGACCGGGTGATCTGATCCCGGGATATAGCAATCCCATAGATCTTGAGACAATCCACTGACAACACCATCATTACCTTTAAATCCCATCCAATCCATCCTAATCCATTCGAATTTGCCTGGACGTGTTTGGTTCGCAGGATTGGAAGGGATGGGAAGGTTTAATCCTAGGATTGGCCGGGCGTACCAAACATACCCGATATAGCAATCCCATGGATCTTAAGACAATCCACTGACAACACCATCATTGCCTTGAAATCCATGCCATCCACCCTAATACCATTCAATCCCTTCCAATCCACCCGTCCAAACGGGCCCTTAGGCACTTAATTCTCTTAAAACATAAAAGACTACTTTGTAGAAATCATGACTAATATATGGGAAGATCCATGTGAAGTATCTGTAGAGATTTTAACATATATACATCTTAACAAATAAAGAAATATAATAAAATTAATTATAAAAAAAAAAAACAGCTATTACATCAGCCAAATGAATGGACAAAGAATGGGTGAGAAATACCAGGTTGGAAACCATGGCTTGATACTCCCATCTTTCATGTGGAAGACACTAGTAGAGTTATAATCATCACTAAAATATATACAATTTTCTTCAAACCCCAACGAGCCCTTAGCTGAAAAGGATTTGGAGCACCTTTTGCTGACGAAAAGTATTTGATCACCCAAGCTTTCAACCTTAATTGAAAATCGCCCGCTCTCATCCATCTTAAAAACACAAAATTCTTGTCTTGTGCGAGATATCTCGATCGGAACTTTCATCATCATTTTGACCTAACTTTAAAATCATTAACAAATCCCCACATGATTCCACCAAATAAGCCTTATCAACAATATAATCTTCCTCTATTTCAATTTCTTTGGGTGGTAGACCATTCCACCCTCTGAAGTACTTGAGATAGTGAAGCAAATTGATATGATCATATATTACTCTTCGTCTTATGAAATAAACACGCCCCTTATACCATGCAATATCATAAAAGGGAACTCCTTTGAAGACCGACCATCTTTCATCTCCTAGTCTACAGAAGGATAATGATCTACTCTCGACATGCAGGAGCAAAACCACACAATCATCTGAAGTAGGTGTAGATGATAATATGGCTGTACTATAAGGCATATCATAGCTTTAAGGCCCTTGCCCAAGATCTTTAACATGATAGCTATTGTTATTTATCAAGTTCCAAATTTTGGCTTGGATAGGGAGTTTGATTTGTTGTTTTGAGGATTGATTCAAGAGAAAGATATTTCTAGTAAACCACTTGGAAAGTATTAGCCATCCATGGAAAGATCCCAAATAAAATACCTCATGGGTTTCAGGAATGTGTATTCCTCCGTAGATTTTATTGTTGGATAGATCAAGAATGGTGTGGATGTTGGTATCCAAATTTTTGGAGAGCAGCAATAGCCCTGAAGGCTGGAGTTTGAGTTTCTTGATCTCCTTCAAAGCCGACCACCATGAAACACAAACTGATCCGGCGCGGATGCGATCAATTTGAGATGATTTTAGTAAGATTGTCACCAAGATTTCGTTGGGAAGTTGAGACCACATATTCATGATTTTGATTTCTCAAGTTGGATGGCTTTGGATGGCTTTGAAGAGGAGGAGATGTGAGTCGGATGTATTTGAAGAGGAGGAGATGTGAGTTGATGTGGAGATCAGTGTAACATCTTCAAGGACGCGGATTTCTTGCGAAATCCTTTAGCAGGAAGTTCATGCGCAAGGATGCTGGGTGGGGCCCACCGACGTGTTTTTGATAAATCCACTCCGTCCATCCGTTTTTCTAGATCATTTAAGGACTTGAGACAAAAAATTAGGTGTATCTAGAACTCAAGTGGGACACACGAGAGGAAAAAGTGATCAATCATTGAGCACCGTTGAAGCATCCTTATGCCCAAAAAATTATTGTATCAGTCTATTTTTGGTTTTTTCACTTCATCCCATTGACAATTACCTTATAAATGGTTTGGATAAAATATAAACATCACGGTGGAGCCTAGGAAGATTTCAACGGTAGAAATTTCTTTCCCCAAATTTCCCTCTCGTGTGACCCACTTGAGTTTTTTATCTATCTCATTTTTTGTCGCACTCCCTAAAATGAGATCTCAAAATGGATGGACGGAATGGATTTCTCACATACATTGTAGTGGGCCCCACCCAGATCCTTGCGCAGCAACTTCCTGCTTAAGGATTTGGCAGGAAATCCGCGTCCCATCTTCAATGATAAAGAATACGGATTTCTGTTAAACGTTTTCGCAGGAATTCCTGCGTTGGGATGATAGGTGGGCCCAACGTGATGTTTTTTAAAAATCCAGTCCGTTTATCTGTTTTTACAGATCGTTTTAGTACTACGGATAAAAATCGGGTGGATAAAAAACTAAGTACGTTGAACGAGAGGAATAGTGGAGATTCAATGATCACCGTTTAAATATTTGTATCTACACAAATGTTTCGTATCAGGCTAAGGTTTTTGTGTTTTCCCTCCATCTCATTGGGAATGACCTTACAAACGGTTTGGATTGTATATAAACATCATGGTGGAGCATAAGATGTTTCAACTGTTGGAAACTTTTTATCTAGTTTTCCTTCCGGCTGCCTTTAGTTATGTACATCTGATATTTGGTATCATGTACTAAATGATATGGACAAACGGATGGATCGGGTGGATTTTTCGGAAACATCATGGTGGCCCACCTATCATCCCAACGCTCCATCGACGTTTGTTTCCTTGTTTTAATTTCGTTTGGAGTTGCGCCCAACGTAAAAAGAGCTTACAATAGTTAAGTAGACATCATTATTGCAAGTTTCCTATTTATAGTAAGTCGTGATTTCTAGGAGTTTTAGTTATAGTTTGATTCCGATTTCTTACTTTCTCTCCTTGCTATTGAGGAAGATGGTGCTCAACCTCACATCCTCCACTGCATCATTCCTGCACAAGGATTCCAAGTAGGCGCTCACATCCTCCACTGCATCATTCCTGCACAAGGATTCCAAGTGGAGCCTACTGACATGTTTGTGAGAAATCAAACTCGTCCATCCGTTTTTCGACCTCATTTTAACACATTTTATCAAAAATTAGGAGGATGCAAAACTTAAGTGGGCCATAGGAGATGAAATCGTGGAGAAAGGAATGCCTACCATTGAAACCTTCCTAGGCTCCAACTCGTTGTTTATATGCCATCTAAACCGTTTATAAGATCATTTTCACTCAGAGAAAGTGAAAACACTAAAAAAATTACACCTTTACATAACTTTTATGAACATATAAATGTTTTAACGGTGGTCACTAAATATCCACTGTTTCCTCTCGTGTGGCCCACTTGAGTTTTGCATCTTCCTTATTTTTGGTCTCAGGTCATAAATTGAGCTTCAAAAATGGATAAAGGGGTTGAATTTCTCACAAACATCTAAATGGTTTCCGCACATAATCCCTACGCAGCAACTTCCTGCCAAAAGGTTTTGCATAAAATCCGCGTCGTCCACGTAAATCGGGCGCGGGTTAGATACTGACAAAATCAATAGCAAAATTCTACTAATGGACGTCACCAAGCTCTGTAGACCCACCATGATACGTTTGTTGTATCCATACCGTCCAACCATTTGTAGATACCGTTTTATGGTATGATAAAAAGAATGAGATAGATATAAAGTTAAGCGGACCCACCACAGAAAACTGTGGGATAAGTCACACCACCTTGATTTAATTTTTAGATCCAACCTATTCACAAGTTAACACAGAGATAGGTGAAGTGAAAACGAAAATATAAGCTTAATCGGAAACTTTTGTGGCCCCTAAGAAGTTTTGAACAGTGGATGCCACTGTCCCCACTGTTTTCTATGGTGGGGTCCACTTGAACTTTAGATGTATCTCATTATTTTTTCTTATGCCATAAAACGAGATCTCCAAATAGATGGACAGTATGGATACAACACATGCACCATGGTGGGGTCCACAGAGCTTGGTAAGGTCACTTCACTGGCCATTTGGCTACGCGGATTAGGTACTACCCGCCTGTTCTGAGTTCGGGACAGGCAGAGGATCCTAGGTGAACAGAGGGCCACTGTTATATGTTAAATTTATCCATACTGTTCATCCGTTTTTACATACCGTTTTAGATTATGAAGCCAAAAATAACTAACATACAATGCCCAAATAGACCAAACAGTGGGAATTAAATTCTTACCGGTGAAAATTTCTTCGAGACCACAGAAGTTTTAGAACAAGGCAATATTTGGTTTTTGGCTTCATCCAATTGTATATACCATATCAATAGGCTAGATAGAAAATAATTGACACATTTTCTGCCTATGTGAATTAGGTTTGGTTTATTTTTGTCCTCATGTCATAAAATAAACTTACAAAATGGATGGACGGAGAGGATTTCTTAAAATCATCACAATGGGCCCCACATGGGTTCCAGTGCTGTAACTTCCCAGCAAATCCACATCCGGATTAGATACTGACAAGTTAAGCTTTTGGAGATATCATAGAGCCCACTAGGATGTATATGTATAACGTCCATTTGGAGATATCATTTTAAGGCATGAATCAAATAAGGCAGATTAAAAGCTTTAGTGGATCCCACCACAAAAAACAGCAGGAAGATTGATACCTGCTGTTGAAACCTTCCTAAGGCCCATCATGTTTTTTATTTTTTATTTTTTATTATTTATTATTTATTTTTTTTTTTAATCCAACCTGTTCAAAAGTTTAAAAAAGACATTAAAGAAGTGAAAACACAAAAATCAGGTTGGTCGAAAGCATTTGTCACTTTTAGATGTTTTTAACGGTGGTGTCACTCTCCCCACTGTTTTCTGTGGTAGGGTCCACTGGAAATTTAGATGTGACTCATTCTTTGGATCTTACCCTAAAATGATATCTCCAGATGAATGGAAACATACATCACGGCAGGGCACACAAAACTTAGTGACGTCACTTCAGTAACAGTCCCGCTATTCAACCTATCAGTGGCCAATCCGCGTCCTTAATCCCCGCCGCTTTGTGATGAAGCCGATCCTGACCAAGCCTTCAGTCCTTTGTCAGGTCCCATCGCATCAATGGACAAGGTCCCTTGTCAAGATTTCATGTGGTGCTCGTGATGCATGTAGGTTGCTTAGTTGTAAAATGAGTTAATTGAATTTACTTACAAGTAATGTGAGACTGAAAATTTTCACTTGTGAGCTATAATGCTCCACTGAGGGCTTATTTGTTTCACCTGTTAGCGACCCATGATTCCAACATCATTTCATTTTGCTGATGCTAACTGCACTGACCAATTTCCTTTGGGCCATCAATTGGATGGTCAGGATTGTCCAATTGGGACTCCTGTCGATTACGCTAACACCGTGTATAATCTGGTAAAAGTATTATCATGCTTTTTAAATGTTGAAAAGTCATTGAAGAAGAAAGAATCTTGTAACCCGGTACTCTACGGGGCCCATTGTGATGACTGCATAATATCTAGTCGATTCATCAGTTTTCTCATATTATTTCAAGATGTGAGTCAAAAAATTAGATAGATATGAAATTCAAGTGGTTCACTGTGCAAAAAAATAATGGAAATCGACCACCCACACCAGTGTTGGGCATGCCTTTGAGATGTTTTTTACATCCTCTTGTACTTTCACATAAAATGAAAGACAACATCAATACGCTGTCTATTTGTGATAGTTAATACACAAGGCTTTACAGTTGCTAAGTTGAAGTAAGAACAATTTAACATAAACCTGTTGGAGTGACAAAGTCTCTTGATATACATTGATACACTATACTTTAATAGCTCAAGCCTTTAGAATAAATGGTTTTTTGACATGATATCAAAGCGTAAGGTCTTATGTTCGAATCTTGAGAGCAGAGTAAATATACCTTGCTAATATATTATTCTCTCAGGTCCCAAAATATATAATATAAGTCACTGGCCCAGCATTTGGGTCCAGATCTAATCAAGGGGCCAACAACTAAACCTAAATGTGGCTTAAACCTTCATTGGGCATTGGACCTATTAGATTACTTTTTACATTGGGAGCAACGTGCAGAGAACCAGTGCGATGCAACGCGGATTAGGTACTGCCTTGCTCGTCCCGAGCTCGGCATGGGCAAGGACTCTAAGTGGTTATTCACCGTGTCTATCCATTTTGCCATATCATTATAGTGTGTAAGCCCAAAATCAAGGTAGATTCAAGGCTCGAGTGGACCACATACCATTGGAATTTTCTTAGGGCCAGAGAAGTTGTGAGTAAGATGATATTTGTGTTTTCGCATTATTCATGGTTATGTGATCTTATGAATAAGTTGGAAGTCTTAAAAGGGCTTCAAATGTGGGCATCATTATCATTGACATGTTCTTGTGATGTGGTCCACTTCAACCTTGGATTTGCCCCATTTATTGGTTTATGCCCTAAAATAATATGACAGATGTCGCGTGAGTCATTTTCATCACATCATAGTCTCTATCTCATTTCAGGGCATGGCCTTGCTTGTGCCGAGCTTGGGACAGCTGAATGGTACCCCAATGGGTGATTGCAGATGGAAACTATTCATAGAAAGGGTGATGGAAAACCTGTGGCCCACTGTTATGTGTTTTATCAGCTAATTATTCATTTTGCCATGTTATATTAGTCCATGATAAAAAAAAAATTAAAAATAAGAGGCAAATCCAAATCTCAAGTGAACCAGCTGGTGACAAGAAAATAGTGTCAATTAAACATCCACCATTAAAAACGTGAGGCCACAAAATATTTGGATAAAGTTGATATTTATGGTTTTTCTTAACTGAGGTTCATCTAAATCACCATTGTTTTCACTAGCGAGATGTGCTTGAGATTTGAATCTACCTCATTTTTGACCCATGCACTGAAATAGGTTGAAAAAAAAATGAGTTATGGGGGTTTAAAAAAATATACATGATGGGCCACAGAGCACTGATTAATAGAGGCTGCTGCCATAGTGTCTATACAATCTGCATCCGAGGCTAGATAGTGTTTTTCTTTCTGAAAATTTTCTCACGGATGGGTTTCACCACCGCAATGGGCACTTAAACCCATGACCTCATGTTGAAACTTTAGAGAGTCTATTGAGGCATGAGTTGCATCCCAAGCCTCATGGATTTATTTATTTATTTATGGTATTCACTCACACTCCACACACATGTCACCAAGTGATTTCACAATAGTGGACACTTAAACCCATGACCTCGTGTTGAAACTCTACCAAGTCTATTGAGGCATGTGTAATGGCTAGAGGTGGGCACCGAACGACTCAATCCGGCTAACTGTACTCTCGTCCAATTCATTTAGATCCGACTCAACGTGAACCGAATGGGTGAGTCAGTCCAAGCCGAGTAGGCTTCCTCCAATCCAAACTCAAACTGAGTTGAGTTCGAGTTACCTAGTAACTTGACTTGACTCGACCCGACCCGACCCGACCTGAAACTCGATCTGAAACCCGACTCTCTAACCCTAACCGCCGCATGCACCCTACCCCAACTCGATCCCAAAATCTCTCTCTCTCTCTCTCTCTCTCTCTCTCTCTCTCTCTCTCTCTCCCCCTCATCCTCCTCATCTTTCAAGCCCACCAACCACCCGCCACCATCACCCTCATCCTCCTCCTATCTCTCCTCTCCACTCTCTCCGTCTCTCCCTCCCTCATCCCTCAATCCGACTCGGTACTTCTGACCGGATCGGACTACTCGGTCCGATCAGTCCAGGCCAAATCAGACTCAAATCGAGTCAGGCATGATGGACTCCGTATCAAGTCGAATCAAGTTCGAATCATGGGTCAGGCCTACTTAAAAACCGGATCAAGTCGAGTTAGCCGTAACGCGGTCCAACTCGACTCATGCCCAACTCTACTAATGACCCCATTCCAGGCCCGTTAACTCATAAAAGCATGCATAAAATCTCAAAATTCACGTGGCCCACCTCGAGTTTTGGAAACACTGTGCATAGGGTAATTCTTTCATCATCAGATGAGGCACATCAGATGAACGGATTCGATGGCATATAAGCACCACCGTGGCCCCTATATAAAACAAATGGCCGACGTCCATTATCAACCTTTTCTTATGGTGTGGCCCATCTGAGTATTGGATCATCATGAATTTTGGATTTCACGTTTAGACAGAGTGGATCTTACGACAGTTCCACTCACATGGCTCTCGGGCAGCGAAAGTAACCGAGGCATGCAGCACGTGGGTCTGCGTCGGACGCGGATTGCGTCCTACCCCGCCCGGACAGTAATCTGTCCGATCAGGGCTCTATTGGGCCCACCGTGATGTAAGTGTTTTATCCACGCCGTTTATACATTTTCTAAAATCATTTCAAGATATGACACTAAAAATTAAGCAGTTAGATGGCTTAAGTGGACCACAAAGTGGGGATTGAACCTCCACCATTAACAATTTCTTGGGAGCTTGAGAAGTTTCGGATGAAGCTGATATTTTTGTTTTCACTTCATCCACGTCTACGTGACCTTATGAATAGGTTGGATGGTAAAAAAAAACATCAATGTGGCACTTAGAAAAATTTCAACGGTGGTTGTCATTATAACTGCAGTTTCCTTTGGTGTGGTCCACTGGATCTGTGGACCTGCTTCATTTCTAGGATCTTATCTTAAAATAATCTGGTAAAATATATAAACGGTGTGGATAAAACACTTACATCACAGTGGGCCCCACAGAGCCCTGCCCGGACGGATTACTGTCTGGGCGGGGGTAGGACGCAATCCGCGTCGGTCTGGGCCCGTCGCTTTTGTGGGGGCTGCATGATTGAGAGGATTAGATGTTTCCCGGATAACAGATTAGTGGATGCTACCCTTACCATGTGGGGCCCACCTTGATTAATATTTTTCATATCCACTCCGCCCATCGTTTTTCCCACCTTATTTAGTCAAAAAATTAAATAGATATGACACCACTGGAAAAGTGATGAATAACTATTAAAAGCTTTTTGTACACGAGAGTTTTGAATCAATATAATCTTTGTCTTTTCCTTTCATCCAGTCCTCTGGTTGATCTTATCAACAGGTTGGACGGAAAAAAAAGAAGAAAACATTACCGATCTTCTTACTGTGGGCCTTGGGAGGTTTTTAATGGTGATCGTTCAATCATCACTGTTTCTTATGGTGTGGTCCACCTGACATTTGGATGTGCTTAATATTTTGTAAAGTGTCCTAAAATGGGCTGGAAAAACGTATGGACGGAGTGGATATGAATGTTTGCATGATTAGCTTATGGAAAGAGAATGTTTGCATGCAACGTTTTTGTCTGTGAACTCTCAGATACAAAGCTTTCTCCCAGCCAAGGTTTCGCTTTGGTGGGCCATCATAGCCATTTTAAAATGTGGACCTTAACATAAAGGTCATTGGCAAGAAAATCAGACAAATCTATTCATTGAGTCAGCGACAACCATACATTGATTCAGACCACCGGTTGTCCCTTGATTTAAGACTGTGTGCCTTCATTACGAGTGAGACGATCATGTTCTTAAAGCAGACGATCACGTTCTGCACAAATGAGATATTGGCAGTAAAAATAGCGTTGCAACTTGCAAGCATTTCTCGCTGGAAGCTACCTGCCTACCTTGTTTTGCATGGACGTGGATTGCGTCCTACCCCTCCCGGACGGTAATCCGTCCGAGCAGGGATCTGTGGGGCCCACCGTGATGTAAGTAGTTTATCCACGCCGTTCAACACTTTTCTTAGATCATTTTAAGATATGAACCAAAAAATGAGGAAGGTACAATTCTTAAGTAGACCACAAAGTGGGGATTGAATTTTCACCATTAAAAGCTTCTTGGGAGCTGGAGAAGTTTCGGATCAGGCTGATATTTGTGTTTTCACTTCATCCACGTCTACATGACCTTATGAATAGGTTGTATGGTAAAAAAAACATCACGTTGGGCCTTATAAATCTTTCAACGGTGGATGTCATTATTAGTGCAGCTTTTTTGGTGTGGTCCACTGGAGCTGTGGAACTGCCTCATTTTTAGTATCATATCGTAAAATGATCTGAGAAAATCTTTGAATGGTGTGGATAAAACACTTACATCACTGTGGGCCCCACGTATCCCTGCCCGTACGGATTACCGTCCGGGCGGTAGTAGGACGCAATCCGCGCCCGTTTTGCATGTGGAAACGGAATGACGGAGTACTCTAGTCTCTACACCAACTGTTTTACGAGCGCGTAAAACACTTAACATCTGTGGGACATCAAGTTGTATATATAAAATCCAATCCGTCCATCAGGTTTTATGTTCGATTACACAAAAAATCAGACATACAAACGACTCAGGTGGGCCACACTACAGAGAACAATGAAGATGGATGCCAACCATAGGTTGCGTTGGGCCACATGCTCGATATCTTTCATCAAACCGTAGTCAGGTATCAAAATCACCGGGAGTAACGGAATATGCAAAAATCAGTACAAAACTCAAGCAGCCCCACCGCGTCAACTTACAGGTTTTAGGGTCAATTTAAAATTTTCACTTTGGTGTAACTGATATTTTGTATGTACGGTTTAAATAAGGCTTCAAACCTGACGGACGGTGTGGATTTACAAATACAACATGGTGGGCCCCATCGAGTCTGGGTGTATTACGCGTGTTGTAGAGGATTCCAGTCTCTTCGAGTGAAATAGGTATGACGTTGACGGACGGGGATTGATAGGTGACCGTGCCAGTACCGACCTCCCACATGGTGGGACTCTGTGGGGCCCACCGTGATGTATGTGTTTTATCCACGCCGTCCATCTGTTTTTTCAGCTCATTTTAGTTTGATTTAATCACATTCAATGATAAAGTGGACCACAGTACAGGAAACAGTGGGGATTGAATGTCTACCGTTGAAAACTTCTAGAGGGCCACAGAAGTATTGGATCGAGCTGATATTTGGTTTTTCCCTTCATAAAGGTCTGTGTGATCTTATGAACGGTTGGATGACAAATAAACATCACTGTGGGCCCAGAAAGGTTCAAACGGTGGATGTCATCATCACCACTGTTTACCGTGGTGTGGTTCTCTTTAGCTTTGGATTTGATTTGATTTTGGGCTAATGATCTAAAATGAGCTGGAAAAATGGATGGACGGCGTAGATAAAACACATACATCATAGTGGGCCTCAGAGAGTCATGACACCACGGAGGTCGGTGGTGTCAGGTTCACCACGCAATCCGCGTCCGACGTTAACAGGGTCCCTGTGTGAGGATCTTTAACTGAAACGGACGGTTGAGAATAATGACCAACGGGTAGATATCGAACGTACACGCGTATCATACTGATGAATCGGTCCTTCTGAATTTTGGCTCGGGAAATGAACACGTGTCTATCTACCATGTAACTGGACCAGATCTTTGGCACGTGTTCCACATCCCAGGATTAGTGTGATGGCCGTATCTATGCCACACGTGCGAGTAAGCTTATTTCAAGTGCTGGAATCTAGCACGCTTAATTGAAGTTTGACTTTTAGGTGACCATCCAATTTCGTTGATTGGCCGCTCCAAAACGCGAAGTAGACTCGCACACGCAGACCTTGGAAGCGTGCGACTTGAAAACAGCCCACACATTAAGATCTGAGCCGTTCATCAGGCGATCCCCACTGTTTCGATTCCATGTCTCAAAAACAAGTTAAAACCTTCATCAAATGGGCTAATCAATTACGAAACAAATGAACGGTGAATAGAAATTGATCAACGGTCCAAATTCAATGTGCTTTAGTGATGCAAAGATGACCATACAGGCTTTATCTTTTAGGTCAGCCATTAAATTCACTGGACCCATTTGGATGAGCAGTTTCGGTTTTTCACACGTATTCGTAGTAGAAGTTTGCTGGTGTACATCCTGACGTACACATGCAGTCATATTTCAACGATCCAAACCGTTCATATGATGGGACTCATATGATATAGGTGTATGGAAAAAATTCTCTTTGTTCGTAATAATTTCTCCTTTGAATGGTTGATGATTATTTTCTTTTGATTTGGACAGTCCCCTTAATCTTTGAATAATCACAGGTTTAAATACTTTAATCTGAGAGTTCTTTTGGCTATGATCGATCGACATTGGGGCCCATCTTATAAACGGTTTGGATCATTGAAAGGTACCCTTAACCAATGGTTAAGATCCCGACATCTCCTCCTGCACCCAACCTCTTCCTGCTTCCCACCATCCGTAATTGTCCACCAGCAAGTACACTCCAGCAACGCTCCGTCCCCATCTCCCTCTGAAAGATGTCTGTGATAGTTTACCACCATCTAGAAACTGGTGGTGATTCATATTCCATAGTTATGGAACCCACTTAAGGACATCCAGACCATCCAAAATGTGGGACACATTGTGAATGAAGCATGGTTTTAAAATTAAGCCGATCAAGAAACAGAAACTATCCAAATATTATCTATCAAATAAAGGGTTAAAAAATAGGCCATGAGAGGGTAATTTCATCCTTATCAATGTAATTATTGGATCATACTCCATCCATAATTGGGTTAGAGATTTGGACGGTCTGGATCTCCGTAAATCACGTCATGTGTGAGGTCGAGTTTTAAAATGGCAGCTTTTTAAATGGTGGATAACTATCATTGGAGTCCAAGTACTCTCCCTGTCTCTCGCTCTTCAGCTCTTCCTTCCTTGTTCTTGAGAACTTCCCAGTATTTCTCGTCCAGAAAAAAAGAGAAAAAGGGAAAGAAAAATCGGAAAGAAATCCAAAATCCCCACCTTCACTATCAAATTCTCTGCAAATTTCGACCAAGAAATTCCCATTTTTAATAAGAAAAAACCCACATTTGGAATTTGAAAAACTCCCATCTTTTCAGCATAAAACCCCATCGTTTTCAGCTCCACATCGAAGCCATCTGATTTCAATCACAAAATCCGCAAAAACCCATTTTCCAATTTCATCATTTTTTCCTAATCCCAAAAAGGTCCCCAACCTGCTGTCTTCAACTTCAAAATCCCTCTATTCAGCTACTAAAGAAAAGAAAAATAAAATCTAGAACTGTAATTCCTTGTAATATCCATCACCCACCTATCTCTCTTCAATCGAAAATTCCATCTTTTATGATAGTCATTTGAGTTTTGCTATTTCCTTTGTTTAAAAATACTCATCTCAGAAGCTGCATATCCGGCATCTCCTTTTCATGCAATTCCTTACAATGTTCCTCTGCACTAATCTCTTCAAGTGTAGGTAAATCTCTTTCTTTTGTCAATCTTTCACTCTTTTAGTAGCTTTGATCGATATATTACTTCTATTCTCATCCTCAGTTGACTTTTTAAATTCACATTGCAGTTCTAATCTCTCCTTTTTCATGTGATATCTTACTACATTCATCTGCACCAATCTTCTCAAGTGTAAAAACCTCCATCTTCTTTCATCATCTATTGCCATGATGCAGCTTCCTTTCTGGTAATTGGGGGTTTTTTTTTTTTTTTTTTCCAATTTAATAACCCATCTCAGAAAGCTGCATTTCCAATCTCTCTATTTTCTCATGTAATTCCTTCCAATATTCACCTCCACCAGTCTCTTCAACTGCAAAATCCAAATTGTGATTTTGGCCTGCTTTAATCAATAAAGCGGGCTATCCAAGATCCCATCCTTTCTGACTATCAGTGAGCTTCTTCTTCTTTTTCAGTCTAGTTCAAGAATCCATCTCAGAAAATGACATTTCCAATCTCCCTTTCCTTCTCCAATTAAAAAACACCATATTTCAGTATCCATGGCGATACTCAGTTCGTAGGGGCCAAAATGTCACTATTCATCTGTGGCATCCCCCTCCTCGAATGTGTCTACTGCCTGGCCTGTGCCCGCTGGGCATGGAAGCGGTGCCTCCACACTGCGGGCCACGACAGTGAGAACTGGGGCCTTGTGACTCCTGAGGAATTTGAGCCCGTCCCCCGCCTCTGCCGCACGATCCTTGCCGTCTACGAAGATGATCTCCACCACCCACTCTGGGCTCCCCCTGGCGGCTATGGCATAGACCCCGATCAGGTGATCAAGCATAAGACTTATGAGGACACCCAAGGTCGGGCCCCACCTTATCTCATCTACCTTGATCACAAGAATTCCAATATAGTCCTTGCTATAAGAGGTCTTAACTTGAAAAAGGAGAGTGATTACGCAGTCCTGTTGGATAACAGGCTAGGGCAGCGGGATTTCGACGGCGGATATGTTCACAACGGGCTCTTGAAGGCTGCTCTGTGGGTCTTGGATAAGGAGTGTGATGTTTTGAGGGAATTGTTGGAGAAGAATCCGAATTACACTCTGATACTTACGGGGCATTCGCTTGGATCTGGCGTGGCTGCTCTGTTGGCAATGGTGGTGGTACGGGGGCATGACCGGTTGGGGAATATAGATCGGAAAAGGGTCCGGTGTTTCGCAATCGCGCCTGCGCGGTGTATGTCGCTGAATTTGGCTGTGAGATATGCAGACATTATCAATTCCATCGTGCTGCAGGCAAGTTCATGGTTTTAGACACGATATAAATTGACATTGCAAGCGATGACCAAAAAGTGATTGGATTTTGGTTGAGAAATGCAATGGCTATCTTCACACATAGCGATATGTGAGATCTGGGTATTTCATCTGATTGGCCTTACCCTGTATGAGCCTTGGCCCAAAAATAGGCCTTTCAAGTCATCAGGTGTGCCACACATGCAACAAAAAAATGGATGGTAAAAATTGAAAAAAGGCCAACAGCCCACACTCATTGTACATTTGTTGCGCACATGAGGACTAACCGAGGTTCAGCTGATCTACAGACTGTGGCATGTACACAGTTGGTCAACCTGATGACTAGCTCAGTTCATGTTCATCTCTCTTATATTTTAAATTTTGTTTTGGCCTTCATTTTTTATGTTCTTATATAAATCTATTATTATTATTATTTGTTTCTGATAATCCGTATTTTACCTTTTGTGCTAGTTGCATGTGGTTTAGATGGAAACTGTTATGTTTGTATCATATTTCACTGATTTGAGTGGTTGTAGACTTCTCAACCCGTAGACCCGTATATTGAAGACTCCAACCTAATGCAGTAACTGATATTGGTTCCTTTTCTTTTGATACACACATTTCACCTAATGCTTCTACTTTTGCTGTTAGATTAGACTATTCTAGTACCACAGGTATTTGCTGTTAGATTAGACTATTCTAGTACCGCAAGTATAAAGAAAGGCTGTATGTATAGAAGACTGTATGCATCATTCTGTTATTCAAATCCTGTGCTTAGTGTTGAGAAGTTTGCATGTTTTCTTTGGCGTTGGCATTATCTAAATTGTTGCATCTAAATATTTAGGATTCTGAATTCGATGTCGATGCTCATGTTCTTTTGTTAGTATGCTCTTAATGCTGGTTATTGTCTAAATTTTGATATGAGATGCATGCATAGTATAGTAATTGTGATAGTTGATTGTCATTGGTATAATGGAGTGCCCGTTTGGATGCACTATCAAATTGAATTGCAATTATTAGTTTATATAAAGTGGAAATAACCAAGTTGCAATTTTGGTAGCGTTAATATTGAGGGACCGGGCTCCAAATTGCTAATATGTTTTCTTTCAAGTTTGAGGCTACTTCCTCATTATTCATACCAAGAAATATCACCATTTTTTCCTCTTTAAAATGATTGTTCACCATTATTCCATTGACTTACACATGTCATCTTGATTAATCCATTCTTTCACTGTTATCACTCTAGTTAGTAATATTTGAGGCATAGTCCATTCATAGTGTGGCACAACAGGCCAATGATTTGGATTACTGATCCATGGGCCTACCAGTCAGAATAAAAAACATGTGTATACTGTGAAAAGGTGTGGCCATGTATCATATAATTCCTCATTGACCATGATGATATGCTTCTAACCTGATGGTTATGATTTTTCCCTACTGCCAGTCTTGGACTTGATGAGAGAGCAAAAGGCAATCATGGAGGCAAAAGGAAACACAAAAAGGAGGTGGAAGAGGCTGCCCTCCAGGTCTTTGAAGTTGAACATCGATGTGGAGTGGTCATCTACAACCTTCCAAGTGTTTTGAGTTCTAGGGTTTGAGATTGGTTCTATCAAAAGGACTTTTTTCTGATAGTCATTATGTGGTCGAAATGATATGGAAGAGGTTTGTTGATCAGGTTTTGAGAATTAGCCCTTCCCATTGATTTGAAACTTATTGGTTGTAGGGGACTCAAGGAGTACCATATCTTGGGCTTGAAACAAGCATTCAAAGCCTTTGAGGCTGTCCTTTATTTTCTAAGAGTCAAAGATTTCATTTGCTCATGTAGGGCAGGGGCATATGAGGGTGTTTGTGTTGGGCGAGCAAGACGAAGCAAAAGTAGATTGTAATACATGTAGCTGTAGCCACAACAACAGTGCGAATGGAACCACGAATAGGCCCAAAACAAGGAAGCACTCTAAAGATTCATGATCCAACTATTAGGGGAAGGAAAGGTTGCCTTCACTCCTCAGATCCAATGTCTGGGGTGGTGGCCATAGGGGGAGAGTGAAAGTACCTTTTTCTCAGGTGTTTTGAAAGAAACCATAAAAACCTATATATGGGTGGAGAGTGAAAGTATTGTGATGTGATTAGGAATCTTTCCTAATAGGGGAAGTTCTTGCAAGAAAGGGGAGGAGAAAAGGATCGTTCCATATGTATCAAGTGGGGCCCACCATCAGGCAATTGATGTCGAACCCAAAGAAATGCAATAAAGAGAAGAAGAAAAAAAAAAAAAAACCCTTTGTTGCTATAATTTAGATCAAGAGTAATAAGCTGAATGAAAATAAGAAAAGGAGATAGCTTGGGGGATTTACTCACTGAAGGTGTTTGAGAATCACTCACCCAAGATTGCTTGGGGACTCACTCACCTAACGGTCAGGGAATCACTCACCTAATAAGAGATAGCTTGGGGACTCACCCAAAGGGTTAGGGAATCACTCACTAAACAAGAGAAGAATCATCCACTCACAGATACAAAGCTTGTAGAAAATAACTCAAAGATCGGATGCCCTCTCATTACAAAATAGGTCCTTTTATAGACCCCCAAAAAAAAAGAGAAAAGAATTATCTCAGTGTCGTGTATTTGGGACAACCTTAGAGTAACTCTAATAGAAGATAAAGTTGATGGAGAACCGCTTCAGGTGGTTTGCATGTGCTAGGAAAAACTGGAGACAGTTCTAGTAAAAAAAGTTAACTTTGAATGGATTGAAGGGCTTGGGAGGTGGAGAAGAAGACTTGAAAGGACATGGATCAGGACATGGATCCGGGTAGTGAGGAGGGATTTGAAGAATTTTTCACTTATTGAGGATAAAGCTGCAGGAATGGTTGGTGAAATCCGATTCATAATGCCAAGCTTTAATATCAATGACGACTGACGAGGCTATGGTGGAGCCCCAGTAGGAAAAGACTTACCTTAACATAGTGTATTTGTGAGTTGTGACAACCTTAGAATCTATGCTAAAAAGAACTAGGGTATGATCAATGATGCTTCTGGTGATGACAGCAACTGTTTCAAGAGACAAAAGATCGTGCCATAGAAGTTCGTGGAAACATTTAAAATGTCTAAGGTGGTATTAGGCGTAAATGAGGTCTTATGAGAACCACGGTTGGCAAATCGATTTTTGCACATCGAATTGTTCACCACCAATACGGGGTCATTTCACCCCTGTATTGAGTTTCTTGAGGCTTATAGATTCATGGACAATACAGCACGTATTGGGCGATACATACTGGTATTGAACGATACGTTAAACCTTTATGAGAACTGGACCATATAGTTAGATGAAGTTCTCATTGGGCTTATGCAATTATGCAGCTCACATAGCAGACATGCAGTGTCAATTGCATAGGCAGCACTGTTATATTCTTTCAGCAAAGCAACAAGGAAGATGCATAAACACACTTGTTTCAACTGTTGGATCAGATGGGCAAGGAGAATGGGAGACTAGGCCACTATAATCCATTCATGACCTGAAGCGAAGCTAGCTTTTCTGAGATAGGACCTACCTAATATGAATGCTTGTATTCCCTTCACACAAAGAAGATACGATTACATCTGCTTATGTGTAGTACTCTACTTCTTTGTCGGAACCTTGCTGAAAGTTCCATTTAGTTGACTAGAATGAAACCTTATGTTGCACCGTGCGATTGGTGTCATTGCTCAGGTGGGCCCCATCCAAATCACATAAAGGTTAATCATATTTTGTAGGAGTGGGGCTTAGCATCATTAAAACTGCCTGAATTGGCATGCTATGCCGACAAGATAGGGGGAATGCAGATGCAATTGCATGTGATTTCATTGCCTTGGATGCAGTTCCTTTCATCGATGAAATCAATGTTCATACCTCACTGATCCTTAGGAATTGTAACAGCCGGGTTCGTTCAGATGGGTTCCGAATATCAAGTCCAATATCCGATATTATATAAGGAACTTTGCTAAGCACATACACATGTGCAAGAAAGCTCTTGTAAGCGCCACACATGTGCCAGCATGGCACATATGTGTGAGATCTAATCCATCCATCAGGTTGGTCTGACCTTTTGCATGTTTTCCCAAAGATAAAATATGGCAGAATCTGCATGTGGGCCCTGATATTGGAAACAGGTGGATAGGTTGCAAAACTTCAGCCAAGTTTTTCAGAGCCATACTTTTTTTTTGAAAACTTTAGCCTATCCAACCAGTGGATCTACCTGATTCTTAGGCTAGGTCATCAATATAGTGGCGCCATTCTGATGGATGGATTGAATCTCAAACCTATTGTGCCATCCGGGCACATGTGCGGCGTGTATATTAGTTATATGATATCTGAGTGTGGGCTTAGCAAAGCTCATTATATGAGATAGGCGGAGTCACAATCTCAGCTGAATCATTATATAGTCAGCGAGTTGTTAATTTACTCACTAAGCTAAGGTAGAAACTCAAAAGACTAATTCCTAGACTAGGACCAAGTTTTTCAACATCAGATGAAGTCATTGTTTTCTCTCACATTATGACATGTGAGTAGTCAATCAAGAGGAAATATTGGGTCTTGAATCTCTTCATGTGTCAGGATGTGCATTGTGTCCCGCCCAAGGTATTCAAAATCGGTTACGTCATCACCATTGCGCGTTATAGGGTCGAAATGGCCGTAATGGCCGTTACAGAAAAAACAAGCCATAAAGGCCTTGTAACGGTCCGTAAAGGCCCTATAATGGACCATAACGGCCTCGTAATGGTTCCGTAACGGTCCTGTAACAGTTTTTTCAAAAAATAAAAAAAGGGCCGTAACAATCGATATGGGGGCCGTAATGGCCGTTACGGCCTGTATCATAATGGTAACGGTGGTGGCCATTACGGCCACCATTACCGTTTTGGAACACCTTGGTGCTAATGGCCACCATTATCGTTTTGGAACACCTTGGTGCTGCCGTGTCTTATCCATACAAGTGCAGCCCATGGTGAGGTGATTCAAACTGTTGATATAATGGGTGCAGCATACATGGGGGATGCCCCAAAAAATCTCCTAGATTATATGATCCCAGACATCCAATCTTTGGTTCTATCCAGGGTGTTGCTTTGTGTTCTCCTAACAATCTATTTAAGGCCATAGGTCAGATGGTTTTGGATCTATCAATCTAGGAGACTTTCAGGGCATCTAAAGGTGGGACCCACCATATCTGGTCTGGATTGCCAAACCATGGGCCCCATCTATGGATTCAGTACGTCAGGATAATGTTGTTGTCTATGCTGCACAAGACCCTATAATTCCTCATCCTTCAATATTACAATAATCCAAGATGAATTATCTTTTTTAAGCTCAGAACATCTTCTCGTTGAAGATAATGATGGTTGTGGCTTCCAAGAAAGTTTGAAATATCTGGGCCTTCTTCCTGAATGTATGGTATTCATGTTTTGACTTGTTTGTTTTCTCTTCTTCCTTTTTTCCTCATATCGATCAAGGTTTTTCAGATCTTGTTTCCTGCATAATCATTTATTGCAAAATAATTGTTATGATTTTGCCGCTGTCGTGTTCTTTTCATGTTGATAGTGATTATTTTGGTGCAGGATGATTTCTTACCTCGGACAGCTACTCCATTGGAGGACATTTTCAAGTCACTTTTCTGGTATATGGTGGTCTTTTGCTTCTTTTCCCCATCATTGCTGGCTTTGATCTCTCTCTCTCTCTCACACACACACACACACACACACACACACACACACACACAAACACAAACACGCACATGTATATGTATATGGGAAAAGGTACTACGAGGTTGACCTCATGGGAGCTTCCCGTAAGGTTGAGCTCTGTGGGCCCCACCGTGATGTGTTGTACATCTAGTCAAGCATCTAGTGGGTTCCCTCTAGGTTATGGAATGTCCCAAAAATCAGCCGCATTTGGAACTCTAGCAGCCGCACTATTTGGAGTCATGATAGGGAAGCAGATTGGCTGGTGTACCTCACACCAGCTATATAGCTGCTGTATTGACATCAGCAAGTTCTATGGGTCTGATCACGAGGTATGTGTTATATCCAAACCGTCCATCCATTTGACGAGCTCGTCTTAAGGCTTGAGACGAAAAATAAGACAGATATAACTATCAAGTTGACCACACTGCAAAAAGCAGTGGGGGATTGAACGTCTACCATTGAAACACTTTTTGGGGTCATAGAACTTTTGGATCAATATGAAATTTGTTTTTCCTCTTCATTCAGGTCTTTGTGACCTTATGAACAGATTGGATGGAAAATAAACGTTATGGTGGGCCCTACGAATTGTTTAACGGTGAAAATCATTATCTCTGTTGCTATTTGTGGTGTGGTCCAGATGATCTTTGGATATGATTCATTTTTTGGATAATGCTCTAAAATGATCTCTAAAAATAGATGAACAGTGTAGATATAAAAAATACATCACTGTGGGAGCCATGTAACTTTGATCTCCTTTGAACCGTTCGTACAACTCGGAGCTCGAGGAGCGTCAGTGCTCATCCTCGCACGACATGTACCTACAGCAGCTATATAGCTGGTGTGTGGTACACCAGCCAATCCGCTTCCTGTGAAATCCTGCCTAAAGTATCTAAAATCACTTGGCGGGGCCCACCTGAGCTTTGGAATGATCTGAAATTTGGTTTGACCCTCATCCAAGTGGGCCCACCTAAGTTTTGGAATGATTTGAAATTTGGTTTGACCTTCATCCAAGTGGGACGCACATGATGGACGAGCTAGATGTTTGAACCACACCTTGGCGAGCCCCACAATCTAGAAGGTTTTAGTGGGTGGCTATCCACTCTCAACTAGTCCCTGTGGTCTGGCCCAAGTAAGTCATGGATTGGCCTGATTTTTGAATCCATAGCCTACCATTAGAGGTTGCATCTGATGCACGGCTTAGATGTCTAACACACATCATGATGGGGTCCACAGAGTTCGAACTTATGAGAAGCTCCCATGAGGTTGACCTCACATTACCTTTTTCCACCAGTGGATAGTGGATGACATTCAACCTTTCATGTTCTTGCGACATCCAATCCATCCAATAGGCTGTCCGCATCATGATGATAACATTGGTCAATAATCAGCCACATGCATTCATTGAGTGGACCACACTTGTATTTTGTTATTTATCAATGGCTAGAAATTGTTTTCTATGCTGTGGCCCAGCTGACGAGTGGATGGGGCTGATTTTTGCACAAGGTGTTCCTCATGGTGGGCCAACCCGTTGAAAGAGTTGGATGTTACATGCACTCCCTCTTACTTTGTATGTTTGTATGTACGCATGTTGATGTTAATGAGGGAGAAATTAACTTGGGCATGTTTAACACATCTGGTTTTCCATCTCCAGAAGTTAGAACTGGCACATATCTTGGTGCCAAAAGTTGAATGAAACGAGTTGTTTGGCATGGGGACCTTTGTGTACCCAAAACAAAGGCACCCACAATATTATTTTTTAATGTCGTAAGAAGTGATTGAAAAAAAAACAAGAAGATACTTTTTTGTGCACTGCTAGTTATGCGCACTCATCTCCCACTTTCTAAATGTGATGATGGGTGGGATTCCAATATATGTTTCAAAATTTTAAAAAATCCTGTTCAGAAATGTGCTCTCGATTCCTACCATCAGATTTACATGGTGTGAGATATGTGTGGACTGACTTGGTGCTGACTGTGCGAAGAAATTTTGCCCCAAAATGTCTATATTCACCACCACCAACATCATAACCCCATCTGGCTATTTGGGACCTTAAAATTATATAATTATGAATAGGTATTTGTTTACAAAATGTTGCGAGATGTCTTAAATCTGAGTCCTTTCGCAACTGGGATGCGAAAGGAGTTTCGCGGATTTTGTGACGCAAGTCCTTTCGCAACTGGGATACGAAAGGGAAGTTGCCAAAACTATAAATTGGGGTCCCTAGGGCTATTCTAAGATAATTCTAAGACTTCCTAAAGGTATTCTAAAGGGTTCTAGGGTTATCAAATGGTGTAGCAAGGGTGAGATTCGAGGTTGTTCGAATCGGGTAAGTCTTTTCTCTTTGTAATTGATGCTTTCATAGTGGTGATCTGTCGCTTTGTGCCGTGGTTTTTTCCCGCAAGGGTTTTCCACGTTAAATCTGTGTGTTCTCTTTTCTTGTGTGTGTGCATGGTGCCATTGGATTGCTATCCTAGATCTAGATCTGTGTGATTCCGCAGGTCAAAAATCCCAACAAGTGGTATCAGAGCAATCGGTTGGGACACAGATCTGAATCTGACTGATTAGTAATAATGGCGAGCGCCAGGTATGAGATTGAGAAGTACTCAGGGAAAAATAATTTTGAGTTATGGAAGATCAAAATGATGAGTTCCTTAATCAAACAAGGCGAAGATGGTGCTCTTGAGGAGCGGAAGTCCACTATGACTGATGGTGATTGGAATACTCTTGATAAGAAGGCTTTATCATCGATCCGTTTTTGTGTCACGGATGAGATTCTCTACAACGTCATGAGGGAGAAAACTGCGGCTAAGTTATGGGCGAAGTTAGAGGATGTCCATGCGAAGAAATCCTCTGAAAATCGCCTACACTTGAAGCGGCAGTGGTATAACTTCAAGATGGCAGAGGGTGGAGATCTGGAGGCTTACATCAGCAACTTTAATAAATTGGTTTGCAAATTGCTGGATATGGAGGAAGTGATGAAAGATGAAAAACAAGCATGTATGTTGCTGAATTCTCTCCCGGCGTCCTATGAGTCATTCAAGGACACTATGTGCAGCATGAATAAAACCCTGAGTGTCGACACTATTATCTTAGCCCTTCAAGGGAAGGCTACGAGACAGCTAGACAACAACATAGGGACATCTTCTGATGCATTGTTTACAGTGGGTAAGAATTCTGAACAAGGTACAGGTTCTTCAGGTTCTAGATCCAAATCTAAGGGCAAGGGCAAAGGAAAGATAACGTGCTGGAATTGTGGGAAGGAAGGACATTTGAAGAGGGATTGTGAAAATCCTAAATCTAAGAGGGAAGATTCTGAAGCTTCATGCAGGGAGGCTAACACTGCCACGTCAGATGAATCGAGTGGATGTGATGGTGATGTTTTGTCTGTGTCTTCGCTCAGACGGTTATACGATGATCGTAAGGACGAGTGGATGCTAGACATAGGGGCATCTTTTCACATGAGTCCTCATCGGAGTTGGTTCACCAGCTACAGGGAGTGCGATGGTGGACAGGTGTTTATGGGCAATGGTTTTGCTTGTAATGTTGTGGCTGTTGGTACGGTACACATCAGGATGTTTGATGGGGTGGAGCGTACCTTGACAGATCTGAGGCACGTTCCTGATTTGAAGCAGAATCTGATTTCTCTTGGTGTACTTGAGGCAAAAGGATGCAAGTACACATGTATTGATGGTGCTCTTAAAGTATCTAAGGGGGCACGGGTAATCATGAAAGCGCAACGACTCGATCATGTTTACAGGTTGATCGGGAGCACTTCAAAAGGTGGAGCTACAGTGGATGTAGCGGATTCCACCTCTGCACGTGTGTGGCATGATGGGCATGGCCACATGAGCGGGCAGGGCAGGAAGGCTGAGACGTGCGGACAGGGATACAGAGCAGGTGGAGCAGCCACCTGTGTGAAGAATCATACGGCATGATCGCAGGATATCGGCGTGGTACATGGACGACTCTAATATCGCAGAGGACTCATCTTCTATTCTGATGGCTCTAGGTGAGCCTGGTGCTGAGAAGTGGAAGGTGACTATGGACGATGTGATGGATTCATTGTACCAGACCGACATGTGGGAGCGGGTGGAGCTTCCAGTGGGCCGGTGAGCGGTTGGATGCAGGTGGACCTTCAGGAGGATACAGTATAAATACAGGGTGAGGTTGGTAGCGAGGGGTTATTCTCAGATAGAAGAGATCGGCTTCTCAGAGATATTCACGCCGACGGTATAGCAGGTATCTATCAGATCCGTGATTGGCGTTGGTTGGCCAATGTGATCTTGAGTTATGATGTGATGCAGAACTAAGAGAAGAGGTCAAGAAGCTACACGGTTGAAGATTGAAGACATGGTGAAGATTGTTGCGAGATGTCTTAAATCTGAGTCCTTTCGCAACTGGGATGCGAAAGGAGTTTCGCAGATTTTGTGACGCAAGTCCTTTCACAACTGGGATACGAAAGGGAAGTTGCCAAAACTATAAATTGGGGTCCCTAGGGCTGTTCTAAGATAATTCCAAGACTTCCTAAAGGTATTCTAAAGGGTTCTAGGGTTATCAAAGGGTGTAGCAAGGGTGAGATTCGAGGTTGTTCGAATCGGGTTAGTCTTTTCTCTTTGTAATTGATGCTTTCATAGTGGTGATCTGTCGCTTTGTGCCGTGGTTTTTTCCCGCAAGGGTTTTCCACGTTAAATCTGTGTGTTCTCTTTTCTTGTGTGTGTGCTTGGTGCCATTGGATTGCTATCCTAGATCTAGAGCTGTGTGATTCCGCAGGCCAAAAATCCCAACACAAAAGCATATAACGACACCACCACCACCTCCATCTTCTTCATCTTCTTTTAAATGGTAGATTGGCAAAGGATTTACTATCGACTACTCGCCAGACATCAACCTTCTCCTTTCCATCATCATTATCGAAGCCTTGTCCTAGCCATGCCTTCATCTATCCTCTTCATGCACTTAAACCCCGATCAATGTTTCCCTAATTGGAGTTGTCTCTGGCAAGATTTATTGTCCGAAACAGGTATGTATTGCCTAATATGTACCGGTATCACCCATGAACGACGCGGGTGTAATGGCCTTGTATCAGCCCAACATGGGGTGAACTGTAACGGCATCGGTGGCGAACGGTTCTTTACGTAACACACCCATTTCAAACTTTTGTCTCTGGACTTTGTTGCACATGACTGAACATCTGAATCTTCTCTCCATCATTTTATATCCACTTGCGACTAATCAAGACTGCTTTGAGTAACATATCAACACTGTTCTTAAGTCTATCCGTCCTAGTTTTTCTACACGTCCATCTCAGCATTTTTTTTTAAAGGTTACGAAGATGTATTAGAAAAAGTGATATAGTAAAAAAGCAAGGAAGAGCTCTCCTGCTGAGATAGCAGGAAAGAAAGCTAGCTTCCAGCAAAAGCAGAGAAAACCGAAAAAGCAACAGAGGAAATAACAAAAAAAAACAGAAAGGAAAAGAGGACTGATTCAACTCCCAAAGCTGGCTAAGAGCTAGGGAGGGCTATTCCCCAATCTGCTAGGAGCTGCACTCTAAAAAAGCAAAGGTCCCGAGATTTTGAAATGCCACGGAAACATCTCCCATTTCTTTCTTCCCACACCGCCCACCAAACTGCCAGCAAACCCATTCTCCAGGCCATAGTTTTCTGCTTTCCCAAGTGAGGACCAAGCCAAGCCTTGATCAGATCGTCAGTAGCAGAGGGGAAGCACCACGCCATACTGAAGGAACTGAGAAGATCTGACCAAATATGGGGTGTGTACGGGCAATGGACGAAAAGATGGTCAGCCAATTCCTCATTCGCCATGCAACATAGGCAGATATTAGTGATGAACATACCCCTCTTTCTCAGATTGTCGACAGTTAGGACTTTCTTCTTCCCGACTAACCAACAGAAAACTGAGATCTTTGGGGGGACTTTGAACTTCCAGATCTTACCCAGCATATGCAGCTCTTTACCTGGAGGGGTAGCAGCTATTAAGAGGTAAAGGGATTTGACCGAGAACTGCTTGGACTTCTCTTATCTCCACGTGAGCTTATCCTTTTGAGCTGTAGCTGGGTGGAAGTTGGAGATGCGACTAAGGAGACCCGCAAATTCTTCTATTTCTCGATCATGGAAGTTGCGACGACATATGATATTCCAAGCACCTGAGTCCCCCAGTCTAGAGTAGCAGTCAGCCACCGAAATAGCTCAGTTCGGAGCTAGACGATAAATGTTAGGAAACTCAGCTTTCAAGGGCGAATCTCCCACCCAGGTGTCTTCCCAGAACCTGGTAGATTTCCCATTGCCGATAGCTATACCGGGGCCTTTGAGGACCTCTCTTTTAGAGGCTAAGATCCCCCTCCAAGTAGCTGAAACTTTGTGCCCCGAGGATTCTTTGGTCCACCACCCACCCGACGATCTCCCATACTTGCTTTTGATAAGCGAGTTCCAAAGCGACCCATCTTCTGTACCCAACCTCCATGTCCATTTGCCAAGAAGAGCCATGTTCATGATTTTCAAGTCTTTGACTCCTGTGCCCCCTTCTTTGGTGTGCTTGCAGACTTCCTTCCATCTCACCAAATGGATATTCTTTTCTTCTTTACCGTGCCATAGAAAATTTCTTCTCAGTCTTTCCAAGGAGGTCAAAACTGAGTCCGGACATTTATACATTGACATGAAGTAGAGAGGCAGATTAGAGAGGGCCAAATTAATCAACGTGAGCCGACTGCCCAGGGATAAATATCTGCTCTTCCAGGTGGCGAGATGCTTCCCGAACCGTTCGATCACCTTGTCCCACGAATTTAAAGGAATTTTGCCGATACTTAAGGGAAGCCGACCGCCCATGTCCATCTCAGCATTGTCATCTGTTAGACTCAAAACAGGATTCATTCTCATGTTAGTTTGTCAGAAGTTCAGCAACTGGCTGCCTACCTGACATTGACCCTCATCTTTTATCTTGGCTGGGACTGGAATGTGCAAATGCAAGTTGCAGGTGCAATTGCTACCCAGTGGAATTAATTGTAATCTTTTGAATGTTGGTCAGTTTGTTATAACCTTTTGTTTTTATGAGCCATAGGCCAGGTGGTTAGCACCATCTGTTCAGTTCATAAGCAATCCATAGTGGCGCATATCATGCAGATGTTTCAGCATCTTGATTGGACCTAGTTTCTCTACTCGATATTGATTATCCACTAATCATGCTGTTTATTGGATGGCTAGGATCATTTGATCAATGCCATTTTTGCATTGGCTTGCTAATGGTGGTATGGAATGAATGGACAGTTCACATCCATGATTTGCTGTCCCAGATATCATTTAAAAGCTTATGGGACAATGCTAGTGTCCCCATGAAGGTGGGGATGTTCAAATTTCCCTTTGAAAAAAGTACAAAATGCCCAAGATAGTAGAATAAGTCCTAAATAAGCCTAGAAATGTCTAATTAGATAGAACTATGTAATTATGCATAATGGATCTATGTGATAGAAATATCTAATTATACAGATCTAAGCCTAGACATAATGTTTCTACCCAATGCAAGTAAAAAATAAAAATGAAAAGAAGAAAAAATAAATCGAAAGAATAAATTTTCTATCAAAATGCGGATGATTTGTTGGTCCACCCATTCATATTTTTGCGTCAGGCTGAGGGTCACAATGGGTTGGGTTGGCCCATGGGTCAACTGGCACGATCCGCTTCTTATTCGGGTTTGAGCCAAACGAAATGGGTAGAGGGTCAGTCGGGTTCTGGTTAGAAAATGTAGCCTGTTTTAGTAAATGGGTCGGGATCTGGTTGAACCCTACCCAACTCAACCCCTCATCTGATGGATAATTGGATGTGATACGCCCACCATGCCACATCCGTTGGGTACCATCATAAGCTTAGGGTGTACCGGTACCACTGGAATGCACCTCTTTTGTCCAGAAGTCTCCTTGTTACATATTTTTCCCATGCAACAGCAGAAGTATCTACCCACTGCATTTTCTTAAAGAGAATGGATCACCTACAAACAACGGTACCACAACTTGTAGCACTATACCATTTTTCCTGCTAGAATGCTACTTATGTAGGAAATTGGTACCATGAAAATGATAGGCTCCACAATGAAGATCATCCTTCTCGAAAATGAAGCTGAGATGCTTATTAGGTGGTCCACACCTCCATGTCGAGTCAGACCATCGGTTGTCCATTGATTCCAACAGTGTGGCCCACCTGATGAGCAGAACAACCTGATTTTCATGCCACATGATCTTCATGGTAGGACCTACCATTTTCATGGTATTGATGCCCTATGCAAGTGGCATGGTGATGGAACACCACAACTTGTGGTACCTTGCCTGTAGGTGATCGGTTCTCTTTCTTAAAATAATGAAAATTAGTCTTTTCGGAAACACAAGACGCATGCTCACTTTCATGATTTACTCTCAAATAATGAAAATTGCACAGGTCTTCTTGATTTCTTGAGCCGTGAACTGAGATTATTGCAAAAGGTTGCTTGGATAATAGAGAATTCAACGAAATGTTGTCATTAAAGAACATGTTATGTAATTTGGATTTTATTCTGTTTGAATTGGTGGAAACCAAAAAGTAGATGAGGAAAGGAAAATGTCACATATGAGGAAATCTGAAGAAAATGAAATGATTTCCTTGATCCTCCTGTCTTTCACAAACAAGGGAAACCGTCACATCTGAGGAAAAATCGATAGCATTTCCCAAGTTTTTAAGTTCCACCAAACCAAACAGCCCACTAGGGTATTTTTATATGCTGATGTGGTCTTTCTATGGGCAGCTTGCCTTGCATACTATGCCTAAGATGTATGAGAGATACATGCATACCAGACCAGGTGATGTACAGAGATCCACGGCGACTATATGCACCAGGTCGGCTTTATCACATTGTTGAGAGAAAGCCGTTCAGGTAAATCTCACATGCTCACTAAAAAAAGGGAAGAGGGCATTTGATTATTTCATAAGAATCAGTGAATCCATTCACCGTTTGTTGATGAGACCTGTTCTAAAAAAAAAGTGGCTTTTTTTTTTCCCCAACTTTGGTTTTTCAAATACTTTCAGCTGTTGGTAAATTCTCAAGTATAGCTAGACTGTGTTCTATGTTTCTCTCAATTTGTTAAAGGGCGGCAACTGATCAACTTTGCATGCGTCAGATTTACATCAATCCAGACCATCCAAACCATGGGCCCATCGTAGATGGAGTGCAGGCTGAAAATTACACTGTTTGAGCAATCCTTGCTGTTGAATGTGTAGCCATTAAATGGACAACACAAAGGAAATGGTCACTGCTCTGAATTCAACTTGCAAAACCAGATGGTTATGATTCTTCAGTCAGTGTCGAATAAGGGGCATGCTCCATCCACAATGGGACCTACTATTTGGACAGTTTGAATTGAGATGAATCTATGCCATGCTTACGGTGGATGAGTTGCCACAATTTCAACAACTCTTGTGAATGCACAATGTAGTTGGTAGTGTAACCGATCAAATGATGTTCGGGTCACCTGATGGACTGCAAATGCACACTGCTGGTTGCAGGCTCGGAAGATTTCCACCTGTCGTAATAACAGTTTTTGAAATATTTTCAGCTCTTAGTAAACTGTTAAGTACAGCTAGACTGTTTTTGATATTTGCCTCAATTTGCTAAAATGCGGCAACTGATCAACCATGCATGCACCAGACATTTACATCATTACTGACTATCCAAAACATGGGGCCTGTTGTGGAGGAATGCAGGCTGAAAATTACGCCATTTGTGCGATTTAAATATGTGGTCATCGAGTGGACAACTAAAAAGAAATGGTCAGCACTCCGAATTCAACATGCAAAACCAGATGGTTATGATTTTTCAGTCAGTGTGGATTGAGGGGTATGCACCATCCAAAATGGGGCCTGCCATTTGGACAGTCTAGATTGACATGAATTTATGCCAATGTACAGTGGATGTGTTGCTACAATTTAATCAACTGACTGTGATGAATGTGCAGTGTAGTTGGGAGTCTAGCCAATCAAATGATTTGGGTCATATAATGGATTGTGAATTCGTGCTCCTGGTTGCAGGTTCGGAAGATTTCCACCGGTCGTAAGAACGGCTGTGCCTGTGGATGGAAGGTTTGAGCACATTGTCCTTTCTTGCAATGCCACTTCTGACCATGCCCTTATTTGGATAGAGAAGGAAGCCCAAAGGGCATTGGATGTAAGTTTTGATGAATTCTTGTTCTTCTCTTTCTAGCAAGTATTTTTCGGAACTTTCTTTTGGAGAAACTGTTGGATCCATGGTTCAAAAAATCTGAAAACTCGACTCAACTCGATGTCAGTCGGGTCGGATTGACTCGAAGGCTCGAACAAAATCTTAAATTGACTTGGCTCGATATATAATTGAAGAATATAAGCGAAGTGAATAAATATTTAAAATCATTAGCTTTGTACGTTTATACATAGAAAAACATAGCTTCTACTTGTGAAATGCTGGTAAGAATGTTATGCTTCCAACACATTGATGCAGGGTTCGGTTCTTGTTGCTGTGTTATTATTATTATTATTTTATTACTAAAAGGCCCGGACTTGGCAGCTGACTAGGTTTGAGTCACACCAGACCAAGTTTTGAGTCGAGTCAGTGAGTTTTAGAACTATGGTTGGGTCTAATAGTTTCCTGATGCGCCCATCCTGTACAAGTGGGGTCCACTGTTTGGTGATGCAGCCCGTTTATCTGATGGGCCCTGCCATGAATGGGGTATGCCCCAAATCCTCAAATTGGAAGATCTTTAGCTAATCCCTGCAATAGGTGGTGTAAAAAATTGTGGTGCAAGCAAAAAACTCTCTGATTACCCAAGTTTTTGCTGAGTTGAACTCACTCTTGGAAAACCGAGTCTACAAAGGTCACGGTTCAATGAGGCTTTCATTTGGGTCGACTTAGAACTTGATCCAGTACTCTTTTCTAAAACTAGACCCATATCTAAAACTAGACCCATATGACTCGATCTGGTCAGGACTTGCCAGGTTCATCAAGGTTCGATCTACTTAAGTTGCCGAGGTTAGGAAAGTCTTGTAAGGGAATTTGAACTAAAATCCCAATTTTAATTAGTCTTTTACATTTCATATACTTCAAAATATCAATAACATTACAGAGATGAATCTTAAGAAGACTTTGAGTCTGAGTCGACCCAAGATGGGCAGACATCCAGTCGAGTTGGGTTTTCAAACCATGCTCTAGATTTTCCTTGTAGCTCCTGAAGTTGGCAAGAGGAATACTACTTGTAGCTGCACTTCTGTAGTTGGTGAATCTAGAGGCCTTCACATGTGCCAATGTTGCACATGCGTGAGATCCAGCCTGTTCATCAGGCAGGACTCACCATTAATGTGGTGTCCCAAAAGCCAGATTGCTCTGGTCATCAGGTGAAGTTGAACATGCGACATTTCAGGCCCACCTGATTAGCAGACGGGCCTTATTTTTGGACCTGGGAACAATGAAGGTAGATCCAACCTGATAAATGACCCGGATCACATTTGGGTTGTATGGGTTTGGGATTGCTGAAGTGTGTTCAAATAGCATTTCTCCACTGGCAGTTCAATTGGTCTATCCAACTCGCATGCACGTGCGTGCATGTGGGCCACACGCTTGGTTTATGCTAACATGTAAGCCAATGTGGCATATGTGTGAGATCCCATCTATTCATCTGGCAGGCCTCACCATTAATATGGTGTGGCCCAAAAACCAGGATGGTCTGGTTGTCAGGTGGCTCATAGTTAAGTTGAACATGAAGCATCGTCAGCCTACCTAATTAGTAGGCTCGCCTGGCTTTTGGGCCAGGGCACAAGAAAGCTAGAGCCAACCTGATGAACGACCCAGATCACATTTGAGTTGTATGGGTTTGGGACTGCTGATTCATGCCTTCATCATTTCTCTTCTGTAAGTTCAACTGTTTGATTGAGCCTGCTAAAATCATTGGTATTGTCATTGTTCATCCGATGGATCCAAAACATCTATTTTGGAACACAGTTGATGATGGAGAAGGAAAAGACAATGGAGATCCCAACAAACCAAAGAATGGAACGGCAGGAGACACTTCGCAGGGAGCATAGCGAAGAGCACAAGGCTGCACTACAGCGGGCCATCAAGTTGGCTGTCCCGCGTGCTTTCTTGTCATCTTCTTATGGGACATTCGACGAGAAAGATGGTGAGAGCTCCGGCAGTGTCAGGGAGGATTCACTGGTCATCAAAGAAGAGCCAACACGGAGAGGGCTGGGACGGATTGATTGAGCATCTATTTGAGAAGGACCAATCTGGCCACATTGTGCTCAAGAAATCACCATCTGATTGACAATGTAAAATCTTGGTATATAAAACAACATTCCTTTATCATTTGTCATTGTGTTTGCAGGATGCACAGATCAATAAAAGGGTGATTTTTTGTTTAGAAAAAAAAAAGAAAAGACACTCCCTACTGGTACTGTTGATAATAAAAGTGAAGCCTCCCAATTGGCCTGCGGAATGGCCTGCAAAAATAGGTGACCTGGCCCCAGGTCTTGAATGGGAAATTACCTGGTGAAAACAATTTCACCATATCGGAGTGCAAATGGTTTCTGTGGGCCCCACCATCATGTGCTTGTGAAATCCACTCTGACTGTCTAACATGCCCTTGTTTGGTCATGCACCCAAAAATCAGCCCAACTGTCTATGCCACCCAATCTATTGAGATGAAATATCTGCCCCTGATGATGACACACCTAAAAAATAGGCCATTCCAGTGAGAATCAAGGGTGAGGGTCTCCTCCCAACTGTTCTTATTTGTGTGGCCCACCTGACTAATATGTTGGCCTATTTTTTGAGTTCACTTCCAAACGAGGGAAGGCCTGTATGATTATCAGAGTGGATGTCATCAATACATCACAGTGAAGTCCACATCAATCGTTGCATCACATTTGGTGAAATTTGTTTGCACTAGGTAAGTTGTCGTCTTGAAAAACAATTTAAATTATGAATTTATTTCAGAGCAGATAGTTACAACTACCGGTTTTGCAGATATGCATTCTTCAGTGTTGCAATTGATCACAAGGAAATGCATGGCCACTCCATTTCAATTCCGAAAATGGAAAATGGGCATATGCAAATTGAGAAGGGTAAGGTGAAGATCTCATCCTCTATTCCTTTCACAAGATATTGTTAAAAAAATATGTTTTATAGAATACTATTAATGTAATTACAGGGGCACAACGCTGTCGCGATGAACAATGTAGCATGAATTTTTGTTTCTAAATTACAGAAATGCTAACATCTGGACATTAACAGGGTTTTTTTTTTGGACTGCAAATTCGACAAGAATTCAAGTTTTAACAGATAGTGCCTGAATTTAGGGTGTGTTTGCTTGCAAAAAAAAAAAATCATAAAATATCATGAATTTTTTCATCAAATTAAGTTTGATGAATTCATGATATTTGGTGCAACCAAACATATTAGGGGTGTCAATGCGTAGGGTCCTATAGTACCCGTACCCGGGCTAACATATTAGGGGTGTCAACGTGTAGGGTCCTATAGTACCCATAACTGGGCTAACCATGTTCTAGTTCATGAATACTTACCCAGATCTAATTGGGTCCGGGTATCCATGGGTTGCCTGTGTCTTCAGATCTAGGTATCTAGTTGATTTGAGTCAAATAAGAGCATTGATGGATGGGTTTGGATCACACATGCATGTGCCGATTGTTAGACTTTGTGTGGCCCGTCATACCGTTATTGAAATTGAAATGAATACATATCTATTCATCAGAGTAATTGAGATCCGATATTTGAGTTTTATTTATAGATGCCAGTGTTTCATGATAATGTGTAGACAAATGTTTGGATTGGCTATCATGTTGAGATGCGGCTAATATTCGTTGATTAAAGGCTTGATTTGCTCCTTGCACGGCATAGCCCATTGCGTAGGTGCACAACAGGATTAATGCATATTGAGATGCATATACTTATGAGATGTACTTACACCCTGATTTATGAGATGATCGGTATCAGCTCGTACTTAGATCATGTCAGCCTATGTATTGCAGCAACAGGGATGGATCATTGGTTCATTGGATGAATCCGGCATGATGATCAGGTAGACAATAAATGTTGGATCATTCAGAATGTGGAAGTTGAGTTACATGTTTTGCAAGAAGAATTGCTTACAAGCCGATGAGTCAATTCAAATCCATTCGTCGTGTGAGTACACTAGTCCCGTGTGTGATTTTAATGTCTTTTTTACTCTATGCTATGTAGCAATCCCGCAATGAGATAACATTACTTTGTTGTGCATTCTCAAGTCCATGTGCATAAATTCAGATAGGTTGATAGCGAAAGATTGTATATAACGGCAATGTGGTGGTGATGCACACATACTTATCTAAGGCGTCAAATCAAATGGATGGGGTTGGATTTTATTGCAAACATTTTTTCTGAAAATAAGAATAATAATAATAATGGTTTTTGATGGATCAAGGAATTAAATGTGCTTAATTAAGTATAATCAAATAAACTATCCAGGACATGTGATTGAAGATTGAGAGAATTGTTTTTGGTACACCCATGGATTTAGTGCAATGTCATCCTCCCTGTTTAGACCATGGGATTAAATGGTATGGAATTGCGATAGATGGCATTAATACCATTATTGCACAATGATTGCATGTCTAAAAATACCATGGTATTTTGGTAATCCAACCCCCACATTTGAGATAAGATTCTTTCTCCAGAAAAAACACCACATTAAGCAAAACCCTGTTTGGACAATGGAATTGTAATAAATGGACTAACTTCATAACTGATGTCAGTCACTTGTACACGTGTATAATTAAAATGTCATATGTAAAAGGCATATATGGATGGACGGCATGGATAAAACACATGCCTCAATGTGGGGCCTACATGTATAGTGGATTTCAAAATCAATTGAAAATTCCGCATGAACCAAATGCAATTCCATCCCATACAATCCCAATCCTTCCCATCCTCTCCAATTGCCGGATGGAATTTGCAAGGGACCAAATGCAATTCCATACGACCTATCTCACCTAAATCATGCTGATCTAAAAATTAGGCAGGGCACACTATGTATAAACGATTCCTAAAACCTCTAAAATCGAGTCATGCAGGCCACTACAGTATTGGATCAAACTCAATTTCAAGATATGGAAAAATTGGCATATGAAATCTGAAGCAGACGATTTAGACTGAGATAAAAAAACTACAAGAATTTTACAAAAAAACAAAGAAAAAGAAAAAGAAAAACTTAATTAATATGAAATTTACACTCCAGTACCTTTTTTAGAAATGTTTTCTATAAGATACTCCTTAATCTAAGTAATTATCATCCCGACCATTACATTTTTTAACCCCTACCAGGTAATTGCCAGCTTGGGTAGGCCCCACCGTAATGTTTATATAAAATCCACCAGGACCACTAGGTACTTCACCCCATTTTAGGCCCAGGACTCAAAACTCAGCTCCAGGTGGACCACACAACTGAAACGGTGTATAGTGCAACACTCAACCATCCAAACTGTTTCTGTTGGTGTGCCCCATCTGAATCATGGAATATCTTGATTTTTACACCCAAGTCTATATATTAGTGTGGCATTTAATGGTTGGAATGGATTTCATGTGATCATCAGGAGGAGCCTGTAAAAAAATCAAGGGTTGACTTCTCTCCTAACTATTTCATTTGGGGTGGTCCACCTAAATAACTGGTCAGTCTGATTTATTTTTTTTTCTGGATCCAGGCCCAAATTGGAATTACATATCTAATGGTTCAAGTGGATCTCACGTGCATAGCACAGTGGACCTCTGAAAAATCAAGGTGGAAGTGCCATAAAATTCCATATTCGAAATATAAATATCTATTTTACATAAAATTCTATAAAATTGCCGGCCCTTCATTGTCCCAAATCCAAAGATATGATGGGTATTTGATGTATACCAAAACTTAGATACAATCCAGATTAGGGTATATGGATTTAGGCCTAGACCTGGCAAGACCCAAACCCGGTTAGCCTGGTATAGTTACTGTAAGACTCAACCCATTGACTGCAACATATTTGAATTAATGCCATCCATCAATACATACAAGGCATAGTATAAATGTATACATACGTGTTTACAACTCAAAAATTCTTTCTTTTTAATCTTTTCCAGTACACTTGTTGAGTTTGCAAGAATTCCTCGTGAGCTCTGTGTTTAAAGCTTCAACACAAGTAACAGAGCTCTATGTTGAGATTGAAGGTTTGAATCTCACCCCACTTTATTTCATTGGCCGAGTGACTATCTAAATCATAAAAAATCATCGCCACGTCGCTGAATCATGAACGAGTTGCTAGCAATACCAGGTTTGTCTAAGGCTTTTTTTTTTTAAAAAAAAAAAAACAAAGAAAATTAAATCACCACATTTAGAGCAAAGACACAATAAAATTCAAGGATATTTCAAAATGGGTAAAGCAAAATCAATTATATAGATAGATAAAATTCATTGTTAACAGATTCATATAAACAAATGGATAAAATTAAAACAGACAAACCAATTATGATAACAACAAATATTTGTTGTTAGACCCTTAAATAACAAAAACGTTAGCTCCAATTACATGTTATAGCTAATGTTACGGCTAACCTTCTTTTACTTCTCTAAATGAGTTGAAGATGAGTTACAAGATCTGAGCAGTAGCATTCAGTTTATCTGTTAAGCTAAGTTGTGTTCAAGTGAGGCTTGAAAGATAAATCAAAATGAGTTATTACTGCATTCTGTCATTTAAAAGCTTGTCGAATGCAGAGGCCATATTTTAGAATAGAAGCTACAAAATCAGCAATGAATTTTGCCACATGCCCTTTCATAACGCTGTAAACGTATTTATAAACATCATCGATATAATCGAGGAATCACTCCATTAAAACTTCCGTTCCTACTAAATATGTCAAATCCAACTTGCTCTGATTTAACCATTTGAAGGTACAGACAAAATTCATTAAAATGTGCTACAAGCTGCCGATATATCAAAGATAAGTTTACAGAAACATAAAATTCATGTAATAATGCATTATCACCTGAGACTCACAAGCTAGTAGAGTACCATATAAAAATGACTTCTTTCGGGTTAAATTTTTCATTGAGACAAAATCATGTTATTATTATAAACAACATTCAAGACAACCTAATCAAAAGAATCATTGTGGGGAATGGCATAATAGTTTCGGATGTCAATGGTGCCATTCAGTGAGATGAAGCCAAGTATAGTGCTAATGAGTCACTCTGCCTGATATGAGCACCTGACGTAGCAGTCGTACATGCTTAAAATGACCACTGGATGTACACGAATTGTTAAGCTTGTCGACGAAGAAAAGAACTGCAACAGTCTGCTTGTTTGCTGCTGTTGCAACCATTGTCACTTATTCGATCTCTAGAATTGTATGGAAGGGAGCTCCAAGAGATGTAAAAGCTTTTTCAAACTTACCAATTTATTTTATTATTATATATTTAAAAATTAACAATAGCCCAGTAATTTGAATTTTATTAGATAAGTCCGTCACATGAAAATTTGACTGCTGAAAGTATCAAAATCCCCACATATATTTGTTTTTTTAAAAAGTGATGAAGCCGATAATCATGGAGCACATGTGGTATGTTCATGAAATAAAAAACATCCAACCGATGCAGCTCACCATGCCAGTGAGACGAACAAAAAATCTGGTAAATCCACTCATGAGGTGTGACAACCCCTAAAACTGTATAGATTGCCAGAAACTTCAAAATTCACACAAAACTTATCAGACTATTTGGATAGTCATATTTTTGGTTTGGGTGATAATCATGGGTGCATATGTTGGATGTTGGAATGACATATGTTTGGATGACATACACAGATCACAAGGGCCAAACAATTCTTTATTACATTACATCACTTTTCCAAGAAAAAATAAACCAGACTAGCCAGGAATCGAAATTCTTGGAGGCGTTATTTGGTAAAATTTGAATTCACAAGGAATTTTGTGGTAACAATTCCTTAAAATTATTAATTAATTTATTTTTTATTTTTCACAAGAATTTTCCCAATATGAGCCCGTACGACATGTGGAATACCAACAAACATGCAATCCACACCATTGAAATAAATGGACGGCTGGTGCTGTGACTCATCGTATTGGTTTGGCCTACCTACTGATTGGATCAGCCCAATTCCCAAGACTGGTGATTTTCTTGGTGGATGGGTCCCAATTTTTGCAAGTCTTAATGGGCACAAAATCAGGACCGCATTCTAAGTTGGCACGGAGCCAGCTGTAGGTGATTAGTGATCAGCCATCATGCTAAAATAAAATACAGTTGAAAGAAAAGTTGTGTATGTCATCATGAATTTTATTACAGGCAGCCTGATGATTTATAAGCAGCTCTAAGAAAAAAGGAAGAAGAAGAGTAAAGAATACCTAATATCGTGAGTTTGATTGCTGGAGTTGAAATCTGACACAAGAATCAGATATTAAGTTTGGCTGCGGAAGTTGAAATTTGACATAAGAAGTAAATATTGAGTATGAGGATTTTTTATTTTTTTTTCAAAAGACATGGTCATCAGGCATAGAACTATGAAATTGTCAAGTATGAACATCTTAGAGAGTTACCCCAACATAGAAATAATTTCTTACAATGTACAAAGTCTAACTTACTTTATTATTATTTGCATAACTGATTGGTGGTCAATGCATGGAGTGGACTTAAACAGAAAAGATCTACACCAAAGAAGCTGGCCATGAAAATTCTCAGCCTTAAATATTTTGCTATCGATTGAGCGCAATTGCAACACGTCTGAGTCAATAAGTTTTTTTCAATTCACTCCTCGAATGTTGAATTTAGACTTAAGAGCACAACCGATCATCTAAAGGGAGCACTAGCAAAGGAGGGACCGCCCCGATCAACCTAACATAATCAATCACCGCTAAAATTACTTTCAATTGGAATATTATATAGATTCACACACGAAAAAGGTAATCATCTTGAAGAAAAGAAACTAAATGAACTAATCTTCATCTAGTACAATCAAAAGCTGCGGAAAGGATTCCAAGCTAAGCGAGAAAAGCATAATTTCTATGATCCCATCTACGTTGATTATTTGGAAGCAAACAGTGACTAGCTTGTAGAGATAGGACGCGGTCTTTGCAGGTGAGAACCTAGCATGGGCCCAAGTAGAAGATGTCACATTTGGATCAGAAAGTTCTTCAACTCAAAGGCGAAGAAGAGGGGCGAGCAGTAACACAAGGTTAAGTAGCAGTTAAGGCTAAGAAGTAGACAAGATTATGGAGATACAAGAAAAATAAATAAATCAAGATTATCAATATATGGATTTGGATGAACAACTAGTGCGAACAAATGATGAAGAAACAGAAAAAGATGAAGTATACGTTGAAGAAGATGACTCTGATGACAACGATGATAATAATGATGGTGGTGAAGATGTTGTGCCAAAATGAATTAGGGATCAATGTGTATAGTATTAGTATTTTTTTAGACAAGTGTATAGTATTAGTATTATTATTTACTATTTAGTATAGTAGCCTATTTTTAATTTTTAATTTTTGAAAACTTGTAGTTTTTAACTATTTTAGTTTATAGTTTGTACTATTTATACATCAATTCGTCAAGTTATCAATAAAATTTCTATGTTTGTAAATTTTAATAAGTTGTTATTTATTAGCATAGCTTGTTGATTATTATATGACTTATGGATGGTTTAATAGTCATTTAGATATAAATATAATCATGTAATGATTAGGTAAGTACTCAAATTACTATGAAATAGCTAAAACAAAAAATCAAAGCACTTGTGGTAATTAGAAGTACTTTTTCTTAATTTTTTATGAATTTTTTCCATTTTTCCTTCTTTTAAAATTTTTTTTTTTAAAAAAAAAATAGGCAATCACATGCGTCATGTGTTAGTGCACTTATTTGTGCACCTTGTTTGTCAATCACGCGAGTCCATGTGTCTGAGAGTCAGTTGAGTCATTGGAAACTGAAGACCAAAGACACAAGAGAATATGAGCATCAAGGAGTAAAGAAACAGGTAAACATGAGGTGCCTTGGTGTATCCTAACCTTAGACCCATTTAGATCAAAAACAACATACCTCTAGATGATCCATTCTTAATAGGAAAACGTTGTTTGATTATCCAAAGCTTTAGGAATTCATTTAAACATGTTCTAGGCTTTAGAGGAATTTCATGCTACATTCGGTCCCACTGAAAGTGCTCAAAACAGGATAGCAACAAAGCCCTGAAATTTTTGTAATCTGGCTCCAGCAAAAGAATCCTTCAACGGGCTTCGGTACGACCAAACCTAAACTTTGGTCTAACCTTAAGCTTGAACCTACAGTTTTTAGAAACGACATTATCCTAACGGTTTCGATCGAACTATCCCTGCACTGCCAATTTTGGTCGGACCGGCTCTATTTTCAGTTCAACCAAAGATTAACCGTTATAAATCTGTTCGAGCTTTTGCCAATAAATCTAGCAACCGGATCTTTGTGAAAGTGATAAATTTTGGTATTTTAGAGACCTTAGTGCATCTCAAGCTCTATCAAACCTTCTATACTCTATCCCAATGAGATTCATGCTCTATTCTTAGTGATTATTCACTCTAATGAGCATTCCAAGCTCCTCTACAAGAATATCATGATCTCACACCTTCTCTAGAGTTTAGACACTATTTCTATTGGCAAATCTTAGTGTCTATCAACCTCTAAAGTGTCCATAAAGTAGAATCCCTTAGGAATACAACTTTCCATTAGTCGTAGGATATTCTACCCACCTCCCATCACCTTGGTCACTTGAAAAGAGCACTACATGCAAGGTGTTTAATCTTGGACCTAAAGCATTGGCAAAGCATCAGCATCATGATCGAGGGAGCAAAGGAGAGTTGATTGAAGCACATGAGAGCATCGATTAAGCAACCCAAGACAACGCATCAACGGGGTCAATTCGACAAGTGTCATTGAGTGAGTCTGTGTACACTCCTTCCTTGTGTAGGATTGAGTGTAAAAGTTTGATTGACAAACTCAACTAAGTTCTTGTGTAGGACCTAAATCAAAGTCTTTGTGTAGGCCACCAAACATGAGTGTGTACATGTTAGTCTTCGAGAGAGCCTCCGACGAGAATAAACATAGGTCCTTGGATTATGACCAAGGTTCGTGGCGAGCCTATAGAAAACCACGTTAAGTCCCCGGGGAGCTGGTCTTTGTGTAGGATGGTAAAGGTTAGAGGTTAACCTGATTTAAAACCTCCGACAGTGAAACCTCCGACAGTGAAATCTGATACACTCAGAGGTTGAGTGCATCCGCCGAGAGTAGATTATGGAAACTGAACCACTATACATGCTTGTATTTGACATTGTCTTTGAGCACTTTTCCCATCATGCTTAATGAGATTGTTTTGTTAAATTATATGCATGCATGTTTAGATGAATGCTAGGATTTGAATAGTTAGTACATCCCACACACATGTATATTATCAATTATAGGCTAGTTTCATAATTAGAGTATCTTTAGTAGTCTATGTGATTGGACGCTTTATTAGCTTGAAAGCCTTAGAGTAAATTGCTTGCTTGGTTTAATTAACATATTAAGTAAGCAATCGTGTGTTAAAAGGGCATAAATTTTATTTGGTCCTAATCCCCTCCCCCCTGAGGACATAACCATTATTCAATAGCTTCTATATGCTTCCACACGTACAGTTACGGTATCCTATTCCATGCAATTTCAATCAGCCCATGCTAATGACTTGGTATTGCATATGCCGTTTGACAAAAGTGAGCGAGAGGGAGTTGCAGTTTGTTTCCTTTAGTGCAACGCCTTGACCACTGGATTCCACAATCTCCATCCACTCTACTCCTGCTCTAACAGTCCAAGGTGATAGTCCAAGCCCATTCAATCATGACCTCCAACACAACCTTTGCATGAGGTTCCTGCATCAATCCATGTGCCTTTCAACATTGATCTTCCTATTGCTCTTCAAATAGATACACATTCTTACACATTACACCCTATCTCTAATTTTGTATCTTAGCCCAACCTCTTATGCCTATGCTTTGACACTGTGTCGGGAGGTGGTCCCCACTGCTTATCATGTACTAGCTCATCCTAGGTGGCAGAGAGCTATGGAAGGGAAACTTGAAGCTATGCATCGGTTTGACACATAGACCCTTGTCCCTCTACCCCACAGAAAGTGGACAGTTGGTTGCCAATGGGTTTATATAATTAAATACAAACCGGATGGCTTAATTAACTGCTTAAAGGTCTACACACAAACTACTAGGCAGGATTATGAGGAAACCTTCTCAGTTTTCGCTAAAGTAAATTCGGTACAAATTTCTCTAGCAACTAACAGGCATTGACTCCTGTGTCAGCTAGATATCAAGAATGCCTTCTTCAACGACAACTTGATTGAAGAAGTGTACATGGAGCAACCTCCTATCTTTATTGCTCAAGAGGAGAATGGGAAAATGTGCAAGCTTCGAAAAGCTATTTATAGGCTCCTAGGGCATGGTTCAAAAAGTTCAGTTGCATTTTGGTAGATTTTGGATTTCTTAGGTTCCACGTGGACCACTCAGTGTTCATAAAGACAAACTCCAAGGAATGGTGGTGTTATTATTACTGAAAATGATGATGAAGATATGTTGGAAACCAAGAATCACTTTTAGACAAAGGAACTTGGTTGGCACTCTCAGGTGGATCCTAGGGATTGAAGTAGCACAGTCCGCTACCAAGATCAACTTATCGCAAAAGAAATACACCTTGAGCCTATTGAAAGAAACTAGGTTAATGGGGTGCAAGCCATGTGACACCCTAATGGATCCAAATAAAAAAATAAAAATAACACGGATGATTTGCTCGATGATCCAAAAAAATATAAGCCAAGTGTTCAGCACTAGGAGGCCGTCTTGAAAATTCTGCTTTATTTGAAGAATGCCCCCATAGACAAGGACTCATATATAGGCCTAATGGATATCTCAGGGTTGAATCCTACTCCAATGCAAATTGGGTCGGGTCATTAACAGATAGAAAGTCCACATCTGGTTACTACATAATTGTTGAAGGGAACTTGGGAACTTGGAAGAGCAAGAAGCAAACATTGGTCACAAGATCAAGTGTAGAAGCACAGTACAGGGCTATGGGCTACACTATTTGCAAGCTATTATGGGCTCCGTCTCTTCTTCAAGAGCTTCAGCTATTTAGTGGAGGGCCGATGACTCTCTACTGTGATAATTAAGCAACAACTCACATAGCTAGCAATCCAGTGTTCCATCAACGAATGAAACACATAAAGTTGGATTGCCATTTTATTAAGGAAAAGCTCGTCTCCAGGGTGATTGACACGGAATGTTTCTTCTAAAGCCCAACTAGCAGATGTCTTCACCAAGCCCTTACCCCGTTTGGATGTTGATCTCTCCATCGGGGCCCATGACGTTTTGGACATTAATCTCTCCATCAGGGCCCACAGTTGCTACTAGTAACACCCCTCTCATGGTGTAGGAGTTTACAAACCCCACAATGCCTTCAACTCACATCACAATCAAATACATCAAGCCTGGGCAATGGCATCAATGATCAGCACCATCTTCCCAAATCCAACTTCTCCCCATGTTCATATTCATGTCCATCTTTCTATTAAGTCGCTTGGAATGAGAACTTCAAATCCGAGTTTATGGCTGCCAAAGTTACCAACAACACCCTAGAATAAGGATGATATAGCATGGGAGTGTGGATCATATGATTCTTCATATCTCAAAATCAATTTGAGACAAAGACGAGTGGGTACCTACAGCTTGAAGGTCTTAATAGATTCGAAACACTTGGCCCACTCTATTTCATATTTATATTAAGAAAGGAATGAAATTTACTCTGCCTGGCATGAAATGTTGTCAAATGGCATTGAGTGATGCCGTGCAACCCAAAGGGGTTGAGAACCAAAGAAGCCAAGCGCTTGTGTGATGGCATAATTGCATATGCAATTGCACAGCCCCTCAAAAATAAAAATAAAAAAAATCAAGGAAAAATGAAAAAATATGATAATTTATGTAAGGTGGGAGTGGACCCCATGGGCCCCACCATGATGTGTTGGGCATCCAGCCAATCAATCAAAAATAACCTTCCATGGTAAGACATGGTCCGAAAAACCAGGCCAATCCATGACTTGGGTGGGAGTGGATGACCACCCATTGAAACCTTCCTGGTTACTTATAGTTATAGGCCCCACTGAGATGTATGTGTCCCGCTTGGATGAGAGGTCAAACCTAATTTTAAGCCATTCCAAAAATCAGGTGGCCCACCTAATTTCCAGATAGAGGTTATTTTTAGGATGTCTCATAACTTAAAGGAGACACATAAAATGCATGGTGTGGATGTCCAACACACATCCCATGAGGTCGATCTCATAGTACTTTTCCACACACACACACGCACGCGGGGGTTAAACATATGATAGGGAAATCAACAACACCACTACTATTATGGGCAAATGTTTCAAAAGAAATAAAAATACAGAAAAAATCATAATCGACTCAAATATTCAACAACACAACTCGGAAAATCAACGGAGAGAGATTATACAACGGTTACAAAAGACCAGATCACATCACCACCACCACCATGGACAAAACATCAAGGTCTAATCCAATACAATCCTTTTTTTTTTTCCATTGTTTTTCTTCTTTACAGAATCTAATATAATTAATGTTAAATACAAAGAAAGAATGATACCTGCTTAAACCTTATTCTCATTGGAGCGATTTGATCTATCCCTTCTTGTTTCTCAACAGCCACACAGGTTTCATCCCATGAACCCAAGATCTGAAACAAGCGATAAACACGTGCAAAATTGTATGCACCTGATAGCACTACTCGGCAACAATGGCAGGCCCACTTGGACATCACTCGGGATTGTTTGTTTTGCTCAAGCTGTCGAGGCCCTCAGTGCGGCTGCGCACAATCCTATGAAAGACTTCCCTCACTTGGCGTTCGAGCATGTCCAGCTCGTTCTTCATTGCATCACACATCTGTGCCAACTCCTCCACACCCTGTCTCACCTCCGACTCCTGCTCCTCCGTCAGTGGGAACTGAATTGCGTCCACCAGTTCCATCATGTGGCGGGCGCTCTTCTCAATCTGATGGATCTCCTTCATCAGCCCGTTCGAGTTCTTCCGATCCCGCTTCTTCGATTCTTCCACAATCCGCTCGTGGAGGGAGAGGATCGACGCGGCCCACGAGAACTGGCGGGGGATAGATAAGTGGATCTGGAGGCCCCGATCCTGGCACGGGATTGCCGCAACAAGGGCCCACATGACAAACAGGAGCACAGAGCTCATCGTGAAGACAGGTATGGCAAGCCCGCTGGTCGCAGTGATCTCATTGTTACGTGGGGGTGCAAGGTTGTTCCCAATTGCCTGAAGCTGCCGGGCTGCGGACCATGAGCGGGACACGCTCCACGAGAGGGAGCGAGAGTGGGCAGTGTGACGGTGGTGCTGATCCTTTGTTGTGCTGGTCCGTCCAAATGACCGGTTGCGCTGGGCGATTATTGAGCCACCATCCTTATCATCGAGCATGACAATTGCGAGGTCAGTGAGGGCCTTCTTGGCACGGCGAAACTGGCCCTCACCAAGGGACCTGCGCTGGCTGGACGAATCAAGGGCGCAGACGACAATGTCAAGGTGCTTGAGCCACTGACGGATGATGTCAATACCATCACGAATGGCATTGCAGACATCAAGGGCCTTAACGCCACGGTCGTAGAATTCTGCAATGAGGCGATCCATGGGGGGCTTAGAGATGGAAGTCTTACTGTTGAATAAGATTACACGAAATCCCTCTTGACAGCAGAGGAAGGAATCTAAGAGTCGTCGGATCCAGGAGAGAGACAAGAGATCATCAGAGGAAGCATCGGAAAGGTCGTGAAATTGATCAGAGATCTGCTTCTGGAAAGAATCGAGCTCTTGATCGTGGCTAGAGCTGCCACCTTCATCCATGGCGTGAACTTGATCTCGACGTATACTCAGAATCGAACGGCCTATAGAGGAGAATGGAGTTGAGGAACCTTGGTAATCAGTAGCAGGCATTTTTTGCTTTTTTTCAGAAACTTTCTCAAGGATTTCAGGATCAAATCATATTCCTGAAAAAAAAAAAAAAAAAACCTAACCCTAACCCTAACCCTAAGAAGGATCTAAGAGGATGTGTGGTTTGGAGAGAGAGAGAGAGAGAGAGAGAGAGAGAAACGAGGCAATAGTGGCTTTTCTAAGGGCAAAATCCCTCTATCTACGCCTTCTTCTTCTTCAATTCTCTCTCTTTCTTTCCTTGATTGTTGCTTTTTTACCAAATTCCAACCGCCAAAAACAGGGAAATGAAATCATTCATAAATTAATTAAAAAGAGGAGCTACTACTCATCATCACCTATTTTTAGAAAGAGACCCGGTCTTTGCTCCCGCGTCGGACGCGGTTGGGCTAGTGGCCGGTGCTGTGTGGACCCTACCATGATCTTATGTTTTATCTACTCCGTTCATCCGTTTTTAAATATAATTTTAGGTCTAGCTCAAATACTGAGGTAGATTTGAATCTCAGATAGACCACACCATGAGAAAACAGTAGTGATTGAATGTCCACCGTTAAAAACCTCCTAAGCCCCACTGTAATAGTTATTTGGCATCTAACCTGTTGATTAGTTCATACAGACTTGAATGAAGAGAGAACATATATATCAGCTTGATCCAAAACTTCTGTAGGCCCTAAGAAGTTATTAATGGTGGGAGTTCAATCAATACCGTGTGGTATACTTGAGACTTTGATCAACCTAATTTTTGGTCTCGTACCATAAAATGATCTGAAAGAATGATTGGACGGCATGGATGAAACACACGCATCACTGTGGGACAGATAGTGCACCGACTACTAGCCATTCGCCGGTGGCAGGATGAGTAGCCGATCTGTTTCCTCCCGCGTCCTCTCGCCTTCTATTTCCGACAAGCTTATGGATAATCCTCACCGTTAAAGTGGTGTTCATCATCGTTTTGGCATGTCCTGCAAAGAGTCACGTGTGATCCGTAGGGATTCACATGTTACATTGGGAAGATCTGCAGATGGATATGAACAGAGGAGATTTTGGCGAGTTTATCGATTAAAGCAGTCGGTGAAAAAGTAATCTAGCGCGAACTATTACAAGACAGGTTAAAAAAAAGGAAAAGTTAAGGCCCTGTTTGGGCAACAGGATTAGAAGGGATTAGGTGGGATTGGATTCATCTGGTTCCGTGCCAATTCCACTCCATGTTTGGCAAAGCTTGGAATTAGATAGGATGGAATTACATTGGTCCCGTGCCAATTTCACTCAATGCTAGCAAGTTGTGTAGGTCCCACTTACGATGTGTGGGCTATATCCACATTCCACCCATTTTTTGAGATTATTTTAGAGCATGGGCTAAAAACCAGGTAATTCTAAAGCTTGGACCCACCACTGAAAGCAATGAGGATTGAATGGGTGAAAACTTCTTTGGAGCCGCATAAGTTTTGGATCTACCTCATTTTTGATACCATAAAATGAGGTTACAAAACAAATGAACGGTTTAGATATAATACATATGTGTTATTTTTCAAATGATGGTGGGTATATCCATTCAATGTACCAGTATTACCAACAAAGCAGAGCATTAATCTAATCCCATGGAATCAGGGACAATCCCTGCCATCGGTAATAATGATGTTTTTTTTAATACAATCCCACCTAATCCCTTCTAATCCAGTTGCCCAAACAGGGCCTAAGGGTCAGTTTGGGCGGTGGGATTAGAAGGGATTAAGTGGGATAGGATTCATCTGGTCCTGTGCCAATTTTACTTCATGTTTGGGAAGAATGGAAAAGCGTGGAATTACGTTAAATGAAATTGCATTCGGTCCAGTGCCAATTTCGCTCAATGTTTGGGAAGTTGTGTAGGTCCCACCATGATGCGTGAGCTATATCCCCACCGTCTAACCATTTATCAAGATTATTTTAGAGCATGAGCCAAAAAATTAAGTAAATCTAAAGCTCAAGTGAACCCCACCATAGAAGGCAACAGGGATTGAATACTTACCGTTGAAAACTTCTTTGGATCTACATAAGTTTTGGATCTACCTCATTTTTAGGCCCATGCCGTAAAATGAGGTTACAAAACAAATGAACGGTTTAGATATAACACATGTGTGTTATTCTCAGTAATTTCAAATGATGGTGGGTATATTCATTCAATGTACCACCGTATTATCAACAAAGCATGGCATTAATTTTATCCCTGGCAACAGAGACAATCCCAGCCATGGGTAATAATTGTGTTTTTTAAATCCCATCCCACCTAATCCCACTGCCCAATCTGACCCTAAGTAAGCCAAGAAATAGAGGTAAGCATCGGCAGCTATTACATGAAAAACATGCATAGAGTGATAAAGAAGAATAATTATAGGAACCGTCAAACAGGTTAAAAATTTAAAATAGCTTCATCAAAATTATAAATAAAAGAAGAATATAATAAGGAATTTATTCTCACACTAACCCAATTAAACTAAATATTTATTTTAATTATCTAATTGATTTATATTTCATAGTGTAATCCTTTATTTTTTTCAATCAAGCAAATTATATCTTAATGTAATTTTTTTATTTTTCAAGCTTGTTATTTTACATTTCATAGTGTAATATATAGCAATAAATAAGTAGCTAATAAATTTTAGCCATAATTTGAATCTATACTTACACAATGGATTCAGTTCATCATTGAAAAGTGTATTTAGCAACTACTCTTCATTACCTATTGTAAGAATGACTTTTTTCGTTTTTCTTTTACCTGTATTGAAAGCTACTTTCATATAGAATGTGAAGGTGATACTCATAATGAAAGGATGAACCTCATCCTCTTAATACCACCTGATCTGATTTCATACATTAAGAACCAGCAACATCAATGCTCAATAGAGCTAGTTTATTATACAATTATTGTTCATGGCCACCCATCTAGAAGGGTCAACTCACCATTGAATTGGAGTTCCTAAAAAATTGGGCTAATAAAACCATCTAGTTTTCCACTGCATGAATTAGGCTTTTGAATGGTTGTCCATTTTTCTGAGTGTTGTTTTTATGATAATCAATTACGAATCAAGTGATCCCATAGTTAGAGGTGGGATTTGCTAATAATCATGTACTGACCACATCATTGAAAACAATGTACAAACCACCCAAAACCTCCAAACTATGGTTGAATATGTCTAATTTTTGAAGTGTCCCATTTTTCCTGGTCCATCGATCCTTTTCCAGTCTAATGACATAATACACCTACATTGCTACCACCCGAACCTTTATGAAATAACCTTAATCTACAAGCCATCTACAAGCCATTGCAGTAGAAATGTAATCTAAAACCAACTTGGATTTTATCATGTTTGATAGTTTGTTTTACATAAGTGGCAACTTGGTAGCTTGAGTTCCAACCCATGTCTCATTGGCAGACATGATGGGACTAGGGTCCTTACTCTTACCCGGGTGGTAGACTCCCTGGAGTTTCAACACCGGGTCAAGGGTTCGAGTACCGACAGTGGTGAAATCCCACAGCATGCGTGTGTGGGGTGTGTGTGCGTGTGGCATGAGTGTGTGGGGGTGTGTGTGCGTGTGTAAAAAAAAAGACATGATGGGACTATTTTAACCTTTCATCAGTAAATATAACAACGGTCCTAGATGAGACAAAGTCCTAAAATTGGTAGTGGACGTTTAATATTTAATAATTGTGGCAACTACATGACTTGTAATGTTAGCTTGTTAGCTTGGCTTACTTGGATTAGAAGGGTGACAATAAATATAACTGTATATATAAACTCTTGGTTTGTAAACTTAAAAAACAAGTGGTGATTCATCCACATGACATTAATGTACACACTCACCGTTAATAGCGATTATATCTCTAAGATTTAAAAATTCTAACCATTAGATTAATGGCTATCAAACATATGTTTAAAAGGGAAATTATTGAGGAAAATTATACTAGTTATATTATTTTTTTTCATTTATGTTAGGACAGTTTAGACGGTTTGGATTACTATACAACTATGCCTTGCGTAGTGTTGTAAATTTGTGAATGATGCCAAACTAACAAGAGTCTTGCTGGTTGAGCCATGTATAGGATAATGTTATTTATATGCCGTGCAATTCATTACTTAACTTATTTTAAAGAAAGAAATATTTAAAAATCAAATTTACTGTATTCCAAAACTCAAGTGGGTTATAATATTTAGTTTTAATTACAATTTAATGAGGTGGGCTACTTTAATTGTTGAATCATCTTGATTTTAGAGATAATGGCCAAATAAGAGATGGTTTGTTTGATGAATGGGGGTGATTTCATTAATGTTAAGTCATGTTGGAGAAAATAATACACAAGGGAGGTATGCTAGTAGGTTTTGATAGAGGATTTCACCGCGCGTGTCAACCAGCAAACAGGCATACTTATGAGTTGCACACGTACCCACATGTGTATACCCGCAAACATGCATGAGGTGAAATCCACACCGTGCAAATAACATGATCACCTACATCCATCTCTCTCTCTCTACCTGTCTATCATTTCAAATGCGAAAATGGGTTGATACACTTATAATGCTATCCACACCATTGAAATAAATGGACGGCTGGTGATGTGACTCATGGTAGGCCCACCTAATGAATGGATCAGCCCAATTCTCAAGACCGGTGATCTTCATGATGAGCGGTTCCCAACTTTTGCAGACAGGTTGAGTAGTGAGACTAGCTACTGAAGTGACGTCACCAAGTTGTGGGGCCATATAATGTATGTGTAGCATCTACACCATCCATCCATTTGGAGAGATCATTTTAGGGCATGAGACAAAGAATGTGTCAGATCCAAATCTGGAGGGGACCCCACCACATAAAACAGTGGGGAGAATGATGCCCACCGTTGAAACCATCCTAATTTTCACTATGATGTTTATATGAGATCCAATCTGTTTATAAGTTAAGACAAAACTTTTGTGGACGTTAGAAGTTTTTAATGGTGGGCGTCAATCTCTCTACTCTTTTCTTCGGTGCGGTCCACTCGAGCTTTGGATTTGATTTATTCTTTGTCTCATGCCGTAAAATGATATCTCCAAATGGATGGACGGTGTGGATACAACACATACATCATGGTGGGTCCCACATAACTTGGTGACGTTACTTAGTAGCCAGTCTTGAGCAACAAAATCAGGACAGCATTCCAAGTTAGCATGCAGCTGGTTGAAATAAAAGTAGCCAATGGTCCATAGTGCATTCGTGTGTGGGCCATCTTGAAATTTGTTTGTTACAGGTGGGCCCGATCATGAGTCTCATTCTATCATATAAACGTGAAAGCATTCAACAACCACAGGATCCGGTGTCCTATAAGGATCCGGTGTCTGCAATATAGGACACCGGATCCTTACTTTCATGTCATCCCATCCGTCCATAAGGGTCACCCCACCTCTAAAATGGGGTTTCTCAAAAATCAGGCCGATCGAACTATTAAAATTTCCACCGCATGAATCAGGCTTTTGGGTGGTCCATTTTTTCAGGGTGTTCGTTTTTATGAGATTCAAGAATCCAGTGATCCCATTGATAATGCTGGGATTTCGAAACTGCAATGTCTGTACAATCATTAGGTTGGTCACACCATAGAAAACAGAGGTTGGATTGGTCTAATTTTTTAAGTGTCCCACTGTTCATGGTTGGACTAGACCTTTTCACTATGCATGCACCAGTTAGGTGTTTTTTCTTTTTTTTTGTTAAAAAAAAAATTTATTTATTACGCGCGCACCTACTACACACCCATGCACATCGTAGTGGGATTTCACCACCTATGGGTGTCGAACCCAAGACCTCGTGTTGAAACTCCTCAGAGTCTACCACTCGAGCAAGGATTGGAAGTTGGAACCCTATGTACCTACTGCCACATAAAGTTTGTAAATTTGGAGCTCCTTCGGCATCTTTATTCTAATCGAATAAGAGATTTTAAAATCAGAATTGTTTTAATAAGCTTTTCTTATCTTAGCTCTTATTTTAAATAAGTTCTGACACCAACTCAACTCGACACTAATGCTTGCTGTGAAGAATATCACATCTAAAGTCATGGTGAACTAACTTTGGAGTTTCTTTTACACTGAAAACTTGTGCTATAATACAATAAGAACTATTTGTGGCTATAGGACCGCGGAAGCACATAGAGATGAATAAGTGAAGTAATTCAATCACATAAACACTTAGAATTTAATGTGGAAAAATCCTTACGAGAAAAAACTATGGCACAAAGTGATAGAAATCACTATGAAAACAAAAATTACAAAAGATAAATTACCTGATTCAAACAAACCTCAAATCTCTATTTACAAGCCTTTAAAACCCCGTGAATGAATTAGAAAGCTTTAGATACCTCACAATCCCGATTACACCCAAATATATAGTCTCTAAGAGAATCCCAATCAAAATCGGAAATGAATCCGACAAATTCGCAAATATGCGAAAATCTGTACGGAATCGTTCGATGATATTGAACATACTTCGATGTCATCGAAACTTAACATTCGATGACATTGAAGCCACTTTGATGGCATCGAAACAATACAAAAACGTTCCAGCGATCAAACATGAAATGCCGAATATCACCGATGACATCGACCATGCTTTCGATGACATCAAACGGTCTTCAATGACATCGAAAAGTGCACCAAAGTGTCTAATAGCCAAATCAATTTATTCCGGAAAATCTTGAGCCGACTTTGATGACATCGAAACCTACTTGATGCATCGAACTTGTCATCTACATACTGCTGAATTACAAATTTAAGACATCTATCAACAGCACACCCCATTATGTTCACCTTAAAATCAAAATATCATCCATCATTCAGTGGGCCATGTCCTAGAATCTGGACCTCCCATTTCCTTTGACCAACGGGGTCACACGTTGGCCCTCCTCGAAGCAAGGTACTATTGGCCAAAGATGAGGGGCGTTGGATGATGATCGCTTATTGTTCTCGGCTAGCATTCTGATCAAGAAGTGGAAGTCAAAAAAAAAAAAAAAGGATATGTTTTTCTTTGCACCTCATGTCAATAGGAAAGACAGCTTATCCGAATGAAACATTATATGATCACAACTAAAACCAATAAAATTCATCGTGTGATAGTCATGCATGTTGGGACAGTGATGTGAAGCAGCTGGACTCATATTACATTGATTCTGAAGGAATGACCCACATAAATTGCGTGATTGTAATTAACAAAGTCATCCAAAGTTTGTGAGTTATCAAGCTTTAAAATTTACTTATAAAGAATTCCAAGTTACACTCTTGTAATTGTGAAATAGAAATAATGGATAAATTTAAAATTTTTATATTGGTAATTAATTATTTTCAATATTCTTTAATTAGTCTTAAAATATTTTATTTACATTATTCTTAAATCTATTATTGGGTTTTTTTTTTTAATGAAATTCTATTGGATTATTGTTTTTTCATTGTTACTTATATAAAATTATAAATATGAGTTAATTTTTATCTTTTACTTTGATTCTTTGTATTTCAGGATTTATAAGAATTAAGATATTGGAGTAAACTAAAAAAAATAAAGCACAGGTAAAATTTAATTTGTCTTTGTTATAAACTTGATTTTTCCTAAATATAACTGGTGATGGAGGTGTCTATTCAATTTGTCTTTGTTATAGACTTAACGGCCCAGTGGCTAATGTTGAAAATTTTGCACCAAATTTCAACTGTTTCTTGTAGTGTAGGCCAGTTTAGCCTTATATCCTTTTAGTTTTTTTTTTTTTTTTTTTCCTATTTCTTAAAATGATATAGAAAAATAAATGAACGGCGTGGATAAAACATATGCAAGAGCCCTTTGACAAGACCGTACATCTCTAACTCGATGCCACTGTGAGTGTACACAATCCCGGCACGGATTTGGTGAAACCCCATATTCACTGAGGTAGGTGGGACCCTGACTGTGGGGCCCACTGCGATGTATGTGACTACATCCACACTGTTCATTCATATTTAAAGCTAATTTTAGTGAATGATCCAAAAAAATTGAAGCAATTCCTAGTCCCAGATGGACCATAGTACATGAAACAAGGGGAATTGACCATTAAAAATTTCTTGTGTCTCTCCTAAAATTTGTGTCAGCTTCATTTTTGCTACAAGGGTTTAAAATGAACATTCAAAATAGTTGGACGGTGTGGATTTAAGGTGACAGGGTCGCACCCACATTGTTGGATCAGGCATCTAACTAATGGGCTCCGGATTTTGTCAAGGGTCCACCTTTCAGATTTTAATGCAGTCATTGATTGCTGATGCTAAGCAATGCTAATTATGTATGCTCCAAGTAATGCTAATTTTGCGTGCTGAAATCAGTCCGGTAGAAGATGCAGTTGCAAACTCAAATATATCACTAGGATTCTAAGATACAAATGAATAGTTACAAGATGGGGAATGATCGATTTGCCAGTATTTCCCTGTCACATGATGAGAACCAGTCAAAAATTCTTTACCCTAAGGCTTCCATTCAAGTGCTTTGATCGATTTCTTGTGTCCATTGAATGACTTTTTGGATTTGATCATACATTAACATATAGGAGGTGAGCAGTAAGTCATCGCATGCCAACAACATGGTTGTGATTGCATGATGACTACAAGATACGTCTTATATAATATCGATAGTGCCCCATATGTTTGATGCTAGTGTAACAAATATGTTGGAAAGATCCTCTATCCTAGAGGTGGGCATCGAGTCGAGTCGGACCAACTCGATTAAAGTTGGGACCGACTCTATGATAAACAACTTATACCAGTTAGACTTAATTGCCTCTCACATCTATAATATCTATATTAGTTTAGATGAAAATTTTGCAATCCCATGGCCTGCTGATAAATTCAATCTTCCATCCTATATACACTGTCCATGATAATGTATGATATTGTTCTTACTAGTGATATAATTGGAATACAAGAGGTCTTTTTTTTTTTTTTTTTTTGATGGTTGCTGCCTTTTTATGGTATGGGCTCGTGCTTTTTGCCATTACAAAATTTCTCTAATTTAAGTTTAATGTAACTTTGGAAATTTCTCCTAATCATTCTACAAACCATTTTTTACAAACATTATATTGCCTTTGAATTGGCCAACTGATGTTTTATTCCTTTTATTAGATTGCGTATGGATTCGAGGTCTTGAATTTCATGTTCAGCATGATAAGCTTTGACATACGAACTTTGACATACATGATAACATGGACTTATTCATGTTCTGCATTGAAGAATTCTTTTTAAGAAGTTGTAACATGTCTGCCATGTTTGAAGGTTTTAGCAATATTGAAATGACTAAGTGACCAAAATAGAGTCTACAAAAACAAAGTGGTAGAATACAATGCTCTGTTTCCATGGCAATGAACCCCAAGTGCCACAAGGTTACACGTTGTCTCCCACGTGCTACAAGGTAATGAAAAAAAGCATTTATCATTATATTTCAAATTACTCTCTCACTCGTGGCAAAATTAAAAGCATTTTCAAGAAAACACAGTCAAATCGCTCTCTTTTGAATCATTGCTATTCTCCCCGGTTCTCAGAGATAAGATCGAAAGCCTTCCGATTCCAGAAAGAAGATCGAAAGCCTTCCCAAGAAAACAGGGACTCGAGAAAAGGGACATTTGGAATGTGTTATTTGTTTTTTCACGTGATTTTTTATTAATTTGAATCTTAATTATATAGTATCTACAATTTTCGTTTCTCTTTCTTTTTCTATTTTGAATTTGAGATTTGCTAATGAAATCGGATTGCATTATGCTCTCATGCTCGAGACAAAACTAAAAGCATTTTCAAGAAAACATAGTCAATCAATCAAGAATTTCTTTAAGTTCCCTTTTTTCATTCTTATTCTCTCCAGTTCCCAGAAAGAAGATCGAAAGCCTTCCCAAGAAAACAGGGACTCGAGAAAAGTTACATTTGAAATGTGTTGTTTATTTTTTCATGCGATCTCTTATTAATTTGAATCTTCATTATATAGTATTTACGATTTTCATTTCTCTTTTCTAATTCTATTTTGAATTTGTAATTTGCTGTTGAAATCGGATTGTATTATGCTGTCTCACTCGATGTAAAATTAAAAACATTTTCAAGAAAATATAGTCAATAAATTATGAATTTCTTTAAGTTCTCTTTCTTCATTCATTTTCTCTCCAGTTCGCAGAGAGAATATCGAAAGCCTTCAAAAGAAAACAAGGACTCGAGAAAAAGTATATTTGGAATGTGTTTGTTTTTTTCACACGATCTCTTATTAATTTGAATCTTAATTATATAGTACATGCAATTTTCATTTCTCATTTTTTCCTTTTTTGAATTTGAGATTTTCTGTTGAAATCGTATTGCGTTATGTTTATTTTCTGTTTTGAATTTCGGATTTGCTATTGAAATCGGATTATGTTTCTTTTATCTTTTGAATTTGGGACTTGCTGTTAAAATCAGATTGCATTTTATTTCTTTTCTGTTATTAATTTAGGACTTGCTATTAAAATCGGATTGCATTATGTTTCTTTTCCATTTTGAATTTGGGACTTGCTGTTGAAATCGGAATGCAATCGGATTGCATTATATTTCTTTTCTGTCTTGAAACTGGCACTTGCTGTTGAAATCGGATTGTATTATATTTTGAAATCGGATTGCATTATGTTTCTTTTCTGTTTTGAATTTGGGGCTTGCTATTGAAATCGAATTGGGTTATGAGTTATCTATCACTCATTATCTCTTATGAATTTTTCTAATATAATCATTCATTAAGTACCCCACATATGTACAAATAAATAATAGTTTAGATGAATGAAACCAATAATGTGCATTTAAGACATTTGCTAAGGATCAGAATGATATACTTATAAGATATTACATGTGGACATGGAAAGTCAAGTAAGGTCAAGCTAAATGGACCGTTCATTGATTTTTAGAGATCGTTTTAGAGCATTATCCAAAAAATGAATAGTATCTAAATCTCGAATGGATTACACCAAAAATAGCAGTGGGATAATGATTTTCACCATTAAAAAATTCTTAGGGCCCACCATAACTTTTATTTTCCATCCAATTTGTTTATAAGGTCACGTGTGAGACCCGACCTGAGTTCTCATGTGTGCATGTGTGTGCATAAGTGTGCATTTCGTTCATTTTGGTCCCGTGGTCCTACCGGTTGAATCCCGACGACTCGCGACCCTTGGATTGTGTTGCGGTCATCCTTATGTTTGGTCACATAGACCCGACTCGGATTGACCCGAGACCTATGCCATCTTGTCTGTATCGGCGCCGCGATTTTAACGCCGCGTCCCATGCGTTAATCCGACGTGTACATCTCAAGTTATGAGCATTTCATCATGTGGCCCACTTTTTGTACAAATGCATGTGAACCACCTTAATGACACAATTTTCCATGCACACCACACATACTGCACAATTTTCATGGAATAGACACTACTCACCTTAAACACTACCAATATACCTACTAAGTATAGCACTTTGTTATTGTCACCATAGGTCATTATGGTTTCTCTAACCAATGAGAGAAATGCCATGATTGCCTCCCTACAACTCTCTCTCTCTCTCTCTCTCTCTCTCTCTCTCTCTCTCTCTCTCTCTCGTCATTTCTCTCTTGAAAAAAAAATCCAGCAACCTTCTCCCCATCTTCCCTCCATTCCAACCCCATTTTCTCTCTAATCCTCTCAATCTAACTATCTAAATCCAATCTCACGTATGGATATGAATCCCTTAGTGCACTAGGAGCTAGGAGGTCCAAGTTTGGAGCAATCTAAGGTGGGTGTACTCATAAAACTTAAGATTTCTAATTTCATGTTCTTAGATGTCCTTTTTTTTTTTATGGGAAGTATAAGACCCACCAATCAATGGTGGAGATCCTACATCATCCCTTAGTTGTGACCAAATGGCCTATTTGATGCATGCATGCCCATGTATGGGGTTTTCCCTCTATAGGCCCCCATCATGGAGGATTAATTGGATTCCATGGCATGATAGGTCATCTAGACCTTAGAATCATGGTTGGGATGGCATCCCAACCATTGATCTTGAATTTAGAACATGCATGTGGTGGATCTTTGATGTAACATATGAATAGAAGGAATGTATGGTGTGATTGATGAAGGGGAGGGCTTCAATGTGGAGGAGCCCCTCCTCTTGTGGCTAATTCTTTATTTTTTTCTTTATGATAGAATCCTGATCTTGCATGTGTGGCCCACCTTGTAGGCCAACAAAAATCTAGACCAACCATGGAGCTTGGACGCCCATAGCGGTCCATCCTTAGACATGTGGCCCCAAAATCTATCTAAATGGAACACATGCAAGGGGTATTTGATGATGGGGAAGGTCTGAAAATTTATGGGGCCTACTGGGGTGGTCCACCACACAAATTCCCGGGCTTAAATCCCATGGAAAACAATGTTTATATTTTAAATCCTTTCTATTATATGTTGCTGTCCAGAATTGTCTGGACAGATTTTTGAGTCATCTTGGGGCCCGATTTTTGGACATTTGGTAAGGATATTTATACGATCTAATATATGATTCTGAAAGGTTCATATCCCACCTACAAGTTTACCAAATTTCAGCCCCAACTGACCCTTTTTGGACCTCCAAAAGAGTGAGCCAACATGGGTGATTAACCAGATTTCTGCTACATATGTTGTTGTCCAAATCTGCCTAGACAGATTTTTGGGCCATCTTGGGGCTTGATTTCTGAATCTTTGGTGGGAATACTGAAATAAAATAATATGTGATTCTTGTAACCTTATCACCCATCTACAACCATACCAAATTTCAGCCCCATCTGACCTTCATCAGGGTCCCAAAGGTGTGGTCCAAGTGAGGTGGACAGTTTGGATTTTCTGCACTGTTCCAGCAACATTTCACCCTGGACAGGTTGGAATTTCAAAATTTATTAAAATACTTTTAGGTATCTAAAAATTTTAAAAATTTATAGGGAGGTGGTCCACCCATGTTGGGACTCACCTACAAAATTTTGGAGCCAATGGATGCCTGTGCGCACTATGGTGGTGGCTGGACCGGCCCACTATAATATGATGTCCAGATCAGTCCGATTTTTAGGACAGATTGTTTTATGTGAATTAATTAAAATATTTATAGGTGTCCAAAAAATTCTAAAATTTTGTGGAGGTGTGGTACACCCATGGTAAGATATACCTACCAAATTTCAGGGCCAATGGACCCCTGTGTACACCGTGGCGAGGGCCGGATTGGCCTACCACGTTGGGACATCTAGGCCTGTCTGATTTTCTGGATAGACTGTTTTGTTTAAATTAATTAAAATACTTAGAAATATCCAAAAATTTTGAAATTTTGTAGGAGTTTGGACATCTATGAAAGTATCACCCTACAAAATTTCAGACCCAACGGACATTTGAGCTGACTGTGGTGCGGCTGGGAGTGGCCCACTAGGAAGGGACACCCAGGCTGGGGCGTCCAGCCTGCTTCGTGGGCCCACCTTGATGTGTTGTATATCCCACCACCCATCCATGTGTGGTCCTTGGGGGATTGATCATTGTCCCTTTTCGGTATTCAATTGGGGCCCATTAGGTAGATTTTTGGGCCTGATACCTTGGGCTCATAGGGCTGCCTACACATGGAACGCCCCTACCTTGGACTGCTGGGCCTGCATTCTAATGGCATGGCTCACTTGAAGTAAGTGTTGCATATTCCCCCCTTCTTATCTGGTGGGACCCACTATAATATGTGTGGGTCATCATGGATCAGTAAACCATTTAAATTAAATAAATTTTTGGACTCTAGCAGGCCCAGGAAGTGGGAGGGCTGGAATTCCAGTAATGGCCCAAATTTACTGCATAGTTGGTCTTTTAGAGCCGTGGCGGCCCACCATATTTAAGGGAGTGTTGCACACACTCTTTTCCCCCCTTAGACATTTTGGGCTTAATGAGTGCCCTCTTGAGGCCCACCTTTGTGGTGGTTTGTGAGCTAGCTTTAACCAGAATTTTTGATAGCTTTATAGGCCCATTGGGCTGGAAACTTATCCCTTGAGCCCAAGATTGTGCAAGGGCTGACCTTATTGATTCACGGGCCCAATAGGCTGTATACAAGCTGATCATGTGCATTTATTAGGCTTGATGCCCTCATAAAATGCTTAATTGTGGGCTGACTTGCAAGGCCCACATAAATGTATATTGTGGAGGGCCTTGCTAAGTCTTTGGGCTGATGTAGCAAGGCCCACATTGTCAGTATAGGCTTTTCCCATGTGTATTATTGGACTTACGGGCTGCCCTCAAGTCCACCATAATGTATGAATTGGATGGCTTTTGTTTGGGCCATTTCTTTTGGGCCCATTATGTGATATATTATATGCATGTTTGTGTTAGCAAGTAGGCCTTGTGGATTCAGTTCTTTTGGATAGGCTCATTGATCTTAGGCCTATACTCTCTTATCTATTGTGATGGGCTTAGGGACAATAATACACAAGAGGTTGGGCCTTTGGCTGCCCACTAAACCGACCCTGTACTTGGGCCAAAAGTGAGGCCCAACTCACTTGTGTTAAATGTGAAACCTGCCCATGTAAATGAATTACTGGGCTGCCCATGAAGCCCACCACAATATATGGATTTATGACCTCTATGGTTGGGCCCAAACCTTTCTTAAGGGCCCACCATGCTACCTAAGTGTTGGGCTTTGAGTATAAGCCCACTAGGCCATGGATTTGCCTTAGGCCTTGGGCCTTAGTTCATGTTCGAGTAGTGGCGGGCTACCTCTTGGAAACCAGTTGAGGTTGGATGTCCTCCTGGGTGATCCTAAGGTAGGCCTATAGGTGTCTCTATGGGTGGTTAAAGGCCCACCATAAGCCCTAGGCCATTTGTTTAAGGATCAATGTGAATGTATGTGGAACCTACCTTAACGCATGTTTGGTCCAGGCCATCCAAGCCTTGGATCGCCCGATCATGGAGGCACTCTCTGCCTTGGGTTGCTACTGGATTCACAATCTAGTAGCAGGCCCACTTGATCTTTTCTTGATGTATACACACTCTTCATCTGGTGGGGTCCCCCAGTGAGTATAGTTGGCCTTCATGAGATTATTCCCACATAGTTAAGTAATTTCTAGACCTTAGCAGACCCAGGAAGTCAAACGAGCCAAAAGTTTATCAAAGGGCCTTGAATGTACATTGTTATAGTTGAGATTTTAGTTGGCTGTGGGGCCCGCCATATTGAGAACTTATGTACGTGTTACATGCTTATATTTTCTTATAATCTTTGGACTTAATCAGTGTTACCCACCAAGTCCAACTCAATGCATGGATTCTATGGCCATTGGGAATCGAGCCTTAGGCCTTAATTCTCCTCTTAGGGCCCAGGTTGTTAAAATTGGTATTATATCTTTTTATGGCCTATTATGAGGGATATATGTGTGTGGTTACCTGTATTATTATCGTGAATGTAGGGTCTTGGGCCTTGTATCCATATAGTTCGTGGTTGAGATGCCTCTTGGGGAATGGTGGTTAAATGTCTCCATTATGGACCCCTCTAGGCTCGATTGTATCTAAATGTGATTAGATACTCATCTTAGACTCTTGTTAGGCTCATTTCCACATTACTTAGACCCGTAGCTTGTATACTTAGTTCATGGGCTACTCCAGGTAAATGGGTCCCCACTAGAAGTTGAATTCCTTAAGGATATTGTCAAGTACCTGGTCTTGGTTCCTTCTTAGATAGGAGGAATATAACATACATTGTGTATCACCCTATAGTGTGATTAAATTCATCCTCATGACCATGTGCATCATTGTATGCTTAGTTGACACTGTGTGTGGTCATATTGTGTCATCAGGCATTGCATGATACCTTCCCCGAGGGACGTAGTATCCCCTCTTGAGCACGTTGGATGCTTGGGATTGATACATGGATAATTATGTGATTCATGCATCTGACATTGCATAGCATATGAGCATTATCGCCCTTGCTTCATCAGGGTTGTAGCCTCCACAGATACATCGTGGATGGCCATATTTGGACACCAGAAATGTTACTTGAGCATACCGGGTGCATAAGATGCCTATGAGTGAAATTTTCAAAACTTCCATGGTACCAAGGATCTGCTCCAACGGCGTGACCGGGTGGTATATATAAGCGCATGAGGGCCTTATACCGTTAGGCCGCGACTCACACTGTCGTGTAGTCGGTTAGATAGGGGTGTGGCCTTACTCGTCTAATGTAAGGGGGCATTACTAGGCTGAGTCTGACTAGCTCGTAAATGAGTCCGCTACCTTCAGGCCTTGCTGGTGATTGGCTGTCCGCGGGCAGGGTAATGAGGTCTCTTATGCTCGTTTAACTGTGTGGGGTCTGTAGAGCGGCAGTCATCCAGCAGTGTAATGGACCCCGGTGATTTCCTTATGATGGAAATGTATTTGATATGTGGATTGGATATGAGCACTAACATTACTTCGCATTACATTTGCATCGGCTGTGTAAGCCTCATATTGCATTACAATACTCATCGCATTACAGTACTCATGGCATTATAGTACTCATTGCATTATATAGCCTTGGTATGGCTTCCTGCATTATTGTACTGCCTTGGTATAGTTTCTTGCATTCATGATAGCCTTGGTAAGGCTAGTGGTATTGGTATTGATCATGATTCCCTTCTGCATTCTCTATCTTCTTCTGAGCACCATTGTCACACACTTACACCACCCTCTAAGCTTCTATAAGCTTATACACGATTGATGCGTGCAGGAGATCCTAAGCAGGCGTTGCAGTGGCAGAGTTTGGATTAGAGCTGAGCTTGAGGACCCAGTGTTGCAGATCATCTTCTTTCTTTCTTCTGTTATCTTTTGTATGTCCTTTTGGACCTTATGGATACTTGTAAAAGTTCAAATTCATAGTGGATTTTGTGATGTGTGCCTTTGTTATTCTCAGATTTACTTGTTGTGATCTTGGGTATGCTCGTATTGGAATTAATTATATTGTTATGGAAATCCTCCTTGTAGGATCCTAGGATTGGAATCTGTCTTAGGAGCCGAGAATGGGGTACTACAGAGGCTGTTGCAGCCAGAACCGGTCATCGAGTTCCTTGTGGGTCCGGTTACTGAATTTGGGGCGTGACATCACGAGTACTTGGATGAATAAGAAAAACTAATTTCATTTTGATCCGAAATTTCTGTGACCCTATAAGGGTTTCAATGGTAGATGTTTAATCCCACACTATTTTTTTACAGTGTGATCCACTTTATCTTTGGATCTGTCTTATTTTTCGTCTCAAGCCTTACGACGAGCTCGCCAAATGGATGAACGGTTTGGATATAACACATACCTCATGATTGGACCCACATAACTTGCTGACGTTTATACTCCAGCTATGTAGCAGTGTGTGGTACACCAACCAATCCTCTTCCATATTAACTTGCCTGATTTTTTTTCGTTCGACGATTATGATAAGGCACTTGACGGATGCGATGGACCCCACATGCCATAAGGTTACACGTTATCTCCCACGTGCCACACGGTAATGAAAAAAAGCATTTATCATTATATTTTAAATCACTCTCACTCGCGCAAAATTAAAAGCATTTTCAAGAAAACACAATTAAATCGCTCTCTTTTTTTTCATTCCTGTTCTCTTCGGTTCCCAGAGATAAGATCGAAAGCCTTCCAGTTCCCAGAGATAAGATCGAAAGCCTTTCCATGAAAACAGGGATTCGAGAAAAGGTACATTTAGAATGTGTTGTTTGCTTTTTCACGCGATTTCTTATTAATTTGAATCTTGATTATATAGTATCTGCGATTTTCATTTATCTTTCTTTTTCTGTTTTGAATTTGAGATTTGTTGTTGAAATCAGATTGCATTATGCTCTCTCGCTCGAGGCAAAATTAAAAGCATTTTCAAGAAAACACAATCGATCAATAACGAATTTTTTTAAGTTCTCTTTCTTTATTCCTATTCTCTCCAGTTCCTAGAAAGAAAATCGAAAGCCTTCCCAAGAAAACATTGACTAGAGAAAAGGTACATTTGGAATGTGTTGTTTATTTTTTCATACGATCTCTTATTTATTTGAATATTAATTATACAGTATTTACGATTTTCATTTCTTTTTCCTTTTATATTTTGAATTTGAGATTTGTTGTTGAAATCGGATTGCGTTATGCTCTCTTGCTCGAGGCAAAATTAAAAACATTTTGAAGAAAACACACAATAAATCACGAATTTCTTTAAGTTCTCTTTCTTCATTCCTTTTCTCTCTAGCTCACAGAGAGAATATCGAAAGCCTTCAGAAGAAAACAGAGACTCGAGAAAAGGTACATTTGGAATGTGTTATTTGTTTTTTCACGCGATCTCTTATTAATTTGAATCTTGATTATATAATATATGTGATTTTCGTTTCTCTTTATTTTCTTTTTTGAATTTGAGATTTTCTATTGAAATCGTATTGTATTATGTTTCTTTTCTGTTTTGAATTTCAGATTCGCTGTTGAAATCGGAATGAAATTGGATTATGTTTCTTTTCTCTTTTGAATTTGGGACTTGCTGTTGAAATCAAATTGTGTTTTATTTCTTTTCTGTTATTAATTTGGGACTTGTTGTTGAAATCGGATTGCATTGTTTTTTTCCGTTTTGAATTTGGGACTAGCTGTTGAAATCGGAATACAAACGAATTGCATTATGTTTCTTTTTTGTTTTGAAATTGGTACTCGTTGAAATCGGATTGCATTATGTTTCTTTTCTGTTTTGAATTTAGGACTTGATGTTTTAATCGGATTGCATTATGTTTTTTTTCTATTTTGAAATTGGTACTCGATGTTGAAATCAGAATGCAATCGGATTGCTTTATGTTTTTTTTCCTATTTCAAATTTGGTACTTGCTGTTGAAATCGGATTGCATTATGTTTATTTTCTGTTTTGAATTTGGGACTTCCTATTGAAATCGGATTGCATTATGTTTCTTTTCTGCTTTGAATTTGGGGCTTGTTATTGAAATCGGATTGGATTATGAGTTACTCATTACTCATTACCTCTTATGAATTTTTCTATTATAATCATTCATCAAGTAGCTCACATATATACAAATAAATAAATAGTCGAGATGAATGAAACCAATGATGTGCATTTAAGAGATTTGCTAAGGATTATAATGATATATTTATAAGATATTACACGTGGACATGGAAAGTCAAGTAAGGTTAAGTTAAATTGACATGAGCCCAAGTCAAACCCAAATTTAATAGAGCCATGTATGTAAAGCCAAAACTTAGCTCATGGGGCAAGTTAGTAGACCTCAACCTGGCTTAGAGCTAGGTCAAGCAGGCTACCTGGGTGTTTAATCATCCATGGTGAACATGGAAAAGGATTGGCTACTCCCCCTGCCACCCACCAATGGTTGATGGTCAATGCTCTGTGGGCCCCACCATGATGTATGTGTTTCATCCATGCCGTTCATCTATATTTACGGATCATTATATGGTATGAGACAAAAAATGAGGTATATACCAATCTCAATTAGACCACATTATAGGAAACTGTGTTGAATGAACGTCGACCATTAAAAACCTTTTGGGGGCAATAAAAGTATTGGATCAAGTTGATCTTTGTTTTTCCCTTCATCTGGTCCTGTATGACCTAATAAACAGATCGGATGTCAAATAAATAGTACAATGGACATCAGGAGGATTTTAATGGTGGATATCCAATCAATATTATTTTCTTGCGGTGTGGTCCACCTGAGATTTATATACCTCTCATTTTTCGAATAAAGCCCTGAAATAATATGTAAAAATGGATGAACGGAATGGATGAAACAAATACATCATGGTGGGGCCCATAGAGCACTGACCACTAGCCACCAAGCAGGTGGCAGGGGGAGTAGCCAATCTGTTTCCGGTGAACATGGGGCAATGTACTTGATGAATAGTCATTTGTAAGTAGATGAGGTGTGACTTTTGTTGATATGGATAGAAAGAAATCACGTTGATGAGATCGGCTCCATCCATTAGCTATGCCGCAAAATCAGGCTGATTTAACATTCATATGGGCCACACCATGAGAAAAAGTTGAGATGGGAAATCCCACCATTAAAATAGTCTAAATTGTGTGTTCATCATGGTTGTTTTATCTTATCCAAGCCATTCATCTAATGTTCCTTACCAAGATAAATAAATTCATCTGAAAATAAAGACATTTCAGGACTGCTATGAGTTATACCGTATGAATTTAGGGCTTATTTGGATTGTTGGAAAGTGTGGGAAAGGAAATATTGTTTCTCAATAAATCTCATTTCTAAGAAATTATAGGAAAGGAAACTTTGTCTTCCATGCTTGTTTTTAAATAAAAAATTTTAAAAAATTTAAAGCATGTTTCCTATTTCATTGTTTGGTCAGATAAAAAATAAATAAATAAATTCTGACAGATGCAATGCTTGAAGATTGATAATGGCACATGTTGGTGATTAAGCTCAACATGTCACACATGACACATGAGGTATGAGTTGTATAATGGCAAATGTGACACAAGCAACAAATTTACATATTTGATATTTGTGAACGCTTGAAGGTAGATGATGGTAGATGTGCGCATAACACATTGACACTTGCCATGTTGTCACATATAACACATATAGAGCGATTGAAAATGGACAATGACACATGTGAGGCATAAGCGAAAGATGGATGGTGACACATATATAACACAACAAATGATAGATAATTTAAAAAAAAGTGGCACATGTGGCACATGTGAGGCCCATGGATGGTGGCACACACATGGCACAACAAAAGATGAGCAGTGAAGAGTTAGCATGCACATGTGACACATTTGAGGCGCTTTGTATATGTGCGGCTAGAGTTGGGCAGAATCGGGACCGATCCGACCCGATCCGATTTGAATTGAAGGCCAGGATTGGGCCGGATCGAGTTAGCCCAGTCAGATCCGAACGTTCATCGGATCGAGTTTGGATCAATGTCAATCTGGACCGATCCGGATGGGGTCTATTAATAAGTGTGTGTGTGTATCATTTTTGGTTTAATACCATAAAATAATCTTAAAAAATAGATGGACTGCATAGATGAAAAAATACATGGGAGGGGGGGGGGGGAGCATCGAGCACCGAGCTCTGACAGTCTGACTTAAGGAGAAGTGGACTGGGTAGTGAGTAACGCACTATGGTTATCGTATTAGGTAAACTTTGTGAGGCTCACCACGATATATTTATTTTATCTGCTCCGTTAATCCATTTTAATAGATAAATTCATGTGTTGATCCCAAAAATGAGGAATATCCAATGTTCAAATGGACCACACCACAGGAAACAGTGGAATTAAACGTCTACCATTGAAAAATTCTTGGGGGCCATAAAAGTTTTGGATCAAGCTTATATTTTTTTACCTTCAGCCATGTATGTATGATCTAATGAACATTTTAGATGACAAATAAGCATCATTGTGGGGCCTATGAAGGTTTCAACGGTGGAAATCATTATCCTCACTGTTTCCTGTGGTTTGATCCACTTGATCTTTGTATATGCTTCAAGTTTGGGCTCAACCCCCTAAATTAGATGGAAAAACGAATGGACGGAGTGGATAGACTACATACATTCAAGATGGGCCCAACTGAGTTTACTTAGTACGATAGGAGCATTCAAGGCATACTGCAGCAATCCGATTTCCTGACACGTAGGATGAAGAGGAGGATTGATAGGTGTACCATGCACCAGGTACTGATGTATTGACATCAGCAAGTTCTCTGGGTCCCATCATGAGGTATGTGTTATATGCAAACCGTCCATCCATTTGGCGGGCTTGTCTCAGGGCTTGAGTCGAAAAATAAGACAGATATAAAGATCAAGTGGACAACACTACAAAAAGCAGTGAGGGTTGAGCATCTACCATTGAAACTCTTTTAGGGGTTACAGAAGTTTTGGATCAATATGAAATTTATTTTTCCTCTTCATCCATGTAGTTGTGACCTTATTAACAGATTGGATGGAAAATAAACGTTATGGTGGGCCTTACGAATTTTTTAATGGTAAAAATCATATTTTTTATTTCTTTAAAATTTTCAGAAGATCGATTTGAATTGTGTCCAACCTGATTCGAATTGGTCTTTCTGACCGAGTCGGACTCGATTCGGGTCAGGCTAGCAGTGCAATGGATCGGATCGAGTTCGGTCCGTGCATTGAAAATTTCAGACCGAATCAAGTTGTACCTAATCTGGTCCGACTCGACTCGATGCCCACCTATATGTGTGGCCCAAGTTAAGATGAGTGGTGCCACGCATGACTCATTGGAATGTGCGACATAATAAATGATGGATGATAGAACATTTGGATATGTTACACATTTGAGGCAATTAGAGATAGGCAGTGGCTTCCTTCAATTATAGTAAAATAAGTTTCTTAATAGAGAAGGTGAAAAAATAAATTTATTGATTCGTAAAAGAGGAAGTGAGAAAAGTTTTCATAAATAATAGAAAATTAATTTCATTGAAACACGGTGTTTTCATTCATCTCCTTTTTTGGTAGAGTTTTAGTAACAATTTTACACCATTTCCTAAAATGTTGCCTACCTAAGTAGTGTATTGAAGGTGATATATCTGATGGATGGGGTAGACATGATGGTTCTAAGTGCTTGTTCTTTCAAATTGATCTACTTCCAGCATAAATAGTACATACACGCCTTTCATCTGTTTTTTTTAGATACTTTTAAAGCATGAGACAAAAAGTAAAACAGATTTAAATCTCATGTGGACCATACCATAGGAAATAGTTTTGGATATAGCCGATATTTATTTTTTCCCTTAATCTAGGTCTACATGACCTTATCAACAGGTTGGGTGCCAAATAAACATTACGGTGGGCCCTACGAATATTTTAATGGTGAGCATTCATTCAACACTGTTTTTTTTAGGGTGGTCCATATGAGGTTTTAATCTTCATTATTTTTAGCATCATATAATAAAATGATATGGAAAAACGGTTGGACGGTGTGGATATACTATAAATACATCAAGGTGGGCCCCACGGTCAGGACAGCACCATATGTGGTCCACTCTCTTTCCCCTTCATGAAACAAAACCCTAATCCGTTCCCTCTAAAACCCCTTCCTACTTACCCTCCACAGGAACAAAACCCTAAGCTCCGTCTCTCCCCCTCTATCTCAACCAGCCATGGAAGCCCCGAATGACGAAACTGCCCCTGCAAAACCCGGGAATTCCAACCTAGTCCTGATATTGGACTACGGCTCTCAATACACCCACCTCATAACACGCCGAATCCGCTCCCTCTCTCTCCTCTCTCTATGCATCTCCGGTACATCTCCCCTTCTGTCCATCGCCCGTCTCATGCCACGTGTCATCATCTTATCTGGTGGTCCCCACTCCGTCCACTCCCCGGATTCCCCTCCTTCCTTCCCCGACGGCTTTCTCGACTACGTCCGCACCAACGGCATCTACGTCCTCGGCATTTGCTACGGTCTCCAGCTCCTAGTCCAGAAGCTCGGTGGCGAGGTGCGGCCCGGCGACAGTCGGGAGTACGGGAAGATGGATGTCAAGGTGGAGAAGACAGGCGGGCTATTTGGATCGACGGAGGAGCAACAGACGGTTTGGATGAGCCATGGAGATGAGGTGGCGAGGCTGCCTGAGGGTTTTGAAGTGGCTGCGAGGAGCGTGGAGGGGGTGGTTGCTGCGATCGAGAATCGGGAGCGCCGGTTGTATGGACTGCAGTACCACCCAGAGGTATGAATTGGGTCGGCTCTGTTTTTCTTGTTAGGTGAAGATAATGTTTCCATTGATGGTGTTGGTTAGGATCGTTTAGGGCCTGTTTGGATGCTTGTAAATTCTTTTCTGCTTGTTTGGATTCCTGTAACTTCTCTACCTGTTTGGATGCCTCTAACTTCTCTAAAGTGCAAGTGACTCGGGAAGAAATTCACTTTTAAGTTATTTATAAAGTGTAAGTGACTTATTCACCTGTAAGTTACTTATAAAGTTTAAGTGACTTACATGTTGTGTTTGGGGGGAGAAAATTCACCTGTAATTCATTTACAGGAAAATCTTCCAGGAAACTGCAGGGGGCTGGGAGTAAGAAGTCACTTCCCTGTAAGTGGCTTACAGGCCCAAAGGTCTGATTTTTTAAAAGAGGGGAATAATGGGAAATGTACCAACCTACCTGCAACCACGATTACAGCCATTGAAGCTCCAACCAACGAAGAAGCTTCAGCCATTGAAGCTCTGGCTCTCCATCCTCCAATCCCATCCCCCCCTTTCAACTGTCTCTCATCCCCTCTATGCAACTGTGTGTTCCCCTTTTGCGACCGATGTTGTTGTGCGGTAATCTTGACTTGGATTTGTTTTTGTTTTTTTGTTGAATAATTGAACTTTTACTGGATTGGGATTTGTGAAATGGAATGTGGTTTTATGTTGGTTGGTTTTGTTTTTGTGAAAAAATTGTGCCTTTTGATTGGATTGGGATTTGCAAAATCAAATGTGGATTTGCATTTGTTTTGTTTTGTGTTGGGGCGATTTTTTGAGGGTTTTTTTTTTTTTTTTCTGGCATTAGAATCGGGATTGGGTCCCAATTTGGTGCCAGCATGACAGTGGGGCCCACCTTACGTATTGTTTGATATATCCACTCTGTCCATCAGTTCTGCTAGCTCATTTTAGGGCTTGGCTTAAAACTGAAGCAAATCCAAATGTCAGGTGGGCCACACCACAGGAAACAGTGGGGATTGAACGTTCACCATTACAACTTCCTAGGGCTCACCATTATGTTTATTTGCCATCCAACCTGTTGATAAGGTCACATGGACCTGGATGAAGGGAAAACATAAATATCAGCTTGATCCGACTCTTTTGTGGCCTGATGCTGTCGTGTGGAAATCTCGATTAGGAGTAGTTTTTTCTGTTTTTTGTTTTTTGGGTGAAAAATAGGGCTTTTACTGGATTGGGATCCGTGAAATGGAATGTGGTTTTATCTCTGTTGGTTTTGTTTTTGTGAAAATTGTACCTTTTGATTGGATTGGGATTGTGAAATCAAATGTGGATTTGGGTTTGTTTTGTTTTGGGATTTTTTTTCCAGGTTGGGTTTTGTTGGATTAGGATTGTGGAATTGAATATGTTTGTTTCTCGGCAATTTTCTTTTTTCTTTTCTTTTGTGTTTATATTTGTGAAAAGATGGTTCATTTTATTTGCATTAGGATTGTGGAATCCAATGTACTTTTGGATTTGTTTTGTTTTGTGTTGGGGTGATTCTTTGGTTTTCTGATGTGGATTGGTTTTATTATAGTAAATCATTTATTCTTTTTTATTGGACTATTATTCACAGTATAAACAGAGATTATTGTATTGGATTAGGATTGTGAAATTGACATTCAATGGTGGGTGGAGAATTTCTGGGTTTGTCTGTTATGTTATGTTATGTGCTTTAGAAAAAAAAAAAAAATTTATTTTTTGTGTGTCGGTTCTAGTTTGTGGAAAAAACAAATTTTTTTTACTGGTTTCTTATTTTTGCCAGAAAAAAAAAAGAGATTCTTTTACAGGATTGCAATTAGGATTCATTTAAAAGATTCTTGTGAATGTGTATAGGTAACACATTCAGTTAAAGGGATGGAGACACTGCACAATTTCCTATTCAATGTTTGTGGAGTAACTGCTGATTGGAAGATGCAAGATGTACTAGAAGAAGAAATTAAAGTGATTAGAGACATGGTAGGATCTGAAGATCATGTCATCTGTGCATTATCTGGCGGTGTAGATTCTACAGTTGCTGCCACCCTTGTTTACAAAGCAATTGGGAAAAGGCTTCACTGTGTTTTTGTGGACAACGGTTTATTGAGGTAAGATTTGAAATTGATTATTGCATACAAAATGAAGATTGTGGTTTTTTATTTCTTGGAAGACATCTGAAGACTGATCCAAGAGTAGGATTTGACTCACACGGGGCACATGTGTGAGAGTTCTGTGCCATTCATTAGGTGGGCCCCATCATGTATATGTTGTGGTTCAGGAATCAGGCTAGATGGGCATTAGCTTGGCCACTAGTGTCTGAAAAAGTCGACAGTTTTCTAACCAGCCCAATTCCTGGAGAGGCCCTCTGTTTGTGTGGTGGCATATTTGTGTCGGGTGCATGCTGCTCACCTGTTGAACAGCCCATATTCTGTTGGATTCAGCGTCCTAGTCTAGGAATACGGCCCACCTGAGGAACGGCTTGCCTAGTAGTTCATATCCTCGTCCTCTAAGTATTCATTGATGGGCTCTTATCTTCCTTGGTTCTGATCTGTAGAAATGCCCTATGTTTCCACTGCATATTGTTTGAGCAAATGTACTGCCATCTTTAAATGTCTACAAACGTGAAAAGTTCCATACTATTTATCTTGATATTGATCTTTTGAGTTCTTATATTGCACATTCTGGGTTGTTTAAGCCAATTTGGCTATTTTAAAAAAATGAGATAAAAATATTTCTGATACACATGCTTGTCTGTAGATATCAGGAGCAAGACCGTGTGATGTCAACCTTTAAAAGCAACCTGCATTTACCAGTTACTTGTAAAGATGCAAAAAACCGGTTTCTCAGTAGGCTGAAAGGTGTGGAGGATCCCGAGAGGAAAAGGAAAATTATCGGGGAGGAATTTATTAGAGTATTTGATGATTTTGCTCAAGAGCTAGAGCGCGAATTAGGGAAGAAACCTGCTTTCTTGGTTCAAGGAACACTATATCCTGATGTGATTGAATCATGTCCGCCACCTGGAAGTGGGAGAACTCATTCACACACCATCAAGAGCCATCACAATGTCGGCGGGCTTCCCAGGGACATGAAACTGAAGCTTATCGAACCACTTAAGCTTCTCTTTAAAGATGAGGTGTGTTATCTTACTTTAAACAGGCATGCACAAGCATACATGTTCAATTAAATTGTTTGATTCAGGAGCCCTGAGAATATGCACTGCCCTTGGCTATGATTTTGTATGAGCGAGATCAGTCCATTAATCTGATGGCCCATCCTTGGATGGACCATGCCTCAAGAATCATTGACCCTTTTTTGTAGAATGAACGGTTGAGGTATTTCTGGGCCTCTGGTCGAAGGATTGGGAATTAGGATCTTCCAGAGGGAAGATTTTTTGAGTCATGGTCCACAACATAAATGATCCGAGTTGCTGAAGTATTGACCCCGACCCCCCCATGGCCCTGGGAGATTTTATGTATCCTTGGGATGAGAATAGTATGATTCCTAATTTGTATGTTCACATCATGACATCAATGTGTGACTTCATGTGCTTATTTAATATACAGATCGTTGTTGTGCTGTGATTCTTTCTTAATATTGCTTGGTGGAATTTTCTTGAAGGTACGGCAATTGGGACGCATTTTGGATGTTCCTGAAACATTTCTAAAGCGTCACCCGTTCCCTGGACCTGGTCTTGCAGTACGAGTCTTAGGTGATGTTACTCAAGGAAATGCCTTGGATGTCCTACGCCAGGTCTGGATTGCATACATAATGGAGTGAAAACATGAAAATTCAATGGCTAATTGTAGTAGGAACTCGAGTCCTACTCTCCTCATGTCAAGATGGTTAGCCCATTGTGCTGTGCCTTGAAAGCCAGGCCTTGTATGGTCATCAGATGTGCACCATGTGTACAGAAAAGTGGGCCATGTATATAGAAAAATGGGTGGTTAAAGCCAATCAACTTTCCATGTTTCTTGTACAAGTGATGCCCACCTACCAGTCTGGTGGGCTGATTTTTGGGTCTCAGTTTATAAACAGTGGGACCAACCTGATGAACGGTCAGGATGGGGGGCGTAGGATTCATGATCCCACTCATGTTAATAGCAATTATGGTTCTTGGGAAACATTAGTTTGCGGTTTAGCATTTGAGGCCTGGTTAATTCTTTCCAGGTTGATGAGATCTTCATTCAGTCAATCAAGGATGCTGGACTTTATGATGACATATGGCAAGCTTTTGCAGTGTTTTTGCCAGTAAGAACAGTTGGGGTTCAAGGTGATCAAAGAACTCATTCTCACGTGGTTGCTCTCAGAGCTGTTACGAGTCAGGATGGGATGACAGCAGACTGGTAAGCCTCCGTTTTGTTTTATGCTGCGATGCCAATTCCTGTGTGTGTCAGTCCTAAAACTCAGTGGACTTGAAACTCGGCCGAGTCAACTTGATGAAATTTCGAGCCGAGTTGCTTGGAAACTCACTGGAGAGCCTGATTTGACACTGGAGAGTCAACCGAGTCACTCGCCCAGTCAACTGTCCGACTGTTAAAAAATGATACACTTGCGGCAATATTCAAATGGGCAATCTCGGCTGAAGGTCAGAGTCACTACCAGCCCACCATTGAGTGCATATTTGTTTCTTTTGAATGTTTTAATGCTTTAAGAATTTAAGATTTTCCCACCTGTTTAGATACTGTAAATTTGATCATTGACACATCAAATCGAGTCAATTAAAGACTTGGTCGAGTTTTTAAGTTGACCTGACCCAGCTAGATATCAAACTGTGCTATACATGAGATTTTTGCAAGAGATCGTTACAAGGCAAAGACAGTTTCTTGTTGTTTGCACTGTTTGAACACTGAAATTGGATCGTCGTAACAGGGTGAGCTGATATCCATACTAAATAGAGAATTGATTACCTACCGTTAGTTAGTGGCTAACTTAATCCCTTTTTACCGGCATTTTTGGCCTTGAAAATATCCAAAGTTTTCAAGGGCAAGCTTGAGACAAATTTAGATTAGAATAATCTAGGGATTTTGAAATTTTGGATTTTAGGGTTTGGAAATTTTAAGGATTTGTCAAAACTGTGATATTGGTCTGTGAAATTTTGGGTAAGTTGGGAATTTTAAGATTAGGATTCAGGGAAATTGGTAAATTAGGGTTTAGAGTTGGGGGAGCTTAGGGAAGAATTCTATGAATTAGATTTTCTAGGTCTGTTGGCAAATTGGGGGGTTGGAAATTTTAGGTTTTTAAGATTTGATGGAATGAGTAGATGTGAGTCTTTGGAAGGAGTGTCTAATAATCAACTAGAAAATCAATATGTATCCATATATGTAAATATTTATTATATAAAATGAAATAAAAAGAAACCTGCCTGAATTTTCCAGACATGTGCCTATGCACACTGCATCCCAGTATATGTGCCTTGTGTGTAACTAGGCCTTGCACTGTTTGACAACCCTACTTATCACATCCGACTGGTTGTAGGTCATCAGTTCTCTATTAAAACGATAGTTTACTATATAGAGAGAAATGGAACCCTTGGTCCAGTGCTCAAAATTGCATTGGAACCCTTGGTCCAGTAGATTATTCGAAGCTGCCCATCGAGTCCAGATCACATTTCATAGGCTACCATGCAATGAACCCAGACTTAACATCTGATTGGTTGTAGCTCATCAGTTCTCTATGAAATATGATAGGGAACACATAAAACTCTGAAGAAAGCACCCCATGCTAATGCTAGCATCTAAGTTATCAAGGGTTCAATTTCTGTGCATATGCATGTATGATAGCTCGTGTTTTCATATATTGAATCCTACAATGGGTGGTCCATATGTCAAAAATCAGTGGCAAGGATCACCCATTTGACTGTTTACCTTTTTTTTATTCCTTGACTGTCAACCGTTGGGCTTTTCCTTAACTGCCAACCGTGAGGTATGCTTGGTGAGGCTGGGGCCCCACCCAACACGGTAAGGCCCTGATGTGGAGAGATTTGATTGGACCAGCCCCATGTGATGTTGTTCGAGTACATACTTGATGTCACCACTTTCAAATATGCCTTACATGGCCATATCTCTGACAGCGGCACGTGGCCCAATCAAATCTCACTATTTCAGGGCCTTATTTGTTGGGGAGGCCCTGGCCTCACCTAATCCAGTCACCGCACTGTATCCTCTGTCAAAACTAGCCAATCTTTTGGCCTGCCCAGCTACATGGTGGGAACTTCGTGGTGAGTGGCTTGGATCTTGCAGGCTGATGAGCGGCCTGTATAGATATTCAACGTTTGCTGTCGAAGATGGTCACCATAGCTCTGTATCCTCTGTCAAAAAAGTGGCCCGATCTTTTGGCCAGTCCACCTACATGACCTGATGAGCAGCTTGGATCTTGCAAACGTGTGACATGTTGAGCTATGTGTGGTTAGCAATTTATTTTCTTAGTTTCTTTCTTTTTTATTTTTTATTTTTTTTATTTTTTTTCCATTTTATTTTAAATTTCTTTTCATTATGCACTTCACAGGTACTCTTTTGACCCGAAGTTTCTCGCGGATGTTTCTCGAAAGATATGCAATAGTGTCGTTGGTGTAAATCGGGTCGTTTTAGACATTACATCGAAACCACCATCCACGATCGAATGGGAATGATCTTAGATAATTGTTAACTGTCATCTACGATTGAATGGGAATGATCTCGGATAATTGTTATGCATCGAGTCAGATTGCCAAGGCCCTACCCAATTATTCAGGCGCTATGACTGAGATTGCCGGATCTACATGAAGCCTTTCTGGCCCTTTGCCATTATTTGTCCTCTGCTTGAGTCTGGAAGAAGAGAATTTTGTTGAATGCTATGATTCTTTGTATTATTGACATGATTAGATTAATTTATAATATGATAGATTAGTGTTTTCCTACATCTCATGCTTTAACAGCTGTTGATAGATGTTGACATATCGATGATTATTCTAGAACTCACTGACTTGACTGGACTGACTTGTCAACGTGGCCGACTCTTATGCGTTCGCTGCGACTATGGCCAAGCTTTGATTCATAGGGTTAGGATTACCTGAATGAGATTTTTGCACCCAATTGTATTATTGAATGAAGTCTTGTTGATGATGGGTTGTCTGTAATTCACAAGCTTTCGACGATGCAAATGAAATCAATTTGAGTTTTTGGGTTTTTAAGCTATCAAATGGATGAAATGCGATGAGGTTTAATATTCTGAAACTATCGAATCAGTTATATGCGATGAGGTCTACTATTCCGTGAGTGATCAAGTGACACTTAGGGTCATCCAAGCTATTCATAAGATGGGCCCAAAAATCAGGGTGGTATGCTCAGTTGGTCCAAATTGTTTGCTAATGGAGCTCAGTTTTGCTACCTGTTGCATGCCGGCCGGAGGAGCTGGCATGCAAAAGCTCATGTTCTAGGCATTTATGGTATTGGATGCTTGATTGGGAGCTCTCGATGGTTGCAAATGTACGCCATAGGCATAAAAACTCCAAGAAGAACCAAGAAACCTAACATGAGAGATTATAGTTGCCTATTTGCAGGCTGACCCCCCAACGTGAGTTATAGTATGGATGTCACACAATCATCATGGTAGTCTCACGGATCATTTTTTGAAGTCTTTCTAATACTATATTATTTGCAGATATGTAAAGAGCAAGAGTAGTTAAGAGTAAGTTTTTTTTTTTTTTTTGTTTTTTTTTTTTTTTTTTTTTTGTTTTTTTTTTTTACACACACACACACTCACACCTTAGTGGGATTTCATCACCAATGGGTACTCAAACCCTTGACCGGGTGTTGAAACTTCTGAGAGTTCTACCACCCGAGCAAGAGTAAGGACCCAAAGTAAGTTAACCCCTCTATTTGAAGGGCCATTTGCAACCTGAAACTACTAGTTAACACCCCTCGACGACTACTTGTGGAGGTAAAATTGGCTGAAACTCCACTTCAGTAAATTAAGGTTCTATAAAGGTAACACAATCATCATGTCTGTAAATGGGTAGCCAGCCCTGCTGGTACCCTATGGACCCGACCCAATCTTAATAGATCTGGTTCCCATCTTTTGGACCTGCTTAGAAATTGGGTCTAGTCAGGTCCATGTCATGAACCTGGTTAAAGTTGGTTTTGGGTAAAGGCGAGTTATGTCTAAAATTATAATTATATATATTGATGATTATAGCAATAAGTAAGGTTCCCTAAGCGACAAACATGTAAGAGACCCATTTACATAGTGTGCACATGTCAAAGTGGTACATGTGTGTGCAATCTAATCAATCCATCGGGTGAGCTTAACCATGTAAATGCTCCTACTTGCCCTAACCCAATTTGAAACATACCCAAACCTGGTCTGAGCTTGGTCCAGGTTTCAGAGAACTAGACCCTGACCCGAAAAGACCTGAACCCAGCCAGACCTGAACCTTGTTAGCCCAAAGTACGGGTACTACTCGACCCGAACCTGACCCTACACCACCTTAGGGGGTGTTTGGAGCATGGGATTAGATGGGTTTAAGTGGGATGGAATTACCAAAATGTAATGATTACACTCTGTAAGGGATTGTCGTCTAATCCCATGGCTTGGAGGCCATCCCACTTCATGTTTGGGAAACGGATTGGCTACTCATCTTGCCACTACCGGTCAGTGCTCTGTGGACCCCACCATGATGTATGTATTTCATCCATGCTGTCTGCCCATTCTTCCATATCATTTTATGGTATGAGCCCAAAAATGAGTTTGATCCAAATCTCAAGTGGACCGCACAGTTGGCCCTAGGAGGTTTTTAATGGTGTAATTCAATCACTACTGTTTTCCCATGGTGTGGTTCACCTAAGATTTATATCTACCTCATTTTTGGGATCAAGCCCTAAAATTATATTTCAAAATGGATGGACGGCATGGATAAAACACATACATCATGGTGGAGTCCATATAGCACCGACCACTAGCTACACGAAACCCAAAGTAGGATTGCACCAACCCTTGACCCGGCGCTGATTTCAAGATGGGGCTTCACAGCCCATACCTTATATGAATCCCAGGCAGAAGTTGCAATGATCCATGAGATCTTAAAACCCACTCCCACCAAATTCCATTTAAACCCATGTGCCAAACGCCCCCTTAGCATTCATGGTACATTATAATGGGAACAACTGCTTAGTTTTCAACAATTGGTATCAAAGCGCGAACAATATTCTGAATGATTGGACGATTGTCCAATGTGTTGGCCCATCTGCCCACCTACTGAGAATGATCGTAGCCGCCTATGTTCTAGATGCTAAGCTACATGGGCCACCACAAGAAGCTATGTGGGTGAACCACACAACACTGAGATTATTTATTTATTTATTTTTTTTCAATGTCCCACGTTCAACTCAAAAGAAATTAAAGGTCAGGATCATCATTAGTAGCATTGAAAAGATGAATGGTCCCACATTGAAAAATCTCAACATGTGGGCCTCACAATGGAATATCAACCGTATAGATGAGTTTGTTTTCTTTGATTGGAAACTAAAGTGTGAATGGCTGAGGTTGTGTTTGGATGTTTAATTGAACTAAATCTGGGTTAGCTTAAACCAAATTGCAATTCAAATCATTCCCATTTTCCACCAGAATCTCATCAATTGCAAATGGGATTGGCGATCATCGTGAATTAAAATGACCCAGCCTCCATTTTCAGTTCCTTTGCGGCAAAACTCATCCAGGCTGGGCTGTGCCTGGGCTAATGATGAATGGCATGGTCTAATCATCAAGGAATGGATGGTTTAAAGATGCTTGTGAGCTGTTCTGATGATTCACCCACATATGAAGTTTAAAGGCACTCGTGGATAGGTAGTTATTTTTTAATGATCAAAATCATCTATATGATTGGATTTGTTGTGGATGGATGGGATACCCTTAAAAATTCTTAGATTGGACTATTTTAAATCCTTCAATAATTTCACTCTTTTCATTACAGTGCCAGCCTTGTAGAGCCAGGGCCTTTCTAGCTCAATTCGGGCCAAGGCCAAGCCAGGCTTAGAGAACTACAGCCAGGTTAGGGCCAACCCCAGTGTGGACCTATCTCAGCCCATTGCCATCCCTAGTGATTGGTTCATGGCTATGAGTTTTTAAAAGTTTGAGTGGATAGGAAAGAGCCTGGCTCTATCATATGCAGTTGAAAACGACTGCTACAGAACATGTAGAAGGGTGAATAGCAAATCAGGACCATCAAACCAGTGGCTTTGCTAGGGGTGCAAATGGGTCCCAGTTGTTTCAGTACCAAACCCCGGTTCGTTGGTTCTCGCATCCCGTCTTTTTCAGGTCCATATGTCCAAATAAGCTGGTTCTGGGTCATGTCTAAGTTGGGTTGGTCTAATTTCTAATTCTAGTTAAGTCTATTTAATATAAATTTCCTAGTAAGGACCATAGTATGTGTTTTCTTTAGATAAGGTTTTACATCGTGGTCTTCTATGTTTAGTTTAGATCAGGTCTATTTTCAGGTGGTCCAATTATGACCCATTTAAATGTTGCATTTCGGGTGAGTCAGTTTGGATAAACTTCAAGAGGTTCTAAACCCGATGGTTGATTATCGGGACGTGATTTGGATTCAGACTTGAACCAGCGGATCCATTTTCAGATCCAAACTTGTTATTATCTACTTCGGTCCATACTACTAAAATTCAGTGTCTTGACTCGATACTCAGTCGAGTCAACTCGACTCAGATTTCAAGCCAAGTCACTAGGAAACTTGCTCCTGTAGCTGACTCGGTCTTGACTCGATAAGACTCGTCGAGTCCCAATCAGATTGATTCTAAGTCAAATCACTTGGCAGGTGAAATTTTAAAAGTTAAAATTCAAAGAGTGGAATTTGAACCAATGACCTCCTTTACTAGGTCAGGACTGTATCGTTAAAAATACGATAAAAAATTCAGCTAAAAACAGAAAAGTAAAAATTCGGAGAATGAAAAGTTCTAGTTTAATACAGGTTCGACTAAAAAAATGAAGTTAGAGAGAGAGAGAGAGAGAGAGAGAGAGAGAGAGAGAGAGAGAGAGAGAGAGAGAGAGAGAGAGACTATATGTGTCTATATTTTGTTGAAATAAGGTTAAAAGAGAAAACTTTAGTTAAGATAATTAGAATTTCTATATGTATGAACAATAAAATATATTGGTGGTCGAATGGTGTTCTTTGCCTCTCTCAAATCCTTCTAATTCAAATAATCTGCATATATATATATATATATATATATATATATATATATATATATATATATATATATATATATATATATATATATATATATATATATCAGTCTGTCTCTACTAAAAAATTTCATGACGCCCATCCAACCTAGTCAACCCATGACACCATCATGATGTCCAAAATAAAATAAGAATACAGAGAAGAACAGAAAAATTAAAGGGCGATAGTTGCGGTCCAAACCGTCCGGTTTGAATGGTTCAACTTCCAAAAAAATGGTTCACATAGACCCACCCAGAAGGGCCACCTGTTATGGTCCGAACTGGATCGACTTGGTCTGCCCAGCCTGGACTTTAAAGAAATAGAGGCATTTTCTTCTGAATATGCTTGCAGTAGAGTTTGGGTTGGAATGGGATTACAAAACTTTGATGATGAGTGTCCCTTGTGATGGCCCACCCTCCCATAATCATCAATCATCCATATATCATGTGGCCCACAAGTGCAGATTACTCTATTTCTCTATAATTTATAGACAATGTGATATATTACATGCTTACATGTCAGCTTTCCAACCAACACAAAGGTGGCTAGGAAGGCTAAATAATGAGAAATGATTCAGTGCATGGCTAGGAAGGCTAAATAATGAGAAATGATTCAGTGCATTAAGAGCATTATTAAGTTATAGTAATCCTAGTTAGATTCGGACACATAGAAAGTTCAATTGATCAATATGGACCATCCATCAGGTCCATCACATGTGTTACGAGCTACAATGTGAAAATTACATTTATTGGATGATCCAAATCTATCGATAAAATGCTCCTCTTTTATAGCTACTTGTTTTCCAAGCCATGGTGGAATGGTTGGGATTGTTTGACAATATCCATGGCTCAAGAAATGTTGATTGGTCCTATTCTTCAATCAATGATCTGATCATCCATTTTATAGGCTATTGATCTGATGGTTAAAAATTGTCAGGTTGATTGTGATTTTTGTGGTGTGGCCAATTAAATGTGTGATGGACCTAATGATGGTCCAAATTGATCGATGGGACTGTCCAAATGACCTGAAGCAACTTGGAGCACTATTATTTACAGTCCTCTGAGAGCAATGGATCATCCTCCTAAATAATTGTACAAAAAAAAAAGGTGACTAAATCATACCAATTCAAAAAAAATCCCCCCCCCCCCCCCCCAAAAAAAAGAAGACCTGGCCCACTTCACTGCCATCTTTTTGAGGTCCCCTTGCTTGAAGAGGTCATTCCTAGGCTTGTTGAGGCCGCCTTGATTGAAGAGCCCATAGGTGGGCTTGTTGAGACTGCCTTGATTGAAGAGCTCTTCGCTGGGCTTGTTGTTGATTTTCTCGAACCTGAAAACCCACGAAAATTAAAAGTGATGAAAGGTTGACCCATCCCTCTCCTTCACATTTAAGATTGTAAACTAGCAGCATTGTAAAAATCAGATAAACCGTGCGTCACCCGTATCAAACTCTGCTGAAATTTAGCTATCTGATCATCAGACAGTTGGCCATATGCAGCGCAACACCTGAAAACAAATGGTGTGGGGCCATTGTTCCTCTAGCACTTGGGTTTTGCCATATCTGACAACTGTTCGATCTGGGTCAGATACTAGAGCTAGTTAAGCTTTACACTGTCCAACACATGCCTAAGCGCGTCTAAGTACATTGCACTTAGATGAACTTAGACACACTTAGAAAATGTATTTAGATGCACTTGGCCACGCTTTAGAATGCATTTGAACAAAGATTTGTAGTGGTTTTGGACTCATCTTCTTTATTTGATTGAAATTAGCAAAAAGATACAAGTACAGGAAATTACGTACTTGTCAACACCTTTGGGGCGACTTTTGATGTGAGCCGGGTTGAAGCTGCATGAATGGGCTTTTGCGGCGGTCGAGGAATTTGTGATGGAACTTTAGACTTGGGATCAGAAGCTCTAAAATATAAATAAGAAAAGAAAACCATTCATGACTCAGCAATTACAAATAGTAAGTAGGTTTGGCCCTGCATCAGGATTTTGTGAACTCAAAGACAATCTAGGCTTTGTTTGAATCACAGTTTGAAAACCCGAAAACTCGAATCAACTCAACGTTCAACTGATCGGGTTGACCTGAAGACTTGACACAAACCGACTTGATAATTTATAATCATAAATTAAAAATATACTCAAATTAACATTAGATATTAAAAATATTCATAATAGCACAAAAGACATAAAACAGAAAAACTAATAGCAGCATCCATGATATCCTGCTGGTTAAGTGTATGTTAATATGTGGGTAGGTTTCATGTTCGATTCTGTTTGATTCCTACTCTCCCCTTTTCAATTAGTGTCAAACAGGTTGAGTCGACTTGATGAGTCGGAATGAGGACCGAGTTTCCTAGCGACTCGGTGATTCAAGCTGAGTAAACTCAGTTTCGAGTCCAGCCAGTGTGAGTTTTAGAACTATGGTTTGGATACACCACTAATTACAGTCGCGATAATTAGTTCAATACAAAGAGGAAATGACCAAATTGTAATTACCATATGAGTAGTTGAGGTGAGGATGTAGCCCTCGTGCCTCAGTTACACTACTTCCAATCCAATTTGAAAGTATTGAGATTCAAATACTAAACAAGGTAATTCCAATTTGATAATTTGTGTTTGCATGGACGTAAGTTTTGGGAATGTGAAGAATACTCACGTCCGCTCTGTGCCCTCTGCTGGTTTTACACCTTCAGCGAAGACCTCAACGTTGCTGCTTGTTGACCCATCAGTATCTGCTCCCATGGAAAGACTGCCATCAGATATGTCACTTAATTTCTCCTCGGAATCTACTCTATTGAAGCCCAAGAGCTCAATATCTGCAGAAAAGTTCTGACCCATTTCCATACCACTGAGTTTTTGGTGCTTCATGTCATCCAGAGACTGATGAGAACTAGTCTCAGAATGCTTATCGCTATTCTCAGAATCAGAAGTTGTTTTGTCAGAAGATCCTGTGCCTTTTCCACCTGATACTCTCTGGCTTCGGTTGGACAGCCCACGAGGGGAGGGCTGGTTGGGAGAGGAAGGTCGATGCTTCAATAAACTTGGACCATTCATTTCACTACTAACTCTGGGGGACTGACTTCCTTTGAGCAGTTGCAACCGTTCGATCTCCTCGTCTTTCCTTGCAATCGTGTCCTTAAGCGATGACACCTGCAGCATTGACAAAAGGTTACAAGACAGTTTATCAAGTATTCTTGCACAAATAAACAATAACATTAGTTTATTAACTAAAGGATAGTCTTGGATACCCATAATTCAATTTCAATCCAACATTGGGTTATAATGAAACAGGACTAGTGAAGCCAACCACAATTAGCCGGACAAGGCTATGATCTCTCTCTCTCTCTCTCTCTCTCTCTCTCTCTCTCTCTCTCTCTCTCTCTCTCTCTCTCTCTCTCTCTCTCTCTCTCTCCTCTCTCTCTCTCTCTCTCTCTCTCTCTCTCTCTCTCTCTCTCTCTCTCTCTCTCTCTCTCTCTCTCTCTCCTCTCCCTCTCCCGATAATGAAAATGAAGACAACAGCTCATGAACTGAAATCATAAATATTCAGAACAAGTAGCATTTGAGAATGGAATACTAGAAGTATCTGAATTTAGAAATTTGGATACTCAGGCCTTAATGAACTATTGTATGTGTACTTCTTATTTGGAGATGGAAATGAAAAACTGCTCCCATAGTCGTTATTACGGTGTTTAGCATAAAGGTTATGACAGTTGTTTTAATGTTTTATTAATCAATCCTTTTCGAACTCTCCCATCTTCTGCTTACTTCTTTGTCAACAAGTGAAAAATCAGCATATAAGATGAGTCGCGGTTTCCTTGAAGGAGGAAACAGCACGTAAATTAATGAGTAAAAAGTAATTGAGGCTAGCTACATGAATCCGGTCCTGCCATTCCACTATCAAGGGACTACACTAAAAACAAGATGCATGATGTGTAGGTGTTTTGGAGAAACAAACACCCATCAGTAAGATGATGGTTTCAGAAATCCATTCTACAAAACCAAGTTCATCTAGGTATTTTCAGAAACCACCATTCACAATGAACTTTTGATTCTGGAAACAAGAATAGACAATTCATTGAGGATGATATTTTTTCGGAGAAGGGTTTTTTTTTTTGTTTTTTTTGAATGATGATTCTGAAAGCTACATTGTGACAGTCAAGCTGCGATTCATATTCGGAACAATCCATTTCATGAAAGAACCAAGCATGCCGAAACGGATTGTCACTTTGTTAGATAGAAGGTGATGAAGAAGCTATTGATTATGCTGTTCATTTGTTCCAAAAATCAATTGGCTACAAGTTCGTAGTTGCATCAAAGATATTATACGCGTGCTGCCCATCTGTGGCACCATGCTCTAACTTGATGGGAGTCTTGGAAACAATGCATTTTGTGTAAAATAGTGCATCTTCTTGGTACCATACTGTTGTGGTTTAGGTTTATCATATAAACAAGATGCTTTGGAGAAAGGTCTCCAATGAGTCTCTTCTTTTCTTCCATTCTCTTTTCTAGGATTCTAATGACTCTCAAATGTCAATGGATTTCTAGATTTGAGCACCTTCATCAATTTCTAACAATGTGGTTTTGTTCCATCCATAGCATGGATTCCCATATATTCAGTAAAACTGGATGCAAGTTAGGTTAGCGATCAACACTATGCATTTCGCACCATATAATATATGCATGGGTTGCCTGTTTTTGCAACTCTTATTTGTAATTTTCACCATGTCAATGCTGAAGGACCTTTGAATTTTTTATAGACAGACCAAGTTTGAAGTTTGAACACCCCATGTCAATGCTATACACACTTCAGGTGATCAGCACAGAGCAAAGGCTGCTGATAACATTTATTGGTTTGATATTACTTATATAACCTATATGATGCTGTTCATTTGGCCATCTTGACAGTTGACTTGATTAATTGAGAACTCAGTATCCCGTTTTATGAAAATTGTAGGATACCTTTACTGGTCCAGATACCATAATTGATTTTAAGATAGTGAAGATTCTTATACTGTTGTTGTTGATGCAGCTTGCATGACCTATTTGGTCTTATGGAAAATAGATTTGATTTTGTTCACAGATAAACATAATTTTGTAGCAAGGATATATGAGAGACATAAAAATGAAACTTAGTTTAGAACTGCAAACCAGTTCAATAATATTCATTGGAGACTTATACCAAATAACGAATGTAAAATAGTATGAAATCTTGATGGATGTTTTTTCAAGGAGTCTGAATGTTTGTTAGCACCTACTGTTGTCCCTAAATCACTCTATTATGATTTTATTCAAGAGCTTTGCTATGCCCACATGATTTTACAAGGCAGCTCATGTACATGCCTCACATGTGCTAGCATGGCATATTAGTACATGATCCAATCCTTCCATTAGAGATATACCACTATTTATATTCTCCTTCCCAAGAGCCAGGTCGATCCGCTTGTCAGGTGGGCTGTAGTCCAGGAAATAAATTTGCATACATCTCCACGGTCAGACCACCTTCTGGACAGATCGAATTTGCACCGGTCAGCCACATGAGCTGCCTTGTACACATGCATAGGCTTAGAAATGCCCTTTATTCACAGTTCCAAAAATAAATTCCTATCCAGATTAGAAGAAATTTCTCTAGTCCCGCTAGGGAAAAAAAAGCAGCAAAAAACTCACAGATGAAAGAAAGACAGAGCGTAAGTAATGCATAATATTGAAACAGACCTGATCCATCAATTCTCTAACATCCTTGCCTTCTTTGTTGCTTCGTGCAGCTCCTAGTTCAATTCCAGAGACCCGTTCAGCAAACTTCAAGGTACTCAAACTCTCAGAATATGAGTCGATATTTGGGTTAAGCTGCACAAACATGAGGGTCTTTGCCTGACCACCTGCACAAACATGTTTGAATTGGCAAGTGTTCTTGAGAAATGATTACATTTTGTTTGGTTGATAAATTTCATGGGGAAACATGGGAAAGTCTAAAATTCTATTTTAATTCCTGAGGTTTTGCCTTCCCTAGCTAAAATCTGGGCAACTTCTCCAAGGATAGGCTAGAGATTGGAATTCCCAGGAACTGTAAAAACTGACCATAAAGTTTGAACTGGAATTGTTTTCTTTTATAAAATTAGGGCCTGTTTGGACGGGTGGGAAAAGAAAAGAAAAGGAAACTATAATGTTTATCCAATGATGATTTCTTAAGATTTCACGTGAACATGATTCCCATGGATTCCATTTTGGATAACAAGTAGAATCCAAATAAAGCTCTCACAAAAGTCACTTTGTGTTTCAAGTGTGGGAATTTTATTATGCTATTTAGGTAATAATTGCATTTTGAAATCCAATGTTTCCTATACTATCCAAACAAGGTGAAACGTCGCAGTATGGGAGAAGTCATCCATTTTCTTTTCTTTTCTTTTTCCACAATCCAAACAGACCCTTAGGAATTGCAAAGCTGAGAGACAAAAGCCTGGAAAGGTAGATCTTTTAAAATAAGACATCGTAGCAAATACCTAAAGAACTTTGAAGGACTTGAGTTAGTTTGCTGTTTCTATAAGGCACATGAGAACTCTTTTGTGAGAGAGCAAAGATTACATCTCCCAATGCAGATAGAGATTTGTTGATATGTTGTGCTTCCTTAAGCCGGTCTCCAGTTACTTCAGAGCGATCTACTCTTTCACTACCGGCAAGATCCACCAAATGAAGAGAACCACGTAAAATAGCACCGGACTCCAAGTCCGAACCCCGAACATGAACAGTAAGAACACTGTAGACATGAATCACGTGAAAAAGAAAACATTACATAACAAATAATCATGTAACATAAATAGGGTCAGGATGTAAAACCTATGGGAGCGGCTACTTCTTTGATTGAGAGCAGTGGCACCTACAGCCCTGTTCATATGTCCAAATTCCATCAATTCTATGACATCTCTGGTTGATTTGACGGGGTGCATACTGGCATCTGGTACGGCGAGTCCACTGGAGTTAGAGGCATTTGATATCCCAAGCGTGTGCAAGTAGTCGTCAAAGGGAAACACCAGTTCATTGAACAAAAACAGAAATTTCTTTTTCATGTTCATCTTGAAAAGAGTGTTCGATGGCAGGCATATAGGAAAAAAACATATCTATCTACATGTAGCACTTGTGAATGGTGATCAAGATTGTTGATTGGGTTGGCTAACTATGGATGGGGCATATCCCAAAACGCAACGCGATCAGCCTGGGTATCTGTCCAATCAGTGGGAAAGGAATGGTTAACCAAAAAAAGGCAACTGTACACATTCAATAGGAAAAGCTATAATCATTAATCAATGGTCATAATTGTCCAATCACTATTCTTTTTGGACTATAGCCCATGCAATCCATGTGGTGGCCCACTAGATCAACAATTCTGTTCCTCTATATATTTGCCATGTGTATGGTGGGGGGAGAATTTACAACTATGAAGCACACATCACAATAGCATCTCTTATCCGAAACCAAGCAGCATAAATCAAGGTTCCATTTTTCTAAATGGCAATTAAAATTTATTAAGGAGAAAAAAGAAAAAGAAAAAAAGAGAGGGTCAAGAGGCCAATGAAACCCAATGAGATAATGAGGAACAATCTATTCATTTGAGGCTTAGGCCAGGCCCTAGCTCTCATTGATTTGCTTCCTGATATGGTCATTAAAGATTTTGAGCCCTAGCACCCAACTGACCCGTCTTTCCTAAGCTCTTTGGAAGGTAACTTCCTTTGTTTATGCTCTATTATAAGAAGTTCCATTTTTCTGTTCCTTCCAAAGCAACCATAATCATGCAAAAAAGGTGAGCCACCAAAACAAACTTCTTCTTCTTCTTTTCCCCAATTGAGACCCATGCCACGCACTGAGGAATTCCTTTATCCGACCTGCATCACCCCATCAGTCTCAAAAGACCAAAGAGCCTCCAAATAATGCTTGAGTACTTGGAATGAAAGAAAAGGTGTCCATATTTTGAAATGGAAGCAAATGTTCAGATGACCATATTTTTTCTTTGTCAGGTGATTTGATGAGAACTTCATCCTTCCCACAAGTTAACCAAATGTGATCATCCTCACAGGCCCCAAGTAACTCCAAATGTGCTCCATTGGAGCCATCACCTATCTAGTTGAGCCTTTTGTCACCATTGAGTAGAAAGAATTAATGGAAAAGTTCTTGCTCTGATCTTTGTTTAACTGCCACTCATCCCTTTCATCTAACATTGGGTTGAATCTATTCGGGACTAATGTAAGGTGAGAAAATTCCATGGTCTCTTCATCACTAAGGGCCCTTCTAAAAGCTGAGGACTACCATTTCTGCTACAATCCTGGGAAACCATGATTTCCCTTTTAGGAGGGACCTAGTACAATGAAATTCTCAGCATTATCTTCATTATCTCACCACACAACTTCCTAGAAAAAGATGTGTGCATCATCTCTGATAGCTCTTAAGCCCCTATAAAAGGATGTGCCACTACCACCTTTGAGAAACGTTCTTTTTCTAAATATTGTTCTCCATAGCCCTTAAGCCCTAAATTTAATGAGGCCATAAACCAACCTCCTAGTTGAATCCTGTATTTATACAGGATCACTTACTTCTGTAGTTGTCTTTGTTTATTCCAAACACTCATTGCCACTTTCCTTGTAACCCTGTCTTCACGTGCTTAATTGATATCACATGCTCCACTTGCTTTCTCTACTTGAAAACTGTTCCTCACTTGACAAGGTGGAACTTACACCTATCTTCCGCACTCAGCTAGAGAAACTCTGTATGGACTTTTTCTGGCCTTTGGATAACACTTAAAGTCATGGAAATGGGACATAAAATAAATTGGCAGTAGGCACTGATGCAGAGCTAATAAAGGTTATACGTCCCCTAAAAGACAAATATGATCATTTCCAATCAGATAGCTTTCTTTCCATTCTTTCCATTATGGCATTCACAACTGAATCGGAAGCTTTCCAATACATAAGGGAAGATCAAGGGATAACATCGGAAGCTTGATAACCTTGCACACAAATCTTTAAGCGTGGAGAACTACTTCCTCTTCCCTTGTCCTGATTCCCAAGATCTTACTTTTTAAGAGATTCATCTTAAGGATTGATATTGCTTTGAATTATCTGACCACTTTTTTAAGATTATCCACCTTCTCAGTGTTTACATCATAAAAAAGAATTATATCATCCACAAATTGGAGATGGGAAATCTAGAAGTTGGCATTTTAAATTTTGAACCTGTTAACTAGCACTATCTCATTCACTTTTACTTTCATACTTTTAAAAGCTAGTACCACCATAGCTCAAGTGGTAGACTGAATGAAAGATACCTCGTTTCAACCCTGACGTCTTGGTATCGATTCCCTAGTGGGGGTGACTAACAGTGAAGTGTGAACTGACAGTGGGTGTACTAACAAGCTAACCAACAAAAAAAGAAAAAAAAAAAGAAGAAAAAATTAAAGGAAGAGTGACATGGTTACCCTAACCTAGACCCATTGTTCCTCTGAAGAACCCCTTGAGAGAATGATTGATGGGAAGGAAAGGAATGTTGAACCCACACACATCTAAATCCACTTTCATCATTTCACTCCAAAACAACATCTACTTAAGAATCCATGTGATCGTACACCTTCGCAACTTTGCATATGATTCTTGCTCTACCCTCCTTGTTACTAGAATTAATTATGTCATGCATAATGAGTGCCCCATTCGTTGTTTGTCTATATATACAAAAGCCTCCTATCATATGCAGTTCCATTTCGATTTTCAGATAATCGAGCAATGGTAGAGATGGGATGACAGTGTAGATTCGGTGGTCGTGAAACATAAGTCTGACAAGCAGCAACAACGGATTTGGTACCCGATTGCAGCAGATCTGGAGGATGCAGAGATGCAATGGCAGAAACGTGCCCACAGGTGGATGAGGGTTGCCGGATACGAACAGGAAACAATCAGGGAAAATGGGCAGGCTACAGATGGCTAGATTGAGACGATGATCTTTGGGCGGCCAGCGGCAACGATGAAGACCACAACAGCGCTCTTAGAAAAATAGCTCTGATACCATGATAGGCCACTGAACTTTTAGCTTCATCTTATGTCTCTATGTTAATACTCAATTTTCAAAAACATATCTTCATTCTCTGGAGCCTCTGTTTCCCAAATGTTGCACCCCAATGCTTCTTATTGGAAGTTGTTAGCTCTTTAATAGCCATGACTACTTGGAACATGGTCCTCCCCCTCTTCTTCTCATTGACACCTACCCTCCCTACTTCTCATTGACCCCTACTCCCTCCTTTCCAGTATTCCTGTCCATACTTAGCCTCCTTTACGCAAACTCTCCTGACACCAAAACCCCACCCATTACCTACTCTAATATCCTTCCTGTCAATGTTACTTTATCTGTTTGCCAATTACTCATTGTCCCAATTCCATTGAATTTACCATGAAACTCTAGCACTATAATACCCTCCAACAGGTTGGATATGTGCACAGTAATCCACCTTCATAGAGCCTCTCCTCTTACTTCTCCTATAGCACCTGAGACCATTACACTGGCAAGAGATTCTGTAAGTCATAATCTATACAAGGTCTAATGCTCTTTGAGACCAACTACATGTAAGGAGGCATGAGGCTCATACCCTGCATCCGTAACATCAATTAGATGGGGACTAGGCTCCACTGAAGCCAAAAAAAGGCCACAAGAAAATCATGCCAGTATAGGACAATTGCCACTAGAATGGGAAAATCACTGTTGTCAAATTCTGGGAAGGATGATTTGCCCCTCTTTTGTCTATTCTAATCTGACTAGTACAATTGGCCATCTATTCAAAGCAAATAATCACAAAGAAAGTACATTTTACAGTCAGCACCACTGCCACTGCCGCCGCCACCACCATCTAGCCTTATCCCAACTAATTGGGGTTAGCTACACAAATCTTGTTTCATCATCCCAAAACGTCAAGGACCATATCCTCAATTAAACCATGGGTCATCAAATGTACATTGTAAAGTATTTGAACAATTAGAAGATAAAATGTTTCATTAAGTCAAACATCAAAAAGCATAAATTCAAGATGGAAATTATTTGAGAGAGAGAGAGAGAGAGAGAGAGAGAGAGAGAGAGAGAGAGAGAGAGAGAGAGAGAGAGCTGAAGCAAATGTGTATCCATAAAAAGAGGCATGAAAATGAGATGAAATGAGTTGCAAGTCCAACCGTCAGTGAAAAACCAAATTATCTCTAGAAACCATAAAGCACTTTTGGAAGGAAGGGAGCATATGAAAGAAACACATTGAAGGATATCTCTTCTGTGAATTCTCATTCGTTAGCAAATCACGAACTTGTTCATTATATATTTCGACCATTTGCACTGCCACTTCATACAAAAAGGTGGCATTTCTATCCTGAGAAATATGGAAAAGGTCATTTAGAGCACGGTAGTTGACTCCCCACTCTTCTTCTGATGATGCCTCAGGGCCAGTCTGGGAGAAACACAATTTGAATGCATAAGTACCAATTTAAAGGTAAGAGAAGAATGACATTACTTAAAATGAGCAAGCTACTGAAAGAAAATGTGCAGATAGGAAGATACAAATAAAAATGCATACCATTGTGTATGTTTTCCCTGAACCAGTTTGACCATATGCAAAGATACATACATTGAAGCCATCTAGAACGGACCTTATTAATGGTTGAGTGTCCAGAAATACCTCCTCTGTAGTCATTCAACAAGGAGATGCATGAGGTTCACATAAGCATCTCTTAGTTAAGTATACTTACAAACAGAAATATGATTAACATTGACAAGTTCAAATCATCGAACATAACCTAGTCGAATATATTAATCCAAAACTTAATAGGGAGGAGGGGCAACTCCATGAAACTTGATAGTTGGGTAGTGATTAAGTGGAATTGATAAAAGAAATGAAATACATATGCCAAAGGGAAGAGACAATGTTTTCAATATCGACGATATCGGCTGATATATCCCACAATATATCTTGTATCCCATGTGCACGAAACAAAATGCACAAGTAGTGCCGATATATCCCACATGTTTGATACAGTGAGCATTTTCAATTTCTGATCTCTCTTTTTTTTTTTTTTTTTTGCTGAAATTATTTTAAATCAGTGTTAAATGGTTACAAATCCATTAGTTCTTCAAGTTTTGCATGAAAAATAATGAAGTTGGAGTTCTGATTTCGATATCCATTGGTTCTTCATGTTCTCTGTGTTTTTTTTTTTTCAAAATTTTCCTTCAACCAGCTGTCAATTGAGACTAATTTTGAAGTATTTAGGAGCATTTGATGAATGATCATCACGTACACTCTAATTTCAAAATTTGAGTGTAGGTGGTACAATTTGGAGAAATTCAAAATTCCCCAATTTCTCCCAAATTGCTTGTAGTGTTGTACTCCAAACATGAAATCAAGCATGTATGAGGGCTAATTTATTGATTTGCGGAGTCCTTGTCAATTTTTGAAAAATAAAATTATTTTTAATTAAAAATTATTAAAATATTATATTTTTCCCAAATTTTCCTTTAACTAGCTATCAATTGAGACTAATTTCGAAGTATTTAGGAGTGTTTGATGAAATGATCATTACTTGTACTCTAAATATTGGGCATTTAATTTGAATATAACTGCATTAGTTTAGTCAAACAACGCATAACTTAGGACCTTATACAAAGGAAACCTATTATGTGCACTTCTTTTTTGAGATGTTATGATTTAAAAGTGTTTATTAAGGTCTTTTTTAACAATCTCTGTAGTTTCATTGAAAAATTCAACCATTTTCCTAATGTTTCCCAAAAAGTGTGATAAATTACCCGATACAAACAATATATCCCGTGCGATGACCGATACGTAGCTATATCCCAAGGGTGTGATACGTAACGAGATACCGATATTTTGAACACTAGGAAGAGGACTATTTCAAATGGGGAAAAACTATTATGAGGATGAGAAAAAATTTGTATGAGTTGAACACAACGTGCTATTGATATTTGGATACTAGAAGCAATTTGTACCCCAATGCTCAGTTTAAGATGGATCATGGATGACTACAAAAGGATGAGGTTTGGAGCATGTTCTTGGTTTCATGCCAGTGGTCTTGAGTTATTCGTTGTGTATTAATATCGCTTGGTTTTCCAAAAGGCTATGCACTGTTCTAATTGATTTCTTGTTGATTTACTAGTATTCCTTGGCTTCTAGGATTTTAGTCCTCAAGCTAGCTTTTTAAGAACTTTATGAGTATTTTGTCTATATTTAATTTGATCATCATCATCATCATCTAAGCCTTATCCCAACTAATTGGGTCGGATACACGAATCATGTTCCCTTTCCCTTTTAGAGCCTTAAGGTCTATTTAAATTGATAAATAAAAATTCTAAAAAGAGTTCCTAACATTCTTGAAGAACATACAAGTTAATAAAACTCCAACTAGTGCTATAAGATGTCGTAAAATTATAGTACAAGGAACAAAATCAAAAGTCGAGAAACACACCAACATGACATGTATCAAAGCAAATAGATCAGTTGATGTGATCAATTTAGCATGACTCTTATAAAAAATCTAAAAAATTAGTATTGATAGTTTACAACTTTTTTTTTTCTGTTTCGATAAGTTACATATTGGCCAACAATTATTATTTTTAGCTACAAACTATGAACTGAAGAATTGCTAGCAATGAAGGCTCCCAAAATTATATTTAATGACACCACTCTAGATGTTTCATTCCCAAGCCTTTAATGTCATAATCATCATCATCACCTAAGCCTTATACCAACTAATTGGGATAGGCTACACGAATCATTTTCTGCCATTCCACTCTATCAAGGGCTCGGTTACACGAATCATTTTCTGCCATTCCACTCTGTCAAGGGCTCCGCTACATGAATCATTTTCTTACTACCTATACCCACATCCTTTTGGGCCTTCCCCTTGCCTTTTCAGAGTCTTCAACTTTTACCAACTCACTCCTAACTGGTGTAGTTCTTGTTCTTCATGCACATGACCAAACGATCCAAGTCTAGTTTCCCTCATCTTGTTACTTATTGGTGCTACTACTAAATTCCTCGAATGCATTCATTTCTAATTTTATCCTTGTCTTGCTGCTCATCCATCTCAACATCCTCATTTTGGCTACACTCATCTGATGGACATGTTGTTCCTCAATTGCCCAACATTCTGTTCCATAGAGCATGGCTAGTCGTGTAGCCATCTGATAAAATCTCCCTTTCAGTTTGAGTGGTGTACGACAATCACATAAAAGTCCAAAGCACACCCTGCTTGAATTCTATGGGCAACATCCTTCTCAATCTCTCTTCTCTCAGCCTTTAAATGTAATGCTAGATAAACATAAGTTATGTTTAAAATATGAAATAGAGAGGGCTTACAAAAAAGATGAATCATGCAAAGTATAAAACAAAAGATAAAAAGACGAAACCTTGTATAGCGGATGGACCAAAGACCTTGTCAAACTTAAATGCGCGGCGACCATCTTTTCCTTGTTTAGAGGGATTTGAAACGACCAACTCTCCATTCTCACCAATATATTCTAAGATTGTCTGCTTTCGGGTTTCACCAGGAAGGAATGGCCTTACACGACAGTATACTCTTATGTTTCCTATTCAAGAAAGCATCCACAAAATAAGCAGAAAAATATCAAGGAATAATGAAAACTTCAGAACTCTGAAATTATCATGGTAAAACCATAGCACCTTTTAAGTCTTGAATCTCATTGTACAGCTTCCGATTTTCAGCAAGAACTGTGCGATAATTTTTAGCTACATCTGCTAATCCTTCAAATGTTGCCCCTGCACAAGGTGAGAGTAACAGATAATGATGCATAAGAAGAAGACAAAAAAAGTCGCAAACAATAATGGAAGAAACATTTCATACTCTTTCATACCCAAGCTATTAAATTCTTTTTGCCAACTCTTTTGTGAATTTATAATATCCCCCCTTATGGACCCTGAAGCCATCCTCAATTCCTGAATATTTTCATTAGTTCAAATTACTCTTTAACTATTACAGGAAAAAACAATCAAGAACAGGTTTAGAAATGGGATACCCGTAAGGCCTGGAGCTGAAAATGGATGAAATTCTGGTAGCTATGCTCTTTCTTACTCCAAGTTTGGACTTTTGATTCTAAGACTGCCTCGAGTTCTTTGGTCTCATTCCTTGAATCTGTCAGAAGGTATTCAACACCCTTTAACCTCTCTTCCAACTCCATTTTACCTTCCTTAGCCTCCCCCAACTCCATTTTAGCTTTCTTAGTCTCTACTTCCAACTGAGCACAACGCTCTTCATACGTCTTTCTTATTTGACCTCTTGATTCCGCGACCGCCTCAAGTTCTTTAGTCCTATTTCTTGACTCTGTCAGAAGGTATTCAACTCCCTTTAACCTCTCCTCCAACTCCATTTTACCTTCCTTAGCCTCCTCCAACTCCATTTTAGCTTTCTTAGCCTCTACTTCCAACTGTACACAACGCTCTTCATATGTCTTTCTTGTTTGACCTTTTGATTCTGAGACCACCTCAAGTTCTTTGGTCCTATTCCTTGACTCTGTCAGAAGGTATTCAACGCCCTTTAACCTCTCCTCCAACTCCATTTTACCTTCCTTAGCCTTCTCCAACTCCATTTTAGCTTTCTTGGCCTCTACTTCCAACTGCACACAACGCTCTTCATATTTCTTTCTTGTAATTTCTACTTCTTCCTTTAGTGCTGACATTGCATTATCACTATTTTCCTTCTCCTTTGCCAGTCTAACAACATCTTGCTCCTCATTTTTCTTCCTCCCTTCCATTTTGATCTTCTCAACCTGTAATGAGCAAATAAACCCATAATAAAGCTCAAAGGCAATTTCAATAAACAAATCATATAAAAGAAACCATCTAAAGGCAACATAAGCTGTGGTTTTGAAGCATTACCCCACCACAATGTAAGTTAATGAACTCTTCAATGTCCAATTCATTCATAACCAATTTCAACTTTTTTATTTAATTCTGTTTTATACTTGGAGAATATTTAAGCAACCAAATAAATAATCGCAAAAGAAGAACCAAATCCAATGTAAAATTATTGAAGATGCAGAAAGGGGAGTAAGAGTCAATATTTCCATGGTTCACGACAGTTGAAACTCACATTCTCCACAGTACGACATGCGTCAGCTTGCACAACATGCAAGTGATCTAGAACTCCATATCAACGACAATGAACTTATGGGAAAGCTGCATAAGGTTTCACTTTTAAATTGGATATATACATCATGGTGAACCTCTCGATAGCTTCAGTGTTCAAAAAGTATGCTGACAGAATGAATCAGCACCCCTTGCAGTTATAATATATAGCAATATCTGATGGGGACATATATAAAATGGACAGTTCAACTGGGATCTTTTTATTAAAGGCATAAAAAAATTTATTGATTCATATGGTCATATGAATAACTAACTAATGACTACAAGTGGCTCTACACGACATATCATATCAAGAGCCAGTACATTGGAACTCAGAAAACCCCAGAACATGCATCACAATACTGCAGAAATTGGCATAACATAGCACATGTGTAAATGTTAAGGTATGTATCTAATTGCGCATGTTATAAGCATAGGTGATCACTGTTATTCTTTGTATAAACATGTCTTTGTTGGGTTTTTTCGTTTATAAGTGATTTCTGTATTTATAGGTAGGCAAACCTAAACAGTGAATCATTCAATCTCTTACAGATCGTGTGTGCTTGAAGACTCTTCAATTCTTCCACTTGACCCCAACCCAACCCACCGCCACCCCCAGTTTATTTGGTTCATATGGATTTTTTCTTGAGACTGCTTGGATGGAAACCAATCAGCCAATTTCTGTTTGTGCATTCAATTTTCAAAATGCTTTTGATGGGCAGGATTTGTGGTTATGTTGATGGAAATTTTTTGAAATCCCAAGATGAGAAGGAGCATACAACCATCACTAATAATGCAAAGAGTATTACATCGATGATTTTGAACCTAGTGCATGCAACCATCATCGTAAATTTGACACAATTCATGAATCATGATAGACAAGGATATCTGGAATCTCTTTCATTGGTCCAATCATGCAGATCAAATCATCTCAAAGAAGAATTGTAAAAATGACTTGAGGTATGAAGACTATTCCAGAAATATTTTCTGGTCATTTATTTGGAGAGAGATGGCCATGATGGAGCCATCCTTCTCACAAATGGTACAGATTTATCTTGAGGCTCTCAATTGGAGTCATCTTATTCACTTTCAAGATAAGGTTGAGGTGAAAATTTTAGCATGTCCGCACCTCTGTATCTCACAAGAAGTAGATGGAAGTTTGTTAAGCCCACGTCCATGTACAAGAGAACCCATCTACACACCACGCATCTGAAAACGTGGAGGACGTGTGTGATATTCGATCCATCGATCAGGTGGGTTTGACCACTAGATGCCCATGCCAAACATCAGGCAGTTCACTCATCAAACAGACCTCAATGCTAGAAACAAAAGGATGGTTTACAAAAACTTGGCTGCATTTTTTATCAATCCATTGGTTTTGTAATATATAGATCAGCTGATTAACGAATGGGTCTGATTTGTGGTCAAGGGCCTCCAACACATGATGAAGAACTCAGCAAAAGATCTCTGTAGTGCATACATACTGACTTGGTTCTGGTTTTGTAAGAAAGAGCAGTCGAAAAAAGCCAACCAATGATGTAGATGAGACCTATATCTTTGTTATTATTTGCGAATGAAAGAATGGGTTTACATATTTGTACTTGACCTTTATCTGCTTGAGATGGTCCATGACAATCTGCGAAAAGAAACATGAAGACAGTTTGAAACCATCCGAACAAATACATTGACAGTACATGAAAAAGTTTGTGATCATGTGAAAACCTATCTTTCGTATGATATCTCGATAAACAAATACCTGGGTTTCGTCACTTGTGCCAGTCGCAAGCGTTTCAAGTACTCTGATTCTTGATTGATACTTTTCTTCGCGTGCTTTGATGAGATTATTTTGCTGAAAATATGTATCCATAACTAAGTGGAAATTAATAAGAAAAGATGGCAAAGTTTTTTTGAGAAATGTCAAATTCCCAGTGCATCTTACATTTCTTATATACTCAGCTTGAGTAGAAATCCGCCGCTCAATCTCTTGAACTACCCTTCTCAATAAGCATGCTACCCGCTGACAGAAAAGAGAACAATAGAATGATATCTCACTTAGAATAAAGAAAAAAAAGCATGACTCTGATGAGGACATCCATGCATTTTCTCATTTGCAAACCTGCGGTATTTCCCCATTCTTTCTTTCGATGCTTTCGTCAAGGATCCCGTTCACAACACTCAAAAGTGATTGAGTTGGGGCGATCTGCATAAGATAGGTTCTATAAGAAACATTTTTAAAACCGATATACAGAACTCGTCACCCACAAACTGCTACTCAAGAAAACTTCCAAATGCAATCGTAATGAATTTAGAATTTACATCTAAACTGTTTGACTTCAACATTTCCGAAATCTTAGCAGCAGGAAGATCTGAGTAACGCCCTTGTTTCAGTTGGAAAACCTCATGGAACTTTTGGCCAACATGATGAGAAGTTTCATTCAATTGCTCTACAAAAGAAAAGCAGGAAAATAGAAGCCAATCATTTGAATGGTAATACAGAACTCATTTGAACATGAGATGTATCATATTAAAAGATTAAAGAACACATGAAACTCATTCAATCATGTCAATTTAGAAGCTTAAGATAACTGAGCGGTGCATCAGTAAAAATAATAAAATTGAAAGATAAGCAAATGATGTGTAACATTAACCATCACCAATTCATTCTAGGAGAATGATCACATACGCTCGTACATATGGCAGTTACCGTATGTTTGAGCTGTTTGGAGCTCACCCGTGATGTGCATGTGGAATCCAAACCGTGCATCTGGTGTGCCTCCTCATGTTCACCATGCATACCGAGAATCATCTCGATCCAAAACTCAGGTGGGAGTGTGGGATGCATCACAGTGCAATTTACAATCATGCACAAAATCTATATAGCCACCTGAGTTTTTCAATGGTCTGAGTTTTGGTGTGTCCTTTCATCGTGGTGGGGCACACCTAATGACTAGGTTGTATGACATATAAATAACACGGTGGACCCCGCATTCTATCCGGAAGTTTTTATGATCAGTGTTCCCCTATGCAATGTGCCCCATTGTTTCCTTCAGTGTGGCCCACCTGAGTTATGGATCAGGCTGGATTTTTGGATCTAGGCATAACATGGGGAGTTGGCCTCAATTTGCAAAGTTGTACATCTACACATCTAATGATTGTAATCAAATTATGTAATAGACTACAAGATAGCACTTGATTATAATCACCTGTGCAATAGTTTATTACATTGCACCTGTGGGAATTTAATGGTCTCATTGCCAGTCCTAGCCCGGAAAAAGGAGGGTTGCATCAGGTTGGCATCCGGCGTAAAACTTACGTAATAACTTTCATCATGAATCCCAACAATATGACATTCCAAACTCATGCTGGGGCATGCCGTGGCCTCTTTAGAGTGGGATGGAGGAACAAGATTCATATTACCGACCCTAAGCACTAGGAACAAGGCTTAGGCTTAGATGGTGATGATGATCTTCACTTTGAATGTACTTTCATAGTAACATCTACAATCATACCTGATGCTCTAGGACTCCGTGAAATACGTTGAAACCTCAACTCCGAGAAACTCTTCCTCCTCTCTTCTCCCCATACGAGAGAATACTGTTTGCGTGCTGCTTGATCCCCTCGGCCAGGACTCACACATTTATCAGAACTCAAGTGATCCCTGAGGGTTAGAAGGCACTCCACAACTGCTGCCATTGATCCCTACACAATAAATCTATGCAATTGTGAGGATGATAGAGAAAACCTTTGATACTCTTCCATATAGTGTGATGGATGATACAAAGGCACTTGAAAATTAAGAAATTGCATTTGTGGCATATAAGAAAATTCAAAATAAACTGTCCAAATGATGGTCCTAATTTATGTACATCTTGAACAAAAAAACTACACTTATTTGATTATTTTACCATAGGATTGATGGACGCTATTGCATGGTTAAAAGCATATCGAGATGGATTGTCACTACATCAAGGAAAAGATATCTTCCAGCCTTCTTTCTATGCTGCACGTTCAATCAAAGTATCAGCTTCCTGACAAGCTGGGCATGTCTAATATCTATGCTCCAACTCGAGGGGGAGTGTAGGAGAAAATTAAATGTTGCATGCTCCCTCGGGAATACATACGTTGTTGGCTCCTTAACTATCTATTTTCCCTAAATTCCCTTCTCATTATCTTCTCCAATAACAATGGAAAACAAACAATGACCCTATTTCAAACAAGTGTCCACGAATCAGAGGTTAGGATTTTTCTGCCAGTCTGATTTTGAGACCTTGGATTAGCAACAGTGGGTTCCATGATTTAGTCAGTTTGATTGGAGATACTGTAATGCCACGCATACAATTTCTGAGTGCCAGCGTATTAAGAGTAATACGCTGCCAGAGTATCAAATAACTCCCCATACATACATGTGACATGAATGAAGTTAGACATTGAAGCATGATGCAAATAGATTCATCTAGAAATGATTCATACTAAACATTTACAGTAACCCAAGTTCAGATCCATGAAAAACATGCCAAAAAAAAAAAAGATGAGGAAATCTCTCATTCTACAATGAACACTTGTTACAGTAGCTGCGTGAATGCATGAAATGGGAATCATGAAGTGCAAGCATTTGATTATGGAGTTATGTTAATGAAAAGGAAACATTCATTGAATAGTATGAACACCTTCTCGAGATCGGATGCTTGAAACCTGGGTAATCCCCTTTCTTCTATAGCTGACAGGAACTTACTCACATTCTCCAACCGCTGCTCAGGGGAACTACCTTGACACTGTATTTCAACACGTGGAGAAGAAATTTTCAGTCACCGCCGAAAATAAAACCAATTTGAAATGATTGGAGGGGGGTTGTAAGAAATCAAAATGCCAAGAACTCAAACCTCAAATATGAAACCAGGACTGATCCTGTTCAAAATGCCACATAAAACATTCCCGTCTTTCAAGATTTCCCTTAGCTCCTCTTCGGAAGCTTCAGAAGGTATTTTTTGAAGTGGACACATAAAGTTCAGCCACTTAATCACATCCACTAGCTTCTGAGCTGTAGAACAAGTTTTAAAAAATGGCAATTAACATTGAGAACATCCATCTCATGCACAAAGCTACTTATACGGGCATGCACAATGGCCCACCAACCCCAAAATCATAGGAATCAGACATTCCCAGCAATTGAATCGGTAGATTCCACTGCCATGTAATATGCACATTTTGCTGATTCAGTTCTTTACAGTCCATTTTCAGGTCTGCAATCTTCTAGCTATAATTGTTCGATTGCGGAGGTTTTTGGAGCAGCAGTCAAGCCATGGTGGTGCCTGCCAGGTGAACATTCCAATGGTGCTAATGTTCAACATGTTTAATGGCACAATGGCCAACCAATCCCAAAAATGAATGGATCTGGCGCAGTGGCCCACCAACCCCAAAATCATAAGAATCAGACAATCCCAACAATCAAATCGGTTGACTCCAGTGCCATTGGATATGCGCATTGCCAATTCACTTCTTTGCCATCCATTTTCAGGTCTGCAATCGACTAGTTATGATCATCTGATTCGAATTGGTAGACTCAGTTGCCATTGGATATGCACATTGCCCAATTCACTTCTTTCCCATCCATTTTCAGGTCCGCAATCAACTAGTTATGATCATACGATTGCTGAGGTTTTTTAGCAGCAATCAGTCGGTGGCGCTCCATGCAAACATTCCAACAGTGCTAATGTTCCTCATTTTAATATCACAATGGCCCACCCATCTGAAAAAATAATGGATCTTGTGCAATCGCCCACCAACCCCAAAATTGTAAAATCAGACAATTCCAGATATCGAATCGGTAGACTCCATTGCCATTGAATATAAGCATGAATGATTTACTTCTTTACCGTCCATTTTCTGGGCCTCAATCGGGAAGTCATATTCATCCAATTGTTGAGGCTTTTGGGCAGCACTCAATCAATCAGAGGCACCCGCGACATTGACATTCTAATGATACTAACATTCCATGCATTTGTGCTGCTCACAGGTTAGAGAGAGAAGGCAAAGATTTCCTTACCATTGGTGATCTCTAGCTTAGTTTCCTCTGCCTGTTCGATCATGCGGCCATTGGCCGCTGCAGCCGCTTGATCTTTCCGTGGGGAATTCATCGCGATATCTTCAAAGATAGGGAAGCCCACTTCACATCTTTTATTTCAAAACCACATTACAGAAGCACATTCGTCAACCAATGAGCAACACCATCAGAAAACCCCCACCACCGGCGAATCCGCTTTGAATAATTCCTCTGTTCTCCCTTCTTTGTAATTTCAAAGTGGCGGATGCGAACACGAAAAAAAGGAGGAATTGGGTTTTGTATTTGATGTTTGTAGCGATGGATGGATCGAAACTGCAGAATGATTGAATCATCCCAATTTGAATTCAGATTCTTTCATCTACAGGAGCTTCTTCCATTGTTTGTTTGGTCGGTAGAGAGACGTACGAGTCCAAAAATCCAAGTATTCTTCTTCTTCTTCTTCTTCTTCCAAGAGCTAACGAAGGGGATTGAGAGAGAGACGGAGGAATGTTGTTGACCAACGGTCATGCTGAGTGTTTTGACTTTTTTCAAACATACCCTCTTCATATCGCGGGAAAGTCGTTGGGCAGTTGGAATTCACTGGACGGTGTTTTGCCGCTGCTTGGAAGACGGAAACGGATTCGCTACTCCCCTGCCACTAGCCCGGTGGCTGGTGGTCGGTGCTCTGTGGGCCCCACCATAATGTATGTGTTTCATCCATTCCGTTAATCCATTTTTACAGATAATTTTAGCTTCCAAAATAAAAAATGAGGGGGATATAAATCTCAGGTGGACCACACCACAGTAAATAAATAGCGATTGGATATCCACCATTAAAATCCTCCTGAGGCCCACTGTATTTTTTATTTGACATCCAATCTGTTGATTAGGTCATACAGGCCTAGATTAATGGAAAAAACAAAGATAAGCTTGATCCGAAACTTTTATGGCCCCCAAAAAGTTTTTAATGGTCGACGCTCATTCAACACCGTTTCCTGTAATGTGGTCCACTTAAGATTTTTATATATCTAATTTTTTTGTCTCATACATAAAATGATCTATAAAAATAGATGGACTGAATGGATGAAACACATATATCATTGTGGGGCCCACAGAGCACCGACAACTCATTGTGGGGCCCACAGAGAGCACCGACAACCAGCCATTGGCTGTGGCAGGGGAGTAGCAAATCCTTTTCCAAGGAAGACGGATTACTCCGTACGCGGATTTCCTGCTAAAAGCCTTTCAATGGAAGTTCTGCGCTGGGAATCTATGTGGGACCCATCGTGATGTTTGTGGGAAATCCACTCCGTCCATACGGTTTTTGAGCTCATTTTAGTACACGAGGAAAAAAAATGAACCGGATCCAATACTCAAGTGGGACGATAATGTGAGAATTGAACGTCAACTGTTGAAATATTTGTGGGGCCACTGAAGTTTTGAATCATTTTTTCAGTTAATCCCAGTAGGAATGACGTTATGAACGGTATGGATGGCATGTAAACATCACTGTCAACCCCAGGGAGGTGTCAACGGTAGGAATTTCCCTACCCACCTTTTCCTTTAGTGCGGCCCACTTAAATCTTGGATCCTTCTCATTTTTGTTCCCATTCCCTAAAATGATCTCAAAAAACGGATGGACGGGTTAGATTTCTCACAAACATCACCGTTGGCCTCACACAGGTTCCAACTTCATGGGAAAGGCTTTCAAAACAAATCCACGTCCGGGTTCCTCCTAAGCACCTCTTTATAAGAGTTACCATTCGAATGGTGGGCCCACCATTAATATCAACGTCGATGATCTAATCAGGTGGGCCACACCCTCAGAATCAATCCCCTAAAAAATAACTTTGATGGGCCTTGCATGCATGGCCCAGTAAATTTTTTTGCCCGACCAGATTTCATGTGTACATTTCCTGTATCGTACAAATATATCATTCTAATCCTTGATTAGCAGCCCATTGAATCTGGACCTTTCATTTCTTTGTACACATGTGGGCCACTAGATCAATGGATAAATTAAATTAGGAACATTTAAATGGAAAATATGGATGTTATCGGTTTTTGGGCTAGTCGGGTCTAAATTCGGGTTCGGGCTCGGCAATTCTGTAGTAGGACGGGCCAGGCCCAAACGCGGCCCATTGCTTCATCAGAAGCACGTGAACAAAATGTACACTTTTGAATGACTATAATGGAACAGATCTCACCGTTGATATGGATATCCCCCATGTGGGGATTGTAAGTGTATCTTGAGTATCATTTTGAATCTTGACCGTCTGATTATTGACTCGGAATATGCATCGTCCAAATTTATTTTACTTTAAAAGCACTCATTATCGATCTGGACTATCTAATCATAAGTGAGCCCCACCTTCAGTTTCAAGGGACTCTCGACAATCACTTTGATTGGACATTCTAATCCAACTGATCAATAGGCGTAAAAGTCGGACGGTCCTGATTGATCATTTACAAAAAAAAAAAAAAAAGTTCCATTAGTCGATCAGGACCATCCATCACGGGGGACACTCCTTTGATTGCCAACCATCCATCTGATTGATGGGTAGTAACATTGATTGGTCAGATTGACTATTAAGTTAAAGGGAAATGGTACTATGAGGTCGACCTCATGGGAACTTCCCATGTGGTCAAGTCTGTGGGCCCCACCATTATGTGTGTCAAACATCAATACCATGCATTTGATGGGTCCCTTTATTTTATGTTATATCCCAAAAATCAGCCGTATATGGAATTCAGGTGGACCATACCATCTAAAACCATTTGAGGATATGCCTAAAACATATAAAATCACTTGGTGGGGCAGCGTAAGTTTTTGATGCGACTGAAACTTGGTCTGACCCTTTGTTCAAGTGTGAGACACACAATGGATGGGATGGATTTGTGAACCACATCTCGGTGAGCCCAATAATGATTATGAATGTTTTAATGGGAGGATATCCCCTCTCAACTATTGTATGTGGTGTGGCCCGCCCACGTCATGTATTGGCTTGAGGTTTAAGGTTTAAGCTTGTGGCCTACCATGGAATGGTACATCTGACTAATGGGGTAGATGTTCAACACACATCACGGTGGGCCCACACAGCTCGACCTCATGGGAAGCTCCCATGAGGTCGACCTCATAGTACCGTTTTCCTAAGTTAAAATAACTGCATGGAGGGAGTGGATTAGGTGTTACCCGGGTAACAAGTTGGTGGGTGTTGCCCTAACCGTGGGGCCCACCTTGATGTATGTGTTGTGCATCTACACCGTCCATCTATTTTTCCAACTCATTTTAGAGCATGGTCCAATAGCTAGACCCCATCCCGTGTGGAGTAAGATTTAAATTATATATGATTGGTAAATTATAAAACCAAGCTCCAAAAACTTTTAAAGACTTCATAGGAACGTTTCCAAATCCAAAACTAGGCTCAAACCCACTCTACCTGCTATTCATTGTTCTCAAGGTGGCATGGTGGATTAAACAACAATGGTGATTTAAGGCCTGTTTGGGAGCGTGGATTTAGAACCCCTGGATTTGGAATCCCTAGTTGTGTTTGGCACCCTAGATTCTGAAACCCTGTCATCTAAAAATAGATGTGCATAGTATATTCAAAGGGGCTTGAATTTAATTAATTACCAAATCAACTTCAATATCTCTAATTAGTGTACTTATGTAATGTTTGACACAATGATTATAATAAGCCCATTGAAATATATACTTTGCTCGAAAATGATGAAATTCCAAGTCTCGAATGGGCCACAAGCATAGGATCACATCTTAGTGACCAACCAACAATTTTAAGAGTTGATTCACATGGAAAATGTTTGGATGGCACAAATTATCCTATTAAAGTAATTATAGTGATGTAATTGATAATTTGATTATTTTGGGATATCATCAGGGTCATGTGCTCAATATATTAGTAACTTAGAGACACATGTTACACATGTAACTCTTGGAAGGATTTTAGATGTAATCCGAGCTTCCCCCCTAAGGCGATTTTAGATGTAATCCGAGCCCCTGGTTGCGGATTTTAGATGTAATCCGAGCCCCGCCCTGCTTGGGATTTTAGATGTAATCCGAGCTCCCCCCGGTTAAGGATTTTAGATGTCATGTGCTCAAGAGTTGACTCGGAAGAAGCTCCCGTATTTGATGTTTGTAGCGATGGATGGATCGAAACTGCAGAATGATTGAATCATCCCAATTTGAATTCAGATTCTTTCATCTACAGGAGCTTCTTCCATTGTTTGTTTGGTCGGTAGAGAGACGTACGAGTCCAAAAATCCAAGTATTCTTCTTCTTCTTCTTCTTCTTCCAAGAGCTAACGAAGGGGATTGAGAGAGAGACGGAGGAATGTTGTTGACCAACGGTCATGCTGAGTGTTTTGACTTTTTCAAACATACCCTCTTCATATCGCGGAAAGTCGTTGGGCTTGGAATTCACTGGACGGTGTTTTTGCCGCCGTTGAAGACTAAACGGATTCGCTACTCCCCCCGCCACTAGCCCTGGTGGGTCGGTGGTCTGCTCTGTGGGCCCCACCATAATGTATGTGTTTCATCCATTCCGTTAATCCATTTTTACGTATAATTTTAGCTTCCAAAATAAAAATGAGGGGGATATAAATCTCGTGTGGACCACACCACAAGAAATAAATAGCGATTGGATATCCACCATTAAAATCCTCCTGAGGCCCACTGTATTTTTTATTTGACATCCAATCTGTTGATTAGGTCATACAGGCCTAGATTAATGGAAAAAACAAAGATAAGCTTGATCCGAAACTTTTATGGCCCCCAAAAAGTTTTTAATGGTCGACGCTCATTCAACACCGTTTCCTGTAATGTGGTCCACTTAAGATTTTTATATATCTAATTTTTTTGTCTCATACATAAAATGATCTATAAAAATAGATGGACTGAATGGATGAAACACATATATCATTGTGGGGCCCACAGAGCACCGACAACTCATTGTGGGGCCCACAGAGAGCACCGACAACCAGCCATTGGCTGTGGCAGGGGAGTAGCAAATCCTTTTCCAAGGAAGACGGATTACTCCGTACGCGGATTTCCTGCTAAAAGCCTTTCAATGGAAGTTCTGCGCTGGGAATCTATGTGGGACCCATCGTGATGTTTGTGGGAAATCCACTCCGTCCATACGTTTTTTGAGCTCATTTTAGTACACGAGGAAAAAAATGAACCGGATCCAATACTCAAGTGGGACGATAACGTGAGAATTGAACGTCAACTGTTGAAATATTTGTGGGGCCACTGAAGTTTTGAATCATTTTTTCAGTTAATCCCAGTAGGAATGACGTTATGAACGGTATGGATGGCATGTAAACATCACTTGTCGACCCCAGGGAGGTGTCAACGGTAGGAATTTCCCTACCCACCTTTTCCTTTAGTGCGGCCCACTTAAATCTTGGATCCTTCTCATTTTTGTTCCCATTCCCTAAAATGATCTCAAAAAACGGATGGACGGGTTAGATTTCTCACAAACATCACCGTTGGCCTCACACAGGTTCCAACTTCATGGGAAAGGCTTTCAAAACAAATCCACGTCCGGGTTCCTCCTAAGCACCTCTTTATAAGAGTTACCATTCGAATGGTGGGCCCACCATTAATATCAACGTCGATGATCTAATCAGGTGGGCCACACCCTCAGAATCAATCCCCAAAAATAACTTTGATGGGCCTTGCATGCATGGCCCAGTAAATTTTTTGCCCGACCAGATTTCATGTGTACATTTCCTGTATCGTACAAATATATCATTCTAATCCTTGATTAGCAGCCCATTGAATCTGGACCTTTCATTTCTTTGTACACATGTGGGCCACTAGATCAATGGATAAATTAAATTAGGAACATTTAAATGGAAAATATGGATGTTATCGGTTTTTGGGCTAGTCGGGTCTAAATTCGGGTTCTGGCTCTGCACCAGAGTAGGATCTCGGGCCAGCCCAACGCTGCCCATTGCTTCATCAGAAGCACGTGAACAAAATGTACACTTTTGAATGACTATAATGGAACAGATCTCACCGTTGATATGGATATCCCCCATGTGGGGATTGTAAGTGTATCTTGAGTATCATTTTGAATCTTGACCGTCTGATTATTGACTCGGAATATGCATCGTCCAAATTTATTTTACTTTAAAAGCACTCATTATCGATCTGGACTATCTAATCATAAGTGAGCCCCACCTTCAGTTTCAAGGGACTCTCGACAATCACTTTGATTGGACATTCTAATCCAACTGATCAATAGGCGTAAAGTCGGACGGTCCCGATTGATCATTTACAAAAAAAAAAAAAAGTTCCATTAGTCGATCGTAGACCATCCATCACGGGGACACTCCTTTGATTGCCAACCATCCATCCGATTGATGGGTAGTAACATTGATTGGTCGGATTGACTATTAAGTTAAAGGAAATGGTACTATGAGGTCGACCTCATGGGAACTTCCCATGTGGTCAAGCTGTGTGGGCCCCACCATTATGTGTGTCAAACATCAATACCATGCATTTGATGGGTCCCTTTATTTTATGTTATATCCCAAAAATCAGCCGTATATGGAATTCAGGTGGACCATACCATCTAAAACCATTTGAGGATATGCCTAAAACATATAAAATCACTTGGTGGGGCAGCGTAAGTTTTTGATGCGACTGAAACTTGGTCTGACCCTTTGTTCAAGTGTGAGACACACAATGGATGGGATGGATTTGTGAACCACATCTCGGTGAGCCCAATAATGATTATGAATGTTTTAATGGGAGGATATCCCCTCTCAACTATTGTATGTGGTGTGGCCCGCCCACGTCATGTATTGGCTTGAGGTTTAAGGTTTAAGCTTGTGGCCTACCATGGAATGGTACATCTGACTAATGGGGTAGATGTTCAACACACATCACGGTGGGCCCACACAGCTCGACCTCATGGGAAGCTCCCATGAGGTCGACCTCATAGTACCGTTTTCCTAAGTTAAAATAACTGCATGGAGGGAGTGGATTAGGTGTTACCCGAGTAACAAGTTGGTGGGTGTTGCCCTAACCGTGGGGCCCACCTTGATGTATGTGTTGTGCATCTACACCGTCCATCTATTTTTCCAACTCATTTTAGAGCATGGTCCAATAGCTAGACCCCATCCCGTGTGGAGTAAGATTTAAATTATATATGATTGGTAAATTACAAAACCAAGCTCCAAAAACTTTTAAAGACTTCATAGGAACGTTTCCAAATCCAAAACTAGGCTCAAAACCCACTCTACCTGCTATTCATTGTTCTCAAGGTGGCATGGTGGATTAAACAACAATGGTGATTTAAGGCCTGTTTGGGAGCGTGGATTTAGAACCCCTGGATTTGGAATCCCTAGTTGTGTTTGGCACCCTAGATTCTGAAACCCTGTCATCTAAAAATAGATGTGCATAGTATATTCAAAGGGGCTTGAATTTAATTAATTACCAAATCAACTTCAATATCTCTAATTAGTGTACTTATGTAATGTTTGACACAATGATTATAATAAGCCCATTGAAATATATACTTTGCTCGAAAATGATGAAATTCCAAGTCTCGAATGGGCCACAAGCATAGGATCACATCTTAGTGACCAACCAACAATTTTAAGAGTTGATTCACATGGAAAATGTTTGGATGGCACAAATTATCCTATTAAAGTAATTATAGTGATGTAATTGATAATTTGATTATTTTGGGATATCATCAGGGTCATGTGCTCAATATATTAGTAACTTAGAGACACATGTTACACATGTAACTCTTGGAAGGATTTTAGATGTAATCCGAGCTCCCCCCCTGGCTATGGATTTTAGATGTAATCCGAGCTCCCCCCCAGGTTGCGGATTTTAGATGTAATCCGAGCCCCGCCCCATTGCGGATTTTAGATGTAATCCGAGCTCTCCCCCCGGTTGCGGATTTTAGATGTCATGTGCTCAAGAGTTGACTCGGAAGAAGCTCCTGTATTTGATGTTTGTAGCGATGGATGGATCGAAACTGCAGAATGATTGAATCATCCCAATTTGAATTCAGATTCTTTCATCTACAGGAGCTTCTTCCATTGTTTGTTTGGTCGGTAGAGAGACGTACGAGTCCAAAAATCCAAGTATTCTTCTTCTTCTTCTTCTTCTTCCAAGAGCTAACGAAGGGGATTGAGAGAGAGACGGAGGAATGTTGTTGACCAACGGTCATGCTGAGTGTTTTGACTTTTTCAAACATACCCTCTTCATATCGCGGAAAGTCGTTGGGCGCTTGGAATTCACGACTGGTGTTTTGCACGCTTGGAAGACTAAACGGATTCGCTACTTCCCCGCCACTAGCCCTGGTCGGTGGTCTGCTCAGGCCCCACCATAATGTATGTGTTTCATCCATTCCGTTAATCCATTTTTACAGATAATTTTAGCTTCCAAAATAAAAAATGAGGGGGATATAAATCTCAGGTGGACCACACCACAGTAAATAAATAGCGATTGGATATCCACCATTAAAATCCTCCTGAGGCCCACTGTATTTTTTATTTGACATCCAATCTGTTGATTAGGTCATACAGGCCTAAATTAATGGAAAAAACAAAGATAAGCTTGATCCGAAACTTTTATGGCCCCCAAAAAGTTTTTAATGGTCGACGCTCATTCAACACCGTTTCCTGTAATGTGGTCCACTTAAGATTTTTATATATCTAATTTTTTTGTCTCATACATAAAATGATCTATAAAAATAGATGGACTGAATGGATGAAACACATATATCATTGTGGGGCCCACAGAGCACCGACAACTCATTGTGGGGCCCACAGAGAGCACCGACAACCAGCCATTGGCTGTGGCAGGGGAGTAGCAAATCCTTTTCCAAGGAAGACGGATTACTCCGTACGCGGATTTCCTGCTAAAAGCCTTTCAATGGAAGTTCTGCGCTGGGAATCTATGTGGGACCCATCGTGATGTTTGTGGGAAATCCACTCCGTCCATACGTTTTTTGAGCTCATTTTAGTACACGAGGAAAAAATGAACCGGATCCAATACTCAAGTGGGACGATAACGTGAGAATTGAACGTCAACTGTTGAAATATTTGTGGGGCCACTGAAGTTTTGAATCATTTTTTCGCTTAATCCCAAGAGGAATGACGTTATGAACGGTATGGATGGCATGTAAACATCACTGTCGACCCCAGGGAGGTGTCAACGGTAGGAATTTCCCTACCCACCTTTTCCTTTAGTGCGGCCCACTTAAATCTTGGATCCTTCTCATTTTTGTTCCCATTCCCTAAAATGATCTCAAAAAACGGATGGACGGGTTAGATTTCTCACAAACATCACCGTTGGCCTCACACAGGTTCCAACTTCATGGGAAAGGCTTTCAAAACAAATCCACGTCCGGGTTCCTCCTAAGCACCTCTTTATAAGAGTTACCATTCGAATGGTGGGCCCACCATTAATATCAACGTCGATGATCTAATCGGTGGGCCACACCCTCAGAATCAATCCCCTAAAAAATAACTTTGATGGGCCTTGCATGCATGGCCCAGTAAATTTTTTTGCCCGACCAGATTTCATGTGTACATTTCCTGTATCGTACAAATATATCATTCTAATCCTTGATTAGCAGCCCATTGAATCTGGACCTTTCATTTCTTTGTACACATGTGGGCCACTAGATCAATGGATAAATTAAATTAGGAACATTTAAATGGAAAATATGGATGTTATCGGTTTTTGGGCTAGTCGGGTCTAAATTCGGGTTCGGGCTCTGCACTCAGAGTAGGACTCGCCAGCCCAACGCGCCCATTGCTTCATCAGAAGCACGTGAACAAAATGTACACTTTTGAATGACTATAATGGAACAGATCTCACCGTTGATATGGATATCCCCCATGTGGGGATTGTAAGTGTATCTTGAGTATCATTTTGAATCTTGACCGTCTGATTATTGACTCGGAATATGCATCGTCCAAATTTATTTTACTTTAAAAGCACTCATTATCGATCTGGACTATCTAATCATAAGTGAGCCCCACCTTCAGTTTCAAGGGACTCTCGACGATCACTTTGATTGGACATTCTAATCCAACTGATCAATAGGCAGAAAACTGGACGGTCCTGATTGATCATTTACAAAAAAAAAAAAAAAAAAAAAGTTCCATTAGTCGATCAGGACCATCCATCACGGGGGACACTCCTTTGATTGCCAACCATCCATCTGATTGATGGGTAGTAACATTGATTGGTCAGATTGACTATTAAGTTAAAGGGAAATGGTACTATGAGGTCGACCTCATGGGAACTTCCCATGTGGTCAAGCTGTGTGGGCCCCACCATTATGTGTGTCAAACATCAATACCATGCATTTGATGGGTCCCTTTATTTTATGTTATATCCCAAAAATCAGCCGTATATGGAATTCAGGTGGACCATACCATCTAAAACCATTTGAGGATATGCCTAAAACATATAAAATCACTTGGTGGGGCAGCGTAAGTTTTTGATGCGACTGAAACTTGGTCTGACCCTTTGTTCAAGTGTGAGACACACAATGGATGGGATGGATTTGTGAACCACATCTCGGTGAGCCCAATAATGATTATGAATGTTTTAATGGGAGGATATCCCCTCTCAACTATTGTATGTGGTGTGGCCCGCCCACGTCATGTATTGGCTTGAGGTTTAAGGTTTAAGCTTGTGGCCTACCATGGAATGGTACATCTGACTAATGGGGTAGATGTTCAACACACATCACGGTGGGCCCACATACTCGACCTCATGGGAAGCTCCCATGAGGTCGACCTCATAGTACCGTTTTCCTAAGTTAAAATAACTGCATGGAGGGAGTGGATTAGGTGTTACCCGGTAACAAGTTGGTGGGTGTTGCCCTAACCGTGGGGCCCACCTTGATGTATGTGTTGTGCATCTACACCGTCCATCTATTTTTCCAACTCATTTTAGAGCATGGTCCAATAGCTAGACCCCATCCCGTGTGGAGTAAGATTTAAATTATATATGATTGGTAAATTACAAAACCAAGCTCCAAAAACTTTTAAAGACTTCATAGGAACGTTTCCAAATCCAAAACTAGGCTCAAAACCCACTCTACCTGCTATTCATTGTTCTCAAGGTGGCATGGTGGATTAAACAACAATGGTGATTTAAGGCCTGTTTGGGAGCGTGGATTTAGAACCCCTGGATTTGGAATCCCTAGTTGTGTTTGGCACCCTAGATTCTGAAACCCTGTCATCTAAAAATAGATGTGCATAGTATATTCAAAGGGGCTTGAATTTAATTAATTACCAAATCAACTTCAATATCTCTAATTAGTGTACTTATGTAATGTTTGACACAATGATTATAATAAGCCCATTGAAATATATACTTTGCTCGAAAATGATGAAATTCCAAGTCTCGAATGGGCCACAAGCATAGGATCACATCTTAGTGACCAACCAACAATTTTAAGAGTTGATTCACATGGAAAATGTTTGGATGGCACAAATTATCCTATTAAAGTAATTATAGTGATGTAATTGATAATTTGATTATTTTGGGATATCATCAGGGTCATGTGCTCAATATATTAGTAACTTAGAGACACATGTTACACATGTAACTCTTGGAAGGATTTTAGATGTAATCCGAGCTCCCCCCGGCCATGGGATTTTAGATGTAATCCGAGCTCCCCCCTGGTTGCGGATTTTAGATGTAATCCGAGCCCCGCCCTGGCTATGGATTTTAGATGTAATCCGAGCTCCCCCCCCGGTTGCGGATTTTAGATGTCATGTGCTCAAGAGTTGACTCGGAAGAAGCTCCTGTATTTGATGTTTGTAGCGATGGATGGATCGAAACTGCAGAATGATTGAATCATCCCAATTTGAATTCAGATTCTTTCATCTACAGGAGCTTCTTCCATTGTTTGTTTGGTCGGTAGAGAGACGTACGAGTCCAAAAATCCAAGTATTCTTCTTCTTCTTCTTCTTCTTCCAAGAGCTAACGAAGGGGATTGAGAGAGAGACGGAGGAATGTTGTTGACCAACGGTCATGCTGAGTGTTTTGACTTTTTCAAACATACCCTCTTCATATCGCGGAAAGTCGTTGGGCGCTTGGAATTCACCGGACGGTGTTTTGCCGCTTTGGAAGACTGAAACGGATTCGCTACTCCCCTGCCACTAGCCCGAGTGGCTGGTGGTCGGTGCTCTGGGCCCCACCATAATGTATGTGTTTCATCCATTCCGTTAATCCATTTTTACAGATAATTTTAGCTTCCAAAATAAAAAATGAGGGGGATATAAATCTCAGGTGGACCACACCACAGTAAATAAATAGCGATTGGATATCCACCATTAAAATCCTCCCGAGGCCCACCGTATTTTTATTTGACATCCAATCTGTTGATTAGGTCATACAGCCTAGATTAATGGAAAAAACAAAGATAAGCTTGATCCGAAACTTTTATGGCCCCCAAAAAGTTTTTAATGGTCGACGCTCATTCAACACCGTTTCCTGTAATGTGGTCCACTTAAGATTTTTATATATCTAATTTTTTTGTCTCATACATAAAATGATCTATAAAAATAGATGGACTGAATGGATGAAACACATATATCATTGTGGGGCCCACAGAGCACCGACAACTCATTGTGGGGCCCACAGAGAGCACCGACAACCAGCCATTGGCTGTGGCAGGGGAGTAGCAAATCCTTTTCCAAGGAAGACGGATTACTCCGTACGCGGATTTCCTGCTAAAAGCCTTTCAATGGAAGTTCTGCGCTGGGAATCTATGTGGGACCCATCGTGATGTTTGTGGGAAATCCACTCCGTCCATACGTTTTTGAGCTCATTTTAGTACACGAGGAAAAAATGAACCGGATCCAATACTCAAGTGGGACGATAACGTGAGAATTGAACGTCAACTGTTGAAATATTTGTGGGGCCACCGAAGTTTTGAATCATTTTTTCAGCTTAATCCCGTAGGAATGACGTTATGAACGGTATGGATGGCATGTAAACATCACTGTCGACCCCAGGGAGGTGTCAACGGTAGGAATTTCCCTACCCACCTTTTCCTTTAGTGCGGCCCACTTAAATCTTGGATCCTTCTCATTTTTGTTCCCATTCCCTAAAATGATCTCAAAAAACGGATGGACGGGTTAGATTTCTCACAAACATCACCGTTGGCCTCACACAGGTTCCAACTTCATGGGAAAGGCTTTCAAAACAAATCCACGTCCGGGTTCCTCCTAAGCACCTCTTTATAAGAGTTACCATTCGAATGGTGGGCCCACCATTAATATCAACGTCGATGATCTAATCAGGTGGGCCACACCCTAATCAATCCCCAAAAATAACTTTGATGGGCCTTGCATGCATGGCCCAAGAAATTTTTTTGCCCACCATGCATTTCATGTGTACATTTCAGTATCGTACAAATATATCATTCTAATCCTTGATTAGCAGCCCATTGAATCTGGACCTTTCATTTCTTTGTACACATGTGGGCCACTAGATCAATGGATAAATTAAATTAGGAACATTTAAATGGAAAATATGGATGTTATCGGTTTTTGGGCTAGTCGGGTCTAAATTCGGGTTCGGGCTCGGCAATTCTGTAGTAGGACGGGCCAGGCCCAACGCGGCCCATTGCTTCATCAGAAGCACGTGAACAAAATGTACACTTTTGAATGACTATAATGGAACAGATCTCACCGTTGATATGGATATCCCCCATGTGGGGATTGTAAGTGTATCTTGAGTATCATTTTGAATCTTGACCGTCTGATTATTGACTCGGAATATGCATCGTCCAAATTTATTTTACTTTAAAAGCACTCATTATCGATCTGGACTATCTAATCATAAGTGAGCCCCACCTTCAGTTTCAAGGGACTCTCGACAATCACTTTGATTGGACATTCTAATCCAACTGATCAATAGGCAGAAAGCTGGACGGTCCTGATTGATCATTTACAAAAAAAAAAAAAAAAAAAAAAGTTCCATTAGTCGATCGTGACCATCCATCACGGGGACACTCCTTTGATTGCCAACCATCCATCCGATTGATGGGTAGTAACATTGATTGGTCGATTGACTATTAAGTTAAAGGGAAATGGTACTATGAGGTCGACCTCATGGGAACTTCCCATGAGGTCAAGCTGTGTGGGCCCCACCATTATGTGTGTCAAACATCAATACCATGCATTTGATGGGTCCCTTTATTTTATGTTATATCCCAAAAATCAGCCGTATATGGAATTCAGGTGGACCATACCATCTAAAACCATTTGAGGATATGCCTAAAACATATAAAATCACTTGGTGGGGCAGCGTAAGTTTTTGATGCGACTGAAACTTGGTCTGACCCTTTGTTCAAGTGTGAGACACACAATGGATGGGATGGATTTGTGAACCACATCTCGGTGAGCCCAATAATGATTATGAATGTTTTAATGGGAGGATATCCCCTCTCAACTATTGTATGTGGTGTGGCCCGCCCACGTCATGTATTGGCTTGAGGTTTAAGGTTTAAGCTTGTGGCCTACCATGGAATGGTACATCTGACTAATGGGGTAGATGTTCAACACACATCACGGTGGGCCCACACAGCTCGACCTCATGGGAAGCTCCCATGAGGTCGACCTCATAGTACCGTTTTCCTAAGTTAAAATAACTGCATGGAGGGAGTGGATTAGGTGTTACCCGGGTAACAAGTTGGTGGGTGTTGCCCTAACCGTGGGGCCCACCTTGATGTATGTGTTGTGCATCTACACCGTCCATCTATTTTTCCAACTCATTTTAGAGCATGGTCCAATAGCTAGACCCCATCCCGTGTGGAGTAAGATTTAAATTATATATGATTGGTAAATTACAAAACCAAGCTCCAAAAACTTTTAAAGACTTCATAGGAACGTTTCCAAATCCAAAACTAGGCTCAAAACCCACTCTACCTGCTATTCATTGTTCTCAAGGTGGCATGGTGGATTAAACAACAATGGTGATTTAAGGCCTGTTTGGGAGCGTGGATTTAGAACCCCTGGATTTGGAATCCCTAGTTGTGTTTGGCACCCTAGATTCTGAAACCCTGTCATCTAAAAATAGATGTGCATAGTATATTCAAAGGGGCTTGAATTTAATTAATTACCAAATCAACTTCAATATCTCTAATTAGTGTACTTATGTAATGTTTGACACAATGATTATAATAAGCCCATTGAAATATATACTTTGCTCGAAAATGATGAAATTCCAAGTCTCGAATGGGCCACAAGCATAGGATCACATCTTAGTGACCAACCAACAATTTTAAGAGTTGATTCACATGGAAAATGTTTGGATGGCACAAATTATCCTATTAAAGTAATTATAGTGATGTAATTGATAATTTGATTATTTTGGGATATCATCAGGGTCATGTGCTCAATATATTAGTAACTTAGAGACACATGTTACACATGTAACTCTTGGAAGGATTTTAGATGTAATCCGAGCTCCCCCCAGGCTATGCGGATTTTAGATGTAATCCGAGCTCCCCCCCCCCGGTGCGGATTTTAGATGTAATCCGAGCCCCGCCCCTCGGTTGCGGATTTTAGATGTAATCCGAGCTCCCCCCCCCGGTTGCGGATTTTAGATGTCATGTGCTCAAGAGTTGACTCGGAAGAAGCTCCTGTATTTGATGTTTGTAGCGATGGATGGATCGAAACTGCAGAATGATTGAATCATCCCAATTTGAATTCAGATTCTTTCATCTACAGGAGCTTCTTCCATTGTTTGTTTGGTCGGTAGAGAGACGTACGAGTCCAAAAATCCAAGTATTCTTCTTCTTCTTCTTCTTCTTCCAAGAGCTAACGAAGGGGATTGAGAGAGAGACGGAGGAATGTTGTTGACCAACGGTCATGCTGAGTGTTTTGACTTTTTTCAAACATACCCTCTTCATATCGCGGGAAAGTCGTTGGGCAGTTGGAATTCACTGGACGGTGTTTTGCCGCTGCTTGAAGACGGAAACGGATTCGCTACTCCCCCGCCACTAGCCCGGTCGGTGGTGGTCGGTGCTCTGTGGGCCCCACCATAATGTATGTGTTTCATCCATTCCGTTAATCCATTTTTACAGATAATTTTAGCTTCCAAAATAAAAAATGAGGGGGATATAAATCTCAGGTGGACCACACCACAGTAAATAAATAGCGATTGGATATCCACCATTAAAATCCTCCTGAGGCCCACTGTATTTTTTATTTGACATCCAATCTGTTGATTAGGTCATACAGGCCTAAATTAATGGAAAAAACAAAGATAAGCTTGATCCGAAACTTTTATGGCCCCCAAAAAGTTTTTAATGGTCGACGCTCATTCAACACCGTTTCCTGTAATGTGGTCCACTTAAGATTTTTATATATCTAATTTTTTTGTCTCATACATAAAATGATCTATAAAAATAGATGGACTGAATGGATGAAACACATATATCATTGTGGGGCCCACAGAGCACCGACAACTCATTGTGGGGCCCACAGAGAGCACCGACAACCAGCCATTGGCTGTGGCAGGGGAGTAGCAAATCCTTTTCCAAGGAAGACGGATTACTCCGTACGCGGATTTCCTGCTAAAAGCCTTTCAATGGAAGTTCTGCGCTGGGAATCTATGTGGGACCCATCGTGATGTTTGTGGGAAATCCACTCCGTCCATACGTTTTTGAGCTCATTTTAGTACACGAGGAAAAAAATGAACCGGATCCAATACTCAAGTGGGACGATAACGTGAGAATTGAACGTCAACTGTTGAAATATTTGTGGGGCCACTGAAGTTTTGAATCATTTTTTCAGCTTAATCCCAAAGAGGAATGACGTTATGAACGGTATGGATGGCATGTAAACATCACTGTCGACCCCAGGGAGGTGTCAACGGTAGGAATTTCCCTACCCACCTTTTCCTTTAGTGCGGCCCACTTAAATCTTGGATCCTTCTCATTTTTGTTCCCATTCCCTAAAATGATCTCAAAAAACGGATGGACGGGTTAGATTTCTCACAAACATCACCGTTGGCCTCACACAGGTTCCAACTTCATGGGAAAGGCTTTCAAAACAAATCCACGTCCGGGTTCCTCCTAAGCACCTCTTTATAAGAGTTACCATTCGAATGGTGGGCCCACCATTAATATCAACGTCGATGATCTAATCAGGTGAGCCACACCCTCAGAATCAATCCCCTAAAAAATAACTTTGATGGGCCTTGCATGCATGGCCCAAGAATTTTTTTGCCCGACTGCATTTCATGTGTACATTTCGTATCGCATACAAATATATCATTCTAATCCTTGATTAGCAGCCCATTGAATCTGGACCTTTCATTTCTTTGTACACATGTGGGCCACTAGATCAATGGATAAATTAAATTAGGAACATTTAAATGGAAAATATGGATGTTATCGGTTTTTGGGCTAGTCGGGTCTAAATTCGGGTTCGGGCTCGGCAATTCTGTAGTAGGACGGGCCAGGCCCAAACGCGGCCCATTGCTTCATCAGAAGCACGTGAACAAAATGTACACTTTTGAATGACTATAATGGAATAGATCTCACCGTTGATATGGATATCCCCCATGTGGGGATTGTAAGTGTATCTTGAGTATCATTTTGAATCTTGACCGTCTGATTATTGACTCGGAATATGCATCGTCCAAATTTATTTTACTTTAAAAGCACTCATTATCGATCTGGACTATCTAATCATAAGTGAGCCCCACCTTCAGTTTCAAGGGACTCTCGACAATCACTTTGATTGGACATTCTAATCCAACTGATCAATAGGCAGAAAACTGGACGGTCCTGATTGATCATTTACAAAAAAAAAAAAAAAAAAAAAAAAGTTCCATTAGTCGATCAGGACCATCCATCACGGGGGACACTCCTTTGATTGCCAACCATCCATCTGATTGATGGGTAGTAACATTGATTGGTCAGATTGACTACTAAGTTAAAGGGAAATGGTACTATGAGGTCGACCTCATGGGAACTTCCCATGCGGTCAAGCTGTGTGGGCCCCACCATTATGTGTGTCAAACATCAATACCATGCATTTGATGGGTCCCTTTATTTTATGTTATATCCCAAAAATCAGCCGTATATGGAATTCAGGTGGACCATACCATCTAAAACCATTTGAGGATATGCCTAAAACATATAAAATCACTTGGTGGGCAGCGTAAGTTTTTGATGCGACTGAAACTTGGTCTGACCCTTTGCTCAAGTGTGAGACACACAATGGATGGGATGGATTTGTGAACCACATCTCGGTGAGCCCAATAATGATTATGAATGTTTTAATGGGAGGATATCCCCTCTCAACTATTGTATGTGGTGTGGCCCACCCACGTCATGTATTGGCTTGAGGTTTAAGGTTTAAGCTTGTGGCCTACCATGGAATGGTACATCTGACTAATGGGGTAGATGTTCAACACACATCACGGTGGGCCTACACAGCTCGACCTCATGGGAAGCTCCCATGAGGTCGACCTCATAGTACCGTTTTCCTAAGTTAAAATAACTGCATGGAGGGAGTGGATTAGGTGTTACCCGGGTAACAAGTTGGTGGGTGTTGCCCTAACCGTGGGGCCCACCTTGATGTATGTGTTGTGCATCTACACCGTCCATCTATTTTCCAACTCATTTTAGAGCATGGTCCAATAGCTAGACCCCATCCCGTGTGGAGTAAGATTTAAATTATATATGATTGGTAAATTACAAAACCAAGCTCCAAAAACTTTTAAAGACTTCATAGGAACGTTTCCAAATCCAAAACTAGGCTCAAAACCCACTCTACCTGCTATTCATTGTTCTCAAGGTGGCATGGTGGATTAAACAACAATGGTGATTTAAGGCCTGTTGGGAGCGTGGATTTAGAACCCCGGATTTGGAATCCCTAGTTGTGTTTGGCACCCTAGATTCTGAAACCCTGTCATCTAAAAATAGATGTGCATAGTATATTCAAAGGGGCTTGAATTTAATTAATTACCAAATCAACTTCAATATCTCTAATTAGTGTACTTATGTAATGTTTGACACAATGATTATAATAAGCCCATTGAAATATATACTTTGCTCGAAAATGATGAAATTCCAAGTCTCGAATGGGCCACAAGCATAGGATCACATCTTAGTGACCAATCAACAATTTTAAGAGTTGATTCACATGGAAAATGTTTGGATGGCACAAATTATCCTATTAAAGTAATTATAGTGATGTAATTGATAATTTGATTATTTTGGGATATCATCAGGGTCATGTGCTCAATATATTAGTAACTTAGAGACACATGTTACACATGTAACTCTTGGAAGGATTTTAGATGTAATCCGAGCTCTCCCCCCCGGTTGCTATGATTTTAGATGTAATCCGAGCTCCCCCCCGGTTGCGGATTTTAGATGTAATCCGAGCTCCCCCCGGCTGCGGATTTTAGATGTAATCCGAGCCCCCGCCCCCCCCCGGTTGCGGATTTTAGATGTAATCCGAGCTCCCCTGGTTGCGGATTTTAGATGTCATGTGCTCAAGAGTTGACTCAAGAAGCTCCCGTATTTGATGTTTGTAGCGATGGATGGATCGAAACTGCAGAATGATTGAATCATCCCAATTTGAATTCAGATTCTTTCATCTACAGGAGCTTCTTCCATTGTTTGTTTGGTCGGTAGAGAGACGTACGAGTCCAAAAATCCAAGTATTCTTCTTCTTCTTCTTCTTCTTCCAAGAGCTAACGAAGGGGATTGAGAGAGAGACGGAGGAATGTTGTTGACCAACGGTCATGCTGAGTGTTTTGACTTTTTTCAAACATACCCTCTTCATATCGCGGGAAAGTCGTTGGGTAGTTGGAATTCACTGGACGGTGTTTTGCCGCTGCTTGGAAGACGGAAACGGATTCGCTACTCCCCGCCACTAGCCCGATGGCTGGTGGTCGGTGCTCTGTAGGCCCCACCATAATGTATGTGTTTCATCCATTCCGTTAATCCATTTTTACAGATAATTTTAGCTTCCAAAATAAAAAATGAGGGGGATATAAATCTCAGGTGGACCACACCACAGTAAATAAATAGCGATTGGATATCCACCATTAAAATCCTCCTGAGGCCCACTGTATTTTTTATTTGACATCCAATCTGTTGATTAGGTCATACAGGCCTAAATTAATGGAAAAAACAAAGATAAGCTTGATCCGAAACTTTTATGGCCCCCAAAAAGTTTTTAATGGTCGACGCTCATTCAACACCGTTTCCTGTAATGTGGTCCACTTAAGATTTTTATATATCTAATTTTTTTGTCTCATACATAAAATGATCTATAAAAATAGATGGACTGAATGGATGAAACACATATATCATTGTGGGGCCCACAGAGCACCGACAACTCATTGTGGGGCCCACAGAGAGCACCGACAACCAGCCATTGGCTGTGGCAGGGGAGTAGCAAATCCTTTTCCAAGGAAGACGGATTACTCCGTACGCGGATTTCCTGCTAAAAGCCTTTCAATGGAAGTTCTGCGCTGGGAATCTATGTGGGACCCATCGTGATGTTTGTGGGAAATCCACTCCGTCCATACGTTTTTGAGCTCATTTTAGTACACGAGGAAAAAAATGAACCGGATCCAATACTCAAGTGGGACGATAACGTGAGAATTGAACGTCAACTGTTGAAATATTTGTGGGGCCACTGAAGTTTTGAATCATTTTTTCAATTAATCCTAGTAGGAATGACGTTATGAACGGTATGGATGGCATGTAAACATCACTGTCGACCCCAGGGAGGTGTCAACGGTAGGAATTTCCCTACCCACCTTTTCCTTTAGTGCGGCCCACTTAAATCTTGGATCCTTCTCATTTTTGTTCCCATTCCCTAAAATGATCTCAAAAAACGGATGGACGGGTTAGATTTCTCACAAACATCACCGTTGGCCTCACACAGGTTCCAACTTCATGGGAAAGGCTTTCAAAACAAATCCACGTCCGGGTTCCTCCTAAGCACCTCTTTATAAGAGTTACCATTCGAATGGTGGGCCCACCATTAATATCAACGTCGATGATCTAATCAGGTGGGCCACACCCTCAGAATCAATCCCCTAAAAAATAACTTTGATGGGCCTTGCATGCATGGCCCAGTAAATTTTTTTGCCCGACCAGATTTCATGTGTACATTTCTGTATCGTACAAATATATCATTCTAATCCTTGATTAGCAGCCCATTGAATCTGGACCTTTCATTTCTTTGTACACATGTGGGCCACTAGATCAATGGATAAATTAAATTAGGAACATTTAAATGGAAAATATGGATGTTATCGGTTTTTGGGCTAGTCGGGTCTAAATTCGGGTTCGGGCTCGGCAATTCTGTAGTAGGACGGGCCAGGCCCAAACGCGGCCCATTGCTTCATCAGAAGCACGTGAACAAAATGTACACTTTTGAATGACTATAATGGAACAGATCTCACCGTTGATATGGATATCCCCCATGTGGGGATTGTAAGTGTATCTTGAGTATCATTTTGAATCTTGACCGTCTGATTATTGACTCGGAATATGCATCGTCCAAATTTATTTTACTTTAAAAGCACTCATTATCGATCTGGACTATCTAATCATAAGTGAGCCCCACCTTCAGTTTCAAGGGACTCTCGACGATCACTTTGATTGGACATTCTAATCCAACTGATCAATAGGCAGAAAACTGGACGGTCCTGATTGATCATTTACAAAAAAAAAAAAAAAAAAAAAAAAGTTCCATTAGTCGATCAGGACCATCCATCACGGGGGACACTCCTTTGATTGCCAACCATCCATCTGATTGATGGGTAGTAACATTGATTGGTCAGATTGACTATTAAGTTAAAGGGAAATGGTACTATGAGGTCGACCTCATGGGAACTTCCCATGTGGTCAAGCTGTGTGGGCCCCACCATTATGTGTGTCAAACATCAATACCATGCATTTGATGGGTCCCTTTATTTTATGTTATATCCCAAAAATCAGCCGTATATGGAATTCAGGTGGACCATACCATCTAAAACCATTTGAGGATATGCCTAAAACATATAAAATCACTTGGTGGGGCAGCGTAAGTTTTTGATGCGACTGAAACTTGGTCTGACCCTTTGTTCAAGTGTGAGACACACAATGGATGGGATGGATTTGTGAACCACATCTCGGTGAGCCCAATAATGATTATGAATGTTTTAATGGGAGGATATCCCCTCTCAACTATTGTATGTGGTGTGGCCCGCCCACGTCATGTATTGGCTTGAGGTTTAAGGTTTAAGCTTGTGGCCTACCATGGAATGGTACATCTGACTAATGGGGTAGATGTTCAACACACATCACGGTGGGCCCACACAGCTCGACCTCATGGGAAGCTCCCATGAGGTCGACCTCATAGTACCGTTTTCCTAAGTTAAAATAACTGCATGGAGGGAGTGGATTAGGTGTTACCCGGGTAACAAGTTGGTGGGTGTTGCCCTAACCGTGGGGCCCACCTTGATGTATGTGTTGTGCATCTACACCGTCCATCTATTTTTCCAACTCATTTTAGAGCATGGTCCAATAGCTAGACCCCATCCCGTGTGGAGTAAGATTTAAATTATATATGATTGGTAAATTACAAAACCAAGCTCCAAAAACTTTTAAAGACTTCATAGGAACGTTTCCAAATCCAAAACTAGGCTCAAAACCCACTCTACCTGCTATTCATTGTTCTCAAGGTGGCATGGTGGATTAAACAACAATGGTGATTTAAGGCCTGTTTGGGAGCGTGGATTTAGAACCCCTGGATTTGGAATCCCTAGTTGTGTTTGGCACCCTAGATTCTGAAACCCTGTCATCTAAAAATAGATGTGCATAGTATATTCAAAGGGGCTTGAATTTAATTAATTACCAAATCAACTTCAATATCTCTAATTAGTGTACTTATGTAATGTTTGACACAATGATTATAATAAGCCCATTGAAATATATACTTTGCTCGAAAATGATGAAATTCCAAGTCTCGAATGGGCCACAAGCATAGGATCACATCTTAGTGACCAACCAACAATTTTAAGAGTTGATTCACATGGAAAATGTTTGGATGGCACAAATTATCCTATTAAAGTAATTATAGTGATGTAATTGATAATTTGATTATTTTGGGATATCATCAGGGTCATGTGCTCAATATATTAGTAACTTAGAGACACATGTTACACATGTAACTCTTGGAAGGATTTTAGATGTAATCCGAGCTCCCCCCCCCCCGGTTGCGGATTTTAGATGTAATCCGAGCTCCCCCCCCCCGGTTGCGGATTTTAGATGTAATCCGAGCCCCCTTGATTGCGGATTTTAGATGTAATCCGAGCTCCCCCCCCCCGGTTGCGGATTTTAGATGTCATGTGCTCAAGAGTTGACTCGGAAGAAGCTCCTGTATTTGATGTTTGTAGCGATGGATGGATCGAAACTGCAGAATGATTGAATCATCCCAATTTGAATTCAGATTCTTTCATCTACAGGAGCTTCTTCCATTGTTTGTTTGGTCGGTAGAGAGACGTACGAGTCCAAAAATCCAAGTATTCTTCTTCTTCTTCTTCTTCTTCCAAGAGCTAACGAAGGGGATTGAGAGAGAGACGGAGGAATGTTGTTGACCAACGGTCATGCTGAGTGTTTTGACTTTTTTCAAACATACCCTCTTCATATCGCGGGAAAGTCGTTGGGCAGTTGGAATTCACTGGACGGTGTTTTGCCGCTGCTTGGAAGACGGAAACGGATTCGCTACTCCCCTGCCACTAGCCCTAGGTGGCTGGTGGTCGGTGCTCTGTGGGCCCCACCATAATGTATGTGTTTCATCCATTCCGTTAATCCATTTTTACAGATAATTTTAGCTTCCAAAATAAAAAATGAGGGGGATATAAATCTCAGGTGGACCACACCACAGTAAATAAATAGCGATTGGATATCCACCATTAAAATCCTCCTGAGGCCCACTGTATTTTTTATTTGACATCCAATCTGTTGATTAGGTCATACAGGCCTAGATTAATGGAAAAAACAAAGATAAGCTTGATCCGAAACTTTTATGGCCCCCAAAAAGTTTTTAATGGTCGACGCTCATTCAACACCGTTTCCTGTAATGTGGTCCACTTAAGATTTTTATATATCTAATTTTTTTGTCTCATACATAAAATGATCTATAAAAATAGATGGACTGAATGGATGAAACACATATATCATTGTGGGGCCCACAGAGCACCGACAACTCATTGTGGGGCCCACAGAGAGCACCGACAACCAGCCATTGGCTGTGGCAGGGGAGTAGCAAATCCTTTTCCAAGGAAGACGGATTACTCCGTACGCGGATTTCCTGCTAAAAGCCTTTCAATGGAAGTTCTGCGCTGGGAATCTATGTGGGACCCATCGTGATGTTTGTGGGAAATCCACTCCGTCCATACGTTTTTTGAGCTCATTTTAGTACACGAGGAAAAAAATGAACCGGATCCAATACTCAAGTGGGACGATAACGTGAGAATTGAACGTCAACTGTTGAAATATTTGTGGGGCCACTGAAGTTTTGAATCATTTTTTCAGTTAATCCCAGTAGGAATGACGTTATGAACGGTATGGATGGCATGTAAACATCACTGTCGACCCCAGGGAGGTGTCAACGGTAGGAATTTCCCTACCCACCTTTTCCTTTAGTGCGGCCCACTTAAATCTTGGATCCTTCTCATTTTTGTTCCCATTCCCTAAAATGATCTCAAAAAACGGATGGACGGGTTAGATTTCTCACAAACATCACCGTTGGCCTCACACAGGTTCCAACTTCATGGGAAAGGCTTTCAAAACAAATCCACGTCCGGGTTCCTCCTAAGCACCTCTTTATAAGAGTTACCATTCGAATGGTGGGCCCACCATTAATATCAACGTCGATGATCTAATCAGGTGGGCCACACCCTCAGAATCAATCCCCTAAAAAATAACTTTGATGGGCCTTGCATGCATGGCCCAGTAAATTTTTTTGCCCGACCAGATTTCATGTGTACATTTCCTGTATCGTACAAATATATCATTCTAATCCTTGATTAGCAGCCCATTGAATCTGGACCTTTCATTTCTTTGTACACATGTGGGCCACTAGATCAATGGATAAATTAAATTAGGAACATTTAAATGGAAAATATGGATGTTATCGATTTTTGGGCTAGTCGGGTCTAAATTCGGGTTCGGGCTCGGCAATTCTGTAGTAGGACGGGCCAGGCCCAAACGCGGCCCATTGCTTCATCAGAAGCACGTGAACAAAATGTACACTTTTGAATGACTATAATGGAACAGATCTCACCGTTGATATGGATATCCCCCATGTGGGGATTGTAAGTGTATCTTGAGTATCATTTTGAATCTTGACCGTCTGATTATTGACTCGGAATATGCATCGTCCAAATTTATTTTACTTTAAAAGCACTCATTATCGATCTGGACTATCTAATCATAAGTGAGCCCCACCTTCAGTTTCAAGGGACTCTCGACGATCACTTTGATTGGACATTCTAATCCAACTGATCAATAGGCAGAAAACTGGACGGTCCTGATTGATCATTTACAAAAAAAAAAAAAAAAAAAAGTTCCATTAGTCGATCAGGACCATCCATCACGGGGGACACTCCTTTGATTGCCAACCATCCATCTGATTGATGGGTAGTAACATTGATTGGTCAGATTGACTATTAAGTTAAAGGGAAATGGTACTATGAGGTCGACCTCATGGGAACTTCCCATGTGGTCAAGCTGTGTGGGCCCCACCATTATGTGTGTCAAACATCAATACCATGCATTTGATGGGTCCCTTTATTTTATGTTATATCCCAAAAATCAGCCGTATATGGAATTCAGGTGGACCATACCATCTAAAACCATTTGAGGATATGCCTAAAACATATAAAATCACTTGGTGGGGCAGCGTAAGTTTTTGATGCGACTGAAACTTGGTCTGACCCTTTGTTCAAGTGTGAGACACACAATGGATGGGATGGATTTGTGAACCACATCTCGGTGAGCCCAATAATGATTATGAATGTTTTAATGGGAGGATATCCCCTCTCAACTATTGTATGTGGTGTGGCCCGCCCACGTCATGTATTGGCTTGAGGTTTAAGGTTTAAGCTTGTGGCCTACCATGGAATGGTACATCTGACTAATGGGGTAGATGTTCAACACACATCACGGTGGGCCCACACAGCTCGACCTCATGGGAAGCTCCCATGAGGTCGACCTCATAGTACCGTTTTCCTAAGTTAAAATAACTGCATGGAGGGAGTGGATTAGGTGTTACCCGGGTAACAAGTTGGTGGGTGTTGCCCTAACCGTGGGGCCCACCTTGATGTATGTGTTGTGCATCTACACCGTCCATCTATTTTTCCAACTCATTTTAGAGCATGGTCCAATAGCTAGACCCCATCCCGTGTGGAGTAAGATTTAAATTATATATGATTGGTAAATTACAAAACCAAGCTCCAAAAACTTTTAAAGACTTCATAGGAACGTTTCCAAATCCAAAACTAGGCTCAAAACCCACTCTACCTGCTATTCATTGTTCTCAAGGTGGCATGGTGGATTAAACAACAATGGTGATTTAAGGCCTGTTTGGGAGCGTGGATTTAGAACCCCTGGATTTGAAATCCCTAGTTGTGTTTGGCACCCTAGATTCTGAAACCCTGTCATCTAAAAATAGATGTGCATAGTATATTCAAAGGGGCTTGAATTTAATTAATTACCAAATCAACTTCAATATCTCTAATTAGTGTACTTATGTAATGTTTGACACAATGATTATAATAAGCCCATTGAAATATATACTTTGCTCGAAAATGATGAAATTCCAAGTCTCGAATGGGCCACAAGCATAGGATCACATCTTAGTGACCAACCAACAATTTTAAGAGTTGATTCACATGGAAAATGTTTGGATGGCACAAATTATCCTATTAAAGTAATTATAGTGATGTAATTGATAATTTGATTATTTTGGGATATCATCAGGGTCATGTGCTCAATATATTAGTAACTTAGAGACACATGTTACACATGTAACTCTTGGAAGGATTTTAGATGTAATCCGAGCTCCCCCCCCCGGTTGCGGATTTTAGATGTAATCCGAGCCCCCCCCCCGGTTGCGGATTTTAGATGTAATCAGGCCCCCCCCGTTGCGGATTTTAGATGTAATCCGAGCTCCCCCCCCCCCCGGTTGCGGATTTTAGATGTAATCCGAGCTCCCCCCCGGTTGCTTTATGGTGCTAAACATACTAGGGGAATTGAAATTCCCTCAATTCTCCCCAAATCCATGGTGCCAAATGACCTTCTATAGTTCATTGGAAAGCCCGTCAAATTATTTTTTTCAATAAGCTCAAGATCATTTAAATCCAATTAATATCAAGAGAGATACAGCCAATTTACTGAAGTCGAGCTAAAATTTGCAAATAATGAGGATCACACTATTAGATGACTTTGACGCAACTTTTCAACACTCAAATGGCCTCCAAATGAGGTGATTCCAATTCAATTGGAAAACGCCTCCAAATGAGGTGATACCAATTCAATTGGAAAACTAATCAAATTATCTTTCCAAGAACTATAAGTAGAGTTGTACACGAGTCCAGTTAGCTCGAACTTGAATGATACTTGTTTATTAATGTACATAATCAAATGTGGTATGACAATGTTTTTTCAATATGTTCAAAATTACTTGAACAATACTTGTAAGCACTTTGTTCAAACTTATAATGGGAATGCTAACTTGATAGGTGATAGCTTGATAGCCATGTATTTGCTTTCCTTCATAAAGTTGATGTACTTCTCCTCTGGTTGAAAACACCCAGGGCCCTATCGAGTATAGTTAGTTTAGATTTCTATCAAAACAGCATCACTGCATGTGACTCCATTGGTAGAATTATGATCATTGTTATCAACTGTCCTTGATCTTGGAACCCCATTGCTTTGAGCAAGAATTTTTTTCCTAATCATACAAAGCAGACTGGAACCCGATATATATATATATATATATATATATATATATATATATATATATATATATATATATATATATATATATATATATATGGGAAAAGGTACTATACGGTCGAGCGTATAGAACCTCCCCGTAAGGTCGAGCGCTGTCACCACCTAAGCCGTTGGATGGGAGAGAGATCTTCTGCGGTGAAAGATGAAGCCTTATACAAACCGAGTATATACTCGGCCCTATAAACAGGGATTTTGCCCCAATCCTCTGTTGAGATCCCGCTCACGGCACACCTCTCTTCCTCAATCCCTACGGCCGCCGTCCATCTCTCTCTCTCTCTCTCTCTCTCTCTCTCTCTCTCTCTCTCTCTCCAGCCACGCCCGCCCTCACCTACCTCTCTCTCTATCTCTCTCTCTCCCTCTCTCTCTACGGTGAGAAAGTAGCCCTCAAATAACAGTGTGGTGGCAGGGGCGTTGACAGGAGCGGCATTGGTGCTCACTTGCGAGGACGCCTCTCATGAGCAGGTTTTTCATTGCGCCATCACTACAGCAGCGCTCTCAACAGCTGTGAATCTTCTCTTTCGGGGTATTCTAGATCTTACTCATCTTTGTTTAGTCTCCTTTGAAATCTCTCTCTCTATATGGGTTTTGGGTCCTTGGAGAGAAAGGAAGTTCTTCCTTCATATGAGGCATGTGATGTTTGGAACTTTGAACAATCTATCTATCTTTTAAGAACTTTCAATTCCTTCATTTTGACAAGGTTTTGACTAACTAGGCATCTGAGTTTCTTTGGGAGAGGAGATGATCTTCTAGCAAGATTCAGACAGCAGCATATTGTTTTAAATAAGCATCGTATAGTACATATGAGAAAATACTGTTTGCTTAGATTGCTGATGGAATCTGATGCATGTTCTATCTTTTCTTTAAAATTCGTAGTATACTTGCATTATCACTTTCCTTGCTGGTGAAATGTACCTTTTCTGTTCTTAATGAATAGCTACCAATTCGTAATTTGTGCAAGCTTGCTGATTTCCTTGTTTGGAAGTTCTTTGGTCAACTAGATATGAGTTCTAGGCCAGTTCTTCTCATTTTCACTGACGGCCACAACAACACTGGTAAATTATAGTTTTCCTAGTTGCATCATGTAATTTGTACAATTCAATATAATGATCTAAATTGTTCATTGAGTTTAGAACACATTTCAAGGGGTACCATAAAAATAAGACTGATTGGATGATACTAATCTACCTAGATTCAATTTTTTTTTTTCAGCTTATGAAGGCCTCTCTAAACCAGCCCTTTGCATTGCAGATATTGTCTATTTGTTTCAAAATATCTTTTTAAACAGTAGTTTCTCTTATTCTCTTCTCCATTTCCTTCTGCTCTTGATTTGCAGCCATGTCTTTTCGAATGGTAAGATTCTTCCGATCCTTAATTTGCTAGATATTTCCTTGTTGAGAAATTGTGATTCTTTTATATCTAACTTTCTTTTAGTACCTGTATTAGTTTTTTTTTTTTTTTTTTTTTTTTTTTCATGTTTCTGCTGTTGAAATATAATTCGTGTTTATTTTTTTGATGTCATTTATTTTTTTAATGTTCTTGTTTGACTTTTCCTTGTATACTTGTGTTGTCCAAGAAACAAGTAGATTTTGTATCATTTATGGTTTGCTCCTACCTGAACTGAATTTTTTTTTCCACATGAAACTGAAAGTCCTGGATAGGGATCCTGCAGAATTAGGATTAAGCTCTAATCTCGATTTTGATGACCCAATCTGTTGGACCAAGCCCTACTCTTCTCTTTCTCCCATGCTTTTAAAAAAAAAAAAAAATTTTTAAGGCGCTAGCCAGAGGGATTTCATTGATCAACAAAATATACAACCATTCGGGTGGGCCCAACAAAAAGGATTGCAGCCTCACCAATCATGTGACACAAACTAGACAAGAAGGTTAAAATATAACCTTCAAAGAAGAGAAAAACTCTACAAAAACTGAACCGACGAAAAGGAAAAAAGCACCCCAATCACTGACGTCTTAGAGCACCAAGAAGTAAAGCTCCTCTGACTACCTCAGAATCTGGGAACAGTGCGTGTAGATCATATTTGCTTCATATTTCAGAATGCATGATTCTTCAGTTTCTCATGCCTGTAATGGTTTAATTTTCAGGTGCTCTTAACATCTTCAGATGCTATTCTGGTCAATCTAACACCCGCCCTTGTTGCGGAGGCAAATATGTTACATGAAAGGTTCGCTCATCAATATCATACCTGCACACTTCTTGGCATGTACCCCAGAAACCACGGGGTGAGTCTTCTAGACGGGTGATGCTGTTGGATCAAGCCTTGATAGACCTGCAAGAGGCATCTCCTCATGCAGAACTGCAGGAGGTTGTCTCCCAATGACTTAGAATGCTCTACATTTGCATCAACCTCTTTGGGATCTGAATGTGGGATGGGTTTGTGGTGCATGAAATGTAATGGGCGGCTAATTTTGTTGTGTTAGCTGTTGTTGGTCTCTTGTGCCAGTGTTGTAACTCAATTGTCATATTTGATAGGTGAGGCCTGGATTTTTATTTATTTAAGCCCCGCCCAAATGAATGTGTATATTTTTCAATTAATAAAATTTCAGGTGATGTGATAAATTCAATGGTATGATCTTTTCATCTATTCTACAATGGTCACTACAGGTGTTGTGCAATTATGGTCTTATCAGGCTCACTTTCCATTTTGCTTAACTTATTAGTTCCCTAGTTCGTTCATGCCTCGTACATTTTGAAAATGGAACCACCCTGCAAAATCGTCGCTTTGGTGCAGAATGGTGTGATGGATCTGGGACATTCAATCAGGGGGCCACCTAATTCGACTTCATCACCATTATCCTATCATTTCTCCCAGCAATTACAGCAGCTCCTAATTAATGAGCCATTAACCCAATAATCATGCCACTTGAAGTCCACGACTATCGAATCAATTGCACATTTTCAGAGAGATATTTTAGAGCAGGGATTCAGGAAGCAGTTTACGGATAGAAACTACTTCCTGAATCCCTAGTAGCCTGTCAGTTTATAGATAGAAACTGCTTCCTGAATCCCTATTAACCAAATAATCATGCCGCTTGAAGTCCATCCACTATTAGCCTGTCAGTTTGGATTGATTCACATGTTTTCCAATCTCATGAGCTTTATGGTCAAAAAAAATAATTAAACGATACAATATTTACATTAATAAAAGCATATTTAACCATTCTGATAGATTTTCAACCTCCTTTTTAAGGCCATCCCTTCAAGAAATGAGATAGACTAATGTAGCTACATACTGGGGTGAAAGTTTCTTTCCACGTGGACAATTTTTCTTCCCCAAACCTTCCCCCCACCGCCAAATAGAAAAGAAAAGGGAAAAGCCAAAAGACAAAAAAAAAAACCGTATTATTTGAAAAGAAAGGAAATAAGAAATAAAAGAATTCTGATAGATTTTCAACCTCCTTTTTAAGGCCATCCCTTCAAGAAATGAGATAGACTAATGTAGCTACATACTGGGGTGAAAGTTTCTTTCCACGTGGACAATTTTTCTTCCCCAAACCTTCCCCCCACCGCCAAATAGAAAAGAAAAGGGAAAAGCCAAAAGACAAAAAAAAAAACCGTATTATTTGAAAAGAAAGGAAATAAGAAATAAAAGAAATAAGAAAAAAAAAAAAAAAAAGAACGAGGATTTGGATGCAGAATTGAATTGGAATTTGAAGGTGAGGATTTGGATGCAGAATTGAATTGGAATTTGAAGGTTCACTTTAATAAAAGCCACGGTTTCCAAATTATACTGATGTTACCTGGTGTCATCATGAGAAAGGAATTGAAATACATGACTAAGGAAAATTGGAAACCACAACTACACCAACCACTACACAAAAAAAAAAAACAGAGAAAAGGTCAAAAACTACGGATAATAGCCGTAGCTAAGAGAAAATAATACGGCTCTGTCTGCAGCAAGACTCTAGCCATTCATCATTCGAATACAATCAATCATTCATTTTAATTCATTCATAAAAGCACATTGCCAACAAAATAGTTGCGTCTATTTAAAGTTTTATCTAATGATTAATGAAGAAATACATTATCAAGATTTGAATTCTTCATTTTCACACTACTCATGCACCCTCTCTCCTTCATATGCCACCATCAAAACGAAACCATTATCTTCATCAATAACACATCTTAAGTTGCAGCTCGCGCAAGCTTGATCGTGGCGGGGAAAACAATGGTTCACCAACAAGGACAGCGACCATCTTCCTCTTTAAGTAGCTTCTCTGTATTTGCATGAATAAATTGCAATCCACAGAGTACTTCAACCATCTTCATTACAAATTATAGAATGCAAGGATGATCAAACAACAATTTTAAGAAAATTACATCCCAAACAGTTATGACTATGAATGGGAAAAGCTCTCCTACTCTTTGGAAGATTATAGCCATCCAACCTTTGGACTTTTCCAATTGAATGATGATAACCCCTCCAGGTAAGGAATTGAATTTTACATTTATTGGCAAATCTCAATGTGTTAAGAACACATTCACAACCCCTCCATCAAATGCAGCAACTTCACGAAAACCTGCAGCCAGGAAATCAGCCCCATCCAAATCTTACATCCATGCTGTCCATTTGGATACACCCACCCAGCTGGGTAATGTTTATGGATTATATTATGATTTGGTGTTGGTTATCTTACTAACCAAAACAAACAGCCCTCGCCTATCATCTATTTCCACATCACAGGGCCTTGCCTAAAATCTTGAACAAAGGCAATCGCCAATCAAACTGCACCTAATGAAGCTCCTTACCAAGCTAAAAGACCGTAGCATCAATAGTAGCGCCAGTAGATGCCTTCGACACAACCCAATAAATAATAATTCCAGCAAAATCCTTACACATTCAACCCATTTACATAAATAATCCACATTCAAAAAATTCACATTCATTCCAAATTTGACCCATATGAAAAAAAAAAAAAAAAACAAAGGAAAAGAAGAAAAGATTCACATTCTTCCAAATTTATTCCATATCATAAATAATTCACATTCTTCCACATCCACATTTAATCTATATCATAAACAATCCACATCCTTCCACATTTAATCCATATCATAAACCATCCACATTCAATCCATATACACAAAATTCACATCCATTCCAGATTTGACCTATATGAACAAAATGTAATAAAAAGAAAAGAAAAGAAGTTATCATATGCCACCCCAAGTTACCAAGGGAAACAAAGAAATCATGATTGATTTGCTTGTTCTTCTTTTTTTAAGAAAGATGGGATCACACCACTTGTATCTTTGTTCAATCTGCCAAAAACTGTACAATGATTCGGGTGGGCACCAAAAAAAAGAAATGGGCCTCACCTATCGTATAATATAACCTTTTCTCTTTTATAAAACTATGCGGGTGGACTCGACTAGCAGATCATTATCTTCAATACCCTCTACTGAATACTAAGCAGGGGACCGCAAACTCTCTCTTCCCCAAATGTGGAATAAACAATTCTGCAAAATTACATGATAGGAAACAATGAGTATAACAGGTACACCTTATGGATAACATAAAAAAAAAAAAAAAAAAAAGAATTCACCCCCATACAAACAGGCCATAATACTGCAGTTTCACAACAAGACATGTAGGAGCTTAGTCAGCTTCTAATGCTTAAGATTGCAGAATCTAGGAAGCCATTCTAATAAATCCTGTGCTCTTGACAGAAACTTCACACATTACAGGACAAAGCAAGAAAAAAAAAATGCATATTAGAAAATCTTAAGTTTTAACAATTTCTCTTTTTTCTTTTTGAAAGATTTGACATGTGCCTATGTTTGCAATCTTTCAATTTGAATGTGCATCCAAACACAGCCTATGTTTGCAATCTTTCAATCTCGATCATCAGACCAAGTTCAAAAGGTTGAATTATAGAACAGATCCAATGCAGTTGTGAGTGCAACTAGTACAAAAACTGTATCTCAATTGCCTTTACCTATTGCTGCCACATTGTAATGAAAATCGCATGAAAACTTGATCAACCAAATATCACATTCTGGCACAGGGTATTTCTGAAGAATGTCAACAATGCAAATAACATAAACATTGTTAAAGATGTGGAAAGATAAATGACTCACACATACAAACATGATAAATACCCGAGTCTGCATAAACAACAAGCTGGTGCAAGCTCCTCCAACGATTCTTCAATCTATAACCAAGGAAAAACAAAAATTCATTTATAATGATGAATCAAGTTGTTATTTTAGGGTGATATTACCATGGAGGACAAGTCCATTGATGAGATTGTTGTAGTACTACAGGCCTTTTGGGCTGATAACTCAGGCCTTTTAGGGTGATATTAACAAGGAAGTTTCAGTGATGCATCTAGGAAATTGATAACTCAGTTCACATACAGGTGCAACTCACCATTTAATGATCCGACCATTCTCTATGAGGAAAGAATCCTAGCAGTTTGGGAAGAATATTATTAAAGATAGAAGAGTTAAGGCTATCTATTTATTATTTTTTGAAAAGGGAAAAACCAGATTAAGTCACATGATTGGTGAGGCTGCCATCCTTTTTGTTGGGCCCACCCGAATGGTTCTATATTTTGTTGATCAATGAAATCCCTCTGGCTAGCGCCTTAAAAAATTTATTTAAAAAAAAAAAAAAGCATGGGAGAAAGAGAAGAGTAGGGCTTGGTCCAACAGATTGGGTCATCAAAATCGAGATTAGAGCTTAATCCTAATTCTGCAGGATCCCTATCCAGGACTTTCAGTTTCATGTGGAAAAAAAAATTCAGTTCAGGTAGGAGCAAACCATAAATGATACAAAATCTACTTGTTTCTTGGACAACACAAGTATACAAGGAAAAGTCAAACAAGAACATTAAAAAAATAAAGGACATCAAAAAAATAAACACGAATTATATTTCAACTGCAGAAACATGAAAAAAAAAAAAAAAAAAAAAAAACTAATACAGATACTAAAAGAAAGTCAGATATAAAAGAATCACAATTTCTCAACAAGGAAATATCTAGCAAATTAAGGATCGGAAGAATCTTACCATTCGGAAAGACATGGCTGCAAATCTAGAGCAAAAGGAAATGGAGAAGAGAATAAGAGAAACTATTGTTTAAAAAGATATTTTGATACAAATAGACAATATCTGCAATGCAAAGGGCTAGTTTAGAGAGGCCTTCATAAGCTAAAAAAAAAAAAATTGAATCTAGGTGGATTAGTATCATCCAATCAGTCTTATTTTTATGGTACCCCTTGAAATGTGTTCTAAACTCAATGAACAATTTAGATCATTATATTGAATTGTACAAATTACATGATGCAACTAGGAAAACTATAATTTACCAGTGTTGTTGTGGCCGTCAGTGAAAATGAGAAGAACTGGCCTAGAACTCATATCTAGTTGACCAAAGAACTTCCAAACAAGGAAATCAGCAAGCTTGCACAAATTACGAATTGGTAGCTATTCATTAAGAACAGAAAAGGTACATTTCACCAGCAAGGAAAGTGATAATGCAAGTATACTACGAATTTTAAAGAAAAGATAGAACATGCATCAGATTCCATCAGCAATCTAAGCAAACAGTATTTTCTCATATGTACTATACGATGCTTATTTAAAACAATATGCTGCTGTCTGAATCTTGCTAGAAGATCATCTCCTCTCCCAAAGAAACTCAGATGCCTAGTTAGTCAAAACCTTGTCAAAATGAAGGAATTGAAAGTTCTTAAAAGATAGATAGATTGTTCAAAGTTCCAAACATCACATGCCTCATATGAAGGAAGAACTTCCTTTCTCTCCAAGGACCCAAAACCCATATAGAGAGAGAGATTTCAAAGGAGACTAAACAAAGATGAGTAAGATCTAGAATACCCCGAAAGAAGATTCACAGCTGTTGAGAGCGCTGCTCTAGTGATGGCGCAATGAATAACCTGCTCATGAGAGGCGTCCTCGCAAGTGAGCACCAATGCCGCTCCTGTCAATGCCCCTGCCACCACACTGTTATTTGAGGGCTACTTTCTCACCGTAGAGAGAGAGGGAGAGAGAGATAGAGAGAGAGGTAGGTGAGGGCGGGCGTGGCTGGAGAGAGAGAGAGAGAGAGAGAGAGAGAGAGAGAGAGAGAGAGAGAGATGGACGGCGGCCGTAGGGATTGAGGAAGAGAGGTGTGCTGTGAGCGGGATCTCAACAGAGGATTGGGGCAAAATCCCTGTTTATAGGGCCGAGTATATACTCGGTTAGTATAAGGCTTCATCTTTCACCGCAGAAGATCTCTCTCCCATCCAACGGCTTAGGTGGTGACAGCGCTCGACCTTACGGGGAGGTTCTATACGCTCGACCGTATAGTACCTTTTCCCTATATATATATATATATATATATATCATACAATGCTTTTAAAAATAGAGCTTATAAATATAAAGTAGGAAATTTCTAAGAGAAAAATAAGACTAAATAGAAATAACAAGAACGAATTTTCTAAATAAAGCAAGGATGTATAAGAGAGTGCCACATGAGGAGGATATGTCAATGCTAATTTCAAAATGGGTCTTAAACTAACATAAGATTAGTTGATGTAAGAGAGAGTTGAATGTGGTAGAACCATCTGTTCATAATACAGCGGATTCACCATTTAAACCATCCATCTAGTTACAGTTGGTGTGGACAGAATTATCTAAAATACACAAATCAAATGATCCTATCAATATGATTGGTAAACTTCAAAGGTGATGATAGCATATCAAATTACACTTAAAGGTCAACTATTTAGTCAGCTAAAAATGAAAGCTATCACATATAGAATTTTCTAATATGTCTGGTTTTCGAAACATAACCCATCCAAGATGGGCCCAATAGATGAATAGATGGGATCATATGCAACGTGTCCATGTTTAAAGCAAAGATATGGATCTTCTTCAGCGTACCATACTTAGAAATTTGCAATGAATAGATGACTTTGATTTTTATTTTATTTTTTGTTTTACTGAACCTCAACAGATGGTAAAGAAAACATTTAATGATTCAATTTCAACCCCCAACTCCATCGTCGTAAGTAAAAGATTCTGGATCATTTAGATTCTGGGAACATCTAAGTGGACCCCAGCAGCAATACAGGACAATGTCCATGACTTGCGAAGCAACCACAATAAATTCACTAGCTAGGAATGAAACCCTCCCGTGCTTTTTTCCGGTCCATTTATTCACCAAAAATAACTTATATTGCACCATGGTTAAGTGATCCAATGATCAAAATTGTACAGTTTGGTGAATATCATGAATTCCCTATATAGTGATAATAATAACAACTATTGGATAATCCCAACCGTTTTTTCTTGGAATTTGTCATGAACCTTGAAATTTTCTTCTACAGTGATCTTCATTTAACTAACATATCCATAGTTAGAATTATTTATATAATAAAATTGTTTTACTATCCTTTTCAAGGATAGCTCCAGTGGTTTCAATCATCAGACAACCCTGAGAATCAAGTATCCTATATGACCTCTGACTTCAATAGATCCACAATAACAAAGTTTTGATGAGGACTGCAATGGGCCTATGAGACAACTTTTGATATACATGAAGGTTTTATTTGGCAAGTTGGTAGCTTGTAGTATAGCTAATACATCTAAAATAAGAATGAATCCCTTAAAAGCAAACACATATCAAGTTTTCCAACCCAAATGTGCCATTCTACCATCTGGTAGAGCGTGAATCTGGGCTACGTTAAGTGGGTCTCATGAAAATTCAAATTTGAATTACTTGTAGTGCCACGTGCAATTTCTAAGTAATTTATAAGTGCCTGTGAATCATCCATCATGCACTAGGTATCAAAAAATTTCTCAAAATTTTCAGATGACCTAAAAGACCTGAAGCAATATTAATTCGAGGGAAAAGGGACATCAGAGTACCCTGTCAGCACGACAATACAACATAATAAAGAGCCTCAACAAAGCTTCAGAAGCCTAATGTCAGTGTTAGAATTTTGAGGACGGCCCCAAGACCGACATTGAGAGATGCCATTTGAGAGGTCTATGTACTTTCCCCTCTTTCTCTAAGAGCAGACATTTTGAAGGAAAGAAAACAAAAATCCTCAAACAAGACAAGAAGACTTTTCAGCTTGTTTTAATATTGCTTAATAGTTATATAACTTTATTAGCTAAAGAATTAATAATAATTTTTCATTTTACATTTAATTATATATAAGTTTATTATTCTCAATTATATAAAAGCACCATAATGAATGCACACTTTCATCACTGCTCACATGTACAAAATACCTTTTTTTTTTTTCTTTTTCTTTTTTTTTTCAACACAATAACAATCTATCTTTTATCTCAATGCAATTCTAGTTAATCTAGAGAGAATACCATCATTGTCAACTAATGGCAACAATAATGACTACCACTAACTTACAAAAAAGATGGCTGAATCAACCAGCCATTTCAACATCAGGGGCCATGATCAGCTTCTCTTCAGATGCATATCCTTCAGTAGGTGAGGGGTCCCCAAACTTCATTTCCATCCCTACGAATGGACCCCTCATTTGAGGGGCATTTGAATCAACGTCCATGGCTGCAGCCCTGGGAGGGGAAGAGGGTTGTACCTCCACATCTGGATAAGCAGCTTTAAACCTTGCTCGTAGCCCTTCATCGACTAACCTCACGCCATTCAGCTGATTACCAAGTGACATCCACCCAGCATGCGTGTTGTGCATTCGAGCAAACAATTCCAGCTTCCTTGTCCTTGGACTTATCCTCTCCAGCATTGGATACATCTCATCTGGTTTACGGCTCGTCTCTCGGACCTCCGCAACAATGACATCAGTATCGATGTTCCTGTTCACCTCTGGATTCCCCTTTATTCCAACAAGGCAATGCTCTTTACTGTGGTTCAGCCAATGGCCTGTGCGTCCCGTTCTAATAATTCGTTGAAGTTGATTGGTCTTCACCCAAATGAGCTCCTCGATGCGTTTGTATCCCCAAAATTCTAAACACTCACGCCCCAGTTCCATTGCACGTCCAGTGACCCAAAGAAAAATCAGTCCATCAGTCTGCAATGCCGGAACGTTAAGATTCCGCATTTCATCATCAGCCATTGTACCATATGGCAATTCCATATGAATATCCCATGGCGGATCTGCCATGATAACTCCAAATTGCCCTAAAATGTCCATTCTAAATGTGCGAATATCGCAGTTAATCCATTGAGCCTCACCAAGCTCCACTTCTGAACAGTATTCAGCACGCCGAGACTTTATTGGTTTTGGTGGGGGTGTAGCCCCCATCACAGACACATCTAGGGTTGGATCAAGCTCGTAGTGAACATACTTGCAAGTCTTCATGTGACGACAAGTATCCAGAAATGAGCAGTCACCTAGACTGATATCAGTGTGTACAGCAATTATGCGTCGAAAATGAACCTTATCACATGCAGTGTACGAAACACTCTGACGCCGGCAATCTTCCTTTGTTAAATTCAGGCAATACTCCTTCAGCTGAGAACCACCTTTGGTCTTGAACTTGGCAGCAACTGCAGTTTCTTTGGCAGTGGGGCGGTGGATAAGATCATGGAGCTCCTCTCCTGTCTTTGACTGCTGCAGTTCTCTGAATGTCTTCTTATTCAGCAATGCCTCAACATCCTTCATGTCATCCTCTTCAGTGCTTGCCTTCAAAGCCGTTGAGTTTGGACCGACCATTGTTGTAGGTCCCAAAGGTGGTCTATGGAGAGGAGCAATCAATCTTGGAATTCCCATCAAGCCTGTAACCCTCTGCCCGCCTCTCGGGCCCATCAGTGTTGGAGATCCCGGAAACATTGGCGGCATTCCCGACATATGATGATCAGGACCAAGCCACATTTCCTGGGATAGCCTCGGCATTGCTCCTCCCATCCCGAAAACACCTCCATTTACATCAATCCCAGCTGTTGGTGCCACCTGAGGCGGAACCGGATTTTCATCACTCAAACTCCCTTCTGGTGGCTGCTGAGAGCTCTCCGGCAGCTCCTTCACCAGCCGATTCCGATCAATCCCCAAAACCATAACCATAGACTTACCACTCACTCCAAAATCCTCCAACTCAACCCCTCCACTCCCCTCTGCGATAGCTCTCAGCGCAATCTCAACAGCCGAGATAGGACCGGCCTCCCCACCAAGCTCAAATAGCGCCGCCTTCTCAGCCGGCGTGGCCGATGGATCCCCCTCCAGCTTCCTGAGCACCGCGGCCGAGTCGACTGCCGTGAATGGGACGCGCTCCAGCAGGCAGACGGCGACCATGGATCGGACGACAGACAACGGATCCGCATCTCCATCATCATCCAATGGCTTCTTATCACCGTCGGAACGGCGGGGTTGCTGAGGTGGATCGGACGAGGGTTTCGCAGCAAGGTACTGGAGTTTTGGATCGCGGCGAGGGGTGAAAGTTCGGTTTTCGGAGGCATTTATAAGGATGGGGTTAGGGTTAGGGTTTGGAGTATAGGATCGGCCGTTGAAGGAAGAGATGAGCTGGAGGGAGAGATCGAGGGAGGAGACGAGGTTGGGGACGAGGGATTGGAGTGAGGAGATGAGGTGCTGCTGGTGGAGCCGTCGATTCTCGATCCGGTCCTGGATCTGCTGACGCGTGTCCTTGAGGGAGAGGAGATCGTCCTGAAGCTGCTGCCGCATCAGTTTCAGAGAGTCCTTCCCATCGTTCCCGTCTGGCTGAGATGACTCCGTCTTCGGATTCATCGCAATCGAATATGAGGCTTTAGGGGTTTTTCGGAGGCTCATATACACTTTTGTTTTCAAGTTGAGTCGAGAGCGGATCGGCTGTGTCCGGGGCTATCATGTTGGGCCACTGCGATCTTTGTGAGAAATCCAACCCGTCTATCCGTTTTTCGATCTCATTTTAGGATGTCAGACCAAAAATAATGTGGATCCAAAACTCAAATTGGCCACACTAGGGTAAACAATGGAGATTTAATGACTACCGTTGAAATATTTATATGGCCACATATGTCTTGTATCTAAGTTTCCAGTGTTTTCACTTCATCCAAGCGAAAATGACATTATAAACGGTTTCGATGGCATATAAACATCAAGGTGGAGCTAGGAAGGTTTCAACGGTGGGAATTCCTTTCTCACTGTTTCATATTGTATGGCCCAGTTGAGTTTTGTATACTGCTCGTTTTTTCATTGCATGTTCGAAAAACGGATGAACGGGTTGGATTTCTCATAAACATCGCGGTGGACCCACCTTCCATCACGGTCAAGGAACTTCCACCGAAAGGCTTTAGCAGGAATTCGCGTTCGCCAAATCCGGAGCGGATTAGGTGAGATTCCTTATCCACCGACGTGGTTGGGACCATTACTGTAGGGCTCACATTGATGTGTGAAACTTAAATCTACACCGTCCAACCATTTGGAATTTCAATTTAAACCCTTTATCTCAAAAATAAAGATGATATAAATTTTATGCGGACCACACCATAGGAAAAAGCAGTGGCACTGATAAATTTTTAATGGTCAATCCCCATTGTTTCATGTAATATGGTCCATCTTGGATTAGGAACTGCTTCAAGTTTTTTGGATAATGACCTAAAATCAGCTTTAAATATGAATGAACGGTGTGGATTTAGTCACATACATCACAGTGGGCCATACAGTAAGGAGTCCCACCTACCTTGGTGATCCGGAGTCTAACCAAATCCGTTCGGGCATTGTGTTTGTGTACAACTGCTGGTAGTGGGGAACGGATTGGCTACTACCCTGTCACCAGCCAATGGCCGGTGGTCGGTGCTCTGTCGGCCTCACCATGATGTATGTTTTTCATCCATGACGTCCATCTATTTTTTTAATTATTTTATGGTATGAGATAAAAAATGAGATATATCCCAATGTCAAGTGGACCACATTACAAGAAACAGTGTTGAATGAATGTCGACCATTAAAATTTTTTAGGCTATAAAAGTTTTGGATCAAGCTGAACTTTGTTTTTTCCCTTCATCTGGGTCTGTATGACCTAATAAATAGATTGTATGTCAAATAAACAGTACAGTGGGCCTTAGGATGATTTTAATGGTGGATCTCCAATCACTATTTTTTTCCTGTGGTGTGGTCCACTTTAAATTTATATCCCTCTAACTTTTGTGGTAAAGTCCTAAAATGATCTTTAAAAATGGATGAACAGAATGGATGAAACACATACATCATGGTGGGGCCCACAGAGAACTGAACACCAGCCACGGGGCTGGTGGCAGGGGGAGTAGCCAACTCGTTTCCGGTTGCATCTACCTAGAGGTGAACATGCATGTCAAAGGGCTCTTGGGTCTACTTTTTTCGTGTCATTTTAGAGAACATTAAAAAAAAAAAAAAACTAAAGCTCAAGTGAGCTACGCTACAAAAACAATTGAAACGATGTGCTTACTATTGAAAACTTCTAGGGCCACAAAGGCTCTGATCAGCTGATTTATGTATTTTCACTCCATCCAAGTTTGTATGAATTTATGAAGATATTAGACAGTGGTAAATAGCCAATAGTGTTAATATGAAACCACTATCGTCTGGCTGATGACTCGACGTTTTCAGAGAGTCCTTGTCGTCCCTGTGTGGATGAGATGACTCCATCTTCACATTCATCCCAGCCAGAATATGAGGTTTTGGGGTTTTCTGGACGCTTGTATACGACTTTTTTTTCAAGTTGAGTGGAGAGCTGATTGGCTGCCTCCGAGGTTATCATGTTGGGCCCACCACAATCTTTATGAGAAATCCAAACTATTTACCCGATTTTGAGCTTAGTTTAGGACATTCTACCAAAAATAATATAGATCCAAAAATCAAATGGGCCACATGAAAGTAAACGGTGGGGATTTAGTGACTAACATTGAAATATTTACAAGGCAACATGTTTCGTATTGGTCTAAGTTTTCAATGTTTTCACTTCATTTCAGTGAAAATGAGATTATAAACACTTTGAAATTCAGTACACTGCTTGGTTTTCGGTCCCCAATTACTGGAAGGGACTGCATCCTGCACCGGGCCCTGCTCAACCTACAAGATCTTTCAGATATATCTGTTACACTAGCATCAAACATAGTGGCAGTGCTGATCACAATAATACTGGGAGATAGATCGATACATGTTTGTACATGATTTTCCATCTCGCAACTATTCTTTCCATATCTTAGCATCCCAGCGATGCATTTGAGTTTGCAGCCGGGTGTGACTAGAGCTGTTCGAAGTAGGCACCCGGAATTATTCATCCACACTTTTCATCAATGTGCATCGATTTCAAATTCTAATTGAATCCTGTAATTAGAGCACACAGTTATCAATGACTGTATTAAAATCTGGTACATGAGGGAATACCGGAACCCAGCCATTAGTTAGACCCCTGATTCAACGACCTGGTTGCGACCCTGACTATAGGACTCACAGTGATGAATGCACCTTAAATCTACACAATCCAACCATTTTGAATGTTCATTTAAGCCCTTAACTCAAAAATAAAGCTGACATAAAATTTAGGAGGAACACACCATAGAAAACAGCCGTGGCCCACAAGAAATTTTTAACGGTCAATACCCATTGTTTCATGTACTATAGTCCATCTAGGACTAGGAACTGCTTCAAATTTTTTTGAATCATTCACTAAAACGAGCTTTAAATATGAATGAACAGTATGGGTGTAGTCACATACATCATAGTGGGCCCCACAGTCAGGGTCGCACCCACCTCGGTGAATCTGGGGTCTCACCAAATCCGTGCGGGGATCGTGTACAACTCCCAGTGGCATTAGTTAGGTATGGACGATCTTTTAGAAAATACCTTACATAATCTATGAGTATGATAAAATCAAGTTTATAACAGAGACAAATTAAATTTTACCTGTGCTTTAGTTTTTTAGTTTATTCCAATATCTTAATTCTTATAAATCCTGAAATACAAAGAATCAAAGTAAAGGATAAAAATTAACTCATATTTATAATTTTATATAAGTAACAATGAAAAAATAATAATCCAATAGAATTTCATTTTGAAAAAAAAAAAAACCCCCCAACAATAGATTTAAGAATAATGTAAATAAAATATTTTAAGACTAATTAAAGAATATTGAAAAATAATTAATTACCAATATAAAAATTTTAAATTTACCCATTATTTCTCTTTCACAATTGTAAGTGTAACTTGAAATTCTTTATAAGCAATTTTTAAAGCTTGATAACTCACAAACTTTGGATGACTTTGTTAATTACAATCACACAATTTATGTGGGTCATTCCTTCAAAATCAATGTAATATTAGTCCAGCTCCTTGCACATCAATGTCCCAACAAGCATGACCATCGCATGATGAATTTTATTGGTTTTAGTTGTGATCATATAATGTTTCATTCGAACAAGCTGTCTTTCCTATTGATATGAGGTGCAAAGGTAAACATATCATTTTTTATGACTTCCACTTCTCGATCACAACGCTGACCGAGAACAAGAAGCGGTCATCATCCAATGCCCCTCATCTTTGGCCAATAGTACCTTGCTTCGAGGAGGGCCAATGTGTGACCCATTGGTCAAAGGAAATGGGAGGTCCAGATTCCAGGACATGGCCCACTGAATGATGTATGATATTTTGATTTTAAGGTGAACATGATGGAGTGTATTGTCAACAAATGTCTTAAATTTGTAATTCAGCGGTATGTAGATGACAAGTTCGATGTCATCGAAGTCGGCTCAAGATTTTCCAGAATAAATTGATTTGGCTATTAGACACTTTGGTGCACTTTTCGATGTCATCGAAGACCGTTCGATGTCATCAAATGTTATTCGATGTCATCGAAGGCATGGTCAATGTCATCAGTGTCACGCCCCAACTCGGAAACTAGGCTCACAAAATTTTCGGTCGCCGAATTCGGCGCCGACAGCCTCCGTAGCACCTCATTCTCGGCTCATAGGACACATATACCAGGTTCCGATCCTGTGATCCTACAAAGAGGATTTTTAACGCACATTTATCTCATAAGAAGTATAACCATAAGCATAACCCACAAACAACAACCAACAACATCATCACAAATCCACTATGATAAAAAACTTTAAGTACAATGCACAAGGAAAATACAATATCGATAATCAAAAGCTCCAGAAGATAGCTGCACACTCCAATCTCAATTCTGCTGCAGCGTCCTTGCGTCACCTGCACACAACGATCATGCATAAGCTTATAGAAAGCTTAGAGGGTGGTGTAAGTGTGTGTGTGTGTGTGTGTGTGTGTGTGTGTGTGTGTGTGTGTGTAAGGTATAAATGTGAAGAATGCAATATCAGAGTAATGCAGAATGATACTGATAAATCCATGAATGCTAGTAGCCATACCAAGGCTATGCGATGCAAGGCCTACATGGCCAATGACATATGCGAGATGCAACATCAAGCATATCAATCCTCATCTGAATCCACGTATCAATATAACTCATCTCTGGAATATCACAGGAGTCTAGTACACTCTACACCAGATCACCGCCCACTGGACACGCAACCATACAAGTGGAAGAGACTTCACTATCCGCCTGGCAAGTAGTCGGTCAATATCTACCCGACACGTCGATAGCGGACCTATTTATGAGTTCGTCAAACTCAGCCTAGCTATACCCCCTACCCTCGAGCAGATAAGGTCACACCCCCTTCCAACCTATTACGACACAGTGGAAGACGTGGCCTAACGGTATACGGCCCTCATGCGCTCATGTTTCCAATCGGTCTCGATGTTGGAGCAACCTCTTGGTACCATAAGGGTTTAGGAACTTTCACCCAAGGACACCCTTGCACCTCATTGCTAGAACCAAAAATATTTTCGGTATCCAATCCTACCATCCACGATATGCCTGTGGAGGCCACAACCCTAATGTCCCTAGGGCGTACAGTGATCATATCACACAATGCAAGATGAGTGAGTCACACTACCTAGTCATACATCAATCTTGCACATATCGCGCGCTCATATGGGGCAACTTCGTCTCTCAGGGAGTCCCGTAAACAATCCGCCCAATGACATATGTTATGATCAGTCACCCCTCATAACAAGCATGCAAATGATGTGCATGAGCATGTATCATGGAGTTATACTAAGCATATTCTACGGTGATGTTGTACTCTCCTTATATCAAGGATGGGCCTAGAGGGCCTACTCCTATCGAGAATGGGCTCAAGAACAAGGAGTGGGCTTCAAGATTTGGATAATATTACTAGCATCAATGGGGGCCCAATGGTTTGAGGTTAGCCCAACAAAGTGAGATGGGTCATACTAATAACAGGAGGGGCCTAATGATTTGGATTAGCCCACTAAGAAGAGATACGAATGAGCTTAACAACGGGCCCTAGGGAGGATTACAATGTGGACATTTAATCATTGTGGACATTTAACCACCGTTGCTCCCTAGAGAGCGGCCTATTAAGAAGTCTAATATACAATGGGGCTCATGGCCCGAATACTACTTAGGAACAAGAGTGGGCATCACACATAACATTTCATACATCATGGTAGGCCTCAAGAAACAGCCCATGGCCCACATACATTAAGATGAGCTATATATATGGGCATCCCATGGCTCAGAAATATCATGGCCAAGTGAAACATACACTATGGTGGGATCACACATCACAATTGGGCCTCATCACGTAGGCCTCATATGCACCACAATGAGCCTCATCACAAGGGCCTCATACACATCACAATGGGCCTCACACAAGAGCCTCATGTACATCACAATGGACCTCACACAAGGGCCTCATACACATCACAATGGGTCTCACACAAGGGCCTCATGCAAGGGCCTCACATACATCACATTGGGCCTCATACAAGGGCTTCACACACAACACATTGGGCCTTATATACATCACAATGGGCGTTACAAGGGACGGCCCACTGATGGACGGCCTGGGTAAAATATACATCACCGTGGGTCCCATTGGATGTGGGCCATCCAGAAGAATGGGTCAGTTGCTGGGCCCCCCTCCCACAAACATCACAGTGGGGCCTAGAAGATTTTAATGGTGGGCGTTTAATTACTGTTGTCCAGCAGCGTTCCGATTGCTGCTGGACGGTATGGATGAAACACATACTTCACATGGGTCCCACCGTCCTACCTACCTGGACGGTGTGGATATAATACATAAATCATGGCAGTCCCACGTCCAAGCAATGGACGACGTAGATGCAACACTTGCATCATGTGGGGGTCCATGTCTAGGCAATGGACAGCGTGGACATAAAACGCATACATCAAGTGGGTCCCACTGTCTTGAGCTGGACGGTGTGGACACACCACACAAATCAAGGTGGGTCCCATGTCCCTGCTGGACAGTGTGGACGCCACACATACATCAAGATGGTTTCCACCGTCCAGACAATGGACGACGTGGATATCACATACATCAAGGTGGATCCCACCGTTCTAGTCCTGTTGGACGGTGTGGATCACACATAGATCATGGCAGGCCCCACACGTGGCAGGTGGTTTCCATCGTCTAGACTGTCTGGACGGTGCAGATAACCATCAATTGGGAGTCTAGTGCAGCCCCAACCAAGCCTTGCTTGGACATCCAAAAAGGGACTAATCGGAATATAAACATGTTATGAACCAAGAGACAAAGCTGCCCCATTTTAATGTTGAAATGCTCGCCATTCTTATATAGTCGAACCATGCATATCTGTCTACTCGTGTTGATTTGTATAACTTGCAAAATCTGTTCACAGATCTGGTAGTTAATCTATATTATTGTTGTTGTTGTTAATTCATCTAAATTAGGTTTAATAATTTGGGTGGTTTAACTTGAATTATTTTTACTCCGCATTCATAATTTTAAAGTGCCCATGTATATCTATCATATCATACTCTACACAATTGTGAAAGTTCTTTCTCCTAATTGTCAATACAAAAATTAAGAGTTTTGATTACCCAAAACACGTGCAATGAAATAACATAGCACCCAAAACACGTCAGACCCAGTAAAGTACATTTTTACATTTGTCTCATAAAGATTGCAGTCATCTGCCTCAATTCTGATTGGAGGACTACTCCAAGATGCATCTTATATTGAGTTGGTCTCAAAATCAAGGGATAGAAGAAGGGGGGAAAAATCAGATTTAAACAAGTCATATAGAGAATAGAACTAGTTCGTGATTCGTGGCCCTCGTGTTGTAGGTGCTGATGCAAACAAGAAGGGAAAAGGTGAGTCCACAGATTATGGGTTTGAGTATCTAGTGGAAAACCCTGAAAGAAGAGTATCTCATCGTCCTGGCCAAAACAATCCCGTTCCTTGGCAAGCTACTGATGTAGAGCGGGTCGCAGACAGATCGATTCATGGCCAAGATGGATCAGAAAAGGCCCGGTCGACAACAGAAGTGATCCGGACCATCGGACCTTAGATCGGACGTATCTGGCAATCCGGAATGAGTTATCTGACGTAAAATATATGATTTTGGGGTAGAACGAGCTACTTTAGCCAACCAACCCCGCTATGCCAGGTTGTGACGCCCGGAATTGCCAAAAACCCCTGGATCGACACTCGTTTCCTGTTTTAATTTCGTTTTTACTATAAATAGTTAGTTTTAGTTTGGTTATAACTCTTCATCCGTTGGGCTTTAGGAGTTGCGCCCAACGTGAAAAAAGCTTAGAATAATTAGGAGAACGGTTTGGTGAAGCCAAACAGGACACTTACTATTTTTGGCCGAAAACCTTGCGCACTAGTAGACTTCACGACCGTCTATAAATAGTAAGTTTACTATTTATAGTTAGTCACGAATTCTAGGAGTTTTAGTTGTAGTTTGATTTTGATTTCTTTCCCATTGCTTGGTATCCCTATTTAAAGGGTTGTGAACTTGTTTTTATTCATTCATTAATCAATTTCGAATTTATTAGAATTTATCTCTATTTTCTGCTTTCTTTCCTTGTGGATTTGAGAAGTCTCTGTGAGGGGTCCAAAGAAGTTTTGTGGATTCGGAATAGTTATCCTCTTGAAGAAGACGGTGCTCGACCTCACGTCCTCCCTTTTGTCAGCTGCCCGAGGATGTAGAGTTCCTCATTAAAACTTCGGCCCAAGAGATTCTCAAGGATGAAGACCCTCAGAGGCTAAAGCCCCCTGGCAGTACCTCTGACCTCTTTTTGTGGGTGTCTATCCATAGTGGCCAGTTTTGAGTGCAGCGAGGCTGCAAGTGAAACTGTAAAATGTATATTAGGGTTTAGGTCATTGATCTTGATATCTATACATGTAAATTGTTTCAGCCAGATCTTGTGTTTTGGTCTGGTTCAAATTTTGGAAACAAAAGGATGGGCATAAATGAGCCATTTGCTCTTCGAAACCCATGTGTGGAAGGAATGGCTAATGGATTATGACTATGTCCAAGACATGGTTCAAACTTTCAAACGAGGGCCATTAATTTATGGAAAAGGGGAAAATGAAGAAAGTAAAAATAACGTGCAAGATTTAAACTTTTTGCAATTTTGATCAAGCTCTACCAATGTAGTGTAGGTGCATTTGATTGCACATGAAATCAAGAAATTTCATGATTAATCAGTCTAACTTGGTGTGTAGTTTCATGACTTTTTCATGATATTTGGGGCAACCAAACACACCCTCCAAAAAAAAATAAAAATGGATGGGCATGCACAAGTGTGGGTGTAAAACCCATTGGCCTGAGCTCAGCCAACGTATATGAAAAGTGGAGCACGACTAATTAATAAGCTAGATTTTCTACTAAAGTGGGTGAAGGGGTCAAGTTTGGGTTTGCAGTAGCTTTTTGTACTGGGTTTCCTTTTTTTCTTCCTCTACTTCTTTTTTTTTTTTTTGCCGATACCCCCTAACATGATGCTGAATAAAGCAAGTTCCACATATGCACGTTGTTAGCCATATAATCTGCCATCCAAAAATCTGTTGACCTTCAATTGCACAAAATTAACACCCGTAAGCAAGTTGTGTTATGCCTGTGATCATACATGGAACCATTGTTGGACCTAGAATGTATTAGAAAGCCTAAAAATCAGAAAATTGGGCATCACGGTCGGTGTCAGTCACCCTGTGGAGCATCTGATATTGCATCTCCTCATGAAGTACCAAATTCTTCCATTTGTCTTTAGCCTGTGCAATCACCGAAAGTACTGAATATCCTGCATAACAAATTTCACACTAACATGAATAAGATGTCTCGTAATATCTAAAAATTCACAAGGTTTTTTCAATATTATGTGAGATAGAAATTGTAAGTTTTACTTGGCTAAACACAATGCTTCCTTGAGTCTTGATATAAATGTAATTTAATTGCAGGTTGCTCAAGGATGCTTGTGGAATGTTTATGAACCATAGGTTTGCTTGAGTTTAAAAGTTTGTCTCAGTGGTGACTACAGGTAGGAACGTTCTAAGTTGCAGTCACACTGAGCCCAAACTGATTATCAACCTAATAGTTATGCATGGGCATCAGACTCCAATGTTTGATTAGATTCGATGGCATAATGGAGTTTTTAAATACTCTTGGCCTACAAACTCTAGACTTGGACCTGGATTCAAACTTATGTATGTTAGTTGATCATGCCTAGGGCTGAAATCTAGGTAGATCTAATTATTAAATGGGTGGTGCCTGGAATCACTGTCGACCTGGCTCAACCTGCCCCATTTGAACCATTGACCAAAGCCAGACCTGTTCAGAGTCCCAGTCACATTGGTTAATAAGGTCTGATCTGAGTTCTTCCCGGGCCAAAACTTCGACCCACCCTATTTATTTTGCACATCTTCAGCTAACAAGATGAGCGACTTGGATTCTTTTGCATACATGCATGTGGCGAAACCCAATCAACTGATTACCATCCAATTGGTCCATGGGCCACTTCAAGAAAGTCTTGAGTGATCCAATCCACCCAAAATGCATCTTTTTCATAAGACAACTCTTCCATGTCATGAATGGGATTGTTAGGATCATCTGATGAAATCAATTCTTTAAAATTACATGCAATCTAAGGTAGTCCTGCCTAATAGATAAATACAATAAATTACCTTCCACGGGCTGAGGTGGCAATGTGCCTGATGTGCTGTCAGAGTCCGGTCATCCAAAGTGACTGATATGCCTATCAGAGCCACACAGTAAAAGGTCCATTGAATTAGAAACATATTCAGAGCCACCCTAAGAAAGAGCCAAGATAGTGAGAAGAATCTGAAGAGCTATGTTGCTCAACCAACTGAAATAATGACGGGAAATATCTAGCCCTTGAGCCTGCAATGGATGCAGTACCAAAGAGAGAATGATTTTTCAGATTCCCAGCTATTAAGTGCACATACAATTATATGAAGAATGTTTTACTTCATGTTTAACAAGGTCTGGATTCAGCAAATTCCTTACTTCTTTTGGAAGAGGCGGATGTCAGTTTCTCTTTAGATGTGATATCTATAAAGAAAGCAACCAAGCCTTCTCAGGGTTTGGCAGTTTTTACAGACAGAAAATGGAACATTCCAGGAATCTCTGAGAGACATACCACAAAAAAGTGGTATATGCATTCCTTAGGTTACAAACTCTCCCATGGGATTAGGACTTGCAATATGTTAGGTTTGGACTGAACTTATGACCCAAGATGAGATGAACAACCAACCAATGAGAAGAAACCTAGCCCATATCCTCCTGAGGATCCACCTGCATCCAACCGCTCTTCGGCCCACTGGAAGCTCCACCCGCTCTCATATGTCAGTCTGGTACAACGAATCTATCATATCGCCCATAATCACCTTACACTTCTCAACACTAGGCTCATCTAGAGCCATCTGAAAAGAAGATGAATCCCATGCGATATTGGAGTCGTCCATGTACCTCGCCGATATTCTGCGATCATGCCGTGTGATTCTTCTCACAGGTGGCTGCTTCACCTGCTCTGTATCCCTGTCCGCACGTCTCAGCCTTCCTGCCCTACCCGCTCATGTGGCCATGCCCAACATGCCACACACGTATAAAGGTGGAATCCGCTACATCTACTGCAGCTCCACCTTTTGAAGTGCTCCCAATAAACCTGTACAAGTTACCGAGTCGTTGCACTTTCATGATTACCTGTACCCCCTTAGATACCTTAAGAATACCATCAATACCTGTGTACTTGCATCCTTTTGCCTCCAACATACAAAGAGAAATCAGATTCTGCTTCAAATCAGGAACGTGCCTGACATCAGTCAGGGTGCGCTCCACCCCATCAAATATCCTGATGCGTACCGTACCAACAGCTACAACATTACAGGCAAAGCATTGCCCATAAACACCTGTCCACCATCGCACTCGCTATAGCTGGCAAACCTACTCCGATGAGGAGTCACGTGAAAAGATGCCCCTGTGTCTAGCATCCACTCGTCCTTACGATCATCGTATGGCCGCTTGATAGTAAACACAGACAAAACATCACCATCACATCCATTTAATCCATCTGACGTGACAACATTGGCCTCCCTGTACGAAGCCTCAGAATCTTCTCTCTTCGATTTAGGATTTCCACAATCCTTCTTCACATGTCTTTCATTTCCACAATTCCAACACTTTACCTTTCCTTTGCCCTTGCCCTTAGATTTGGATCTAGAACCTGAAGAACCTATACCTTGTTCAGAATTCCTACCCACTATAAGCAGTGCATCAGAAGACGTCCCCATGTCGCTGTTTAATTGTCTCATAGCCTTCCTTTGAAGGGCTGAGATAACTGTATCGACACTCAGGGTTTTGTTCGTGCTGCACATAGTGTCATTGAATGCCTCAAAAGACGCCGGAAGAGAATTCAACAACATACATTCCTGTTCTTCATCTTTCATCACTTCCTCCATATCCAACAATTTGCAAACCAATTTATTAAAGTTGTCGATGTGAGCTTCCAGATCTCCACCCTCTGCCATCTTGAAGTTATACCATTGTCGCTTCAAGTGCAGGCGATTTTCAGAGGATTTCTTCGCATAAACATCATCTAACTTCGCTTATAACTTAGCTGCAGTTTTCTCCCTCATGACGTTGTAGAGAACCTCATCCGTGATATATAAACGGATCGAAGATAATGCTTACTTATCAAGAGTATTCCAATCACCATCAGTCATAGTAGACTTCCGCTCCTCAAGAGCACCATCTTCGCCTTGCTTGATTAAGGAACTCATCATCTTGATCTTCCATAACTCAAAATTATTTTTCCCTGAGTACTTCTCAATCTCATACCTGGTGCTCGCCATTATTACTAATCCTGCAGATTCAAATCTGTGCCCCAACCGATTGCTTTGAGACCACTTGTTGGGGATTTTGACTTGCGGAATTACATAGATCTAGATCTAGGATGGTAATCCAATGACACCAAGCGTACAAGAGAACACACAGATTTAACGTAGAAAACCCTTGCGGGAAAAAACCACGGCACAAAGCGACAGATCTCCACTATGAAAATAGAAATTACAAAGGGAGAGGACTTACCCGATTCGAACAACCTCGAATCTCACCCTTACTACACCCTTTAGAAACTTTAAAATCCCTTTAGGAACCCTTGAAACTACTTTAGAAAGCCTTAGAATACATCCCAATTCTGCATACACTCATTTATATAAGTTTAGCAAGAAGCAGACTCAGAATAGGAAACAAATTCCGTAAAATCTGTGTTTCCGCAATCGTATCTGCGGAACTCTTTGATGTCATCGAAGGTCTCTCGATGACAGCTTCGATATCATCGACAGATCCTTCGATGATATCGAAACAGACAAAAGCGTCCCAAATGACAAGAGGTGGAAAATACTGTGAATTATCAATGGCATCGAGACCCTGTCGATGACAGCCTCGATATCATCGACGGTCCTGTCAATATCATCAACAGACCACCAGATAGATTTAAGACATCTGTCTATAACAGATTGGTTGGCTACCACACATAGCTACATAGCTGATGTATAGACGTTATCAAGTTATGTGGGTCCAATCATGAGGTATGTGTTATATCCCAACCATCCATCCATTTGGCGAGCTCGTCATATGGCTTAAGACGAAAAATAAGACAGATTCAAAGATAAAATGGATCACACAGTAAAAAACAGTGGGAGATTGAACGTTTACCATTGAAAGCCTTCTGGGGTCACAGAAATTTCGGATTAATATGAAATTTGTTATTCCTATTTATCCAAGTACTGGTGACCTTATAAACAGATTGGATGGAAAATAAACGTTATGGTGGGCCCTAAGAATTTTTAATGGTGAAAATCATTATCCCGCTGTTATTTTTTGTGTGGTTCATTTAAGATTTAGATACGATTCATTTTTTGGATAATGATCTAAAATGATCTCTAAAAATTGATGAACGGTCCATTTAGCTTGACCTTACCTGACTTTTCATGTCCACATGTAATATCTTATAAATATATCATTCTGATCCTTAGCAAATGTTTTAAATGCACATCATTGGTTTCATTCATCTAAACTATTTATTTATTTGTACATATGTGGGCTACTTGATGAATGATTATATTAGAAAAATTCGTAAGAGGTAATGAGTAATGAGTAATGAGTAACCCAATCCGATTTCAATAGCAAGCCCCAAATTCAAAACAGAAAAGAAACATAACGCAATCCGATTTCAATAGTAAGTCCAAAATTCAAAACAGAAAAGAAACATAATGCAATCTGATTCAACAGCAAGTATCAAATTTGAAACAGAAAAGAAACATAAAGCAATCTGATTGTATTCCGATTTCAACATCGAGTCCCAATTTTAAAACAAAAAAGAAACATAATGCAATCCGATTAAAATATCAAGTCCTAAATTCAAAACAGAAAACAAACATAATGCAATCCAATTTCAACATCAAGTATCAATTTCAAAACAGAAAAGAAACATAATGCAATCCGATTGCATTAATAACCAAACAAAACGATTTGCAACAACAAGTCCCAAATTCCGAAAACGAAAAAAACGAAACATAATGCAATTTCAGCGATTTCAAATTCAAAAAAGAAAATAAAGAGAAATGAAAATCCCAAATTAATAAGATTCAAATTAATAAGTAAATAAAAAATAATCAACACATTCCAAATGTACCTTTTCTCAATCCTTGTTTTCTTCCGATTGCAATCCGATTTCAAAATGCTTTTAATTTTGCCTCGACAGAGTCCCAAATTCAAATTCAAAAAAAAAAAAAGAAACATAATCCGATTTCATTCAAATTAATAAGATTTCAAACAACACATTCCAATCTTTTCAAAAGGCTTTAAAACGGAGAGAAAGGAATGAAACATGATTGATCGCAAAATCCGATTTCAACGGAAAATCTCAAATTCAAAAAAGAAAATAAAGAGAAATGAAAATCGCATATACTATATAATGAAGATTCAAATTAATAAGTAATTGCGTGAAAAAATAATCAACACATTCCAAATGTACCTTTTCTCGAGTCCTTGTTTTCTTCTGAAGGCTTTCATCTTCCCTCTGGGAACTGGAGAGAAATAGGAATGAAGAAAGAGAACTTAAAGAAATTCATGATTTATTGACTGTGTTTTCTTGAAAATGCTTTTAATTTTGCCTCGAGTGAGAGAGGATAATGCAATCCAATTTCAACAGCAAATCTCAAATTCAAAATAAAAAAGGAAAGAAAAATGAAAATCGTAAATACTATATAATCAATATTCAAATTAATAAGAAATCTCATGAAAATACAAACAACACATTCCAAATTATGTATCTTTTCTCGAGTCCCTATTTTCTTTGGGATTGTTATTTGTTCACATTTCTATTTTATGCTTATGAAGGAATTTATGATCTTGTATGCTAAGTTACAAGATCGTTGTCTTGTTTTATAGACTAGTTGCTTATATTATAACATTTATTATATTTTATGCGATAAACCCACTTTGGAGAGAATATTGAATTGAATTAGAAAAAAGGTAGTCGAATTCCTCTCCAGAGAATAATATGTTGTATTAGACTAACGCAATTTCATATTCGAGATTTTCATATTCACCATAAAGGTTCTCTTTTCAAAATATCCTCCATTATTTAAACCCACTTGATTTAGCCATAAATAATTCGTTGTATTAGACTACTGAAAGCTAGCAATTTCATATTCGAGATTTTCATATTCACCATAAAGGTTTCAAATGTCTCTAGAGAAATTTCCAACTGTACGACCAGTATATGGCCCACCTGACTCCCAATACTGTACGGCCCCATTTCTCGGTCGAAAATGCCCCCTTTCCGCCCTTTAATGTGTGAGTGCCGGCTACCTTTAGTTACTGATTATAACCGTAGCTATAGCGTAACTATAGCCCAACAAGAGTTTGCCTCAAAATTTTTTAATTTTCGATATATCGTTATAACCGTAGCCAAACTTTCTTGAAAATTTTTATTTTTAAATTTTTTTTAAATTTTTTACATGCCTCCTACAATTTTCTCAAATACATATTTGTAATCCGATTTAAACATAAAAAAAATCTCAAATTCAAAACAGAAAAATAAAGAGAAATGAAAATTGCAGATACTATATAATCAATATTCAAATTAATAAGAAATCGCATGAAAAAGCAAACAACACATTTCAAATGTATTTTTTCTCGAGTCCTTGTTTTCTTAGGAAGGCTTTTGATCTTCTCCTTGGCAACCAGAAGGCTTTTGAGCTAAAATGGCTTTCCATTTTTGGAAATAACCTCACACACATTTGTCTGTATTTGTGTGCACACATACATCCATGAAACCCATGTTGATGGTAAGGTTTTGGTCGGATCCATTATTCGCACATAATGGACGACTTAGATCATTTAAACAGTAATCGTTGGTGGGCCATCATATGATCGAACGGACACTCGTCCATTCGATTTATCTTTGGCAGGAAATGGGAAATGGGAGAGAAATCACTCCTTTTTTTGAAAGGCTCGGGTCAACACTCAGTTTGATTGGGGAGAAAATTACCACTGTAGACGCTACCTTTTATTCAACGTCTTTTATGAAGAGTCCAAAACTTACCTTCCCAACTTAGACCTTTTACGTCTTGAAACAATTCGATTTTGCTGATCATTTCCCTTCACTTGCGATCATTTCCATGCATTTAACATTTTTCGGACGAAAATATCCCTGCTTTTCACATAGCATTACATGTACGGACGAAATGACCGTATTTTAAGTCCTTAAATGACCGTGAATCCTAATGAAGAAAATAAGTTTTGCACTTTTCATAAAAGATGACCGTCAGTGTTGATTAAATTTCAGGTGGTGTTTCACAAAGTGATCATTTTCATGATTTTTCTCTTGATTTCCGGGCTTTCTAATTTGGTGCATGGCGTTTCGCGGTCATTTCCCACTTCGCGGCATTTTCATGTATTTAGCATTTTGGTACACACTTCGCCTTACAATGGGATCCACCGAGATTATTAATGAAATTCACTTCGTCCATTTGTCCTGAATAGTCTTATAAGGACATCGGCATATAAATGGGGTTGTTTTGATGCTTAGGTGGGCCACACCAATGAATTACACCACGAGTGTCAATAGTCATTTCCGTGCATTTCACTTGGTCGAGATGTTATAATGAACATTTCCATTTAAAACCCTTCACTTCATAGCAAATCATTTCCATGCATTTAACGATCATTTCGATAGTGAAATATTGATACACACGATGGAAGTATGTATGCGAGGAGTGGAGTAGACAAGTAGCTGAACTACTATACATATTTGTATTTGGGATTGTTATTTGTTCACATTTCTATTTTATGCTTATGAGTTTAATTAGTTGAATTATATGAATCCATAATTAGATGTATGCTAAGTGTTGAATAGTCAGCATATCCCACATACAAGATCGTTGTCTTGTTTTATAGACTAGTTGCTTATATTATAACATTTATTATATTTTATGCGATAAACCCACTTTGGATTGAAAGTCTGACTGTTATTTTTCTTATTGAATTGAATTAGTAAATTAGTTAATTAGGCAAAAAAAGATTGGATGGAATATAAATGTAGTCGTTTTCAAAATCCTCATTCCTCTCTGTGGATTTAGCTCTAATTTTAAATGCTCCGAAATGATTCAAAATATGCGTTGTGGATATATAATGTATGTGGAGCTTTATAACGTTGTCTTAGACTACCTACGCAATTTCATATTCGAGATTTTCATATTCACCATAAAGGTTTCAAATGTCTCTAAGAAGATCTCATGTTTTGGGAAGATTGTAAGAGAAAGCTTTACGAGTATATCATAGCATGGATCTTCAATGTTTTGATCTTCTAAAGTCATGTGTATAGATTTGTGCCACTTTATTAATAATAGAAAATGTGTTGTCGAGGGTAAGAGCATGAAAGATATCCTTAGATAAGGGCGTGGAAGATATCCTTGAGCATGAATATAATTCTACACACCAAACTTGTAGTGTCGACACATGCAACTTCCTATTGGTCCACACCGTTGCGCTAAAAATAGGTGTAAACACTTGGCATGGGATATACTCAGCAGATTTTCAAATTTGCCCTATTTCTTAAGACAACATTGGGAAAATCTAGCTCAATATAAAATATTTCATAATATTAATTATAAATTAATAAATAATTCTAAAATTTTTAATATTAGAATAAAATGATATATCCAAACTTATATATTTATTTCATAAAAAAAAATCAATAATATAAATTAAATAATGAGAAATTAAAAAATACTAAAAATTTGAAAATATCAGGATATTCTTTCAATAATAATGATAATGAATCTTCCAAGAACATCACAGCATAAAAACTTCAAAATCAAAGTCACGTTTATAGCACTTGGTGCCTAGCCCAAAAGTTATACTAATCCAGCCATTACATGGGCCCCTGTGCGAATATAAACTGTCCATTGTTTCTAATGGTGTGGCCCACATGATGGGACTGATTCTTTTTGAAAATCCATCATCATGATGGGCTATGTTATTTGAATTGAATAAAGTATCAAGGTGGGCCACATCATATACAATATAAAATAATGGACAACTGTCCAAAAAGCACTTGCACAATAAGCCCATTTTACAACTTTTGTATGGCCCACCTTGATATTTTAATATCACCCAAAACATTTAAAAGGATCACCCACTATGAAAAGGGACGTCAAGGGGTTGTTTTTAGAAAACAATGGACAACCACCCAATAGCCTACATATCTATGCAGTGGGCCAGATGATAGTTTGAACGGTCTGGATCTTGGGCCCACTTCAAGTTGAGTGACCCATCTGGAAATAGGGGCTCAGTTTGGGTGGATCCTAACTGTGGGGCCCACTGTGATGTATGTGCCTTACATGGGGTCCACCAGAATTTTTATTTGTCATCCAGCCTGTTGATAAGGTCAAAAAGACCTGGATGAAGAGGCCCAAAAAATATTAGCTTGATCCAAAACTTTTACGGCCCACGAGAAGTTTTTAATGGTAGATTACCGCTGTTTCCTATAACATGGTCCACCTGAGATTTGGATCTGCTTCAAGTTTTGAATCATGCCCTAAAATGAGTTTTCAAAATGGATAGACGGCGTGGATCTAAGTCATATACATCACAGTGGACTCCACGGTCAGGATCCCACCCGCCTCGTTGGATTTTTTTCATTTTAACCGTCCAATAAATGTCCACCAATCCGATAGACAGATTCATAATACATCTGTACAGGGTACCATAATTTGAATGGTTTAATTTGTTCACTTGTAGCCCACGTGTCCAATATCTGAGTAAATTCTTACAGCCTGGTGTATCTCCATCATGCTCCGCCAGAGTATCAAAGCTTTTCAAAACAATCTTTAGCCCTTTCAAGGGAACAATCACACGAAGTCTGCCCCCATATGATATTTACATGACATCTAGTCCGTCCATCAGACATGACTTCTTGTACTTTCCCAAAATCCCAAAAATCATGTCGATCCATGGTTCAGATGTGTCACAGCACAGGGAATGGTTGCGCTGAGGACGACCACTATTTCAGAACTGCCTTATTTTTATGAGCTCTTCATCCAGGTGGGATACATCAGATGAATGGACGGAATGTGGTTTACACATCATTGTGAGCAAGATAAGAATCTCCCTCTCAACTTTTATCTGTAGTGTGGCCCACCTGAATTTTGGATAAGCTTGATTTTTAAGAGAATGGTCCATCATGGTAGGATGCGTCCGTTGGACGGATTGGATTTTATGTACGAATTAAGTGGGCCCAATTTTTCTCTACTCAATGTGGCAATGGCTGTAGTTTTCTTGTAAGCGGTCTACCTTTCGGCCACCAATAGATGGGTTCCAATAGCCCAATCTAGGAGATTTTTGCCTATTTCTCATCCACTGCATGTTCCATCAGTATGAATGGCTTGGATCATAGAAACATTGTGCATACATAGGAAATCCTACGGTCAGCGAAGTGTAATTTTGCTGATCTGCAAGAGTATGATGTGCTCAATGCTGACATGGCACGAATGGAGCACATGTTTTAGCCATGCAAACCGTTGATCCTATGGGGCCACTGTGAATAGACAAAGCACTAAACCGTTCCAAAATTGAAATATTCTAGTTAGGGGTGTACATCGGGCCAAACCGAGTCGACCTGGGCACAACCCGGCCCGGCCCTGCCACCGGGCCAACGTGTCCAGCCCGAACCCGGCTCGGCCAGCGATCGGGCAAGTTCGGGCCAGTTTCAGACCCACAATTTGGACGGCCTTAATTTGTTGATTCTGTTTCATCTACTCCACGGGAAGAGTTTTGGCAGGTAACTTGAACGGCTTTGATTTTTGGGAAGGGCTTGTGTCATAGATTTTTGAGACTTTGCTCCATCTAAAAAGGGACCCACGATTTGGACGGCCTGGATTGTTATAAATGGTTAAGGTAACTGAGTAAGAATTTAGGATACACACACACACACAAACATATATATATATATACACCAAGTCAGGCCAAGCTACGCCGAGTTGGGTTTTGGGCCGAACTGGAACTTATCGGAACTCGGCGCGAACTCAGTTTCGGGTCGAAGAAAATGGCCCGTCCCGACCCGAACTCAGTTCTGGGTCGGGCCTAGTCGAGCTTTTTCGGGCTGAGTCGAGCTTTTTCAGACCGAGACAAGCGAGTTAATCGGGCTAGCCAGGTTCGTGTACAGCCCTAATTCTAGTCCTTCAATATCCATTGAATGTGGACCATTTCTGTACTTCCTTGCAACCGTTTATTTGTAGGCCATGTTTAAAGGGTTAGGGTTGTTCCATTTGGGAAATCAATATCATCGTCTGTCCATCCATGTTAGGGCCCAGCAGATCAATGATCCAGATCACACGGAACAATGGGCCCCGCGTAGGAAATGTCCGTTTGAGAAAAACTTAGGCAAGTGGGATGATTTCACCTAGACAGTTAAATATTACTTAAAAATTACACATGTGGCATACTAATAATTCAAATTAGACTGTCCAAATTATGGTCCCGGATTACATGTTTCATGAAAAAAGAAAATAAAGATTGCTCGATTACGCAGCTATTGGATCAGTGGAGATTGATTGGACGGTTAAAAATGAAAAATATCCCATGATCCTATTTCAAAAAACGTGTCTAAGAATCAGAGGTTGAGATGATTCATGAAATCTGATCACCGTGACTTGGGGGCATTTGGATCTTTAAGTTATTCAAGATAAGTTACTTATGCCTCTAGTAACTTATCTTGGTGTCTACTTATGAATATAAAGTGATTAAGTACTTTTAGTAAAAAAAGTGAATTATATCTGATCATAAATAGAACTTATTTATCTCAAATACGTTACTTATCTAAGTAAGTTTAGTTTAAGATAAGTTATAAGTTATTTTTTTATTCAAAAATATTTATTTACTTTAGTTAAATTTTTAGTTTTTTCTAGTTTTGCTAGGGGTGTACACGAACCGAGTTAGCTCGGTTAGCTCGCTCGACTTGGCTCAAAAATGCCCGATTTGACTCGGTTCAAAACTGAATTCGAGCCGAGTCAAGCTGATTTTTCGTGAGCTTGCCCAAACTTAACTCGACTCAGATCGAACCCCAACTCTAATCGAATTCGGATTGAACCAGTTTGGTGACTCAATTAATTTGATATTGATGTTGCTCAGCAGGTGTTTGAAGAAATGACTCAACGAAGTGTCAGCTAGTGGCGAGGAAGGTATGAATATGAAACAAATACTCTTGTATCTTGATTTTTATGTTGTCTATTAAGCGTTTGATGAAATACCAATAAACCGATACTACTGCTTTACATTCCATGAGAAATTGAAGGTGCACTCCATGTGTTTGAGAAAATACTACAGAGGCTCGATCTGTCCCAAGCTGTTGACCGAACTTAGGCGAGTTGGCTAGTCAGGCTTAAGGATCGAGCCGAGCCGAGTTGAGCTGTGCCAAGCTTAACTCGGTTCGGCTCGGATACACTCCTAGAAGTTGCAGAAGAGAGGGATAAGAGAGATGAAAGAGGAGAAGTTAATAAATATGTTGTTTACTAAACATACTTACTTGCAAGCAAAGCATGAATCCAAAGTGAACTCGTTCTTTTTTCCACATCGAAAAAAAAATCCTGATTCCACCCTGGCATCATCCATCCAAGCCCAAGAAGGTCAAAGAAATTATACCAGATTTCAGTAGAAAACTTGTGGGCATGAATGGGGTTCGGTCCACTTCTCATCCGGAGACATAAAATACAAATATTAGTGATTACCATATTTTAGGACCTCAAATGATTAATGGTATGATCTCTAGGGCTGCAACTTGGGTTTGGGTCAACCCGAATCCAATTGACCAAACCTGAGTTCCGGTCAAGTTAGGTTGGGCTGTCGAGGTCCTTAGGTTTGGTTAGGGTTAGCCCAATTTGAAATTGGCTGGTTTGGGGTTGAGCAAATTTGGATAGGGTTAGCCCAATTCAAAAGACTGCGAGATGTGGAGTTAAACCTCCATCAGTAGTGGTTCCCACTAGACAGACAATCCTGATTGAAAGATAACCCCACCACATGCAATATGGCAAATATGGCTCAACCATGTTACAGTTCTTTTAGCTCTACAGTATCATATCCCTAGCTAGGCCATTTGCACAGTGGGATTCAACTGAGCCAAATTCATTTGATAAAGCTCACTCCTGTTCTTTAGAAACTAATTGAGTTCATCAACTCGGATGAGTCAAATCAGCTGAGACGCCTGATTTTAGAGTATTTCTGTAAGGTGTATGTTTGATTATATCTAACAATACAGCTCCAAATTTCTACAATTCCTACTCTTCCACTCTTGTGCGGGATAATATGTCAGTGGATGAAATAGACGCAGTCATCCACACCGACTCCAGGCATGCCGACCGCCTCCGGTTGATCTATGCCAGTAAAGAATCGGTGGAATGTGGATTTTGATGGGTTTTTTTGACCCGTTGTCCTTTTGCAACTGGGATGCGCAAAGTCCTTTCGCAACTGGGATGCGCAAGTCCTTTCGCAACTAGGATGCGGAAAGGAGTTTCCTAAAACTATAAAAAAGGGTCCCTAGGATTTTTCTATGTATGTTGTGTTGATGAGAAAAATACAAGAGGGCTATCAAAGGTGAGATAGAGGGAGAAAGAGAGACAAGAAGCTTATAAAAGGGAGGTTCTGCTCATGGAGGTTTTTCTACTTTGCAATTTATATCTCAGCGCTTCTATGTCCTCATAATCGGTTAGATCTCTTCGTTTTCTCTATTTCTTTATTGTTTATCCACTCCTGCATGAGTGAAGAAGATTATAACGTTCTACTTCATAGTGGATTGTTGATCTGGACGAGGTCCCGTGGTTTTTACCTCTTTGAGGGTTTTCCACGTAAAAATCTCTTGTGTGGTGTGTGATTGATGCTTTGATTTATTTCATTGCTTTATTATCCATAATTCTGGTTTGTTTCGGGAGGCTAGATCCAAAGGTTTGTGCAAGGCCCCCAACAAAGTGGTATCAGAGCCAGGTTCATTGAACGGGTAGGATCAGTTTTGAATTATGGAAGGTGGCTTAAGGATGATTAGCCTCAATGGTTCTAACTGGACCATATGGAAGGCTAAGATGGAGGACTTACTTTATTGCAAGGACCTATATTCTCCAATCTTAGGCATATCAGCAAAATCCAAGGATATGACTGATGATGATTGGAAGAAGACGGACCGAAAGGCGGTGGGGTTTATTAGACAATGGTTGGATGATTCCGTGTTTCATCATGTGTCTACAGAAACCTCAGCCGCTAGCCTATGGCTAAAATTACAAGGGCTGTATGAGAGGAAGACAGCCGGTAATAAGATATTTATGATAAGGCGACTTGTGAATCTCAAGTTCAAGGATGGTGGTTCTGTGGCCGAGCACATGAATGAGGTCAAAGAATATAGTGAACCAACTCACCTCTATGAAGATGGTCCTGGATGATGAATTGCAAGCTTTACTATTGCTTAGTTCATTGCCTGACAGTTGGGAGACATTGGTGGTGTCTCTAAGTAACTCCGCGCCTGACGGAAAGATATCCATGGAACAGGTAACCAGTTGTCTCTTCAATGAGGAGACAAGGAGGAAGTCTCAGGGGTCTACTTAGCAAGAGGCTCTTGTGACGCAAGAACGGGGGAGAGGAAAGAACAGGAAGGGCGGGAAGGCCCGAGATAAATCAAGAGGCAAGTTGAGTAACAGAAAAGATGTTGATTGCTGGAACTGTGGTAAGAAGGGCCATTATAAACATGAATGTCGTGGTAAAAAGAACGACAAGAAAGGAAAATGGAAGGAAGATGAATCATATTTCACTGCGGTCGCTTCAGATGGCGACATGGTAGTTATTCTTTCAGCAGATCACGATGTATGTCTCACGACTACGAGTCAGGACACCGACTGGGTGGTTGACTCGGGAGCTTCTTTTCATGCGACTCCACGCAGGGACTTCTTCACAAGCTACAAGTCAGGTGACTATGGGACTGTAAAGATGGAAAATTCTGGCGTATCAAAGATCATGGGAGTCGGTGATATTTGTGTGAAGACCGATGTGGGCTGCACATTGGTTCTCAGGGATGTGAGGCATATCCCAGACCTTCGCCTCAACTTGATGTCGACGGGAAGGCTGGATGATGATGGCTATGAAAGCCGGTTTGCTGATGGGCGATGGAAGCTCATCAAGGGTTCGTTGATCATGGCTAGAGGAAAGAAGTGTTGCACCCTTTACAAGGCAAGTGTCAGTATGTGCAAGGGTGGATTGAACGCAGCGGAAGATTCAGCTATTGACATGTGGCACAGGCGTCTAGGCCACATGAGTGAAAAAGGGCTTCAGCTACTAGCAAGGAAGCGGCTCCTTCCAGACGTGACAGGTATACCTCTCAAAACCTGTCTTGATTGTTTATCAGGGAAACAACATAGAGTTTCATTTGTTAAAACTGCTTCTCATGTTAATAAAGTGCATGCATTAGATTTGGTTTATTCTGATGTTTGTGGTCCTATGAGGATAAAAACCTTGGGTAGGGTATTGTATTTTGTTACTTTTATAGATGATGCATCTAGGAGGGTTTGGGTTTATGCTTTGAAATCTAAGGATGAGGTCTTTGGTGTGTTTAAATTGTTTCATACTATGGTCGAGAGAGAGACAGGTAGATCATTGAAGTGCATCCGCACTGACAATGGTGGTGAATACATCGGCGACTTTCATGAGTACTGCAAGTCCCTGGGTATACGGCATGAACAGACAGTTCCCAAGACCCCCCAGCTTAATGGTATAGCTGAGCGAATGAATCACACCATTGTTGAGAGAATCAGATGCATGTTATCCCATGCGAAATTGTCCAAAACGTTTTGGGGAGAAGCAATACACACAGCGGTGTATTTGATAAACAGGTCTCCATCAGCCCCATTGAATGGAGAAGTACCTGAGAATGTGTGGACTGGACATGATCCATCGTACAGTCATCTCAGGGTGTTTGGATGCAGGGCATCTGTTCACGTACTAAAGGATGAGAGGTCTAAACTCGATATGAAGATCAGGCAGTGTGTGTTCTTAGGGTACGGTGATGAAAAGTTCGGTTATAAATTGTGGGATCCGATCGAGAGGAAGCTCGTCAGGAGTAGAGATGTGGTTTTCTTTGAAGATCAATGTATAGAAGACATTGGTAAGCCAGAGAAGAATCAGCCTAATTCAGGTGAGCTAGAGGACATGGATCCGATTATTCCTCCCGTGGTGCCTGATGACGGGGGAGTACAGCAAGGTGTAGAGGACGAGAGAGTTCCTTCAGAAGATGGACCAGGGGAGCAGCCCCCACTTGATCCACCTGTTGAGCCACAGGTGAGGAGGTCATCTAGGGACAGACAGCCGTTCAAGAGGTACTCGCCACATGAGTACATTATGCTAACTGATGGGGGAGAGCCAGAAGATTATTCTTAGACCCTAGCCGACGAGCATAAGGGGGAGTGGTTGAAAACTATGCAAGAGGAGATGAAATCCTTGCATAAGAATCACACCTATGATATGGTGAAATTGCCTAAGGGCAAGAAAACTTTGAGCAACAAGTGGGTGTTCAGAAAGAAGATTGAGCAGAAGAATTCACAGAAGAGGCTCAAGGCCAGACTTGTGGTGAAAGGGTTTGGTCAGAGGAAAGGTATAGACTTCGAAGAGATATTCTCACTAGTGGTGAAGATGACATCCATACGGGTGTTGCTTTGGTTGGCGGCTAGCATGGATCTGGAGATAGAGCAGTTAGATGTTAAAACTGCCTTTCTCCATGGTGACCTGGAAGAAGAGATCTACATGCACCCACCAGAGGGGTTCGAAGTCAAATGCAAGGAGCATATGGTTTGTAGGCTGAGGAAGAGCTCGTATGGGCTGAAACAAGCTCCACGACAATGGTACAAGAAGTTCGACTCGTTTATGTTGAAACATGGGTATGACAGAACGGAGTTGGACCACTGTGTGTTCACGCGCAAGTTCTCAGATGGTGATTTCTTAGTTCTGCTATTATACGTTGATGACATGCTCATCATAGGAAAAGACATTAAGAAGATCGACAGGCTGAAACAGGAGTTGGGCAAGTCTTTTGCGATAAAAGATTTGGGCCCGGCTAGACAGATCTTAGGAATGGAGATAACCTGTGACAGAAGCAGCAGGAAGCTTTGGCTGTCACAAGAACGGTATATTGAGAAAGTCCTAGAGCGGTTTAATATGAATGCAGCGAAGCCGGTCAGTACTCCACTGGATGGTCACTTCAGATTGAGCGACCCAAGACGAAAGCAGAGGTGGATGAGATGCAGAAGATACCCTACGCGTCTGCTGTAGGAAGTTTGATGTATGCTATGGTGTGTACACGCCCAGACATAGCATATACGGTTAGTGTTGTTAGCCGGTATCTTACCAATCCTGGTAAAGAGCATTAGGCAGCGGTGAAATGGATACTGCGGCATCTAAGAGGCTCATCCAGGTTGAGCCTATGCTATGGTGACGATAAACCTGTGTTAGAGGGCTACATAGATGCAGATATGGTAGGTGACATAGACTCCAAGAAGTCTACATCGGGATTCATGTTCATGTTTACAGGGGGAGCGGTTTCTTGGCAGAGCAAGTTACAGAAGGCTGTAGCATTGTCAACTACAGAAGCCGAGTACATTGCAGTCACAGAGGCATGTAAATAGATGCTTTGGATGAAGAGGTTCCTACAAGAACTTAGCCTGAAGCAGGAGGAGCACGTGGTTATTGCGATAGTCAGAGTGCTATACACTTGAGCAAGAATCCAAGTCAGCATTCCAAATCAAAGCACATAGAGATTCGGTATCACTGTATCAGGGATACTTTGGAGCAACGGTGTTGTGTTACGGCTTGAGAAGGTCCACACGGACGATAATGGGTCAGATATGATGACCAAGGCCTTGCTTAAGGGCAAGTTTGAGGTTTGTAAAAACTTGGCTGGCATAAAGAAGGTGAATCCCTCCTGGGTCAAAAAGGGGGAGATTTGATGAGTTTTTTTGACCCGTTGTCCTTTCGCAACTGGGATGCGCAGTCCTTTACGCAATCGGGATATGCGCAAGTCCTTTCGCAACTAGGATGCGGAAAGGAGTTTCCTAAAACTATAAAAAAGGGTCCCTAAGATTTTTCTATGTATGTTGTGTTGATGAGAAAAATACAAGAGGGCTATCAAAGGTGAGAGAGGGAGAAAGAGAGAGAGGAAGCTTATAGAAGGGAGGTTCTGCTCATGGAGGTTTTTCTACTTTGCAATTTATATCCCAGCGCTTCTATGTCCTCATAATCGATTAGATCTCTTCGTTTCTCTATTTCTCTTATTGTTTATCCACTCCTGCGTGAGTGAAGAAGATTGTAACGTTCTACTTCATAGTGGATTGTTGATCTGGACGAGGTCCCGTGGTTTTTACCTCTTTGAGGGTTTTCCACGTAAAAATCTCTTGTGTGGTGTGTGATTGATGCTTTGATTTATTTCATTGCTTTATTATCCATAATTCTGGTTTGTTTCGGGAGGCTAGATCCAAAGGTTTGTGCAAGGCCCCCAACAGATTTGTGCCTTTCAAACGGATAGATTTCTTGGGCAGTTGAAGAAGCTTCGAGATGCTGAAGCATGTCAGTGGCGACAACAATAGTAATGTATACGAACTATTGATTAGATCATGAGTTTGCCGGGGCCCAAGACTGTGGGGGTTCAAGAAGAGTTGAACACATTGGTATCTGCTTTCTCAGATACAATGTCAAGCTTGCATGTAATGTAGGGGTATTTTCACACAAGGTTCGAGTGGGGTGGCTTATGAGATGCAGGGGTACACTTGGGATGGGTGGCCTGTGTAAGGGAGGTGGCTTGTGAGATGCGGGCCCCACCCGTGTAACTCGGGTGGCTCGTGTGAGACGGTACCCATGTGATTTGGGGCCCACGAAGGGAGTTCGACCGATGGCCTAACCCATGAGACGTGGGCCTGAGCAATGAGATAAAGGGATTAATTCACCATACTCTAATAGTTCGAGCTTTTAGAACAAGTGGTTAATTGTCCTTACATTAGTATGTATAAAAATGGTTGAATGATAGAGAAGAAAGGCAGCAGGGAGAACTGTAGTTTGAAGAATGATAGAAAATGCCACTCTTCTTATGGGGATAAAACAGAGATACACCTCCCCATGTATTCCTGTTTGCAGTGTTGTTTACTTGTGACAGCTCTTGTACGCAGCAAGAAAGCGTCTGAATGAATATAAGATATGAGAAAAGCTTTGATGCTCTGGCAATGCTCATTGATTGGATGGTCAGAATTAGTTTATCATAGTGAATCTTTAAATATACTTAATCAAAGGTCTGGTTTACATAATAAACCGTCAAGATCAGTATATAGACCCTTTTAAGTATGATCAATATGGACCACTTTTTGTTTTTTTTGCTGGCAATTGATTAAATGGTTAGAATCATACAATCAAAGTGGTTTTTGAGACCTATGGTGAATCAAAGGTGGACCACCTTTTTTTGCTGGCAATTGATTAAATGGTTAGAATCATACAATCAAAGTGGTTCTTGAGGCCTATGGTGAATCAAAGGTGGACCTATATTATAGACAGTCCATATCAATGATTAGGATTCTTATTTTAATCAATCTGTACCATCTATTTTCTTAGCCATTGATCAAATGGTTAGCATTACTGGTTTAAGTGGTTCTTGAGTTAATTATCAATCAAGTGTGGGGCCTACATGATAGACAGTCCAGATCAGTGATCCGACATTTTCCATATAATAAATTTGGACTGGCCATCTTCTCATCCACTGATCAATCACCTTATCAAAGTGATTCTTGAGGGTTATAGTCAATCAAAGGTGGAACAAAAATGATAAATGGTATAAAGCAATTATCAAACTCTCTTAACATAGTTAATCTGGACCATCCATTTTTGTGGCCATAGGTCTAATGGTTAGAATCACCCCATCAAAGTGATTCTTAAATCCATTTTATTGGCCATTGATAGTATGGTAGAATGAAGCTTATTATCCCATATATCATGTGCAGCTAGTTCTACTTGACATATAAGCATTATGATTGGCTCTGGGAAGATTTCAATGGCCAGAGTTTGTATTCTCACATTTCACTGTTGTGTGACTCACCCGAGTTTTCCATATCGTCTCCGTACCATTAGAAGAACATATTGGTAAATATACAATATTGACAAAGAACTTTTTTAGAACATCATACAGTTGGAGGAATTTTCAGGTAAAAATCCCTTCTCTCTAATTGTGGAAAGCTTAAAAAGTAAAAAGTATAACATATTGCTTGTAGTCAACATGGCAACCAAATTGTCTAACAAATTGTTTCTAAGCCATGGTCCGCAAGTAAGATTTTCTGAACAATTCTAATATCTGATTCCCAGACACTTTTTACTGAAATTGGACTGTTGGATATTTTCGATTTTAACCGTCCAATAAACGGCCACCATTTTGATAGTCAGCCAATTAAAAAGAGTCTTTGGTTTGGTGATAGATAGTGACCCAAACACCAGCCAACTAGCTGGTGTCAAAGCTCTGTGCTGGACCCAACCATTATGTATGTGTTTTTTTTTTTCCACCCTGTCCATCCATTTTGCCAGCTCATTGACGCAGATCCAAATCTCAGGTGGGCCACACCATAGGAAACAAAGGGGATTGAACGCTTACTATTGATAACTTCGATGATTTGGATTAGCCTCATTTTTGGGATCATACCATAAAATGAGATGGCAAAATGGATGGACATAACCGATAAAACACATACATCATGGTGGGGCCACGGAGCTTTGACACCAGCTAGCTGGGCCTGGCTGGTGTTGGAGTCACCAGCCAAACCACATGCCTAGACAACGATACAATTTAGGCAATTTAAAATTTCAAAATTTCTGCATTCCAAGTATGCAATTTCTGCACAGGTATCATCCATGAGACACGGCCCAAGGATTTCGGCCCGAGCCAAAACCAATCAAAATTACCAGTTGAGCAAGTCCGTTCGGATTGAGCTCGACCCAAGCTGTATCCCTACTTCCAAAATACATCCTTTAGAGCTAACCAGAACTGCTCACTTCATATGTAGCAAACCTCCAAGAGATTGAAACTGTTCATTTTATACGCGCCAATCATCTATGGTGATTGTACTACTGATTTCTTGGCCCACCATGCCACAAAATATCCAAATTATCAATCTTTTATCCATGAAAATTTGATTAAATAAATGTTCATACATAACAAAAAGGAAAGATGCAGATGCCTAAACAAGCAGCGACTTTTTAACTGTTTCTATTTCTACCAAATATATATATATATATATATATATATATATATATATATATATATATATATATATATATATATATATATATATATATATATATATATACACACACAATCTAAGCTAGTAAGGATTAGGTGTAACCCAAATAGGTGGGTGCCTAATTATTTGAGAATCTTTATCATAATATTGATCGAAGCTTCCATCTTCTATGTTGTATATCCCCAAATCATTTCCATAAGCTTTACAGAAAAGAAAGCTGTCCCATTCGTCATCACAGAAATAGATATGATTCCCTTTACACTCTGAGAAGTCACGGGCTGAGAGAGACATGGATTGGTTACCACCCAAGAACAAAACAAAATCGCCTATGCATTTTACTTGCTTCCATCTTCTTGTGTTCCAGTTGAGCTTGAAAACTTTGAATCTCGCTGTTGTTAGCAGCAGCGGATCATATACATAATAATCATCAGGTTCAGGTTCCGGCAGATCATCATCTATATAAGAATCATCAGGTTGCGGCAGATCATCTACATGACAATCATCAGGTGGTGAGTGCCAGCACCTAACAACCAGCAACAAATCCCCTCTTAGCTCTACCAGGTACTTCTTTGCATGAATCCACATTTCCAAGTGTGCGATTTCTGTTACCGTTGGAGAAGGGCCGAAAACATCCCAAGCTACAGTTCCTCCAGGTTCAGCCACTGAATAGAATTGATCCTTATAAAATATGATGTCATCAATGGGACGACGACATGGTCCTTCCAAAGCAGTCCATGACTTGTCTCCCACCTTACAAAATGCCAGTTCATATCTGTCACCAAAGATTATCATGACCACACAGTCATTGTAGTCTCCAGTCAAAGCAGGCTGGGTAGACAAAACCGCCTTCCATATAAAGGTATCCCGAATTTGTTTCGCTGGAACCGTAAATGGATATTCACCATTCTTGTCTGTACAAATGATATATTGGGTTGTGCCTGCTTCCGAATCGTGGACAACATCCCACACGCATGGAAGTGTCGTTAGTGGTGGAAGTTGGATTCGGGCTCTTGAGAAGGGATTCCACAAACTAATGTCAGCTCTCTCGTCAAGGGTTACCAGCCACCCATTAAAGGATCCAGCACACCGCATCCCACGAAACTCAGGTAAGTTGAGAGTTCGAACCTTTTTGTCAGAGAGGCTGTAGAAACCACAGGATTCGCTCTCTTCTTCACCGGGGATCATCAGCCATGGAATCTGGCGGGTAGGGTGATATAATTTCTTTGCTGCCACCAAGCTCCAAGATTTGCAGACGACACTGAAACGGAGATGGTCCATGTAAGGTAAGCGATTCAGGATCAAACCCAAAACATCTTCTAACATGGTCGACCACCTTCCTTCTTCTGGCCCGAATTGTTTCTCACCCATTTCTATTATCACACGAATCTGTATAAAGAAGATATAAAAAAGAGAACATTTAGGGAAGATTCGAACTTTATAAGTGTGTGTTACACATAAAGGAGAATTACATTCTGGTTAGGACTTAAGGTTTATCAGAAGAAAATAGAGGAACGTAAAATAAACTCCCAAGAAGATGATTTTATTAAGATATATTTATAAGCCAAAAGTCACGAGACTTTTGGGACGCACACTAACGGCGGCCTAAGGATACAGAGTTGTAGTCAGTTCAAGTGCGCTCACCGCCTATGATAGGACAATCCTAACCAATCAATTTGCTGATTTCAAATACAAAGGCACCTGAAAAAGAGAGCATCCATCCAATTCAACTTAAGAAACAACATTGGTGGCTAGGACCTTCTAATCGGAGCACTTTTGGGGGGGCATAGTTGATTTTAAAGGTCTGATAACCGAAAAATGGACTGTAATTTTTTACTTTTATAACAAAAAATAAAAATAAAAAGGCTCAATGCAGGTTGGTATTTTCACACCGGGTTCTAGTGGGGTAGCATATGGGGTGGGGGACACTCGGGGTGGGCAGCCCGTATGAGAGGGGTGGTTTGTGTGAGGTGGTACCTATGTGATGTGGGGCCCCCAAAGGGGGCTCGGCCAAGGTCCTAACCCATGTGATGTGGGGCCCGGTTTATAAGATGAAGGGATTAATTCGTCATATTCTATTAATTTGAGTTTTTAGAGCAAATGGTTAATTGTCCTGCATCAAAGTGATATTGTCTTGCATCAAAGTGGTATTAGAGCCTGTAATGCTCCTAATTGTTTTTCCTTTTGTGAAGGATTTAAAAAAAAAAAAAAGGGACTCTAATGCTCATTGGCTCTCATAAAATTTGGACACCTACTTTGCTCCAAAGAAATGAAAAGATGGAAGAAGTAAAAATAGCCAAAATCAGAACGGTGGATTAAATGTCCACTGGTTGACTGTTTGAGTGGTTTGATTTTAGTACAATTTGAGTCCACCTAAGGTATGGGTCACAATTTGAGTGGTTTAATTTCAGTTACTTCTATGCCACGTGTATAATATCACATTTGCTGTGTATCACCTCACATGTTCTCCAAAAATGTCAGTTTTCCACCATCTGAAAAATGGTTATGTTTAGCAAAGTGGACACAATTCACCACCAAAGTAGATGTCAGTAAAAATATTGATTAATTAGCTTTGTGTTTTCTAGCTTGTGCTTCTTAGCAACTATTTGGCATTTGGTGTATTGGGACCTAGAAATGTTTTGTAATGAATGTACGGAAAAACCTTATTTGGATTTGCCCAGGATCTTTGGAATTCATTTATTTCTCTCGGGGGTAATTCTTCTTCCCTATAAAATAAATTTGGGTGAATTGGCCAAGCCATGCACCACATTCAAAACCTTAAAAATAGATTTAAAAGATTTTTAAAAAGAAAAAAAAAACATTAGAAATAGATCAGAGAAGCTGATGGATTTTAAATAAGATAAAATGGTTTAATATAAAAAAAGGACCTGAATTCTACACATGAAAGAAATTGTAATTTAAACAAGTCTAATTCTAAAAAATTTAAGAAAAAACGAATTTAGAATTAATTAGGCATTTAATACCAACAAGAATTTGATTTGAACAATACTCTGTCATACATCTTTTTATAGGCCTTTGTATACCAGCCACATGGACTGAATGTCTCCGAAGGTGGATACACAACATCTAAAAATTACACCACTTCATGGTGTGCTGTAATGGCCACCGCGGGGCCCTAAAGGTAACGGTGCCAACCGTTACACATTACAACAACTACCGTAGAGAAACAATAGAATTTTCATAAAAGAGAATATCATTCAACTGTCTTATTCCATATAGTCCTCAAGCCTTAAACTAGAGATCACTTTCCATCTTCAACAACTACCATAGAGAAACAATAGAATTTTCATGAAAGAGAATGTCATTCAACTGTTTTATTCCACAGGCATAAGCCTTATTTATAATAAGTCCTTACAATTTGCAATAAAATCTACAAAATCTAAAACTAGAATTCCTACCAATCCAAGATTAGAAAAATAGAAAACTACCTATATAAGAAAGTACTTAAATAAGAAAAAACTAAGATTACTCTTTCCTAATATAAAGATATGAAAGAAAAAATAAAAAATAAAAAATCCTAATGTAGAGATTTAAAAGAAAATGAAAGTATAGATATTTCCTAATATAGAGCAAAGTAAAGGAGAGTAGAGATATTTCCTAATGTAGATATTTGAAAGAAAAGTAAAGTAGAGACGAGCTAAAAAGGAAAAGTAGGCATTTTCTTGTGCACACTTGTTGGATGTGGGGTAATTACATCATAGGCACATACACATCTATAGGTATATCTATATATATTTTTTATTTTCTTATAACGTCATGGTGTCCTCGCACCATTTACGGCAAGACTATTCCCTACGGATGCAGGCAATCACCTGCAAACTATGTACATCAGGTTATCTCAGGGAGGGGAATCGAAATCTAGTCTACGGAGAGCACACCCACGACAATTGCCGTTTGCCCAAACCCCGTGTAGGTTAGGTATATATATAGATGCATACAAATGTATGAGAAATGGTCACACACAACTAATTGGACCTCCGACTAGCTTAGAAATTAGGGAGTAATTAGTGTAAATAAATATAAGAGTTGTTTCATGTCGCGAGCTAACGGTTTAAGTGGGCTCCATTGTGGTACTAATGTCAAATCCACCCCGTTCATTAGGTGTGTCACCCCCACAGCCCAAAAATCAGCCCCATGTGAACCATATGATTGTAAACAATGTACAGAGCAAAGCTCACCTTCCAAATTGCTTCCCTTGGTGTGGCCCACAAATCACAAATGGGCCTTCATTTCAGGCATCTGGCCTAATTTTTGGCATGGCATCTAATGGTTGCAGTAGATTACATATAATTATCATGATGGGCCCTATAAAAATCAAGGATGCATGATCTCTTCCAACTGGTTCTATTAGTGTGGCCAGCCTGAATCACTTGTTAGCCTTTTTTTTTTTTTTTTTAAAGCTCTGAGTGTAACATGGGATTACACATCTAATGGTTAGGAAGGATATCACATACACATCACGGTGGGCCTAGTAAAAAATCAAGGATAGGCATCCAATAAGGAGAGTCTTACGTAGAGCTGGACATAAACCGAGCTAGCTCAATTAGCTCGCTTGACTAAAAAGTTGGGTTCAGGCCGAGCTAAGTTATTTCTTTTAGTTCGAAAAAAATTCGAGCTGAGCTCGAGCTGGCCCAAGCTCGACTCGACTAGGCTCGAACTCAATTCGGTTAGGCTAGGCTCAATTATATATATATATATATATATATATATATATATATATATATAGAGAGAGAGAGAGAGAGAGAGAGAGAGAGAGAGAGACTTGGCTTGAGTTGTTGACCGAACTGAACTGAGCCGAGCTGGCTACTATGGCTCGAGGACTGAGCCAAGCTGAGGTAGCCCGTTGGCCGAATCAAGATGAACTGTACCAAGCTCGACTCAGCTCCTGTCCAACTCTAGTCTTATGTCCAACGGGTTGAACTAAGGTTAAGGTCCAACCAATAGACAACTTCCAAACTTTCATGTGTATACATACGACATCCAACCCATCTAATGGGTTCGCCCCATTACGAGCATCACGTCTTGGAAAACTTTGCAACATCTACTCATTGAGTGGACCAAACTTGTGTTTCACTATTTACTATTGTTTGGAAGATGTTTTATATGGTGTGGCCCACTTAATTTGTAGATAGGATTGACCGTTGTATTGGACGATCCTCGTGCCAAGGCCAATTTTTTTGGAAAGGTAGGGTGTCACATGCACTTGATACTTTGGAAGTTATCATATGGGTGGTCTATAGCTTGTGGTCCAACCAATGGGACATAAAGAACTCAAGATATCTCTTTTTCCTATGAAGAATTGGAGATAGACACCCACCCTTTATATATTTTTTTTAATGGCCCACTGATGTATATGTGAGATCCACTCTACCCATTATATGTCTAATCCCATGTTAGGCTCAGAGCCAAATATATATATATATATATATATATATATATATATATATATATATATATATAAATTCCGGCTGACCTGTGATTCAGGTGGGACACATAAAGGGAAATAGTTGGGAGTGAGATATCCACCCTTTGATTGTTTCAGGGCCCACCGTGATGATTATATAAAATCCACTCCAACCATTAGATGCAACCCTAAAACTTAGGCCAGTGTTCCAAAATTCAGGCTCACCAGCGATTCAGGAGGACCACACCAAGGAAAACAGTTTGAAGGATGAGCTTTGCCTGTACACTTTATTCAATAGTACGGTCCACTTGAATCACATATGGAACTGATTTTGGGGCTCTGGCTCTAACATTGGGGATGCATCTGATGGTTGGGGTGGATTTCACATTAGCACCACGGTGGGGCCCACCCAAGCCGCCAGCTCCTCTTCACACACACACACACACACACACACACACACACACAACACACACACACACACACACACACACACACACAGGGAAACAAGTCAATAGAAGTTTCCAGGAATTTTGAAAACTCAAAACCCATAAGAGTGATGGAATTTCATTATTTTACATGAACAAGTCATAATCAATAATAAGTTAAAGAAACTGAGGAAGGATAAGAAGAGAATGGATTTACCCTTTTCTCTTCCAACTCTTTCGAAGAGGGCAGGTCCAGTGAAAACCTAAAAATAAAAGTGAAAATCAAACAAAATAAAAACAAACCTTCTCAGCGTTCTCCTTCTTCTCCTCCTCTTCTTCCCTTTCTCTTTCGTTTTCCCTTCTCTCTCTGATACGTCTCTCTTTCCGTTTTCCCTCTGTCTCTTTCCCTGCGCACGAGTCTTTAGCTGCAAGTTTTTATTACGGGCGCGAAGTGCTACACGCGGATTTCCTGCGAAAGCCTTTCGCGTTAGTTCCTGCGCTAGAAACCTAGGTGGGTCCCACTGTGATGTTTGTGAGAAATCTACTCCGTACATACGTTTTTTTAGTTCATCCAAGGACATTAGGCAAAAAATGAGATGGATCCGATACTCAGTCGGCCAAAAACGTGAGAATTGAACGTCCACGGTTGAAATATTTGTGGGGTCACAGCAGTTTTGAATCATGCTAATATATATTTTTTCAGTTCATCCTATTAGTAACGGTGTTATCAACGGTATGGATGACATTTAAACATCACTGTCGGGATGCGGATTGCGTCCTACCCCCGCTGTGACGGATAACTGTCCGGGCAGGGCTCTGTGGGGCCTACTGTGATGTAAGTGTTTCATCCACGCCATTAATCGTTTTTCTCAGATCATTTTAATATATGAGACAAAAATTGAAGTACATCCACAGCTCCACTTGACCACATAAAAGGAAGCTGTAGTGATGAAGACACTCACCGTTGAAACCTTTCTAAGGGCCACCGTTAGAGGTGAGCATTTCATACCCGATCCGCTGGATCCGACCCGACCAGACCCGATTCGAACAGAACCGACGGTCAAGATCGAGACGAGATCGAGTGTAAACCAGATCCGAAATATTTTCGGACTGCATTCGATAGACTATGTTCCGACCGACCCAGAATCCGGCCCGATAGGATCCGACCCGAAACAGAGACTGACGACCGTATATATATATATATATATATATATATATATATATATATATATATATATATATATATATATATATATATATATATATATATATTGAGGTTTGCCAAAAATCCTTAGAGAGAGAGAGAGAGAGAGAGAGAGAGAGAGAGAGTTTTGCAAGGTCGTCAAACCATAGGAATTTTCTGAGCTCAAATCGCATAGCAAAAGGAGATTTTGGTATCCATCTTTGATGAAAGTTGAACATGTCAAGAAAAACTGATTTCACACTGAAATTGCTGGACGATCTACGCCTCAGGAAGCAGCGATTGGCAGCGGCTCAGACACCTTCAGGTATGTTTGGCCATAAAAGCTCTATATCAAATTATATTTTTAGTGTTTTCGCTTCATCCCATTCGGAATGACATTATAAACGGTTTGGATATCATATAAACATTGAGATGGAGTCCAGGAAGGCTTCAACGGTGGGAATTTCTTTCCCCAATTTTCCCTCTGTTGTGACCTACTTGATTTTTGCATCCATCTAATTTTTGGTCCCACACTTTAAAATGAGCTCTCAAAACCGATGTACAGAATGAATTTCTATCATACATCGCCGTGGGCCCACCCAGCATACTTGTGCTGGAAGGAAATCCGCGTCCGAACCATCCTCACAACGCGGAGCTCGAGGAGCGTCAGTGCTATTTTCGCCGGACACGTGCCTAGAGCTATAGCTGGTGCCAGCTATGGAAACGGATTGGCTACTCCCCCTGACACCAGCCAATGGCTGGTGGTCGGTGCTCCATGGGCCCTACCATGATGTATTTGTTTCATCCATGCCGTCCATATATTTAAACAGATCATTTTACGGTATGAGAACAAAACTGAGTTATATCTCAATCTGAAGTGGACCACATTACAAGAAACAGTGTTGAATGAGCGTCGACCATTAAAAAACATTTTGGGGCCATAAAAGTTTTGGATCAAGCTGATTTTTGTTTTTTCCCTTCATCTGTGGCTGTATGACCTAATCAACCTATTGGATGTCAAATAAACAGTACAATGGGCCTTAGGAGGATTTTAATGATGGATGTCCAATCACTATTGTTTTCATGTGGTGTGGTCCACCTGAGATTTATATACCTCTCATTTTTAGGATCAAGCCATAAAATGATCTGTAAAAATGGATGAGCAGAAAGGATGAAACAAATACATCGTGGTGGAGCCCACAGAGCACCTACCATCAGCCAGGAGTAGCCAATCCGTTCCGCCAGCTACGTACTTTGAAATTTCAAAGCTTCTCCAAGAAGCTACATGAATTTCAAAGCTTCTCCAGGAAGCTACATGGGATTGCATACAGAGGTACTCCGTAGGCTTTATTGTACCGAGTAAACTCAGTTGGGCCCACCTTGAATGTATACGGTTTATCCAATCCGTTCATATACTGTTTCAGCTTATTTTATACGTTGAGCCTAAAATTAAAGCATATAGAAAGCTCAAGTGAACCATACCACTGGAAACAGTGAGAATAATAATTTCGATCGTTGAAATATTTCTAGTGCCTACAGTGATATTTATATGTCATCCAACACGTTCATAGGATAAAAAGACTTAGACGGAGGTAAAGAAAAAATATCAGCTTGATTCAAAACTTCGGTGGCCCCCCAGAAATTTTCAATGGTAGGCACTCAATTCACATTTTTTGCTGTGGTGTGGTCTATTTGATCTTTAGATATATTTTATTTTTGATATGTGGAAATGAAATTAACTTTTAAAATGGGTAGGCAGTGTAGATCAAACAGATAAATCACGATAGATCCACAAAGTTTAAAGCTTCTTCACGAAGCTATGTTGCTGTACGCAATCCGCTTCCCATGCTAGTGTAAAGCTTCTTCACGAAGCTATGTTGCTGTACGTTTTCATTTTACTGGATAAATTATGTGAGGCCTCTCTTGAATTTTTTTTATTTATCCACACCGTCCATCAGTTTTTTCAGATCATTTTAGGGGTTGATAATAAATTTTAAGTATATTTAATAATTAAGTAGATTGCATCATAGGAAAAACTAAGAATAATGTTTCCACACCGTTGAAAAAAAAAAAGATTCGGACGTTGCCAAATCCGATCCGACTCGGTTTTCCTGACTGAGTCGGACTCAGATCTGTTCAGACCAGCACATGTTCGGTTCTGACCGAGTCACTGACTCAGACTCGGTTCCGGTTCTGTCCGAGTTCGAGTTGTGCCATGTAAAATCCGGACCTGGTCGGGTTGGGTCAAATCCGAGTCGACTCGGTCCGATGCCCAGCTCTAGCCACCGTGATGTTAGTTTTACCATCCAACCTATTAATAAAGTAATGTAGACGTGGATGAAGTGAAAACACAAATATCAGCTTGATCCGAGACAACTCCAGCTCCTAAGAACTTCTTAGGGGCCACTAAAGCTTTGGATCATGATGGTATTTGTGTGATATCTTCATTAAGTGTTTGTGACCTTATCAACAGGTTTGATGGAAAATAAACATTTCGGTGGAATCTCTGAAGTTTTTAATGGTTAGAATTCGACCACAACTGTTTCCTGTGGTGTGGTCCACCTAAATTTGATTCAGCTTTATTTTTTGAATCATAATGTTAGATGTGCTTTTGAAATTAGTTGAACAGTGTGGATTTAAGGTATATACATAACTTTGAGCCCAAAGTCAGGGTCCCGCTCCCGCTGCAGAAAACCTTTCACACTGGCTTACTGCTACGAACGCAGATTTCCTGCAAAAGGCTTTAGTAGGACCTATGTGGGGTCTACCATGATGTTTTTGATAAATCCATCACGTCCATCCGTTTTGTGAGCTCATTTTAGGAAAATAGGAAAAAAGTTATCCGGATCAAAGACTCAAGTGGGCCGAAAAGGGGAGAATTGAATGTCCACAGTTGAAATATTCATGGGGCCACGGAAGTTTTGAATCAGGCTAGTATTTTTATTTTATTTTTCCAGTTCATCCAAGTATGAATGACGGTATGAACGGTGTGAATGGCATGTAAGCATCACTGTCGACCTTAGGAAGGTTTCAACGGTAGGAATTTCCCTACCCACCTTTTCCTTTTACTGCAGCCTCCTTGAGTCGTGGATCCGGATCATTTTTGGCCTATTGTCCTAAAATGGGCTCACAAAAATGGATAGACGTAGGGGATTTAGCAAAAACATCAGGGTGGGCCCCATATAGGCTCCCAGTGCAAGAAGCCTTTTCAGAAATCCAGGGATGGCTTAAATTCACTCCCTTCATTAGTTTTTTCAGATCATAGCAAAGCATAGCCAAAAAATGAGGAAAACTTAGTGGATAAAAATAGAATTGCCCATGCAGAGACCGCCCTAGGTCCACCGTAATGTTTATATGTCATCCATGACGTTCATGAGTTCATTCCCACTTAGATTAAATGAAAATACAAATATATCAGCCAGATTCAAAACTTCAAGTCTCGTAAATGTTTCAACAGTGGACATTGAATTTCCCCAGTTTATTGGCATGCGGCGTACTTGAGTTTTGGGTGGTCGAACGTCACAGGGGTGATCGGATGCGCAACACCGCAGTCACATGAAGAGTCTAAGGAGCAAAAACAAACTGACTAACGACTTGGACAACGTAGGCAATATCAGGGTGAGTCATTGTTAAGTAAACCAGACTCTCAACCAAACAGCGGTATAAAGACAGCGGTATAAAGCGGGCTGCGTAAGGAGATCACCATCGTCAGAGCCATATTGAACGTTAAGTTTTAAGGGAGTTTGAACCGTCTTCTGATCCGTCAATGATGCTAAGGCGAGAAGATCTTTGGTATATTTACGCTGCCTGGCCAGGATTCCACGTTGAGAACGTGAAAATTCAAGCTTAAGAAAGTATGCTAGATGGCCGAGGTCTTTCATCTTGAAAGATGATTGTAGAACTTCCTTTAAAGCCGAGATAGCATCGCTACCAGTCAGGAGGAGATCGTCAACATAGACGAGAACAATGACAATTCTGCGAGCAGTGGTGTGCAAAAATAAGGATGGGTCATGACCACTTTGAGTAAAGCCAACACCCGTAACAACATCGTGAAAGCGTTGGAACAATGCCCGAGGTGCCTTTTTGAGGTCGTACATGGCTTTCTTTAGGCGACATACCTTATTGTCAGAGATTAAAGAGCCAGGAAGAGGTTTCAAATATACTATTTCTTGGAGGTCTTCATGAAGAAAATCATTTTTCACATCCATCTGAGCAAGTGGCCAAGAGCGAACGGATAATATTGCCAAAAGAGTACGAACAATTTTCATCTTGGCCAAGGGAACGAATGTCTCATCATAATCAATTCCGTATTCCTATTTGTATCCCTGAGTGATAAGCCGAGCCTTGTATCGATCTAAAGATCCATCAGACTTGAGCTTGATAAAATAAATCCATTTTCTACCGATTATTTGTTGGTCAATGGGTCGAGTGACAATGTCCTATGTATGATTATTATCCAATGTTGCAAGTTCTTCTGCCATAGCCTTCTTCCAACAATCATGAGTGGCTGCCTGAGTGTATGAAGTAGGAATAAATACAGTATCCAGAGTAGCATTCATGACAAACATAGAGCATATTAAGTAATCAGGTTATTGATGTACATGAGCGAAATGACGTATCGAGGTAGGTTCGGGATCTACAACAGGTACAGTAAGTTCAGGTTGATTAATAGGTGGTAGATCTGTATGTGGTTAACGTGAATAAACCTATAACGGATGAGGGAAAGTACTCGAGGTAAAAGCAATGTCAGGAAAGACGGTTAAACCAGGAGAGTTTGGAGTGTACGGAGGAGGAAGAGATGAATGAAAGACAATATGTTCAAGAAAAATAACATGTCGTGAGACCCGAACACGACGAGAAACAGGATCATAACATCGAAAACCCTTCTGAGTTTCTCCAAATCCCAAGTACATACATTTGACAGATTTTGGAGATAGTTTGTTATGTTCACGTGAAGCCAGGTGAACATAATAGACACAACCAAAAACACGAAATGTGAAATATGCAGGAAGAAAGCCGGTGAGAACAAAGTAGAGAGATTTACTGTTCAGAACTTTGGTTGACATCCGGTTAATTAAGTAGACTGAATGTAACATTGCTTTCGCCTAGAAAAAATAAGGAACACTCATAGCTGTCATCAGGGTGTTGACAATTTCAATAATATAATGATTTTTTCGTTCAGCCACCCCATTCTGTTGTGGAGTATCAGAACAGGTGGTCTTATGAATAATCCCAAGACCTTGAAAAATGTACAAAAATCGGTTGGAAGATACTCCCCCCCCCCCCGAGTCGAGTGGAGAGTTTGAACTAGAACCCGAAATTGAGTCGCTACCATAGAGTGAAATAACTTGAATTTTTCAAAAACCTGTGACTTCGATTGCAAAAAATAAATGCAGGTGTAATGTGTGAAATCATCAATGAATATAACATGGTATCGTAATGTAGAGAGAGACATAATTGGTGAAGGACTCCAGACATCCGTATGCACAAGTTCAAACATAAAAGATGATTTTATAGTACTTAGAGGAAATAGAATACACTTACTTTTTGAAAGACAACAGGAAGAACAAGAATAATCCAAAACATTTTTATTAAGATAAATATTTTCTAATATGCCAGAAGAAAATAACTAACCGATCGGAATGTGGATGACCCAATCGAAAGTGCCATAGTTTCCACAATTTATTTGCCGAATAAACATCCGATGAAGATGGAGAAAAGAAACAACAAGCCAGAGTGACAGATGGATCAAAGTGCAGCACGTACAGATGACCATGCCGCCTACCCATCCCAAGTACCTTCCCCGTTACCAGATCTTGTACAAAACAACAGTTGGGAAGAAATATGACTAAGCAGTTATTGGATGTGAGTTGACCAATAGAAATTAAATTGGAGGAGAGGTTAGGGACATGAAACACATCACGAAGGGTGAACTGGCGATGGGCAGAAGGAGAGAAAGTCAATTATCCAACGGACTGAATGGGTAGTCTACTGCCATCCGCAGTAAAAATATCCTGATTTCCGGTGTAGGGACGAATGTCGTGAAGATGGGATACAACACCAGTCATATGATTGGAAGTATTCGAATCGAAGAACCATGTAGAAGATGGGGATATACCTGACATATCGGCCGCAAAAAGGGCCTGCACAATTTGCTGGATCATCACATGAGTCAAAGGTGAGGAAAGACCTTCAGTAGAAATAGTAGATGTAGTATCACTAATAGAAAGCTCGGAAGAAATAGTAGCAGAGGTAGCAGAAAGAGCACGATCACGACCATGACCACGAGCACGGCCGAAAGAAAATGCATAGGCACGTGAACGGTAGTCCTGAATACCATGACCAGTCTATCAACAATAAACGCACCAATCTTTACATTGACCGATGACATGACCCACTTTATTGCAGCCGCGACAAGTTAAAGGAGTGGAACCATGATTTTGTGTAGTAGCAGACACAGCAAGCACAAGATCAGATGATACCGGAGTTGGGGAAGGAAGAGAGAGAACTTTCAGTCGTTGTTCCTCAACTAATAAATCATTAATAATTAAATTCAATGAAGGAGTAGGGCTACGGTTTTAAGAGAGCAGCCCGACAATGATCAAATTGCGGACGCAACTTCATAAGAAACTGTCGATCTTGCACACTCTCGCGCATAGTTTGGAATATCTTAAAGTCATGAGGAAAAGTTGGATCTATCATACCCATCTTTGTCCAAATTGTGACAATTTTGGAGTAAAATGATTGAATACTGTCATCACCCTGAGTAAGGTTAACGAAATCTTGTTCCAGGCGGTATAACCGAGTCGCATTACTCTGTTGATAAATTGTCTGGAGATGCTCCCACATTGCCTTAGCAGTGCGGTGAGGTGTGAGGCCAATAACAATGGATCGATCGACCGAATTGAGAATCCAGGTAATAATCCGTCCATTTTTCATTTCTCAATCAGCTAATTTGTAGGCATCTGTGGAAGTGGGGATAGTAATAGATCCATCAATTAATCCCCACAAACCACAACCCTTGAGGAAGCTCTGAAAATGGATAGCCCATAGAGAGTAGTTGGTACCATCAAAACTACAACGTGAGGCCTCTGTACGGGATGAGTCCTTGTCCATAGATTGAAGTAATGTAAACCACACGAAAAGTCGCAGCAGAAGGAGTTTTTGGATGTACCTTGCAGCAGAAAAATCATAGCAGGCAGTAGAAGGAGATACCTAAGGGATTGTAGTTTGAGGATTTGGATCTGGCGCAATAGCAACAGCAACAGAGGTTGCTAGATTTGGATTTGTCGCAATAGCAACAGCAACAAGGGTTGCGGTTTTTTTTTTTTGGATCTGGCGCAATAACAACAGGACTGAGAGCAGAGGGGCATGCGGAAGGGCCGAGGGAGAAACAAGAGAGGTCAGATGACGTAGTAGGGGCGAGCAGACGAACAGTAAGGGCAGTCAGACGTCGCGGGGGTGGTCAGATCTGTCAGGATGAGCGGACAAGCAGCAAGGGGCAGTCGAACGTTGCAGGGGTGGTCAGATGTAACAATAGGGGTGGCCAGACATAGTAGGAATGGCCGGACTGGCTGTGTGATGCTACAGGGGCAGTCGGATCTATCAGGAGGTAGTCCAGGTGACGAAGGGGGTGCCAGATTTGGATCAGTAGGGCTCTGATACCATGAAAACAATAAAAATAGAGAGAAGCTAAAATGTTTTCTGTATTTGAGACAACCCTAAGGGGTTGAATATATAGAGACTACAGTCATCTATACAAGGAAAATAATAAAATCGGAATCCTCTACCTATGAAAATGAACTATACAAGTATACTAGTTATACAAGATATATAAGGTATATGGCCTGTCTGACATTGGGTATACCTAAATTTCTTTCTTCTTAAGTGGGGGAGATGGTTTGCTTCGACAGTCTGAATTTTACCAATGAATTCAAAAGACTGCGGGATGTGGAGGTGTGCACAAAATTTTACAACTTTTGTATGGCCCACCTTGATATTTTAATATCACCCAAAACATTTAAAAGGATGACCCACTATGAAAAGGGACATAAAAAAGATCAGGTTGGTCTAACCATAAAGCGGGCCATCATCTAACTACGACATTATGAAGTGGTTATCCATTAGATTCGATGGTGCGGTCGGTCTATTGAGTTGTTTTTAGGAAACAATGGGCCAATAGCCTACATATTTATGCAGTGGGCCAGATGATGGTTTGAATGGTCTGGATCTTGGGCCCACTTCAAGTTGAGCGACCCATCTGGAAATAGGGGCTCGGTTTGGGTGGATCCTAACTGTGGGGCCACTGTGATGTATGTGCCTTACATGGGTCCACCACAATGTTTATTTGTCTTCCAACCTGTTGATAAGGTCAAAAAGGCCTGGATGAAGAGGCCCAAAAAATATTAGCTTGATCCAAAACTTTTACTGGCCTCAAGAAGTTTTTAATGGTAGATTACCACTGTTTCCTATATCATGATCCACCTGAGATTTGGATCTGCTTCGTTTTTTTATCATGCCCTAACATGAGTTTTCAAAATGGATAGACGGCGTGGATCTAATTCATATACATCACAGTGGACTCCACGGTCAGGATCCCACCCACCTCGTTGGATTTTTTTCATTTTAACCGTCCGATAAATGTCCACCAATCCGATAGACAGATTCATAATACATTTGTACGGGGTACCATAATTTGAACGGTTTAATTTGTTCACTTGTAGCCCACGTGTCCAATATCTGAGTAAATTCTTACAGCCTGGTGTATCTCCATCACGCTCCGCCAGAGTATCAAAGCTTTTCAAAACAATCTTTAGCTCTTTTAAGGGAACAATCACACGAAGTCTGCCCCATATGATATTTACATGACATCCAGTCCGTCCATCAGACATGACCTCTTGTACTTTCCCAAAATCCCAAAAATCATACCGATCCATGGTTCAGATGTGTCACAGCACGGGGAATGGTTGCGCTGAGGACGACCACTATTTCAGAACTGCCTTATTTTTATGAGCTCTTCATCCAGGTGGGATACATCAAATGAATGGACGGAATGTGGTTTACACATCATTGTGAGCAAGATAAGAGTCTCCCTCTCAACTTTTATCTGTAGTGTGGCCCACCTGAATTTTGGATAAGCCCGATTTTTAAGAGAATGGTCCATCATGGTAGGATGCGTCCGTTGGACGGATTAAGTAGGCCCAATTTTTCTCGACTCAATGTGGCAATGGCTGTAGTTTTATTGTAAGCGGTCTACTTTTTGGCCACCAATGGATGGGTTCCAATAGCCCAATCTGGGAGATTTTTGCCTATTTCTCATCCACTGCATGTTCCATCAGTTTGAACGGCTTGGATCATAGAAACATGATGCATACATAGGAAATCCTAAGGTCAGCGAAGTGTAATTTTGCTGATCCACAGGAGTATGATGTGCTCGATGCTGACATGGCACGAATGGAGCACATGTTTTAGCCATGCAAACCGTTGATCCTATGGGGCCACTGTGAATAGACAAAGCACGAAACCGTTCCAAAATTGAAATATTCTAGTAAGGGGTGTACATCGGGCCAAACCGAGTCAAACTGGGCTCAACACGGTCGGCCCTGCCACCGGGCCAACATGTCCAACCCAAACCCGGCCCGACCAGCAATCATGCAAGTTCGGGCCAGTTTCAGACCCATAATTTGGACGGCCTTAATTTTTTGTTTCTGTTTCATCTACTCCATGGGAAGAGCTTTGGCAGGTAACTTGAACGGCCTTGATTTTTGGGAAGGGCTTTTGTCATAGATTTTTGAGACTTTGCTCCATCTACAAAGGGACCCACGATTTGAACGGCCTAGATTGCTGTAAATGGTTAGGGTAACTGGATAAGAATTTAGGATACACACACACACACACACATACACATATAGGCCGAGTCGGGCTAGGTCGAGTTGGGTTTTGGGCCGAGTTGGGCTGAACTGGAACCTATCGGAATTTGGCGTGAACTCAGTTTCGGGCTGAAGAAAATGGCCCATCTCGACCCGAACTTAGTTCCGGGTCGGGGCCGAGTCGAGCTTTTTCGGACTGAGTCGAGCTTTTTCAGGCTGAGTCGAGTGAGTTAATCGGGCTAGCCAGGTTCGTGTACAGCCCTAAATCTAGTCCTTCAATATCCATTGAATGTGGACCATTTCTGTACTTCCTTACAACTGTTTATTTGCAGGCCATGATTAAAGGATTTGGGTTGTTCCATTTGGGAAATCAATATCATCGTCTGTCCATCCATGTTAGGGCCCAGCAGATTAATGATCCAGATCACACGGAACAATAGGCCCCGCGTAGGAAATGTCCGTTTGAGAAAAACTTAGGCAAGTGGGATGATTTCACCCAAACAGTTAAATATTACTTAAAAATTACACACGTGGCATACTAATAATTCAAATTAGACTGTCCAAATTATGGTCCCGGACTACATGTTTCATGAAAAAGGAAAATAAAGATTACTCGATTACGCAGCTATTGGATCAGTGGAGATTGATTGGACGGTTAAAAATGAAAAATATCCCATGATCCTATTTCAAAAAACACGTGTCTAAGAATCAGAGGTTGAGATTATTCATGAAATCTGATCACCATGACTTGGGGGCATTTGGATCTTTAAGTTATTCAAGATACGTTACTTTTGCCTCTAGTAACTTGTCTTCGTGTCTACTTATGAATATAAAGTGATTAAGTACTTTTAGTAAAAAAAGTGAATTATATCTGATCATAAATAGAACTTATTTATGTCAAATACGTTACTTATCTAAGTAAGTTTGGTTTAAGATAAGTTATAAGTTATTTTTTTATTCAAAAGTATTTATTTACTTTAGTTAATTTTTTAGTTTTTCTAGTTTTGCTAGGGGCGTACACGAACCGAGTTAGCTCGGTTAGCTTGCTCGACTTAGCTTGAAAATGCTCGATTTGACTCGGTTCAAAACTGAATTCGAGCCGAGTTAAGCTGATTTTTCAAGCTCGAAAAAATTTCGAGCCAAGTTTGAGCTTGCCCAAGCTCAACTCGACTCGGATCAAACCCCAACTCTAATTGAATTCGGATCGAACCAGTTTGGTGACTCAATTAATTTGATATTGATTTTGCTCCGTAGGTGTTTGAAGAAATGACTCAACGAAGTGTCGGCTGGTGGCGAGAAAGGTATGAATATGAAACAAATACTCTTGTATCTTGATTTTTATGTTGTCTGCTAAGCGTTTGATGAAATACCCATAAACTGATACTACTGCTTTACATTCCATAAGAAATTGAAGGTGCACTCCATGTGTTTGAGAAAATACTGCAGAGGCTCGATCTTGGCTCGATCTGTCCCGAGCTGTTGACCGAACTAAGGCGAGCTGGCTAGTCAGGCTTAAGGATCGAGCCGAGCCGAGCCGAGCCGGGGTCAACTAGTAGCCGAGCCAAGTTGAACTGTGCCAAGCTTGACTTGGTTCGGCTCGGATACACTCTTAGAAGTTGCAGAAGAGAGGGATAAGAGAGATGAAAGAGGAGAAGTTAATAATATGTTGTTTACCAAACATACTTACTTGCAAGCAAAGCATGAATCCGAAGTGAACTCATTCTTTTTTCCACATCGAAAAAAAATCTTGATTCCACCTTGGCATCATCCATCCAATCCCAACAAGGTCAAAGAAATTATACCAGATTTCAGTAGAAAACTTGTGGGGCATGAATGGGGTTTGGTCCACTTCTCATCCGGAGCCATAAAATACAAATATTAGTGATTACCATATTTTAGGACCTCAAATGATTAATGGTATGATCTATAGGGCTGCAACTTGGGTTTGGGTCAACCCGAATCCAATTGACCAAACCTGAGTTCCGGTCAAGTTAGGTTGGGCTGTCGAGGTCCTTAGGTTTGGTTAGGGTTAGCCCAATTTGAAATTGGCTGGTTTGGGGTTGAGCAAATTTGGATAGGGTTAGCCCAATTCGAAAGATTGCGAGATGCGGAGTTAAACCTCCATCCGTAGTGGGTCCCACTAGACAGACAATCTTGATTGAAAGATAACCCCACCACATGCAATATGGCAAATATGGCTCAACCATATTATAGTTCTTTTAACTCTACAGTATCATATACCTAGGTAGGCCATTTGCATAGTGGGATTCACTGATGCACAGCCCTATGCACGTGCCATGCCAGGTTGGCTTGTGCGCTAGTGTATGGGGAGGCAGGTGTGGTCATGTGGGCTTAGCAAAACTCTCAGTGCATGTGTTTGTATCTATAGGTGTGCACTCACGCACACAATTGTAGTTGAATCAGTGTCGAAAGAACACTGTAATTGACGTGGAATTCAGCTGAGCCAAATTCATTTGATAAAGCTCATTCCTGTTCTATAGAAACTAGCTGAGTTCATCAACTCGGATGAGTCAAATCAGCTGAGACGCCTGATTTTAGAGTGTTTTTGTATGGTGTATGTTTGATTATATCTGACAACTCCAAATTTCTGCAATTCCTACACTTCTACTCTTGTGCAGGACAATATGTCAGTGGATGAAATAGTCGCAGCCATCCACACCGACTCCAGGCATGCCGACTGCCTCCGGTTGATCTATGCCAATAAAAAATCGGTGGAATGTGGACTTGTGCCTTTCAAACGGATAGATTTCTTGGGCAGTTGAAGAAGCTTCGAGATGCTGAAGCGTGTCAATGGCAACAACAATAGCAATGTATACGAACTGCTGATTAGATCATGAGTTTAGTGGGGCCCAAGACTGTGGGGGTTCAAGAAGAGTTGAACACATTGGCATCTGCTTTCTCACATACGCCAAGCTTGCATGTAATGTAGGGGCATTTTCACACCGGGCTCGAGTGGGGTGGCTTGTGAGATGCAGGGGCACATTCGGGGTGGGCGGCCTGTGTGAGGCAGATGGCTTGTGAGATGCGGGCCCCACTCGTGTGATTCGGGCGGCTCGTGTGAGGCGGTACCCATGTGATTTGGGGCCCACGAGGGGCTTCGACTGAGCGCCTAACCCATGAGACGTGGGGCCTGGGCAATAAGATAAATGTTGGGATTTTAAGGGCTTACAGAATCACACAGATCTAGATCTAGGATGGTAATCCAATGGCACCAAGCACACACACAAGAGAACACACGGATTTAACGTGGAAAACCCTTGCGGGAAATAATCACGGCACAAAGCGACAGATCTCCACTATGAAAGCATAATTACAAAGAGAAAGGACTTACCCGATTCGAACAACCCCGAATCTCATACTTGCTACACCCTTTGATAACCCTAAACCCTTTTAAGAACCCTTGGAACTACTTTAGAAAGCCTTCCCATTCCCTAGAAAAACCCTAGGAACACCTATTTATAGTTTAGGAAACTTACCTTCTGCATCCCAGTTGCGAAAGGACTCAAATCCGCAGTTTCCCGCAAAATCGTGGAACAAACTGCGTAACCTACGACTAGTCGAGCCGAGTCTTCGACTGGTCGTAGGACCCCTTCGACCAGTCGAGCCATCCCTTTGACCAGTTGAGTAGCTCGGACACCAAAATCCCATGTCACTGGACTTTGAGTCATGCAGGCCACGACCAGTTAAACTATTCCTATGACCAGTGGTAGCTGAACCTTGACTAGTCGTAGCTACAGTAAAAAACAGATTAAAGACTTTTTCCTAACAATCTCCACCAAGTCTTCAATCTTCAACCGTGTAGCTCCTTGACCTCTTCTCTTATCTCTACTTCACATCATAGCTCAAGATCACATTGGCCAACCAGCGCCAATCACGGATCTGATAGATACCTACTATACCGTCGATGAGAATATCTCTGAGAAGCCGATCGCTTCTCTCTGAGCATAACCCATCGCTACCAACCTCGCTGTATCTATGCTGTATCCATCTGAAGATCCACCTGCATCTAACCGCTCACCGGCCCACTGGAAGCTCCACCCGCTCCTATATGTCGGTCTGGTACAACGAATCCAGCACATCGCCCATAGTCACCTTCCATTTCTCAGCACCAGGCTCACCTAAAGCCATCAGACTAGAAGATGAATCCTCCTGCGATATTGGAGTCGCCCAGGTACCACGCCGATATCCTGCGATCATGCCGTATGGTTCTTCACATAGGTGGCTGCTCTACCTGCTCTGTATCCCTGTCCACACGTCTCAGCCTTCCTGCCTTGCCAGCTCATGTGGCCATGTCCAACATGCCACACACATGTAGAGGTGGAATCCGTTACATCCACTATAGCTCCACCTTTTAAAGTGCTCTCAATCAACCTGTAAACATGATCGAGTCGTTGGGCTTTCATGATTACCAGTGCCCCCTTAGATACTTTAAGAGCACCATCAATACCTGTGTACTTGCATTCTTTTGCCTCAAGCACACCAAGAGAAATTAGATTCAACTTCAAATCAGGAACGTGCATGACATCAGTCAAGGTGCACTCCACCCCATCAAACATCCTGATGCGTACCGTACCAACAGCCACAACATTACAGGTAAAGCCATTGCCCATAAACACCTGTCCACCATCGCACTCCTTATAACTGGCGAAACAACTCCGATGAAGAGTCATGTGAAAAGATGCCCATGTGTCTAGCATCCACTCGTCCGTACGATCATTGCATAACCGTCTGAGCGAAGACACAGACAAAACATCACCATTACATCCACTCGATCCATCTGACGTGGCAACATTGGCCTCCCTGCATGAAGCCTCAGAATCTTCACTCTTCAATTTAGGATTTTCACAATCCATCTTCACATGTCCTTCCTTCCCACAATTCCAGCACTTTACCCTTCCTTTGCCCTTGTCCTTGGATTTGGATCTGGAACCTGTACCTTGTTCAGAATTCCTACCCACTGTAAACAGTGCATCAGAAGATGTCCCCGTGTTGCTGTCTATCTGTCTCATAGCCTTCCCTTGAAGGGCTGAGATAACAGTGTCGACACTCAGGATTTTATTCATGCTGCACATAGTGTCCTTGAATGACTCACACGGCCTTAGGAGAGAATTCAAAGAACATACATGCTTGTTCTTCATCTTTCATCACTTCCTCCATATCCAGCAATTTGCAAACCAATTTTTTAAAGTTGCTGATGTGAGCCTCCAAGTCTCCACCCTCTGCCATCTTGAAGTTATACCACTGCCGCTTGAAGTGCAGGCGATTTTCAGAGGATTTCTTCGCATAGACATCCTCTTACTTCACCCATAACTTAGCCGCAGTTTTCTCCCTCATGACGTTGTAGAGAACCTCATCTGTGAGACATAAACAGATCGATGATAAAGCCTTCTTATCAAGAGTATTCCAATCACCATCAGTCATAGTAGACTTTTGCTCCTCAAGAGCACCATCTTCGCCTTGTTTGATTAAGGAACTCATCATCTTGATCTTCCATAACTCAAAATTATTCCTTGAGTACTTCTCAATCTCATACCTGGCGCTCGCCATTATTATTAATCCCTCAAATTCAGATCTGTGCCCCCAACCGAACTCAAGCTTTGATACCACTTGTTGGGATTTTAAGGGCCTGTGGAATCACACAGATCTAGATCTAAGATGGTAATCTAATGGCACTAAGCACACACACAAGATAACACACAGATTTAACGTGGAAAACCCTTGCAAGAAAAAACCACGACACAAAGCGACAGATCTCCACTATGAAAGCATCAATTACAAAGAGAAAGGACTTACCCAATTTGAACAACTTCGAATCTCACCCTTGATACACCCTTTGATAACCCTAAACTGTAACATCCCAAAAATCGGGGGTCGAGTAGTAACTCAACTCCCGAGTTCCAGAACATCACTTATGCAATAAAATGAATGATGATTGAATGTTGACTGTATTCGTACATTGAACATGAGTGAGATTAAGCCAAAACAGTATATCATACTCCAGAGACAGTTAAATTGCAAGTGGAAGACTGTGATAGACATACAAAATATAAAAACTATGGTGAGTCTCCAGAGTGTGATAAGGTTACCAGGTTAAAATAATTACAAGTACAATTCTAAAATTTACTAAATATGAGGAAGTGTAATGTCTTCTATCCCAAGTACCATAGCCCCGTCAATACATTACCAGGTCTTCATAGACCTGTCAGAGAGTTATATGTAGGAGAACTCCTCCTCAACATCATAGTAGTGGTCCGGCTCTGCTTCATAAGCATCGTCATCACCTGAAACTTAACAAATCTGGTTGGTGTTTACAACACCGTCCCGTAACGTGGGAGTGAGTGATCAACTCACTCGATGGAACAAGAAAGCATAGGTTAACATGTTATCAATTCAACCAAGTCAAGAATGATAAAGCGAAAATCAAACACTCCTAACTACTCTTATTAATGCAGTATGAATGCGGAGTCATGATGTATGCCCTTGCCAAACCACCCTCAGCCATTGACACCATCTTACGTTACGCATGCATTCATCCCTCAGTGCCCCACATCTACCAGGCACATGCAATGCTATGATGAGCATAATTACCGAGTTATTATTAGTCCATTTCAAACAACAGTATTGGGAAACTAAGGTACCTCCCTTGTATCATTCCCAAACATGATCCATTCTAGGGTCGTCAGTCCTAGTTAATCTCATACGATAATGTGTTTTTAGGTCACTGCAGAGGCTGCCAGAGCTGTTACACGGAATCGTTGCACCACTCCCCCATCACCCCTTTAACGATTCATCACTATACAGATACAGGCCTAACTCATACTCTATACACTGCGGTAAAACTCGTTGCATCACCGCAAATTCAAAGTATGCTCGAGGTCACTACAAAGGGCTGTCAAGGCTGTTACACGGAATTGTTGCACCACTCCCCCATCACCTTATCAATGTAGGCCGACAGCATGAATATAGTGTCTCATACCACCATAATTGGCTCACAAGTCTGGTTACTCACTGGTCAGTACGGGGAGGCACGTGACCCCAACGTAGGCCGACAGCTCGACCACGGTGTCTCATACCACCATGCCCAGTTCATGAGTCTTAGCGGATCGAGGTACCATGGTTAACGAGATTCCACTGGTAAGTTTGGTACCCTAGGTTCAAGCAGTAGCGACCAAACATGGTGAACATACATTAGACAGATCGGGTTTCTTGACGAGCTCGGCTAGCTCGAGTGCACAACAAGTTGAACGATATGAAGTGCAAAAGCACTTTGTGTGGCCAACCACTATCGCCAACCGAAGTACGACTCGGGTTCGTCAAACACATCTCACGTGGCAAATGAATCTCAGCCACGAATTCAATCCCGTTACTGATTGCCTAGACTATAATCATAGCTCCAATCACATTCAATTACAGATAAGTAAAGCAGTAATGGATCAAAATTCAAATCATACAATCAAAGTCTGGTATCATCCGTTTAGGGCTGCCAGGGCTGTTGCACGGAATCGTTACACCACTCCCCCATCACCCATGACGGATCATACACCGTAAACATGAATTTAAACATACACATTACATAAATAAAATCATACAATCAGTTGAGCATGTTATGAAGCATGTTATAAAGCACAATATAAACAAGAATACAAACACATATATTTCATAAGTAAGCGATTAAAGAAATCAACCACATGGAGGAAATCATACACGTCTCTAAAGTAGTTGGGAATCCCATCTCAACACCAACCTAAGACACCATCATCCAAACACTTACTCATACAAGCATTTTCACAAACACTTAACATACACTATTTCAACATACTTAGTGTATGTTAACAAACATGTATTAGGGCGAGTCCTTTCGCCAAGCAAATATTTTACGCATATATAGTATAGTTATACAACAAATAATCATGGCAAACACATCTTTAAAATATATATGTATACGGTACTTTCTACAATACAGTATTTCTACATACATAGTGTATATTAGTAAAACATGTATTTGGGTGAATCCTTTCGCCAAATAAGTATTTTATCCATATATCGTACATTCATACAACAAATAATCATGTCAAACACATTTCTAAAATTTATACGTATATGGTATTTTTTACGAATACCTATAATATGTAAAATTTCATAATCTACATCTTTAATCGAAACAGGAAATAGAAAGCACTTTATACATGTGCAATTGCATGCAAATCATGAATCTATCATTATTTGACATTGAAAGCGTTGAAAACCATAACCTATACACCTAAAGTCCGCACCTTTTGTCGTAGAATCGTAAATGAGTCAATGGATTTGCTAAGGCTTTGTATACGGCGATTCGGCAACCTATATAATGAAATAAGTTAGCTATTTCATAACCTACAACTCTTAAAACTCCAAATCAGTTTAGGGTTAGGGTTTCTTACCTAGAAACGTCGCTAAAATCGCTGGAAAAGCGATAAGAATGAGGTGGTTTAAGCTTGGATACGGCAGGGAAGAACAGCAGGAAGAAGCTCCCACTTCTCTCTCACTTTCTCTCTCTTTTCCCTCTTCTCAAACTCAAATTCGGATGGCTGAAATGAGAGAGGGTTTAAGGTCCTTATATAGCCTAAAACTTCACCGAAATAGACTTGGGAACAAGGTATACTTGGGTTTTATCAAAAGGGCTTCTGTTTCAGCTTAACGGAGGACTTCTTGCGGCCCCCCTTGAGCCAAAGGTCGGACTTAAGCTCACTAACACTAGATCTACATTCCATTAAGTTTTCGTTCCAGTAGGGTTCTCAGATCACGCGTGGCGGACCAGTTTCAGTTCAACGGTCAGTAGATCTCGATCGAAGATTTCGAGTACATGTAAATGTTTATGAAATTTTTCCTGATCTGAGGGTGTAATTTGGTCAGATTCTGACGGTCTGGTTGTATCTTGATCCACAAGCGACGAGTCTCGATTACTTATTCAAGATATTTATTTTGTAAAGAAACAAGTGTTCGCACACTCTCTCGCTCGGATTCAATGAGCAGTAGTGAGACACCGTCTGGTGATTTCCGAGATGGTTGTCAAGCCCAGTGAGGCGGTCCTAAGTCCTTAACCTCGAATTATTCAGACTCCCGATGTGCGGTCTAGAACTGATACGGAGTTTCAACGTGCTCCCAAGAGCGGTCGGGTAATGAGTTTGATCCGAGATTTTAGGGTAACCTAGCGTCAATGATTCTATAAGTTTTAGGTCTTGCAGATCGTATTTAAAGTGGATTAAGCGGATTTCGTAGCTAATCTAGTGTAGCACTTGGTTGACTTTGTCAAATTTCTAAAGGGTTTAATCCTAAGTGATTTCTGGTCGAGGTGGTACTCAGTCCTTTATAGTAATGTTTAGTTTAAGTATTGTTCTTCATCACCTAAACTTTAAGATAGTGTCTAATGTGAAAGTACTTAGAAGGATTTAAAGAACGAGGTGGTGAAGGGTGGGATTTGTGAAGGAAGTGGGTTCAACAGCAGTTTTAGACTTTGGGATTGAGTCCTGACAGGTTAATAGGGTGTTAGGAGCGACCCATTGCCTAAGGACGTCTAATTCCAGGTTGGCAAAAATTCGGGCTGTTACATAAACCCTTTTAGGAACCCTTGGAACTACTTTAGAAAGCTTTTCCATTTCCTAGAAAAACCATAGGAATACCTATTTATAGATTAGGAAACTTCCCTTCCGCATCCTAGTTGCAAAAGGACTCAAATCTGCAGTTTCGCGCAAAATCGCGGAACAAACTGCGTAACCTACGACTAGTCGAGCCGAGCCGAGTCTTCGACTGGTTATAGGACCCCTTCGACCAGTCGAGCCATCCCTTCGATCAGTCGAGCAGCTCGGACACCAAAATCCCATGTCGCTGGACTTTGAGTCGTGCAAGCCACTACCAGTCGAACTATTCCTACGATCAGTCGTAGCTACAGTAAAAAAACAGATTAAAGATTTTTTCCTAACAATAAAGGGATTAATTCACCATACTCTAATAGTTCGAGCTTTTAGAGCAAGTGGTTAATTGTCCTACATTAGCATGTATAAAGATGGTTGAATGATAGAGAAGAAAGGCAGCAGGGAGAACTGTAATCTGAAGAACGATGGAAAATGCCACTCTTCTTATAGGGATAAAACAGAGATACACCTCCCCATGTATTCCTGTTTGCAGTGTTGTTTACTTGTGACAGCCCTCTTGTACGCAGTAAGGAAGCGTCTGAATGATTATATGATATGAGAAAAGCCTTGATGCTCTGTGTGATGGTTGATACACAGGCAAATACATGCGGCGTACATCTAATTTAAACTGGACCATCTAAATTAGGGATGCAACTCCGGCAGGTTGGGTAAGGTTGAGAGTTGAACCAAACCAAACCCAGTCTAACCAGTCGAATAATCCACAGGGCTCACCAAGAGAATGATCTGGAAAGAAACTAGTCGTCCAAATTCAATATCCAAATTAAAACGCTAAGATTGTACGATTGGCTTGATTTTTCTGTTATGCTCAAGCACTCTCATTTTGTATAGCATGCCTACGGCAAAATGTCCAAAATTTAGCTCCATCGTCAATTAAAACTTTTTCCATAGGATCAATCTCAATCGTTGATGTTCCTGGTCATTGATCAAATGGTCCAAATCAATGACAATACCTTTCACAAAACAGCTATTGTGAGCCGTCCATTTTCCTATTCAATTGGTCAGAAGGCTAGAATCATTGTATAATTTTTATCTGGAGAGTTATAATCAACTAAAGGTATCTCGTAAACAGTAGACTGTGGAGCAACAATCAAAGCTTGTTTTCAATACATTAATATGTACCATCCATTTTGGAACCAGTGATTCTTGAGAGCCATGCTCAATCAAGGTGGGGCCTACCCATATCATGATTAAATCTCTTTTAGCATAACCAATCTGGACCATCCATTTTCTTGGCCACTAATCATGATGGGTCTAAAGATTATGGTCAATCAAATGCCATATGTACATGATAGACAATTTAGACCAATTATCAAACTTTTTTATTTTTTTTTAGTGTAATCAATCTAGACCATCCATTTTCCTGCTCATTGATTGGATTGTCAGAATTAGTTTATCATAGTGAATCTTTAAATATACTTAATCAAAGGTCTGGTTTACATAATAAATTGCCAAGATCAGTATATAGACCCTTTTAAGTATGGTCAATATGGACTACTTTTTTCTTTTGCTGGCAATTGATTAAATGGTTAGAATCATACAATCAAAGTGGTTCTCGAGACCTATGGTGAATCAAAGGTGGACCACCTTTTTTTTTTTGCTGGCAATTGATTAAATGGTTAGAATCATACAATCAAAGTGGTTCTTGAGGACTATGGTGAATCAAAGGTGGACCTATATTATAGACAGTCCATATCAATGATTAGGATTCTTATTTTAATCAATCTGTACCATCTATTTTCTTAGCCATTGATCAAATGGTTAGCATTACTGGTTAAAGTGGTTCTTGAGTTAATTATCAATCAAGTGTGGGGCCTACATGATAGACAGTCCAGATCAGTGATCCGACATTTTCCATATAATAAATTTGGACTGTCCATCTTCTCATCCACTGATCAATCACCTTATCAAAGTGATTCTTGAGGGTTATAGTCAATCAAAGGAGGAACAAAAATGATAAATGGTATAAAGCAATTATCAAACTTTCTTAACATAGTTAATCTGGACCATCCATTTTTGTGGCCATAGGTCTAATGGTTAGAATCACCCCATCAAAGTGATTCTTAAATCCATTTTATTGGCCATTGATAGTATGGTAGAATGAAGCTTATTATCCCATATATCATGTGCAGCTAGTTCTACTTGACATATAAGCATTATGATTGGCTCTGGGAAGATTTCAATGGCCAGAGTTTGTATTTTCACATTTCACTGTTGTGTGACTCACCCGAGTTTTCCATATCCTCTCCGTACCATTAGAAGAACATATTGGTAAATATACAATATTGTCAAAGAACTTTTTTAGAACATCATACATTTGGAGGAATTTTCAGGTAAAAATCCCTTCTCTCTAATTGTGGAAAGCTTAAAAAGTAAAAAGTATAACATATTGCTTGTAGTCAACATGGCAACTAAATTGTCTAACAAATTGTTTCTAAGCCATGGTCCCCAAGTAAGATTTTCTGAACAATTCTAATATCTGATTCCCAGACACTTTTTACTGAAATAGGACTGTTGGATTTTTTCAATTTTAACTGTCCAATAAACGGCCACCAATTTGATAGTCAGCCAATTAAAAACAGTCTTTGGTTTGGTGATAGATAGTAACCCAAACACCAACCAACTAGCTGGTGTCAAGCTCTGTGGTGGGCCCAACCATTATGTATGTTTTTTTTTTTTTACACCCTGTCCATCCATTTTGCCAGCTCATTGACGCAGATCCAAATCTCAGGTGGGCCACACCATAGGAAACAAAGGGGATTGAACGCTTACCATTGATAACTTCAATGATTTGGATTTGCCTCATTTTTGGGATCATACCATAAAATGAGATGGCAAAATGGATGGACATAACGGATAAAACACATACATCATGGTGGGGCCACGGAGCTTTGACACCAGCTAGCTAGGCCTGGCTGGTGTTGGAGTCACCAGCCAAACCACATCCCTAGACAACGATACAATTTAGGCAATTTAAAATTTCAAAATTTCTGCATTCCAAGTATGCAATTTCTGCACAGGTATCATCCATGAGACACTGCCCAAGGATTTCGGCCCAAGCCAAAACCAATCAAAATTACCAGTTGAGCAAGTCCGTTCGGATTGAGCTCGACCCAAGCTGTATCCCTACTTCCAAAATACATTCTTTAGAGCTAACCAGAACTGCTCACTTCATATGTAGCAAACCTCCAAGGGATTGAAACTGTTCATTTTATACGCTCCAATCATCTATGGTGATTGTACTAATGATTTCTTGGCCCAGCATGCCACAAAATATCCAAATTATCAATCTTTTATCCATGAAAAATTGATTAAATAAATGTTCATACATAACAAAAAGGAAAGATGCAGATGCCTAAACAAGCAGTGACTTTTTAACTGTTTCTATTTCTACCATAATAAATCTATATATATATATATATATATATATATATATATATATATATATATATATATATATATATATATATATATATATATATATATCACAATCTAAGCTAGTAAGGATTAGGTGTAACCCAAATAGGTGGGTGCATAATTATTTGAGAATCTTTATCATAATATTGATCGAAGCTTCCATCTTCCATGTTGTATATCCCCAATTCATTTCCATAAGCTTTACAGAAAGGAAACATGTCCCAATCGTCATCACAGAAATAGATATGATTCCCTTTACACTCTGAGAAGTCACGGGCTGAGAGAGACATGGATTGGTTACCACCCAAGAACAAAACATAATCGCCTATGCATTTTACTTGCTTCCATCTTCTTGTGTTCCAGTTGAGCTTGAAAACTTTGAATCTCGCTGTTGTTAGTGGAACATATACATAATAATCATCAGGTTCAGGTTGCAGCAGATCATCATCTATATAAGAATCATCAGGTTCTGGCAGATCATCTACATGACAATCATCAGGTCTTGAGTGCCAGCACCTAACAACCAGCAACAAATCCCCTCTTAACTCTACCAGGTACTTCTTTGTATGAACCCACATTCCCAAGTGTGCGATTTCTGTTACCGTTGGAGAAGGGCCGAAAACATCCCAAGCTACAGTACCTCCAGGTTGAGCCACTGAATAGAATTGATCCTTATAAAATATGATGTCATCAATGGGACCACATGGTCCTTCCAAAGCAGTCCATGACTTGTCTCCCACCTTACAAAATGCCAGTTCATATCTTTCACCAAAGATTATCATGACTACACAGTCATTGCAGTCTCCAGTTAAAGCAGGCCGGGTAGACAAAACTGCCTTCCATATAAAGGTATCCCGAATTTCTTTCGCTGGAACCGTAAATGGATATTCACCATTCTTGTCTGTACACATGATATATTGGGTTGTGCCTGCTTCCGAATCGTGGACAACATCCCACACGCATGGAAGTGTCGTCAGTGGTGGAAGTTGGATTCGGGCTCTTGAGAAGGGATTCCACAAACTAATGTCAGCTCTCTCGTCAAGGGTTACCAGCCACCCATTAAAGGATCCAGCACACCGCATCCCACGAAACTCAGGTAAGTTGAGAGTTTGAACCTTTTTGTCAGAGAGGCTGTAGAAACCACAGGATTCGCTCTCTTCTTCACCGGGGATCATCAGCCACGGAATCTGGCAGGTAGGGTGATATAATTTCTTTGCTGCCACCAAACTCCAAGATTTGCAGACGACACTGAAACGGAGATGGTCCATGTAAGGTAAGCGATTCAGGATCAACCCCAAAACATCTTCTAACATGGTCGACCAGCTTCCTTCTTCAGGCTCGAATTGTTTCTCACCCATTTCTATTATCACACGAATCTGTATAAAGAAGATACTAAAAAAAAAAAAAAGAGAGAGAGAGAGAGAACATTTAGGGAAGATTCCAACTTTATAAGTGTGTGTTACACATAAAGGAGAATTACATTTTGGTTAGGACTTAAGGTATATCAGAAGAAAATAGAGGAACATAAAATAAACTCCCAATAAGATGATTTTATTAAGATATACTTATAAGCCAAAAGTCACGAGACTTTTGGGACACACACTAACGACGGCCTAAGGATACAGAGTCATAGTCAGTTCAAGTGCGCTCACCGCCTATGATAGGACAATCCTAACCAATCAATTTGCTGATTTCAAATACAAAGGCACCTGAAAAAGAGAGCATCCATCCAATTCAACTTAAGAAACAACATTGGTGGCTAGGACCTTTTAATCAGAGCACTTTTGGGGGGGCATAGTTGATTTTAAAGGTCTGATAACTGAAAAATGGACTGTAATTTTTACCTTTATAACAAAAAATTAAAATTAAAAGGCTCAATGCAGGTTGGTATTTTCACACTGGGTTCTAGTGGGGTAGCATATGGGGTGGGGGGTGGGGGACACTCGGGGTGGGCAGCCCATATGAGAGGGGTGGTTTGTGTGAGGTGGTACCTATGTGATGTGGGGCCCCTAAAGGGGGCTCGGCTAAGGTCCTAACCCATGTGATGTGGGGCCTGGTTTATGAGATGAAGGGATTAATTCGTCATATTCTATTAATTTGAGTTTTTAGAGCAAATGGTTAATTGTCCTGCATCAAAGTGGTATTATCTTGCATCAAAGTGGTATTAGAGCCTGTAATGCTCCTAATTATTTTTCCTTTTGTGAAGGGTGAAAAAAAAAAAAAAAAAAAAAAAAGGTCTCTAATGCTCATTGGCTCTCATAGAATTTGGACACCTACTTTGCTCCAAAGAAATGAAAAGATGGAAGAAGTAAAAATAGCCAAAATCAGAATGGTGGATTAAATGTCCACTGGTTGACTGTTTGAGTGGTTTGATTTTAGTACAATTTTAGTCCACCTAAGGTATGGGTCACAACTTGAGTGGTTTAATTTCAGTTACTTCTATGCCACATGTATAATATCACATTTGTTGTGTATCACCTCACATGTTCTCCCAAAATGTCAGTTTTCCACCATCTGAAAAATGGTTATGTTTAGCAAAGTGGACACAATTCACCACCAAAGTAGATGTCAGTAAAAATATTGATTAATTAGCTTTGTGTTTTCTAGCTTGTGCTTCTTAGCAACTATTTGGCATTTGGTGTATTGGGACCTAGAAATGTTCTCTAATGAATATACAGGAAAACCTGATTTGGATTTGCCCAGGATCTTTGTAATTCATTTATTTCTCTCAGGGGTAATTCTTCTTCCCTATAAAATAAATTTGGGTCAATTGGCCAAGCCATGCACCACATTCAAAACCTTAAAAATAGATTTAAAAGATTAAAAAATAAAATAAAATTAGAAATAGATCAGAGAAGCTGATGGATTTTAAATAAGATAAATGGTTTAATATATGTATAAAAAAGGACCTTAATTCTACACATGAAAGAAATTGTAATTTAAACAAGTCTAATTCTAAAAAATTTAAGAAAAAACGAATTTAGGATTAATTAGGCATTTAATACCAACAAGAATTTGATTTGAACAATACTCTGTCATACATCTTTTTATAGGCCTTTGTATACCAGCCACATGGACTGAATGTCTCCGAAGGTGACATTACACCACTTCATGGTGTGCTATAATGGCCACCACGGGACCCTAAAGGTAATGGTGGAAACCCTTACACATTACAACAACTACCGTAGAGAAACAATAGAATTTTCATAAAAGAGAATATCATTCAACTGTCTTATTCCATATAGTCCTCAAGCCTTAAACTAGAGATCACTTTCCATCTTCAACAACTACCATAGAGAAACAATAGAATTTTCATGAAAGAGAATGTCATTCAACTGTTTTATTCCACAGGCATAAGCCTTATTTATAACAAGTCCTTACAATTTGCAATAAAATCTACAAAATCTAAAACTAGAATTCCTACCAATCCAAGATTTGAAAAATAGAAAACTACCTAAATAAGAAAGTACTTAAATAAGAAAAAACTAAGATTACTCTTTCCTAATATAAAGATATGAAAGAAAAAAAAAATTTCCTAATGTAGAGATTTAAAAGAAAATGAAAGTATAGATATTTCCTAATATAGAGCAAAGTACGGGAGAGTAGAGATATTTCCTAATGTAGATATTTGAAAGAAAAGTAAAGTAGAGACGAGCTAAAAAGGAAAAGTAGGCATTTTCTTGTGCACACTTGTTGGATGTGGGGTAATTACATCATAGGCACATACACATCTATAGGTATATCTATATATATTGTTTATTTTCTTATAACGTCATGGTGTCCTCGCACCATTTAAGGCAAGACTATTCCCTACGGATGCAGGCAATCACCTGCAAACTATGTACATCAGGTTATCTCAGGGAGGGGAATCGAAATCTAGTTTATGGAGAGCACACCCATGACAATTGCCGTTTGCCCAAACCCCGTGTAGGTTAGGTATATATATAGATGCATACAAATGTATGAGAAATGCTCACACACAACAAATTGGACCTCCGACTAGCTTAGAAATTAGGGAGTAATTAGTGTAAATAAATATAAGAGTTGTTTCACGTCGCTTTTGAGAGCTAACGGTTTAAGTGGGCTCCACTGTGGTGCTAATGTCAAATCCACCCCGTTCATTAGGTGTGTCACCCCCATGGCCCAAAAATCAGCCCCATGTGAACCATATGATTGTAAACAATGTACAGAGCAAAGCTCACCTTCCAAATTGCTTCCCTTGGTGTGGCCCACAAATCACAAATGGGCCTTCATTTCAGGCATCTGGCCTAATTTTTGGCATGGCATTTAATGGTTGCAGTAGATTACATATAATTATCATGATGGGCCCTATAAAAATCAAGGGTGGATGATCTCTTCCAACTGGTTCTATTAGTGTGGCCCGCCTGAATCCCTTGTTAGCCTTTAAAAAAAAAAAAAAAAAAAAAAAGCTCCGGGTGTAACATAAGATTACACATCTAATGGTTAGGAAGGATATCACATACACATCACGGTGGGCCTAGTAAAAAATCAAGGATAGGCATCCAATAAGGAGAGTCTTACGTAGAGCTGGACATAAACCGAGCTAGCTCAATTAGCTTGCTTGACTAAAAAGCTGGGTTTAGGCTGAGCTAAGTTATTTATTTTAGTTTGAAAAAAATTCAAACTGAGCCCAAGCCGGCCCAAGTTCGACTTGACTAGGCTCGAAGCTGGCTCGAACTCAATTGGATTAGGCTAGGCTCAATTTATATATATATATATATATATATAGAGAGAGAGAGAGAGAGAGAGAGAGAGAGAGAGAGAGAGAGAGAGAGAGAGACTTGGCTTGAGTTGCTAACCGAACCGAACTGAGCCAAGTTGGCTACTATGGCTCGAGGACCGAGCCAAGCTGAGGTAGCCCGTTGGCCGAATCTAGACGAACTGTACGAAGCTCGACTCAGTTCGGCCCCTGTCCAACTCTAGTCTTATGTCCAACGGGTTGAACTAAGGTTAAGGTCCAACCAATAGACAACTTCCAAACTTTCATGTGTATACATACGACATCCAACCCATCTAATGGGTTCGCCCCATTACAATCATCGCGTCTTGAAAAACTTTGCAACATCTACTCATTGAGTGGACCACACTTGTGTTTCACTATTTACTAGTGTTTGGAAGATGTTTTATATGGTGTGGCCCACTTAATTTGTAGATAGGATTGACCGTTGTATTGAACGATCCTCGTGCCAAGGCCAATTTTTTTGGAAGGGCAGGATGTCACATGCACTCGATACTTTGGAAGTTATCGTATGGGTGGTCTATAGCTTGTGGTCCAACCAATGGGACATAAGAACTCAAGATATCTCTTTTTCCTTATGAAGAATTGGAGATAGACACCCACCCTTTATATTTTTTTAACTGCCCACTGATGTATATGTGAGATCCACTCTACCCATTATATGTCTAATCCCATGTTAGGCTCAGAGCCAAAAAAAAATATATTAAAAAAAATTCCGGCTGACCTGTGATTCAGGTGGGACACATAAATGGAAATAGTTGGGAGTGAGATATCCACCCTTTGATTGTTTCAGGGCCCACCGTGATGATTATATAAAATCCACTCCAACCATTAGATGCAACCCTAAAACTTAGGCCAGTGTTCCAAAATTCAGGCTCACCAGCGATTCAGGAGGACCACACCAAGGAAAACAGTTTGAAGGATGAGCTTTGCCTGTACACTTTATTCAATAGTACGGTCCACTTGAATCACATATGGAACTGATTTTGGGGCTCTGGCTCTAACATTGGGGATGCATCTGATGGTTGGGGTGGATTTCACATTAGCACCACGGTGGGGCCCACCCAAGCCGCCAGCTCCTCTTCAAAAATTGGTATACACACACACACACACACACACACACACACACACACACACACACACACACAGAGAGAGAGAGAGAGAGAGAGAGAGAGAGAGAGAGAGAGAGAGAGTCAATAGAAGTTTCCAGGAATTTTGAAAACTCAAAACCCATAAGAGTGATGGAATTTCATTATTTTACATGAACAAGTCATAATCAATAATAAGTTAAAGAAACTGAGGGAGGATAAGAAGAGAATGGATTTACCCTTTTCTCTTCCAACTCTTTCGAAGAGGGCAGGTCCAGTGAAAACCTAAAAATAAAACTAAAAATCAAACAAAATAAAAACAAACCTTCTCAGCGTTCTCCTTCTTCTCCTCCTCTTCTTTCCTTTCTCTTTCGTTTTCCCTTCTCTCTCTCTGATACGTCTCTCTTTCCGTTTTCCCTCTGTCTCTTTCCCTGCGCACGAGTCTTTAGCTGCGAGTTTTTATTACGGGCGCGAAGTGCTACACGCGGATCTCCTGCGAAAGCCTTTCGCGTAAGTTCCTGCGCTAGAAACCTAGGTGGGTCCCACTGTGATGTTTGTAAGAAATCTACTCCGTACATACGTTTTTTTAGTTCATCCAAGGAAATGAGGCAAAAAATGAGATGGATCCGATACTCAGTCGGCCAAAAACGTGAGAATTGAACGTCCACGGTTGAAATATTCGTGGGGTCACAGCAGTTTTGAATCATGCTAATATTTATTTTTTCAGTTCATCCTATTAGTAACGGCGTTATCAACGGTCTGGATGACATTTAAACATCACCGTCGGGACGCGGATTGCGTCTTACCACGCCGGGACGGATAACCGTCCGGGCAGGGCTCTGTGGGGCCTACCGTGATGTAAGTGTTTCATCCACGCCATTAATCGTTTTTCTCAGATCATTTTAATATGTGAAACAAAAATTGAAGCACATCCACAGCTCCATGACCACATAAAAGGAAGCTGTAGTGATGAAAACACTCACCGTTGAAACCTTTCTAAGGGCCACCGTGATGTTATTTTTACCATCCAACCTATTAATAAGGTTATGTAGACGTGGATGAAGTGACAACACAAATATCAGCTTGAACGGAAACATCTTAAGCTCCCATGAAGTTTTTAACGGTGGAAATTAAATCCCCACTTTGTAGTACATTTAAGCCATTTGCATGCCTTTTTTTTTTTGTCTCATTCATTAAAATGATCTGAGAAAAACGATTAATGGCGTGGATGAAACACTTACATCAAGGTAGGCCCCACAGAGCCCTGCCCGGACGGATAACCGGGTAGGACGCAATCCGCGTCTTCACTGTCGACCGTATGAAAGTTTCAACGGTGGTAATTTCTATAACCACCTTTTCCTAAAGTACAACCTACTTTAGTCGTGGATCCTGCTCACTTCTGGTATTGTATCTTAAAATGAGCTCATAAAACAGATGGATGGTTTGGATCTCTCACAAATACGAAGGACCCAACTAGTTTCCAGCGGAGGAATTTGCTACCAAAGGCTTTCGCCGCGAAACGGAGCGAATTAGGTGAAACCCCCGGATCCTACAAGGTGAGTGAGGCCCTGACTGTGGGGCCCACCGTGATGTATGTGAGTATATCCGCCCCGTTCATCCGTATTAAAAGTTCATTTTAAGGATTGAACAAAAAAATGAAGCACTTCTAAACCCCAGATCGACCATAGTACAGTATACAGTGGTGATTGACCATTAAAATTTAAAAACTTCTTACGGGCCACTAAAGCTTTGGATCATGATGGTATTTGTGTGATATCTTCATTAAGTGTTTGTGACCTTATCAACAGGTTCGATGGAAAATAAACATTTCGGTGGAATCCCTGAAGTTTTTAATGGTTAGAATTCAACCACAACTGTTTCCTGTGGTATGGTCCACCTAAATTTGATTCAGCTTTATTTCTTCAATCATAATGTTAGATGTGCTTTTGAAATTAGTTGAACGGTGTGGATTTAAGGTATATACATAACTTTGAGCCTAAAGTCAGGGTCCCGCTCCCGCTGCAGAAAACCTTTCACACTGGCTTACTGCTACGGACGCAGCTTTCCTGCGAAAGGCTTTAGCAGGACCTATGTGGGGTCTACCATGATGTTTTTGATAAATCCATCACGTCCATCCGTTTTGTGAGCTCATTTTAGGAAAATAGGGAAAAAATGATCCGGATCAAAGACTCAAGTGGGCCGAAAAGGGGAGAATTGAATGTCCACAGTTGAAATATTCATCGAGCCACACAAGTTTTGAATCAGGCTAGTATTTTTTTTTATTCAGTTCATCCAAGCATGAATGACGGTCCGAACGGTATGAATGGCATGTAAGCATCACTGTCGACCTTAGGAAGGTTTCAACGGTAGGAATTTCCCTACCCACCTTTTCCTTTTACTACAGCCTGCTTGAGTCTTGGATCCGGATCATTTTTGGCCTATTGTCCTAAAATGGGCTCACAAAAATGGATAGAGGTAGCGGATTTAGCAAAAACATCAGGGTGGGCCCCATATAGGCTCCCAATGCAAGAAGCCTTTTCAAGAAATCCAGGATGGCTTAAATTCACTCCCTTCATCACTTTTTTCATATCATAGCAGATCATAGCTAAAAAATGAGGTAAACTTAGTAGATAAAAATAGAATTGCCCATGTAGAGACCGCCCTAGGTCCACCGTTAGAGCTGGGCATTTCTAACCCGATCCAGCGGATCCGACTCGATCCGACCTGATCCGAACAGGACCGAAGGCCTGGATCGATTCTGTTCGAGTAGAAGCAGGTAGATCCATTCGTTTATTGGATTGGGTTCAGGTCCATGTTAATCCAGACCGACCAGATCCGCAATTTGATCCGATTGGCTCCGACCCGATCCGTAATCCGCTCCAACCCGAATATCTTAATAAGTATATATATTTATTATTTTACCCTCTGGTGTTTTGTGCAACTGCTCTTACCGCCTGCAAGGGTTATCAAGCCTCGAATCTCGACTGCCTCTACAACCTCTTCCACAACCCGCTTACAATATCAGCCTCACGCAAGCCCTTCAACTCTACAAGCACTGCAGCATCACCGCCGATGACACACTCTGCCAAGGTTTCTTTTATTTATCCCCGTTTCTTTTTTTTTCATATATATTATTATTTGATGATGCTGACCGTTCATCTTCATGGTCTAGGGTCGTAAGGGCCACACGTCAACGATCTCGGTTATCGTAGATCTTTTCATCACAACCTTATGTAGGAAGGTTATGAATCTCTGATCACTGAGATGTTTGTCATTTGGCTATCTAAGGTGGGAACTTCTAGATGAAGGGTTTAGATGATTGCGTGGTGAGATGGGGATAAGCGTCCTTGCCGTTTCAGTTTGCTATTTTCTCATTCCTTGAATGGTAGGCGATGCATCATCCCTCGAATCTCCTGATTTTAGGTATCGATATGGCTACTTTCTTCGATGGCCACGTCTTAGACTATGCGAAAAGTGGGCCCACGATTTAGACTCGGTCTGGATTGACCTATGTTCCGATGATATTTTTTTTTGGAACGACCCCTTCTCCCCACTCTCGATGCTCCCGATGTACCTACGATTCTTGGTATGACCCCTCCCTCATTTAACTAGCGTGTCAGTTCTCGGATCCCATCACCATCGTATCATTGATCGGAGATATCGGGATGTCTTATGGCAAGGATTCAAGCTTCTCGCACGGATGGTGAGTTTTCTCATTCTTTTTCAATAGGGTACTTAGTTGTACTCCGGCTGTGTATGACGCTTCAGGCACTTATAAATGCTACACGCTGCATATATTAACTCAAATTAAACCGCCACATCGTGGAGCCCGCTATTTGTAAGTTGCAGTACAAAAATAAAACTGGTTGAATAATCCTGACCTTTGATTCGTAGTCACTTCATTTTTAACTGTCCAATAAATGTACGCCAATATGATCTTACGGTGATAGGTAAAAGTAATTTTTTCTTAGTAGATTTAAGGGTGGTACACATCAGTTGGACGATTTAGTTTTAACTCATTGCATCCACGTGTGCAATTTCTCTTTGTATTTTTTTTTTTTTTTCAAAAAAACATTTTAAAAAGGCTTTTTAAAAGGCTTTTTTGACGAGACAGCGTGATATTTGAGGGGCGTGACGTCCGATGTGAGATTTTTTTTTTCCAGTCGGGATTTACTGACAGTAAGATTTGATTTTCTTACCGGGACTCGAAAGATTTTCTTTCTTTTCTTTCATTTCTTTCGGCTACTCTGCCTGCCTATCAACCTTCATGCTCAGCCGCTTCTATACCGTACACGTGGATTGTTTTTTAACTCAAGAAAAATAGGTTAATTTGTGTTCCACTCAACCCAAAAGTTAGATTGGTTGGACACTTATTTGTGGAAACAAGACCTTTGGATTTTTTTCATCTTTAACCGTCCAATAAATAAATGCCAATATGATGATCGGAGACTAAAATAAGTGTAGTACTTGATTCACGGCAAATTAAAGTTATTAACCCTGATTTGGACGGTTTAATTTGAATTAGATGTATTCATTATCTAAAAGTGATTTAAAAGTGCCTGTGTATCAACTATTTAGTTACACAGCCAAAATTTTCTCAATATTCATTGGGAAGTTGGAAAAAAAAAACAAAAGTACCAGTCCGAAACTCGCCCAATCCGATCTGACTCGGTTTTCTTAACCGAGTCGGACTCAGATCGGCTCATGCTAGTAATGGTTCGGAGCTGTTCGAGTCAGAGGATCTAGACCCAGTACCGGATCGGATCAAGTTCAGGTCAAGCAAGTAATGGTTCGGATCTGTTCGGATTGGACCAAATCCGATCCGACTCGGTCCGATGCCCACCTCTATCCACCGTAATGTTTATATGTCATCCATGACGTTCATGAGTTCATTCTCACTTAGATTAAATGAAAATACAAAAATATCAGCCAGATTCAAAACTTCAAGTCTCGTAAATGTTTCAACAGTGGACATTGAATTTCCCCAGTTTATTGGCATGCGGCGTACTTGAGTTTTGGGTGGTCGAACGTCGCAAGGGTGGTCGGATGCACAACACCGCAGTCACAGGAAGAGTCCGAGGAGCAAAAACAAACTGACTGACGACTTGGACAGCGTAGGCAATATCAGGGTGAGTCATTGTTAAGTAAACCAGACTCCCAACCAAACAGCGGTATAAAGCGGGCTGTGCAAGGAGATCACCATCGTCACAGCCATATTGAACGTTAAGTTCTAAGGGAGTTTGAACTGTCTTTTGATCCGTCAATGATGCTAAGGCGAGAAGATCTTTGGTATATTTATGCTGCTTGATCAGGATCCCACGTTGAGAACGTGAAAATTCAAGCTCAAGAAAGTATGCTAGATGGCCGAGGTCTTTCATCTTGAAGGATGATTGTAGAACTTCCTTAAAGTCGAGATAGCATCCCTACCAGTTAGGAGGAGATCGTCAACATAGACGAGAACAATGACAATTTTGCGAGCAGTGGTGTGCAAAAATAAGGATGGGTCATGACCACTTTGAGTAAAGCCAACACCCGTAACAACATCGTGAAAGCGTTGGAACCATGCCCGAGGTGTCTGTTTGAGGTCGTACATGGCTTTCTTTAGGCGACATACCTTATTGTCAGAGATTAAAGAGACAGGAAGAGGTTTTAAATATACTGTTTCTTAGAGGTCTTCATGAAGAAAATCATTTTTCACATTTATCTGTGCAAGTGGCCAAGAGTGAACGGATAATATTGCCAGAAAAGTACGAACAATTTTCATCTTGGCCACGGAAACGAATGTCTCATCATAATCAATTCCATATTCCTGTTTGTATCCCTGAGCGATAAGCTGAGCCTTGTATCGATCTAAAGATCCATCAGACTTGAGCTTGACAAAATAAATCCATTTGCTACCAATTATTTGTTGGTCAATGGGTCGAGTGACAATGTCCCGCGTATGATTATCATCCAATGTTGCAAGTTCTTCTGCCATAGCCTTCTTCCAACGATCATGAGTGGCTACCTGAGTGTATGAAGTGGGAATAAATACAGTATCCAGAGTAGCATTCATGACAGACATAGAGCATATTAAGCATGTTGATGTACACGAGCGAAATGACGTATCGAAGTAGGTTCGGGATCTACAACAGGTACAATAGGTTCGGGTTGAGTAATAGGTGGTGGATCTGTATGTGGTCGACGTGAGTAAACTTGCAACGGACGAGGGAGAGTACTCGAGACAAAAGCAATGTCAGGAAAGACGGTTAGACCAGGAGAGTTTGGAGTGTGCGGAAGAGGAAGAGTGTTGAGGGTTAAATATTGCATATCAGACCCCAACTACTGCCTGGATTTACGAACATGATACTATTTAATACCCTATTTTAATCGTGTTTGTGATGCAAGGTACATTTGTCAGCGTGAACTGAAAAAGATGCTAAAAGTCGAGGTTTAATGCTCAGATTTCACAAAAGCAAGGGACGGACTCCAGGGAATAAGATCGATGGATGTACAACTAGAGATCTGAGAAAACCAAGAAACTGAAGTTCAAGTGGCCTGAAAGTCAGCCAGAATATAAGATCACAAGGTTCTCACCATCTGTTTGGGTCGAATCTTCATACATGGCCCAAGGACCATAAATTAACCGTACATGTCAAAATTCAGCCCTTAGATCAGTGTGTAAGTGACCCAATGGATAAGATCAGACAATAACCATTAAAAAAATATCTTGGACATCCTTGGGAGATCGGGACCCGAACTGAACTGATGGAAAGAGCATGAAAAACGGTGGATAACCGTAGAATTTCACCTCTTTTGGACGATACAGTAAGGAGATACGGACGGCAGAAGTTATAACAAAATAGGATGGCAAATTTGTAAATATATGATCATGCATGGCTACGTGAAGCTGATTTTGTTTTTAACGGTTAACGTTGTCCATGAGCGTGTGGCCCACCCTGAAGTCGGATCTACCTCAAACTAGAGGCTATGGGCCAACACTACGTCCATGATCTGATGGAGGGAGTAGATTTCTAGGACAGGCATCGCAGTGGACCACCTATTTTTTTGCAAATCATCCAAATATAGCTACGTGAAACGTCCAGTGACGGACGTGCTATCAATTGAGTTTTCATAGTGGGCCCCACCCATCGTCGAAAAGGATGATCCACACTGTCCATTAGAACCCTGAGGTCCTTCTTACCAAGGCCTAGGTGGAAAATTTCAAAGCAGCAGTGATGATCCGATTTCAGCCGTTCAGAAGGAAGATGGACGATGCAAGAAGAACTCCGTGGACTACATCGAATCTGAATGGAATCACTCCATTCCCGACAGAAATTACAAGGAGAATGTGATGAATGGAGTGAATTTGTCTGTCGGCTTGGTCATGGGCCCCACCATTAGAACAGCGTAAGCCCTGTTACATGAGGCATGTTTCGGCGTCCTTGGGACCATCCGTTCATAGTTGTGGGCCCCACTCATTGTTCATATGGACAATCCAAACTATCCATTAGATTCCCAAGGCCCATTGTACCAAGGCCTGGGTGACAAGATTTTAAGAAACTAAGAAGATGGGATCATAACCATTCAAGCATGAGACGGACGGCGGCAGAAGGAAAGTTCTGGCCACACCAAATCGAGAAAACACCATCCATTTCGGACCCGAAATCGGGAGGAGGGGAATCGGTGAACGGTCTGGATTTCTCAAAAGATAAGGGGAGTAGGCCCCACCTGAGTCCAAGAACAACGTTTCGGGCTCTGCATTATGCGCGAAGCTCATTACGCAGAAAGGCCGCGTTGATCCAGTGGGCCATCATTGTTTATCAGGGACCTAATCCAGACCGTCTATCAGGTAAAGGAGTCAAAACCGTCCATGGGGACGTTTTCTTTTCACAAAAACTGGGCCCAAAGCAACTCAGTTGTATCGTTTCTCTGCTACTGTAAAATATATTACGCACGTTGTTGCGTAAGCCTTCACCACCTCTACTGCGTACGTGGGGTCCTGCTGCGAACGGGAATCACAGAGAGAGTCGGACTACTGACCACCCTTCCAGGCTCTATAAAAGGAGAGGGAGAGAGGGTATGGAAAAAAATCATCTACGGCTGGGTAGGGGACGTGGATTGGCAGAGAGAGAGACAGGGAGTTTTGTTTTATTTTTATTTTTATTTTTTTTGTTTTGTTTAAAGGATTCAGCCCATCCATGTTGGGCTGAACCTCTTAGCTAGGGCTAAGAGGTGAAGCTTGTAGCATGATTGGGACGTTTGCTTAGCTTTAATTCAGGTTTTGTTAAATTCTTATGGATTTTAGTTATTTATGAAGGCATATTTTTAGTTTTTAATGGTTTGTTGTGACTCAAATTACAATGGATCTACGATAGCTTTAAGTATGTTTTTTTTCCTGTTATTGAGATTGTGAAATTAGTATGACATGTTGTTCACCATTGTCCCATGGGCATGGTCGAGTGATGGAATTCTTCCTAACTTTCACAATTCTCATGTGATTGACTGTGGGTTTGGTAAATTGTTGTTGTTTGCCATTGTCTCCTGGGCATGGTTAGGTGATGGGATCACTTCCAAATTTACATCAATCATATTTGTTGATGATTAGATCCATGAGACATTCAGAGATCTGACAAATCTCTTCTCACCAATTGGATAGGATATGGCTCTAATTCCAGTTGTGTTCTTGAATCAATACAAGGTAACTTCCCAATTGCTACAAGTGGATCCTTAGCACCCTAGTTCCCACCTTTATTTTTCACAAGTTTTAGATACATATTTTACCATTATTCCTCAAATCACACTCGTTTTAGATTTCATCTCATTCTACTTCTAGTTCTAGTTGGTTTCAGAGTACGTACGAGTTTCAGTCCCTGTGGATTCGACCTTGGTCTTACCGAGTTTATTACTACATCACAACCCTATACTTGGGGAGTGAACAAAGAGATAAATGAAAGACAATATATTCAAGAAAAATAACATGTCGTGAAACCTGAACACGACGAGAAACAGGATCATAACATCGAAAACCCTTCTGAGTTTCTCCAAATCCCAAGTACATACATTTGATCGATTTTGGAGATAGTTTGTTATGTTCACGTGAAGCCTGGTGAACATAATAGACACAATCAAAAACACGAAATGTGGAATATGCAGGAGGTAAGCCGGTGAGAACAAATTAAGTAAAGAGATTTACTGTTTAGAACTTTGGTTGGCATCCGGTTAATTAAGTAGACTGAATGTAACATTGCTTTCGCCCAGAAAGAACAAGGAACACTCATAGCTGTCATCAGGGTGTTGACAGTTTCAGCAATATAATGATTTTTTCGTTCAGCCACCCCGTTCTGTTGTGGAGTATCAGAACAGGTGGTCTTATGAATAATCCCAAGACCTTGAAAAATGTACAAAAATCGGTTGGGAGATATTCCCCCCTCAGTCAGAGTGGAGAGTTTGAACTAGAACCCGAAATTGAGTTGCCACCCTAGAGTGAAATAACTTGAATTTTTCAAAAACCTGTGACTTCGATTGCAGAAAATAAATCCAAGTGTAATGTGTGAAATCATCAATGAATATAACATGGTATCGTAACGTAGAGAGAGACATAATTGGTGAAGGACCCCAGACATCCGTATGCACAAATTCAAACATAGAAGATGATTTTATAGTACTTAGAGGAAATAGAATACACTTACTTTTTGAAAGACAACAGGAAGAACAAGAATAATCCAAATCATTTTTATTAAGAGAAATATTTTCTAATATGCCAGAAGAAAATAACTAAATTAACCGATCGGAATGTGAATGACCCAATCAAAATTGCCACAATTTCCACAATTTATTTGCCGAATAAACATCTAAAGAAGATGGAGAAAAGACACAATGAGCCGGAGTGACAGATGGATCAAAGTATGGCACGTACAGACGACAATGCCGCTTATCCATCCCAAGTACCTTCCTCGTTACCAGATCCTATACAAAACAACAGTTGGAAAGAAATATGACTAAGCAGTTATTGGATGTGAGTTTACCAATAAAAATTAAATTGGAGGAGAGGTTATGGACATGAAACACATCACGAAGGGTGAACCAGCGATGGGCAGAAGGAGAGAAAGTCAATTATCCAACGGATTGAATGGGTAGTCTAGTGCCATCTGCAGTAAAAATATCTTGATTTTCGGTGTAGGGACGAATGTCGCGAAGATGGGATACAACACCAGTCATATGATTGAAATCATTCGAATCGAAGAACCATGTAGAAGATGGGGATATACCTGACATACCGGCCATAAAAAGGGCCTGCACGATTTGCTGGATCATCGTAGGAGTCAAAGGTGAGGAAAGACCTTCAACAGAAACAGTAGATGTAGTATCACTAACAGAAAGCTCGGAAGAAATAGTAGTAGAGGTAGCTGAAAGAGCACGACCACGACCATGATCACGACCACGGCCGAAAGAAAATGCATAGGCACGTGAACGGTAGTCCTGAATACCATGACCAGTCCGTCGACAATAAACGCACTAATCTTTACATTGAGCGAGACATGACCCACTTTGTTGCAGCTGCGACAAGTTAAAGGAGTGGAACCATGTTTGGTGTAGTGGCGGACACAGCAAGCACAAGATCAGATGATCCCGAAGTTGGGGAAGGAAGAGAGAGAACTTTTAGTCATTGTTCCTCAACTAATAAATCATTAATAATTGAATTCAATGAAGGAGTAGGGCTACGGTTCAAGAGAGCAGCCCAAAAATGATTAAATTACAGACACAACTTCATAAGAAACTGTCAAACTTGCACACTCTCGCACATAGTTTGGAATATCTTAAAGTCATGAGGAAAAGTTGGATCTATCATACCCATCTTTGTCCAAATCGTGACAATTTTGGAGTAAAATGATTGAATACTGTCATCACCCTGAGTAAGGTTAACGAGATCTTGTTCCAGGTGGTATAACCGAGCCGCATTACTTTGTTGATAAATTGTCTGGAGATGCTTCCACATTGCCTTAGCAGTGCGGTGAGGTGTGAGGCCAACAACAATGGACCGATCGACCGAATCGAGAATCCAGGTAATAATCCGTCCATTTTTCATTTTTCAATCAGCTAATTTGTAAGCATCTGTGGAAGTGGGGATAGTAATAGATTCATTAATTAGTCCCCACAAACCACGACCCTTGAGGAAGCTCTGAAAATGGATAGCCCATAGAGAGTAGTTGGTACCATCAAAACTACAACGTGGGGCCTCTGTACGGGATGAGTCCTTGTCCATATATCTGAAGTAATGTAAACCACATGAAAAGTCGCAGCAGAAGGAGGTTTTGGATGTACCTTACAGCAGAAGTGTAACATCCCGAAAATCGTGGGTCGAGTAGTAACTCAACTCCCGAGTTCCAGAACATCACTTATGCAACAAAATGAATGATGATTGAATGTTGACTATATTCGTGCATTGAACATGAGTGAGATTAAGCCAAAACAACATATCATACTCCAGAGACAGTTAAATTACAAGCGAAAGACTGTGATAGACATATAAACTATAAAAACTGTGGTGAGTCTCTAGAGTGTGATAAAGTTACTAGGTTAAATAATTACAAGTACAATTCTAAAATTTACCAAATGTGAGGAAGTGTAATGTCTTTTATCCCAAGTACATAGCTCTGTCAATACAATACCAGGTCTTCATAGACCTGTCAGAGAGTTATATGTAAGAGAACTCCTCCTCAACATCATAGTAGTAGTCCAGCTCTGCTACATAAACATCGCCATCACCTGAAACTCAACAAATCTGGTTGGTATTGCAAACACCGTCCCGTAACGTAGGAGTGAGTGATCAACTCAGTGGAACAATAAAGCATAGGTTAACATGTTATCAACTCAGTCAAGTAGTAATGATAAAGCAGTAAAATCAAACAATTCTAAGTACTCTTATTAATGCAAGTATGAAATGATATGATGAATGCCCTTGCCAAACCACCCTCATGTGACATCATCTTACGTTCGCGGATGCATACCTCCCTCAGTGCTCCACATCTACCAGGCACATGCGGTGTGATGATGAGTATGATTACCGAGTAGTTATTAGTCCATTTCAAACAACAATATTGGAAAACTAAGGTACCTCCCTTGTATCATTCCCAAACATGATCCATTCTAGGGTTGTCAATCCTAGTTAATCTCATACGATATTATGGTTCGAGAGGCATCGCGAAGGTATCGCAAAGGACTCGTCACCCGTCAGCACAGATACAGATCTCACCGTATGCGGCTCAATTGCTGGCTGTCAGCTCAAATACAGGTCTCGCCGTACTCGGCTCAATCGCGGGCCATCAGCTCGAATACAGGTCTCACCGTACTCGGCTCAACTCATGCTCTAGTTGCTGCGAAGGGCTCATCGCTAATCACAGACTTTAGAGTCTACTCGAAGACACTACGAAGGAGTCGTCGCCGTCAGCACGAATACAGGTCTCACCGTACTCGGCTCTCGCCGTAGGTGTCGACAGCTCGAATACAGTGTCCCATACCACCGTATTCGGCTCACGAGTTTGGTTGCTCAATGGTCACTACGGGGAGGCACGTGGACCCAGCGTAGGCCGACAGCTCGACCATGGTGTCCCATACCACCATGCCCGGCTCATGAGTCTTAGCGGATCGAGGTACCATGGTTAACGGGATTTCACTGGTAAGTTTGTGTAACACCCCGAATTTTTGCCAACCTGGGATTAGACGTCCTTAGGCGATGGGTCGATCCTAACACCTTATTAACTTGTCAGAACTGAATCCCACAGTCTAAAATCGCTCCTTAACCCATTTCCTTCACAAATCCCACCCTTCACTACCTTGTTCTTTCAATTTTTCAAAGCACTTTCGCCCTAGATACTATCTTAAACTAGCTAAGTAGTATAACTTGGATCACTTCAGATACAAACTACACATGACTAAGTACCACCTCAAACAAAAATCTTATAGGACTAAATCCTTTAGAAATGAGACAAAGTGACTAAGTGTTAAACTAGATTAGCTACGAAATCCGTTTGAATCGTTTTAAATACGATCTGCAAGACCCAAAACTTATAGAATCATTGACGCTAGGTTACCCAAAAATCTAGGATCAAACTCATTACCCGGCTGCTCTCGGGAGCATCTCGAAACTCCGTATCTGATCTGGACCGCACATCGGGAGTCCGAACAATACGAAGTTAAGGACTTAGGACCGCCTCGCTGGGCTTGACAACCATCTCGGAAATCAAATCCAGCCGATGTCCCACGGCTATTCGCTTGAGTCCGGAGCGAGTGTGTGAAAAATACTATTCCCTTTACAAAATAAATATCTGGAATAGTGATCTGGCACCATTCGCTTGTGCATCAGTATTAAGCAACCAGACCGTCAGAATCAGACTAAATTACACCCTCGGATTAAGAAAAATTTCAGGAACATTTACATGTGCTTGGAATTTCGGATCGTGGCCCACTGACCGTTGAACTGAAAGTGGTCCGCCACGTGCGATCTGGGAATCCGATCGAGTCGAAAACGTAATCCCACATAGATCCATGTGTGGTGAGCTTAAGTCTGACGTTTGGCTCAAGGGGGCCACCAGAAACACTCTTTTGAGCTGGAACATCGCCGAAATGCTTATAATAGCAATAACCCTTGAACCTGAGTCTATTTTGGGAAGGTTTTAGGCTATAAAAGGACCTTAAACCCTCTCCCATTCCAGCCATACGAATTTGGATTTGAGAGAGAGAAAAGAGAGAGAAAGTGAGGGAGATGTGGGAGGAACTCCCTACTGCTGTTCCCTGCCGCTATTCGGGCTCCACCGCCTGATTCTCATCGCTTTCCCTATGATTCCTGCGTCGTTTCTAGGTAAGAAACCCTAACCCTAATCTGTTTTAGGGCGTATAGGTTGTAGGTTATGAAATAGCTAACTGTTTTCGTTCTTTAGGTCGCCAAACTCCCGTATACGGAACCTTAGTAAACCTATCGACTCGATTATTTATTCTACGACACAAGGTGCGGACTTTAGGTGTATAGGTTATGGTTTTCAACGCTTTCAATGTCGAGATAATGATAGATTCATGATCTGCATGCAATTGCACATGTACAAAGTGCTTTCCGTTTTCAGTTTCGATTAGAATTGTAGAATTTGGAATTTCACATACTCTAGGTATTCGTATAAAATACCGTATATGTATTTTTTATGGAAATGTGTTTGACATGTTTATTTGTCGTATGGATATATGACGTATGGATAAAATACTTATTTGGCGAAAGGATTCGCCTAAATACATGTTTACTAATAAACACTATGTATGTAGAAATACGGTATAGTAAGAAGTACCGTATACATGTATATTTTAGCGATGTGTTTGTCATGATTAATCATCGTATAAGTATATTATGTGCGTATAAAAAAATTGCTTGGCAAAGGGAATCGCCGTAATACATATTTGCTTGTATACAGTATGTATGTTGAAAATGCGTATTCTAGAAAATACTGTATATGTATTAATTTTGGAGATGCATTTATCATGATTATTTGCTGTAGTAATATATTATACATGGATAAAATACTCACTTGGCTAAAGGATAGCCCTAATACATGTTTTGCTAACATACACCATGTATGTTGTATTAGTGTATTCTAAGTGTTTGTGAAAATGACTGAATGAGTATAGAATCCTCATTCGTGCTCGCCATGACTAATTGTCATGGATTCATGATTGTTGTATTGGCGATACCCTTTTGACGAAAGGATTTGCCCTAAATCACGCCACGGCCAATAGACACCATATATGCTAAAATGTGTGGCCCAAGTGTTTGTGGAAATGACTGAATGAATATAGAACTTGGATTCCTGCTTGCCATGACTATCCGTCGTGGGTGTACGCGTGTTATGATTGGGGCAACTCCCTAGTGAAAGGATTTGGCCTAATGCCTATGTGATCGACATATGTCATGTATGTTGATGCATGTTTGTTTAAGTGTTTCTTAAAATGTCTGAATGAGTAGTAGTTAGCAAATTGTAATGTATAAGGGTGTTGAGATATGATTCTCAACCACTTTTAACTGTGTATGATCTCCTTGGATTGTTGTGTGATTAGGAATTGAACATATATAAACTCATGCTTGTGTTGTGATTCATAACATGCTCAACTGCTTTATGATTATAACTATGTAATGCATATGTTTAAATTTATATTTACATTGTATGATCCGTCATGGGTGATGGGGGCGAGCAACGAGTGCGTGCAATGTACCACAGCACCCTAAACGGATAATACCATACCTTGATTGTATGAGTGAAATCTTGATCCATTACTGCTTTATCTATCTGCAAGTTATCATGTTTGGGGCTATGATTATAGTCCAGACAATCGGTACCAAAATTGAATTCGTGGCCGCGATTCATTTGCCACGTGAGATGTGTTCGACGAACTCGAGTCGTACTTCGGTTGGCGATAGTGGTTACACGTGAAGTGCTTATGCACTTCATGTCGTTCAACTTGTTGTGCGCTCGAGTTAGCCGAGCTCGTCAAGTAACCCTATCTGTCTTATGTATGTTCACCATGTTTGGTCGCTACTTGCCGAACCTGGGTACCAAACTTACAGTGAAATCCCTTTTAACCATGGTACCTCGATCCGCTAAGACTCATGAGCCGGGCATGGTGGTATGGGACACCGTGGTCGAGTTGTCGGCCCACGCCGGGGCCACGTGCCTCCCGTAGTGACCAGTGAGCAACCAGACTCGTGAGCCGATTATGGTGGTATGGGACACTATATTCGAGCTGTCGATACTTACGGCGAGAGCCGAGTACGGTGAGACCTGTACTCGTGCTGACGGGTGACGAGTCCTCCGTAGTATCTTCGAGTATACTCCAAGGTCTGTGATTGGCAACGAGTCTTTCACAAAGAATCCGGAGTATGAGTTGAGCCGAGTACGGTGAGACCCGTATTCGAGCCGACGGCTAGTGATTGAGCCGAGTACGGTGAGACCAGTACTCGAGCCGACGGTCAAGAATTGAACCGCATACGTGAGATCTCAGTATCCGTCTTGACGGTGACGAGCCCTTTGTGATGCCTTCGCTACGCCTCTCAAACCATAATATCGTATGAGATTAACTAGGACTGACGACCCTAGAATGAATCATGTTTGGGAATGATACAAGGGAGGTACCTTAGTTTTCCAATACTACTGTTTGAAATGGACTAATAATAACTCGGTAATCATGATCATCATCGCACCGCATGTGCTTAGTAGATATGGCGCACTGAGGGAGTTAAGCATTCGCGAACGTAAGATGATGTCGCATGAGGGTGGTTTGGCAAGGGCATACAGCATCATGTCATTTCATTCTCGCACTTAATAAGAGTAGGTAGAATTGTTTAATTTGTACTGCTTTATCATTACTGCTTGATTGAATTGATAACATGTTAACCTATGCTTTACTGTTCCACTGAGTTGATCACTCACTCCCACGTTACGGGACGGTGTTGTACACACCAACTACATGTGTTGAATTTCAGATGATGGCGATGCTTATGAAGCAGAGCCAGACTACTTCTATGGTGATGAGGAGGAGTTCTCCTATCATGTAACTCTCTGACGGGTCTCTGAAGACCTGGTACTACATTGACGAGGCTATGGTACTTGGGATAGAAGATATTACACTTACACATTTGGTATATTTTAGAACCGTACTTGTAATTATTTAACCTAGTAATGTTATCACACTCTGGAGACTCATCACAGTTTATATATTTTATCTATCTATCATCGTCTTCCGCTTGCAATTTAACTGTCTCTGGAGTATGATATGCTGTTTTGGCTTAATCTCACTCATGTTCAATGCATGAATACAGTCATTTTGTTGCATAAGTGATGTTCTGGAACTCGGGAGTTGAGTTTATGCTCGACCCCCGATTTTCAGGGCGTTACAGTTTGGTACCATAGGTTCAAACAGTAGCGTCCAAACATGGTGAACATATATTAGACAAATCGGGTTACATGACGAGCTCGGCTAGCTCGAGCGCACGATAAGTTGGACGACATGAAGCACATAAGCACTTCGCGTGGCCAACCACTATCGCTAACCGAAGTACGACTCGGGTTCGTCGAACACGTCTCACGTGGCAAATAAATCACAACCACGAATTCAATCCCGTTACCGATAGCCTGGACTATACAATAGCCCCAATCACATTCAATTGTAGATAGGTAAAGCAGTAATGGATCAAGATTCAAATCATACAATCAAAGTCTGGTATTATCCGTTTAGGGCTGCCAGGGCTGTTACACGGAATCGTTACACCACTCCCCCATCACCCATGACGGATCATACAACATAAACATGAATTTAAACACACACATTACATAAATAAAATCATACAATCAGTTGAGCATGTTAACAAGCATATCATAAAGCATATTATAAAGCATGTTATAAAGCATGTTATGAAGCACTATATAGATAGGAATACAAACACATATATTTCATAAGTAAGTGGTTAAAGTGAGTAACCTCATGGAGGAAATCATACATATCTCTAAGGTAGTTGAGAATCCCATCTCAACACCTACCTAAGGCATTAATATCCAAACACTTACTCACACAAGTATTTTCACAAACACTTAACATACACTATTTCAACTTACGTAGTGTATGTTAGCAAACATGTATTAGGGCGAGTCCTTTCGTCAAGCGAGTATTGTACGCATATATAATATATTTATACAACAAATAATCATGGCAAGCATATCTCTAAAATATATATGTATACGGTACTTTCTACAATACAGTATTTCTACATACATAGTGTATATTAGTAAAACATGTATTTGGGCGAATCCTTTTGCCAAATAAGTATTTTATCCATATATCGTATATTCATACAACAAATAATCATGTCAAACATATTTCTAAAATTTATACGTATACGGTATTTTCTACGAATACCTAGAATATGTAAAATTCCATAATCTACATCTTTAATCGAAACAGAAAATAGAAAGCACTTTGTACATGTGCAATTGTATGCAGATCATGAATTTATCATTATATAATATTGAAAACGTTAAAAACCATAACCTATACACCTAAAGTTCGCACATTTTATCATAAAATCGAAACAAAGCCGATAAGTTTGCTAAGCTTCCGTATTTAGCAGTTTGGCAACCTATAGAACGAAATAAGTTAGCTATTTCATGACCTACAACCTAAACAACCCAAAAACATATTAGGGTTAGGGTTTCTTACCTAGAAACGAAGCTGGAATCGCCGGGAAAGCGATTAGAACGGAGTGGTGGAGCATGGATAGCAGCAGGGAAGAAGGGCAGGGAGACTCTCCCACATCTCCCACACTTTCTCTCTCTTTTCTCTCTCTCAAATCTCAAATTCGTATGGCTGTGAGAGAGAGGGTTCTAAGGTCCTTATATAGCCTAAAAAGTCTCCAAAATAGACTTAAGGTCAAGGTATACTTGGGTTATAACCAAAGTGGACCTGTTTCAGCTTAACGGAGGACTTCTGGCGGCCCCCCTTGAGCCGAAGGTCGGACTTAAGCTCATGAACATAGGATCTAAGTTTATTTAAGTTTTCGTTTCAGTCAGATTTCCAGATCTGCGTGGCGGACCAGTTTCAGTTCAACAGTCAGCGGATCTTGATCCGCAATTCCAAGTACATGGATATGTTTATGAAATTTTTCCTGATCCGAGGGTGTATTTGGGTCAGATTCTGACAGTTTGGTGCTTAATACTAACCCGCAAGCGACAATTCTCAGATTACTATTTGAGATATTTATTTTGTAAAGAAACCAAGTGTTTTCACACTCCCTCGCTCCGGACTCAAGCGAACAGCCGTGGGACACTGTCTGGGTCTGATTTCCGAGATGGTTGTCAAGCCCAGCGAGGCGGTCCTAACTCCTTAACTTCGTATTATTCGGACTTCCGACATGCGGTCCAGACCTGATACGGAGTTTCAATGTGCTCCCGAGAGCAGTCGGGTAATGAGTTTGATCCTAGATTTTAGGGTAACCTGGCGTCAATGATTCTACAAGTTTTGGGTCTTGCAGATCGTATTTAAAGCGATTCAAATGGATTTCATGGCTAATCTAGTTTAGCACTTAGTTAACTTTGTCAAATTTCTAAAGGATTTAATCCTAAGTGATTTCCGTCTGAGGTGGTACTTAGTCCTTTATAGTTTGTATATAGAGTGATCCAAGTTGTACTACTTAGCTAGTTTAAGATAGTGTCTAGGGTGAAAGTACTTAGAAAAATTGAAAGAACAAGGTGGTGAAGGGTGGGATTTGTGAAGGAAATGGGTTCAAAGGCGGTTTTAGACTTTAGGTTTGAGTTCTGATAGGTTAATTAGGTGAAAAATCCGGGCTGTTATAAGAAGAATCATAGCAGGCAGTAGAAGGAGATACCCAAGGGATTGTAGTTTCTGGATTTGGATCTGGCGCAATAGCAACAGCAACAGAGGTTGCTAGATCTGGATCTGTCGCAATAGCAATAGCAACAAGGGTTGCGGTTTTTTTATTTTTATTTTTTGGATCTGGCACAATAACAACAGGACTGAGAGCAAAGGGGCATGCGGAAGGGCCGGGGGAGAAACAAGAGAGGTCAGATGACGTAATAGGGGCGAGCGGACGAACAGTAAGGGCAGTCGGACGTCGCGGGGGTGGTCGGATCTGTCAGGACGAGCGGACAAGCAGCAAGGGGCAGTCAGACGTTGCAGGGGTGGTCAGATGCAACAATAGGGTGGCCGGACACATAGGAATGACCGGACTGGCTGTGTGACGCTACAGGGGCAGTCGGATCTGTCAGGAGGTGGTGCCGGTGACGAAGGGGGTGCCAGATTTGGATCAGTAGGGTTCTGATACTATGAAAGCAATGAAAATAGAGAGAAGCTAAAATGTTTTCTGTATTTGAGACAACCCTGAGGGGTTGAATATATAGAGATTACAGTTATCTATACAAGGAAAATAATAAAATCGGAATCCTCTACCTATGAAAATGAACTATACAAGGTATACTAGTTATACAAGATATATAAGGTATATGGCCTGTCTAACATTGGGTATACCTAAATTTCTTTCTTCTCGAGTGGGAGAGATGGTTTACTTCGACAGTCTGAATTTTACCAATGAATTCAAAAGTCCGCGGGATGTGGAGGTGTGCACAAAGTTTTACAACTTTTGTATGGCCCACCTTGATATTTTAATATCACCCAAAACATTTAAAAGGATGACCCACTATGAAAAGGGACATAAAAAAGATCAGGTTGGTCTAACCATAAAGCGGGCCATCATGTAACTATGACGTTATGAAGTGGTTATCCATTGGATTCGATGGTGCGGTCAGTCTATCGAGTTGTTTTTAGGAAACAATGGACCAATAGCCTACATATTTATGCAGTGGGCCAGATGATGGTTTGAACAGTCTGGATCTTGGGCCCACTTCAAGTTGAGCGACCCATTTGGAAATAGGGGCTCGGTTTGGGTGGATCCTAACTGTGGGGCCCACTGTGATATATGTGCCTTACATGGGGTCCACCAGAATGTTTATTTGTCATCCAACCTGTCGATAAGGTAAAAAAGGCCTGGATGAAGAGGCCCAAAAAATATTAGCTTGATCCAAAACTTTTACTGGCGTCGAGAAGTTTTTAATGGTAGATTACCACTATTTCCTATATCATGATCCACCTGAGATTTGGATCTGCTTCATTTTTTGGATAATGCCCTAAAATGAGCTTTCAAAATGGATAGACGGCGTGGATCTAATTCATATACATCACAGTGGACTCCACGGTCAGAATCCCACCCACCTCGTTAGATTTTTTCATTTTAACCGTCCAATAAATGTCCACCAATCCGATAAACAGATTCGTAATACATCTGTATGGGGTACCATAATTGAATGGCTTAATTTGTTCACTTGTATCCCACGTGTCCAATATCTGAGTAAATTCTTACAGCCTGGCGTATCTCCATCACGCTCCACCAGAGTATCAAAGCTTTTCAAAACAATCTTTAGCCCTTTTAAGGGAACAATCACACGAAGTATGCCCCATATGATATTTACATGACATCCAGTCCGTCCATCAGACATGACCTCTTGTACTTTCCCAAAATCCCAAAATCATACCGATCCATGGTTCAGATGTGTCACAGCACAGGGAATGGTTGCGCTGAGGACGACCACTATTTCAGAACTGCCTAATTTTTATGAGCCCTTCATCCAGGTGGGATACATCAGATGAATGGATGGATGGTTTACGCATCATTGTGAGCAAGATAAGAGTCTCCCTCTCAAATTTTATCTGTAGTGTGGCCCACCTGAATTTTGGATAAGCCTGATTTTTAAGAGAATGGTCCATCATGGTAGGATGCATCGGTTGGACGGATTGGATTTTATGTACGAATTAAGTGGACCCAATTTTTCTCGACTTGATGTGACAATGGCTGTATTTTTCTTGTAAGCGGTCTACTTTTCGGCCACCAATGGATGGGTTCTTCCTATTTCTGGGAGATTTGTTCCTATTTCTCATCCACTGCATGTTCCATCAGTATGAACGGTTTGGATCATAGAAACATGATGCATACATAGGAAATCCTATGGTCAGTCAAGTGTAATTTTGTTGATCCATAGGAGTAGAGGTGGGCATCGAGTCGAGTCGGACTGGTTTGGGTCTAACTCGACTTGATCCAATTTTTCAAGAACCATACCCGAACTTGATCCGATTCGAATCCTTTCTGGCCTGACTCGAACTGAGTTTGACTCGGTCTGGGAAACCGAATCGAGTCGAATCGAGTTGAGTCTAGGGAGAGAGAGGGAGAGAAAGGAGGAGAGAAAGAAGGAGATGTGGGAAACCAAAAGAGAAAGAATGAGAGAAAGGAGGAGAGAAGGAAATTGGGAGAGAAAGAGTGAGAGAAAGGAGGAGAGATGGGTGAGTGCGGTGCCTCCTTCGGATAAAGAAAGAGGGGTCAGGGTTAGTTTGGATTTCAAATTAGATTAGTCTGAACTGACCATGATCTGAATTCAATCTGATGTACGATCGGATCTGTGTGATCCTACTCGATCCGCACCGATTCAAGCCTTTGGTTTGGTTTGGATCGGGTCGGATTCGCCAGATCGGGTCAGATTCTGTCGAACTCTATGCAGGAGTATGATGTGCTCAATGCTGACATGGCACGAATGGAGCACATGTTTTAGCCATGCGGGCCGTTGATCCTATGGGGCCCACTATGGATAGACGAAGCAGTAAACCGTTCCAAAATTGAAATATTCTAGCTCGTCAATATCCATTGAATGATTAAAGGATTTGGGTTGTTCCATTTGGGAAATCAATATCATCATCTGTCCATCCGTGGTAGGGCCCAGTAGATCAATGATCCAGATCACACGGAACAATGGGCCCTGCGTAGGAAATGTCCGTTTGAGAAAAACTTAGGCAAGTGGGATGATTTCACGCAGACAGTTAAATATTACTTAAAAATTACACACATGGCATACTAATAATTCAAATTAGACTGTCCAAAATATTGTCCCGGACTACATGTTTCATGAAAAAAGAAAATTAAGATTACTCGGTTGGACATTGATTGGACGGTTGAAAATGAAAAATATCCCATGATCCTATTTCAAAAAACATGTGTCTAAGAATCAGAGGTTGAGATTTGTAACGCCCCAGAAAATCGAGGGTCATGCATACGCTCGACTCCCGAGTTCCCGAGTGTCACTTATCATGCATTTATGGTTTTTATGATTAATCAAATTTAAATGCGCAGCCTGAAATTTCTTGGAGCATGAAACACAACCACAACAAGTCTACTGAAATGAAGAGATCAATTATACAGGTCCAAAAAAAAAGAATAAATGGGTCGCATAAGGCGTTACTCAACAAAATCACAACAACATCATGTCCACAAGAGTAGAGCTGAGTCCGCTCGTCCTCCTCCTCGAGGCCCGCATCGCCTAGCTCCACGAATTCTGCATCACCTGCATCTATGAGCGAATCTGGTTGGTGTTTTAAAACACTGTCCCAGAGTGGGAGTGAGTGATCAACTCAGTGTGAACTATTGGTCTCAAGTTACAACAAGCATCAATTGTAATATGAACTTAATAAAAAGCAGACAATCATCAACACCTAATAACTCTTATTTACAATGCATGCATGCGAGATGATATGATGCATGCCCTCACCACAACACTCCCTCAAGCGACTCCATCTAACGATCGCATATGACAACACTCCCTCAGAGCGACCTCAACTTCCGAGTCGCCACCCTAACTAATGCGTGCAATGCGATCGTGTTAGCCGAGTTATTAGTTAAGTCCATTCATCCAGCAGGTTGGGGATTCTGATTCACCCTACGTATCAATGCCCTAAGCTGGTTGCGAGGCCAAGACCCCATCAACGTGTGAGGCCGAGACCTCGCAGTCCGTGATCCCGTCGGGTTCCTCATCCCTGACTCCAAGCACATGAGGAGTGCCGAAAGGAAGGGATCGCTCGTGGTCACTACGGGGAGGCGCGGTACCCCAGCGTAGGCGACCGGCTCGGACATAGTGTCCCATTCCACCATGCCCGGCTCACGAGGCTGTGGACCAATTTCAGGTGGGTTATCATTGGGCTACAACGGTTGCAGGGTGGTTCAGGTTCCATACATAAGTGAGCAAACAGGGTTGACAAACAAGGTTGGTCAGACAGTAGGTTAGACCGCACGGGCCAGGCGAGCATGAGACAAGTGACCTCGGGCACAAGGGACCCATGTAGTCGAACTACAGCCACTCGAACACACCCGCCCAAACCCATGGATATAGCCCTAACATAGTCCTACCGGTGGGACTACCGTCTCTCATCATGTTCCTGACCAACCTAAGGGTATGAGGGGATCCGTAACGTGCCAATTCTACAGATTATCAACTAGCATAGTGACCACATGTTCTCATGCATCTCATATACCATTCAGATTCTCATAACAAGCAAGACTAACCATAACATGAAATAAGTGCATGTGAGTTATGTGTGTGTGTGAGGAAGTTAAGCACTTCCTCCAATTTCAGAAATTATGTGCACACGAATAATAAATCATACATGCATTAGAACACCCCATATGAGGAAAAATGATAGAGCAATCATGAACAAACTATCACCCATACATAATATCATGTGAGAGGCAAGATCAACACCATTATGAAAGCTAAGCATGCAATCCATACAATTCCAACAATATACCACTCCTAGGGTTTCTCTAGATTATTCAATCATAGCATCTAAGCAATCAAAATCATTAAACCCACACTAAAATTGGTGCAAGGCCACCTAAGAACAATAGTCCGCACCTTGGATTTGATGGAGGCTTGGAAACAACCTAGGAGATATGGATTTCGGGGTAGATCGGTCGGAATCCCTAAAACCAAATCTTGCATGTGAGAAATTTCATGCCAATCCCTTCTCAATACATGGATTCCAAGAAGAAAAAGTGAAAGATCTTACCTAGACGGCCAACGGATGATTATGGAGGTTGTGGAGGAGAGCTTCTCCCTGGAGGAGAAGTAGGAAGTTGAAATGGTTGATTTCCTTGGGCCCCACCTTGATCTAAGGTCCACCTAGCTCTCACTTCACTCTCTTTCTTCACTCTCCCTAGCTCTCTCTCCTCTCTCTTTACTCTTTCCTTCTTTCTCTCTTTCTCTCTTTTGGAAATGGAAAAATCGTATGGGAAGAGGGGGTGCCCAAATGGGGCCTTTTTATAATGCCAGGTTTGGTGTAAATGGCCCCAAGGGCTAGGTTTTTACTATACTAGACTTATGGGAGGATCTTTCTAGGATCTAGGGCCCTATCACCCCTCTAGCCACCAAATTCGGCGTGTATGTGCCTTATGGCCCAATTAGGGCCCATGCAAAAATTGAGGACGAACGGATGCGGGGTTTGGTCGTACGGGTCTGATTCGTGATCAACGGTCATCGTGCCACGATCGGGGCCCAGATTTGGTGGGCAGGTGTTGAAAAATACATTAAACCTTCACCGTAAATTTGGAAGAAATCCGACGGCTGGAAGGCCCGGAGTCTCGCTTTTGTCAGTGCCAGATTTTAATCTGCATTGGTGGGGCGCATTGGGCAAGTGCCAGATGGTACTTCTGGGTGTCTACTGGATCCGCAGTCCGCGATGGACTACAAGCCCAGTGAGATCTATGATTTTCTAAAGTTTTAGATTTTTCTGACCCTTCTCGGTCGCTGGGTGGCCCACACGGGCTGTTGTTAGGTGTAAACGGGCCATCTGGCTTGGCGGCCCGCACTTGGTCCCATCATAACTAGACTGGTCCACTCCAGTATAAATTAACATTGAGTAATAGTAGTCATTAAGTGATTTTATAAGTTAATTAAAAAGAAATTTTAAGGATTTTTTTTTTTTTGAAAATCCAAAACAGTGAAAATCCAGGATGTTACAATCTACCCCCCTTAAAAATAATTTCATCCCCGAAATTGCCTAAGGGTAATAAGTAAAGATATTATCATTTCATTTACTTAAGTTTTGCTGGTTTCTGGTTTATGTACGTTTTAGGGTATATATATTAAATACGCTAGCCTAGCTCATTATGATCTACCCCCCTTAAAAGTTTTCACATTTGAGGTTTGAAAACAAATGTCAAAATCATTATTATCGTATTAAGTGGTTGTTGGTAAAGTTTACCTAATGGTGGTATATTTTACTCTTTTATGATTGGGCTAAAACGGAAAGACAGTTGTGGTAGGCTTTGATCCCATACGTCGATCATCTGTCTGACCAGGGCAGAAAGATCATTGCATTCCTTCTTAGTCCTGGTAGATCCTGGTCTTCTGCTCGGTCAAAGCAGTGAGTCCATTGGTATTCACCCAGGATTAAGAATTGGGTCAAGCCGCGAATACATCACAAGTGTATGGCCCCGTGATTCCGTAGTCCGATCAATCTTAACATTTAGAAGACATCAAAATTCTTTAACAGTTCAAGCTTCACATTCATAATATTTTTGTGGGTGGTGAGTTTCCCGCGATGCCTATGATCAAACGATTGTCCTAGAAAGGTTTCCAGGAACTTAAGGTTCTTCTCGACAATACCATTTTGATCCTATGATTAGTGAGTTATGGGCAAATGACGCTTTGGTTTCATAAATTTCAAGAATGAAGGAATAGTCGAGGTCCTAAGGTATCCTGGTGGTTGGAAGTGCGAATAACGCAAGCAAGAACGCAGTAAGACAATCATACATACAAGCATTTATAAGGCGACAAGAAAATTCAAAAACAATCTATACATTCACATTAAATTCAAAGTGCCATTAGTATGGCTTGTTACATCATACAACATGGATTTCATAGTTTTATAGACATTCCAAACATAAGGGGAAAAAAATAACTTAGTCAAGCAAGCATCCTAACTATCCTTCAACACAAGCAGGTAGACCTAATCGACTTAAAGCAAACTACTAATTATCGGAAAGGTTATGCTACTACTCTTCCGGATCGGGGAAAGATGGGGATACTTCTTCCCCTTGAGGAAAAGAATCACCGGAATGGAGAAGAAGAAGGCAACGGTTGTTAGAAATGTCATTCCCCTCGGTAAGGAAATGGATAGTTGTTGAGAATGTGCAAATAGGGAAATGAGTTTGAAATGAATTTGTTGAAGGGGGTTTGGGGAAATGAGGATGGAATGGGTTTTAGAAATTTGAAGTTGAGTATGGTCTTGGAATGGGGAGGAATGGATTTGAATGTAGATGGTTGTTGTTGGGTTTTGTGATGTGGGATTTTTGGAAATGAGAGGGTGGAGATGGGTTAGGGAGATGGAAGTGAAATGGGAGAATGATGGTTTCTTAAGGAAGATGAACCTTATGGATGTGGTTTGGGGAAAATGAGTTGAGTGTGGGTTTGAAGAAATGAACTTGAAGATGAGTTGAAGATAAGGGATTCGAGAAGGGTTTTGAGATGAGTTTTAGGAAAATAGAGATGGAATGGTTTTGGGAGTTTGTTTTAGGAATGGGCTTTGAAAGTGATATTGGAATGATGTTTAGGAAAATGAAGTTGAGGATGGTCTTGAGGTAGATTGTGTGAAGTGAACTTTGGAAATGGGGAGAAGAGAGTGAAAGGAGTGTAGTTTTGGTGAATGGGTCTAGAAAGAAATATGAGTGATGAGAGGGATTTGGGAAATGAGTTGAGAGTTTATATGTGGAAATAAATAAAAGAAATGGGTTTTGAAAAAAAAGAAGAAGATGGTTTGGAGGATTGGATTTTAGGAGTAGAGTTTGGAGGTGGGGGATAGAGAGTGTGAGTTGGATATGGGTTGTAGAATGAGTTTTAGGGAGGGATGCTTGTAAATGGGTTTTGAAAGTGAGAATGTAGTGGTTCTTAGAAATGAGGATGGGAGGAATGAGAATGGGTTCTTGAGACAATGAGTTTGGGAATGAGGAATAAGAGGTGAAGACGTGAAAGAGGTGATGATGGGTTGTAATGAAGGAGAGATGAGGGATTTGAGATTTTTAGAAAAGGGAGAGGCTTCACTAAATGTTTGGAAGTATTAGAGAGGGAGGAAATGAGAGGAAATAGGGCTATGGAGCCTTTACTTGCAAAGAAAGTGGGCCCCACACGAGTACAAGGTGTACATAGAGAGAGAGGACATCTTATAACGTTTCTTGTACTTTTAAGAACTAGATTATTTTTAAAAAATTTTATGATAATTTATCATCAAGTTTTAAGTCATCTCACCAAATTTCATATCATTTGGAGTTGTAAATAAATTATTAAAATTCTAGGAAAAATAGCTGCCTGGATTTTAAAATTTTTGGACAGTTTGTAGAACATCTTAATTTTAACTATATTAAAATTTTTATTTTATTTTTTTTCTTATTTTTATATAAAACTAGACTCATCAAGCTTCAATATAGATTTTGAATCACCTAAATCGGAATTGTAACGAAGGAGTTATGAATTTTTGAAGTTGACTAAAAATCACAGAAATTTTGGCGGGGGAACACTTGTCGGCGGGGTGGCCACGCGGGCGGCGGGGGGGCCACGCGGGTCGGCGGGGTGGCCACGCGGGCCTCTGGACCACCGGCGGGGTGGACACGCGGGCGGCCACGCGGGCGGCGGGGTGGCCACGCAGGTCGGCGGGGTGGCTTCTGGCTTCTCGGCGGGGGCTTCTTGCGATGGTCATATCTTGCAAACCGGAATGAGTTGTTCGACGTGCCATTTATGAATTTGGGGTAGAACGATCTGATATACACAATGGGCCTATCCATTCTATGAGATTCCTCTAAATTAGAGGTCAAAACTATATTTTCCTACATTTTCACTATTTTCATTGAAATTTCGTTTTCCCTTAAGTTCTTACCCTCCTAATGGGTCAAAACTATCAAATTTAGTTTGGTGTTAGCTCGTTTGGTCTAGAATGATGTTTTCGACCGTCAAATCTTTCGATTTCTAACTCGCTCCAACTAATGTACTGGGGAAGTTCAAGAATAGGGAGATATGTTGGAAAGAGGGATTTTGACTTAGGCCTATCTGGGTAAGGGCATTTAGTTATACTAAATGGGTTGCAATGCTACTCCCAACTCAAGATTTAGGAATGGCATGTGTGGAATGGGTATGGGACGAAATTTAAAACTTATTTCATAGGCTTTGTAGAATGTGTGGGAAGGTGGGATATGGGACTTCCAAGGCCCATGAAAATGGATTTCCAAGTGTAATTTAAAAGGAAATCCCGCGATTTACCTTTAATTGCATGCATCCCAAACCTGGTATTGGAAAACATGGGATACAAATAATCTAGGGACAATAACTTACATATGTATTTACTACTACTCTTACAATTCCATTAACCCTAATCCCACCTAACGCGGTTGGCCAAACGACCCTTAGGGATTAGGTGGACTGGACTAGCTAAATTTTCTAATTAATCAAATCGAATCTTGTCGTCATGTTCCCAAATCCCTTGTCCGAAAATGGGCCGAGGCATCATGAGACTCTCGGATCCTCCTCTCTAGCATTACTATTCCCTCTCTCGCTACCCATTCCTGATTACTTGCAAGTCCTACTTTCCGTCTACAATTGTTGGTTCAGGGTCTGAGATGGTCCCTAGCATTCTAAGTCCCTGTTACGTTTTCTAATACGTATCCTCTCAAGTCAGAGGATGCGTAAGTGAGTTCATGACCCACGGCCCAAGAGATTCCAAACTATTGCTCTGATACCATCTGTAACGCCCCAGAAAATCGGGGGTCATGCATACGCTCGACTCCCGAGTTCCCGAGTGTCACTTATCATGCATTTATGGTTTTTATGATTAATCAAATTTAAATGCGCAGCCTGAAATTTCTTGGAGCATGAAACACAACCACAACAAGTCTACTGAAATGAAGAGATCAATATATACAGGTCCAAAAAAAAGAATAAACGGGTCGCATAAGGCGTTACTCAACAAAATCACAACAACATCATGTCCACAAGAGTAGAGCTGAGTCCGCTCGTCCTCCTCCTCGAGGCCCGCATCGCCCAGCTCCACGAATTCTGCATCACCTGCATCTATGAGCGAATCTGGTTGGTGTTTTAAAACACCGTCCCAGAGTGGGAGTGAGTGATCAACTCAGTGTGAACTATTGGTCTCAAGTTACAACAAGCATCAATTGTAATATGAACTTAATGAAAAGCAGACAATCATCAACACCTAATAACTCTTATTTAAAATGCATGCATGCGGGATGATATGATGCATGCCCTCACCACAACACTCCCTCAAGCGACTCCATCTAACGATCGCATATGACAACACTCCCTCAGAGCGACCTCGACTTCCGAGTCGCCACCCTAACTAATGCGTGCAATGCGATCGTGTTAGCCGAGTTATTAGTTAAGTCCATTCATCCAGCAGGTTGGGGATTCTGATTCATCCTACGTATCAATGCCCTAAGCTGGTTACGAGGTCAAGACCCCATCAACGCGTGAGGCCGAGACCTCGCGGTCCGTGATCCCGTCGGGTTCCTCATCCCCGACTCTAAGCACATGAGGAGTGCCAAAAGGAAGGGATCGCTCGCGGTCACTACGGGGAGGCGCGGTACCCCAGCGTAGGCCGACAGCTCGGACATAGTGTCCCATTCCACCATGCCCGGCTCACGAGGCTGTGGACCAATTTCAGGTGGGTTATTGTTGGGCTACAACGGTTGCAGGGGTGGTTCGGTTCCATACATAAGTGAGCAAACAGGGTTGACAAACAAGGTTGGTCGACAGTGGGTTAGACCGCACGGGCCAGGCGAGCATGAGACGAGTGACCTCGGGCACAAGGGACCCATGTAGTCGAACTACAGCCACTCGAACACACCCGCCCAAACCCATGGATATAGCCCTAACATAGTCCTACCGGTGGGACTACCGTCTCTCATCATGTTCCTGACCAACCCAAGGGTATGAGGGGATCCGTAACGTGCCAATTCTACAGATTATTAACTAGCATAGTGACCACATGTTCTTATGCATCTCATATACCATTCAGATTCTCATAACAAGCAAGACTAACCATAACATGAAATAAGTGCATGTGAGTTATGTGTGTGTGTGTGAGGAAGTTAAGCACTTCCTCCAATTTCAGAAATCATGTGAACACGGATAATAAATCATACATGCATTAGAACACCCCATATGAGGAAAAATGATAGAGCAATCATGAACAAACTATCACCCATACATAATATCATGTGAGAGGCAAGATCAACACCATTATGAAAGCTAAGCATGTAATCCATACAATTCCAACAATATACCACTCCTAGGGTTTCTCTAGATTATTTAATCATAGCATCTAAGCAATCAAAATCATTAAACCCACACTAAAATTGGTGAAAGGCCACCTAAGAACAATAGTCCGCACCTTGGATTTGATGGAGGCTTGGAAACGACCTAGGAGATATGGATTTCAGGGTAGATCGGCCGGAATCCCTAAAACCAAACCTTGCATGTGAGAAATTTCATGCCAATCCCTTCTCAATACATGGATTCCAAGAAGAAGAAGTGAAAGATCTTACCTAGACGGCCAACGGATGATTATGGAGGTTGTGGAGGAGAGCTTCTCCCTTGAGGAGAAGTAGGAAGTTGAAATGGTTGATTTCCTTGGGCCCCACCTTGATCTAAGGTCCACCTAGCTCTCACCTTCACTCTCTTTCTTCACTCTCCCTAGCTCTCTCTCCTCTCTCTTTACTCTCTCCCTCTTTCTCTCTTTCTCTCTTTTGGAAATGGAAAAATCGTATGGGAAGAGGGGGTGCCCAAATGGGGCCTTTTTATAATGCCAGGTTTGGTGTAAATGGCCCCAAGGGCTAGGTTTTTACTATACTAGACTTATGGGAGGGTCTTTCTAGGATCTAAGGCCCTATCACCCCTCTAGCCACCAAAGTCGGCGTGTATGTGCCTTATGGCCCGATTAGGGCCCATGCAAAAATTGAGGATGAACGGATGCGGGGTTTGGTCGTACGGGTCTGATTCGCGATCAACGGTCATCGTGCCACGATCGGGGCTCAGATTTGGTGGGCAGGCGTTGAAAAATACATTAAACCTTCACTGTAAATTTGGAAGAAATCCGACGGCTGGAAGGCCCGAGTCTCGATTTCTTTGTCGGTGCGATTTTAACTGGCATTGGTGGCGCATTGGGCAAGTGCCGATGGTATACGGGTGTCCACTGGGTCCGCAGTCCGCGATGGACTACAAGCCCAAGTGAGATCTATGATTTTCTAAAGTTTTAGATTTTTCTGACCCTTCTCGGTCGCTGGGTGGCCCACACGGGCTGTTGTTAGGTGTAAACGGGCTATCTGGCTTGGCGGCCCGCACTTGGTCCTATCATAACTAGACTGGTCCACTCCAGTATAAATTAACATTGAGTGATAATAGTCATTAAGTGATTTTATAAGTTAATTAAAAAGAAATTTTAAGGATTTTTTTTTTTTTTTTTATGGACATCCAAAACAGTGAAAATCCAGGATGTTACAAGATTATTCATGAAATCTGATCACCGTGACTTGGGGGGCATTTGGATCTTTAAGCTATTCAAGATAAGTTACTTATGCCTCTGGTAACTTATTTTGGTTTCTACTTACAAATAGTGATTAAGTACTTTTAAGTAAAAAAAGTGAATTATATCGGATCATAAATAGAACTTATTTATCTCAAATAAGTTACTTATTTAAGTTAAGTTTGGTTTAAGATAAGGTATAAGTTATTTTTTATATTAAAAAATATTTATTTACTTTAGTTAATTTTTTAGTTTTTATACTTTTGCTAGGGTGTACACGAACCGAGTTAGCTCGGTTAGCTCGCTCGACTCGACTCGAAAATGCTCGATTCGACTCGGTTCGAAACTGAGTTTGAGCTGAGTCAAGTTGATTTTTCGAGCTCGAAAAAATTTCAAGCCAAGTTTGAGCTACCCCAGCTCAACTCGACTCGGAACGAACCCCAACTTGAATCGAATTCAGATCTAACCAGTTCGGTGACTCAATTATCTTGATATTGATGTTGCTCAACAAGTGTTTGTTGAAATGACTCAACGAAGTGTCGGCTAATGGTGAGGAAGGCATGAATATGAAATAAATACCCTTGTATCTTGATTTTTATGTTGTCTATTGAGTGTTTGATGAAATTCCCGTAAACCGATGCTATTGCTTTACATTCCATGAGAAATTGAAGGTGCACTCCATATGTTTAAGAAAATACCGTAGAGGCTTGATCTTGCATTGAATTGGCCTGAGCTGTTGACCGAACTGAGCGGAGCTGGCTAGTTAGGCTTAAGAATCAAGCCGAGCCAGGGTCAACTAGTGGCCAAGCCAAGTTGAGCTGTGCTAAGCTTCACTCAGTTTGGTTCGTGTAGACTCCTAGAAGTTGCTGAAGAGAGAGATAAGAGAGATGAAAGAGGAGAAGTTAATATATATGTTGTTTACCAAACATATTTAATTAGTAGAAACCAAAATAAGTTGCTTGTGACAATAGTAACTTATCTTAAGCAACTTATGATCCAAATACCCCCTTAAAGACAGGATTCCATGTATTCAATTTAGCTAGCTTGGTTTAAACCATGCCATGTTTGTAGTATCAAATATATCCTTTATGCTTCTAATACCCACTTCATGGAAGAGGTTTGACTTGAATGCATCCTAATGTAATGGGAGACCATTCACTGGGATTTTAGCCTTTGAATTTAGGTAATAGTCTAAGTGATTTTAATTGTTTACACTATGAATTAGACATTGGTCTGTGGGGCCATGGTGTGCAATAACTAGTGGGTTGGTCCCATAAAATTAGGCCTCGTCCGGCCTTTTCCTTTCAGTTAGATTTCAAATTCAACTCTGAATTTAGTTTTAAATGGGGAGATATGGATAATACCAGATTACTTCTAGTCTCATCCAAACTCCCATCATTTTCTATAAAAGATATAAGGTTCTCTTGTGAAAAATATCATCAAGCAATACCTGGAGTACAAAGCCAAGAGTACAAAGAGAAATAGTGGTTAGTATATAGAATTTTGTCCGTTTAGCTTGTCCTTAAACGATCTAAGCCATAAATCGTAATCCGGGACCATCTATACCATAGAATCAGAAGGGCGAATAGACTCATCTGCTATAGTAGTGAATAGACGAGCCGCCGGATCTTGAGCATTAATCTTTAGCTTCGTGAAGGTTCCATATCATGCAGACTGTCATATTTTGAGGGCTCACACTTCTGCACATTCTATCATTATATACAAGTTTCCATATGATTACCCTGTATCCATTCTTTCCATCCATTTCATAAGCTTATTTTGGGACATGAGCCCAAGGGATATCAAACACTCAAGTATGCCATACCACGATGCACAATGAATAAACAAGCACAACTTTGCTGAAGTCAATGTAACAGCCTGCTGGATGAGTATGTACTGTATATCCACATTGTCCATCCATTATTCCAGCTCATTTCAGGACATGAGCTAAAAAATGAAGCAGATGTGAACCACATAGGAACAATCTTGATTAAATGCTCATTATTAAAAACTTCTTAGGCCCAATGTAATCTTTATTAGCCATCTGACCCATTTATCAGTTCATATAGACCTTGATGAAGGGAAAACACAGATATCAGCTTAATTCAAAACTTTATAGCCCACGTCAAGTTTTTAATGGTCATCATCAATGAAGTGTCAGCTGATGGTGAGGAAGGCATGAATATGAAATAAATACCCTTGTATCTTGATTTTTATGTTGTCTATTGAGTGTTTGATGAAATTCCCGTAAACCGATGCTATTGCTTTACATTCCATGAGAAATTGAAGGTGCACTCCATATGTTTAAGAAAATACCGTAGAGGCTTGATCTTACATTGAACTGGCCTGAGCTGTTGACCGAACTGAGCGGAGCTGGCTAGTTAGGCTTAAGAATCGAGCTGAGCCGGGGTCAACTAGTGGCTGAGCCAAGTTGAGCTGTGCTAAGTTTCACTAGGTTCGGCTCGTGTACACTCCTAGAAGTTGCTGAAGAGAGAGATAAGAGAGACGAAAGAGGAGAAGTTAATATATATGTTGTTTACCAAATATATTTAATTAGTAGAAACCAAAATAAGTTGCTTGTGACAATAGTAACTTATCTTAAGCAACTTATGATCCAAATACCCCCTTAAAGACAGGATTCCACGTATTCAATTTAGCTAGCTTGGTTTAAACCATGCCGTGTTTGTAGTATCAAATATATCCTTTATGCTTCTAATACCCACTTCATGGAAGAGGTTTGACTTGAATGCATCCTAATGTAATGGGAGACCATTCACTGGGATTTTAGCCTTTGAATTTAGGTAATAGTCTAAGTGATTTTAATTTTTTACACTATGAATTAGATGTTGGCCTGTGGGGCCATGGTGTGCAATAACTAGTGGGTTGGTCCCATAAATTTAGGCCTCGTCCGGCCTCTTCCTTTCAGTTAGATTTCAAATTCAACTCTGAATTTAGTTTTAAATGGGGAGATATGGATGATACCAGATTACTTCTAGTCTCATCCAAACTCCCATCATTTTCTATAAAAGATATAAGGTTCTCTTGTGAAAAATATCATCAAGCAATACCTGGAATACAAAGCCAAGAGTACAAAGAGAAATAGTGGTTAGTATATAGAATTTTGTCCATTTAGCTTGTCCTTAAATGATCTAAGCCATAAATCGTAATCCGGGACCATCTATACCGTAGAATCAGAAGGGCAAATAGACTCATCTGCTATAGTAGTGAATAGGCAAGCCGCCAGATCTTGAGCATTAATCTTCAGCTTCGTGAAGGTTCCATATCATGTAGACCGTCATATTTTGAGGGCTCACACTTCTGCACATTCTATCATTATATACAAGTTTCCATATGATTACCTTGTATCCATTCTTTCCATCCATTTCATAAGCTTATTTTGGGACATGAGCCCAAGGGATATCAAACACTCAAGTATGCCATACCACGATGCACAATGAATAAACAAGCACAACTTTGCTGAAGTCAATGTAACAGCCTGCTGGATGAGTATGTACTGTATATCCACATTGTCCATCCATTATTCCAGCTCATTTCAGGACATGAGCTAAAAAATGAAGCAGATGTGAACCACACAGGAACAATCTTGATTAAATGCTCATTATTAAAAACTTCTTAGGCCCAATGTAATCTTTATTAGCCATCCGACCTGTTTATCAGTTCATATAGACCTTGATGAAGGGAAAACACAGATATCAGCTTAATTCAAAACTTTGTAGCCCACATCAAGTTTTTAATGGTCATTAACCACTATTTCCTATGGTGTTGTCCACCTGATATTTAGATCTGCTTCATTTTTTTCAACATGCCCTAAAATGAGGGGGAATAACGGATGGACGGCATGGATATATATATATATATATATATATATATATATATATATATATATATATATATATATATATATATATATATATAAAAAACCAATGTAGGCCCCACTGTCAGGGGCCTTATCCAACAAGATGTTTCCCAGCCCAGCTAATCCGTGCTCCATTGAAACCTTCCCGGAGTCCACTGTGATATTTAGATATCATCCAAACCGTTCATAATGTGATTCCCATCTGGATGAAGGAAAAATACCGATATAAAGGTGATCCAAAAATTTGTGACCCCACTATGGTTTCAACAGTAAAATTTCAATCCTCATTCGTGTAGCCGAACTGAGTTTTGGTTCTCCCTCATTTTTTGTATCATGTCTATAATGAACTAAAGAAACGGATGGAACGGATTGGATATCACAAAAACATTAAGGTGGGCCCCACAGAGCTTTGGATTACAGGGTAGCCGTGTAACCCCCGGTTACAAGCAAATGGCTTCTGATTTTAACCTCCAATGGGGCATAACGGTCGGATTTTAAACCGACGTTTGAAACTCCCGCCATTACTCAGCAATTCTCTTAAAAACCTCATATCTCTCTCTCTCTCTCTCTCTCTCTCTCTCTCTCTCTCTCGCGTTAGAGATGAAAGGAGGCGTTCTGGAAGTGCTGCTCGTGAGTGCTGAAGGCCTCAGACACCCGAGTTTCATTGGTACTCTCTCTCTCATTACACACGCCTCACACGTGAAATAAGACACGGGTATGATATAAGAGCCGTTCATCAGGTGATCCCTATTGTACAGATGCCATGCCTAAGAAATTGGGTCCGTAGGATCGTTAGGTGGGCCACACGTGAGCTAAACAAATGAACGGTTAAAAAAGAGAAAGAGATGTGCCCCATCTGATTATAAGATCTCCCCACATCTCCACAATGAGGATTGTCCAACGAGCGGCTTTGATGTCACACACGTCTGCCTCATTCCAATTAATCCATTTTTGATATGGATATGATCTATGGTACGATTGGGATGAATATTGTATATTCTATGATCAATCTCTCCGTTTTTAGTCATGTAGATTGAGAGAGACTAATCAATCCAGACCCTCAAAATGATGGTCCACCTAATGGACTGTGTGATCACGGGAAATGAGTTGAAATTTTCAACTGGGCCCACACCTGATCATGATCAAACGTACGTGGGTTGATCACACACACCAAAGTCAGTGTATACACTATCAAAACAGATCAGATTGAAATGACGGTCCAGATGATGGACAGGATGGTTCCTAGCTATCGCACTATCAGGATCGTTTGAACCTTCCAGAAAGGGAAAAACAGGTGATGGATTGAATGGTTACAAACATCCAGTCCATTCATCCGGGAGGTGGCCCACTGAGGATTGATTGGCAAACTAATCAATCCAACGGTTCATGTGGACCATTGGCAGATGTGGGGCCCACGTGAACTATTTATACCATCGAATCTGTCCATCGGGTGTGTCACCTCAGGAAATCCATAGTTCCCAAAAATAATCCGAACTCAAAATTAAGGTGGGCCACAGAAAAAGGAACAATCTAGGAGGGAACGCCAATGCCTAATTTCACAGGGGCCCACATAAATCACAAAAAGGCCTGATTTTTGTCCAGACCCTTCATCTGGACTGGATGAAGGATCTGAACCGTCTTGATTACATATACACAACAGGGTGAGTCCCTCATGCTAATTAACGGTGGGCGTTGTTTCTCAATATATTCTCTCTGCCGTAGCCCATCTGAAATTTGGATCGGGTTAGTTTTTAGGCTATAGAGGTTTTGCATGGAGACACATCTTATGGATGGTTTGGATTCCATGAATACATCACTGGACCCCACATCTTCCCGGTACCCACGGTTCATGAACATACCCATTTAATCCAAACCGTTGATTTGATGTTCAACCACTTGAATAGGCTACAAACAAGCAGCACCCAAGATCAGACGGTCAAGATCACATTGATGGTTAGATCGTGCTTGATGGGGACATCCAAACGTCCCACCTTTAATTTCTTTTCCTTTTAATGATTTTAAATTGCTTCTTTTTTGTTAGGAAATACGGGCTATTATGTCGTTATGCAATGTGGGAAGGAGATGCATAGAAGCAGAATTACACCAGGTGGGCCCCACTATGATAAGCTTAACATTGGCTGGATTTGTAGGACATCACAGCCGTAAAAGATGTGGACCCGGCATTGAAGGTCACTTGCCGTGGAAATCAGGCTGATACATTTATTAGGTGGGCCACACTATTGAAATAAATGGACGGCAAGGATCTGACCCAATTTATAGGTGTGCCCACCTGCTGAGTGGATCAGCTGGATTTTTGAGCCAGGAGATGTTTTCATCACGTTCAAATTACCAAAGTGCCCCTGGAATTTGAATCTAAAAAATGCCTTCAGGTGGGACCCACCTTTCGGAAAAACCTACCGTTGATCTTGTGGGTATTAGATGATCCTAACCGTCCAATTGGAATGTTCGGATCATCTGATGGGGGGTTTTCTGGGGTATATCCCGTCCTGTGGCCCAACGATATGAGCGATTTGGATGGCCAGAAGGTGTGGCCCATTGTATAGATTTCTGGGCCGAAGAAAAGGTGGACCATGCATTGCATACAGCCTCATTGATGAACGGTTGGATCCAACGTCTCAAAACGCTAATATCTAAGTAGTCACATGCGGCAGAAATGTACAAGATCCGGACCGTTCATCTGTTGGTTCCTACCATGGATGGGGTATATACGGAAAATTGTCCACGTTGGATGATCCTAGACACTTATTGGAGGACTTTCGAGAATTACTAATGGGTGGTTCAGAAATGTACAACGAACGGTCTGTTTTCAATGGTCAAAAGACCTCAAATCATGAGTCTGTGGGCCTTCCAGTTTAATGCCCAAGAGATGAACGGTGTAGATCTCAAGACACGCAGCCACAACACCTAGATATGCTTATAGAGTGCAAGTACACTCTCCTAATGAAATCTTTCTGTTACAGTTAAAGGTCACAGGGCATTGTGGAATGAGAAATTCATATTTCAATTCCCGTTTTCGGAGTTTCGGGATTCGTGCCATCTCAATTTGAGAATCATGGCCAAACATCTGTTCACTGATGATGACTTCTTCGGCCAAACCATGTAATAAATCTCTCCCTAATTCTAACAATGGACCACCAATAGGTGGACAGGATTTTACTGGGACAGGTCCTCGATGCAGTGGGGCCCACCTGATGGACGGCTCAGATTTTCCACAAGGTGTGCCATTATTAGCACATTTGGCAAGCGTGTACAGGAGTAGCTTAGCTTTCCATGCGTGTAGGGTTATTAAACCTTTATAACGTGGTCTTTTCATGAAGTCGTGTGCACCATTTTGCAAGAGCATGAGGTGATCCAAGCCGTTCATTTTGTAGGCCATGCCGTGGATGGCCTATGTTTGGAAAGTACTGCTGATTAGAGATTTCTTCATTCATAAATGTGTTGAAATTGGACCACATCAAAGAAAGCAGTGGGCATTTGAACTCTAGACTCGGCTCGGCCACTAGCTGATTCTGCTCGAACTCGGCTCGGCTCAGTCCTCGAGCATAAATGGTCAGCTCGGCTCGGTTCAGTTAGCAGATCGGGCCAATTTGACCCGAGTTGGAGCCAAGATCGAGCCGAGTTCGCCCGTGCAACATTTTCACAAACACATAAGCTGTACATTCAAATTCTCATTGTATGTAAAACTGTAGCGATTTTACAGGCATTTCATCAAATACTTTGTAGGCAACGTCAAAATCAAGAAAAAACGGATATTTCTTTCATATACATACCTTCCTTGCACCAATCAACACTTCGTTAAGTCATTTCATTAAACACTCAGCGAGCAACATCCATATCAAAATAATCGAGTCACCGATCTAATTCGATCTGATTCGGTTTGAGTTGAGGTTTGATTCGAATCGCGTCCAGCTCGGGCAAGCTCGAACTCGGTTCGAAATTTTTTTGAGCTCCAAAAAATCAGCTCGACTTGGTCCAACTCCAATTTCGAGCCAAGGTGAGTCAAGCTTTTTCAAGTCGAATCGAGTGAGCTGGCCAAGCTAACTCAACTCGTGTACAACCCTATCCATCGTGATATTTATTCACCATCCAACTTGTTCTTTAGGTCACACGGACATGGAAGAAGGAAAAACATAAATATAAGCTTAATCCAAAACTTATGTGGCTCTCAATCATAGTTCACTTGAGCTTTCGATCTCATTTCTTTTTTAAATCATGCTTTAAAATTATCTATCAAAATAGATGTGGCTCTCAATCTCCACAACTTTCTGTGGTATAGTTTACTTGAGTTTTCGATCTAACTTCATTTTTAAATCATGCTTTAAAATTATCTATCAAAATAGATGGGCCTCTCAATCTCCACAACTTATTATGGTATAGTTCACTTGAGCTTTCAATCTGACTTCTTGTTTTAAATCATGCTTTAAAATTATCTATCAAAATGGATGGACAGTGTGGCTAAAACATATACATCACAATATTGGACCTCCAAGAGCCACTTATAAGATTATTCATCTCTAAGTCCCTGTGGGGGTAGCACCGAATCCACTCCCACATATTACAATATCTCATTAATTAATCATACGCTATATTTCATGATTAACAATTCCAATATTTCATGATTAACAATTCCAATTTGTTGCGGATATTGAGCAATTTCATGATATTTGGTGCAGCCAAACACGTTATCAGTAAATTGAACAAGGAAATCACATAAAGGAACATTCTAGCTTCTTCCATTGGCCTGAGTAGGGGTGCAACTTGGGCAGGTTGGGTTGGTTTGATTGTCGACTTGAGCCCAACACCGATTCGGGTTCATTTGATTGTTGACTTGAGCCCAACACCAATTCTTACTTGAGGTGCCTAGCTAGAATTCATGCATGCTCAACCCTTAACCGATCCAACCCAGCCTAGCCTGGCCTGGCCCACCCCAACCCATTATATATGATTATTCCCAACTTAGCCTAAACTTTCTCGGCCCAAATTGACCCAATTTTGCAGTTTTCCAACAATAACTTGACCCAAAAACCTAACAACCTGACCTAAATTTGGGTTGGGTCAGATGGGTTTGGGTTGACCCAAACCCAAGTTGCAACCCAACCAATGTGGGGTGGGTGGAAATGTAGAGTGCTGAAATTTTGCAAAACAAAACATGGGTGTATTCATTAACTTTGTGTTTGAGATGACCCATTTCAAAAGTATCTTTTCTTTGGTCTTGCTTCATAATGACATTTTGTCATGACATGTCACATTTTAAATAAAATTCACGACAAAAAAAAAAAAGAAAAAAGAAAAAAAGAAAAGAAAAAGAGAGCTAGAATCCAACCATAGAAGAAAAAGTCACCTTATCTAAAATATTATAAAGGCGCCAACCATGAAAAACTACAAAAAGCATGGAATAATATATAAAATAGTAGATTTTTTTTTCCCCTTATATTAGGCACATTCAATTAATGGGTTTGTCTGCCGTGGGGCCACCTACGAAACATATCAGACAAGGACACTCACACTAACATAGAAGAATATATTACCAAGGCATACTTGCTAATTATGGAATTCAAACATGACTATTATTTCTTTTACCATGTCAAATTACCATTTTCACTCAAATCTAAAGCAGTTAAAGGATGGCATATTAATATATACCAATGGACTTTAATGTAAAAAATTATGTAGATCCAAATCTTAGGTGGACCACACCATAGGAAATAATGGTGACCGAGTACCTCACTATTAAAAATTCTAAAGAGCATATCGTAAGGTTTTTATAATGTTTATTTGCAGTTCAACTGGTTGATAATCGAGAATATCTAAGGTTTTCATAATGTTTATTTGCCGTTCATCTGGTTGATAATCGAGAATATCTGGATGAAGGGAAAATATAAAAGATCAGCTTGATTCAAAACTTTTGTAGCTTGTAAAAAGTTTTTAATAGTCATTCATCACCGTTTCTAATGGCCTGGTCCACTTGAGATTTGGATCTTCTTAAGGTTTGGAATCATGTCCTAAAATGATACAAAAACAACTGTCAAACCCCCCACCCTCCTCTCTTTTTTTTAAAGAAAAAAATTTTTAAACACACGTGCACACACTCACACCTTGGTGGGATTTCAGCCCCTATAGATGCTCGAACCCTTGATCGGGTGTCGAAACTCATGAGAGTCTACCACCGGAGCAAGAGTCATCCAAGACATTTGTAAAACTTGAAAATTTTAAAAATACTTCGACCTGGGACTCCATAACTTAGCTAGTGTACGACCTTAATTTCTGAAATTCCACGTGAAGTGTTCGTAGTATGCACTCCACATCTTGGACACATGCCATTCGATGGTGGGACTACACATTCTATCAAAACCCTAAGTTTCTCTAAAATTTTTTATTTATGTTTGGATACTAAATTACAATTCCTAATATGATAAAATGTAGATTGTAAATTATTTCTTGAACTTCAACTATAAGGCAATACTACTTATGAATGCTAGGAAACATCACTTGGCATCCAAACATGCCTTTATACATTGACTTGAATTATTTCGCGATCATCATGTAGGATTCATCTAGAAGGAATACTATCAGAGGGACTCGAAAAAGGATGGATGGAGCTACAACCAGCACCATACAACATAGTCGTTGAGGATGGCAGTTATGAAGGCGAGATCAAGATTGGCTTAAAGTTCATCGACAACGTAAGTATATACATATTAATTTGTACAATACACGTACGCATGCACGTGTGTATTGGCAATGCCTACAAATGCAGAGGAGAGTGTGCATCCACCACATACTTAGAATGCATTGATGGTGGGCCCCACTTTTATCTTTATATTCTCCACATGGGACCATTGAGAAATGTTTTGATGCATTGGCTGAGTAGTCGGAGCCGATTGCCTACGACCCGACTGCAAGTAGTTCCTACGGTCAGAAGCTATGTGGGGCCTACTGTGATGTTTGTGAGAAAGTCAAACCGTTTTACCTAACATGAGCTCAAAAATGAAGTGGATTCAAAACTCAGGTGGGCCACACCTCTGGAAAAAGTGGGGAGGGAAATGCCCAAGGTTTCAACCTTTTAAAGTCCACCTTGATGTTTATATACCATCCAAATCATTCTTAAGGTCACTCCCACTTAATGAATTGAAAACACAGAACATTAGCCTAATAGAAAACTTCTATGGTCCCGTGAATATTTCATTAGTGGGCGTTCAATCATCATAATTTTCTGTCACCATGTGGTCCACTTGGTTTTTTTTTTTTTTTTTTTTAAAATTTTTTTTTTTAAATTTTTAGTTTAAAACTGTCTCATTTTTTGTCTCATGTCTTAATATGAGCTAGTAAAATTGATGGATGGGATGAATTTATTACAAACATGACGGTGGGTAGAGTTGTACATGAGTTGAACGGACTCGAGCTTGGCTCAACCAGGCTACCCCAGCTCGAACTTGGTTTGCCTGGGTCCTCAAGCCTATATAGGCAGCTCAGCTCAGCTTGGTGAGTAGCTTAGGCCAGCTCGAGCCAAGTTCGAGTTGGTTTTAGCTCAAACTTTCGAGCCTCTTTCTCTCTCTCTCTCTCTCTCTCTCTTTAGGTATATATATATATATATATATATATATATATATATATATATATATACACACACACAGAATATTTATACTAAATGAGCTTGATTTGATTTAAAAGGATTCAAGTTTTGAGCCAAGTCGAGTTGAGTTCAGTCTAACTTGGACTTGGCTCAAAAAATTTTTGAGCTAAAAAAAATCACCTCCACTCAGCTCAAATCCAGTTTAGAGCGAAATCAAGTCAAGCTTTTCTGATTTGAGCTAAGCGAATTAACCGAGCTAACTGGGTCCTAACGGTGGGCCTCACCTAGCTTACCAGCTGGAGGCAATCTGAGTTCAAGTTCCAAACCGAGTCGAGTCAAAGTTCAGTCTAACTCAGACTCAGCTCAAAAAAATTTTGAGCTAAAACAAATCAGCTCCACTCAGTTCGAACCCAATTTCGACCCGAGTCGAGCTTTTCCAAAATAAGCCGAGTGAGTTAACCAAGCTAACTTGGTTCTAACGGTGGGCTTCACCTAGCTTACCAGCTGGAGGCAATCCTCCACTTAGAACCCCACATAAGGTGGGACACCATAATGATCACCTGCTATAAAAGTAGGCCAATCCATTGGATGGGCCCCATCAGTTTACTAAGTCATTCCATTGGCTGTCCATAGATTTTTTACTCTATGGCCCATCCAATGACTTGGTCCACTTAACTTTAATTTAATAATGGTGTTCGGTCATTGTGGACCCCACCTTTTACATGGACAAGATATTTTATAAGTGACACGTTGGCAGGAAAGAAATGGCTATAGTTGTTTGTCATACATCATATCCTCCCATTTCTGTAGATATAGTCCAGTGCTCTCTGATAGCATTATTAAGTTTTAGTGCTCCTATCTTCTTTGAGACCCTTGGACAGTCTAATCTATTGATCCGAACCATCCATTAAGTCCAGAACACATTTCATAGGCTACCCTGAAAAAAACATCATGGGTCGGATGATCCAATCTATAGGTGATTTGGTCTTCTTTTCTACAGTCATTCTTTTTCCACCCATGGATGAGATTTTACAATTGGCTAACGAAAGCAATGCTTTAGAATCATAAGCAATCTATGATGGGCCCTAACAAATAGATAGATCGAATTGTTGATTGAACCTATTTCTATATAAATAATCTTGACCGTCCATATTAAATAACATTATCAAATGGTTAATATTTGCCGGATCGGCGAGATATTTACCTGATATCCCAAGAAATGTACGCTTCACCTAACCAATATGATAGATCAATGGACCAGATTGTCTAAGTGATCCAATGCAAGTAGGAGCACCATAACATATAGTGCTCGAACATATATGAATTTACAAATGACTCCACTGAATTTTTGTCTACTGATGTATTTTTTAATTTTATTTTTTTTTTTCAAGGTGGAAATAGAAGAAGTAGAGTTAGAAGAACCTGGCGTGGAGATCAAGCAATCAGAGTCTTTTGTTACATCCATCCTGAATTTCATGCGAATCCCATGGTTGAGGTTCTATTGTCTCAAACACCATGAAAATGCTCCAAATGGACCGAAGCACTTGTAGAAACAAGTGACTGGTTTGATAATCTGGCACAATACAACCATCCATGTACGTGCATACAGCTACTCTAAACGCAGCATACATGTACCATGATCCAAGCCGTTCAAATTGTCCAGCACAAAGTAAAATATGCACAGAACTAGAATCACACTGATTGGATGACTCACACTCCTGATCAGTGGACATTCACTTGTGGAATCTCAAGTGTCCAATCTACACCACCATTGGGACGGCTGGGATCATCCATCAGTATTGACTTTTCATGTTATGAACCATCTACTCTGAAGCCCATGATTTCAACGGTTTGGAATTAGGTACGTGTAATGCCGCATGCACGATTATGGATTGTTGTACTCTGCATCTTATCAAGCAATTCGTCACTTAGTAACATCACTACCGTAGAACGGGTGAATCCAACGGTTGAAGTTCCTTCCTAATTAGACCCATGCAAGATCGTAAGGTCATGGTTCAGATTTTGGAGGGGACATGCATAAGCGTACATTTATTGCTTACAAACATGATTTTGGACCCTTTATATAGGTTTTTAGTGAAATAATTACTTCCGGCTGTGAAGATTAATGCCCAATTGATAAATTCAATCGAACAGTCTTTGCGTTTGGACGTCCAATTGAATTGAATTGCAATTCATTCAAGCCATGTTTGGAATGATTAGGTGACATTGCAGTGAATTACATTGCATTATGGAAATGACTGCATATTACAATATCTAAGAGAGATGCTCCAGTGCTCTCAGTGCACTGTAAGTTATGGTGCTCACAGGCATTGGGACACTGTCAGTTCATTGATCTGGACTGTCCATTAGGTCCAACACATATTTGGCCGGATTACCATATAAATTCACACGGATCTAAGGATCTTAACCATCGAACACAAAAAGGATGAAATGTTTTTGGGCAATCCTAACCATCCCATTCATTGGTTAGAAAAATGATGGCTATAAAACGATAAGGCCGAATCAAGGATAGATTATCTTAACACAATAAGGGATGGCTAAGATCTTCCAATCTGATCTGAGAAATTTTTATGCATGGTAAAGCCAATCATATAAACGGTTTGGATCATTAAAACATGGCCCCACTTCTAAAAACGGAAGACCAAAACGGCTCAGCAATTGTACAGGGGCACACACCAGTAGTACCCCGTGGTCCCAGCCAGATGTGGGGGCGAGTGATGTGTTCACGAAATCCAACCCGTCCATCAGATGCATCACCTCAAAACCCCCAGACCCACGAAATCAGCCCGTCCGAAACTCAGGTGGGCCATAGCAAATGAAACACGTTGAGAGGGAACGTCAGCTGTTGATTAGCATGGTCAGGGCTACCATGTTGTATATATACAATCCACGCCATTCGGACCCTTCATCCAGGCCAGATGAAGGGTCAGGCAAAAAATCAGGCTGTTTCGCAACTCAGATGTGCATCTGTCAAATTCAAAGGTGACCGTTTCCTCACAGCTTGTTCCATTTGCTGTGGCCCACTTCAGTTTTGGATAGCCCACATATTGGGTCTTCGGTGCTTGTTGAGGTGACACGTCGGATGGATGGTTTGGATGGTAGGGATCCATCACGTAAAACCCACATCTGGCCAGTGAGTATAAGCTTAGGGCCAGTTTGGCTGCCACATCTCATTATGATTAATGAAATAATCGTTAGAGATAGGTTAAAAGCCCACACACGTGTATAAGGCTGCTAACGTACATGCAACCACACGTGCTGCCATAGCTGATTAGTGCAATATCCAATCCATCCATAAGCTGGTTCTGACCATGTAAAATTTCTCTCCCAAAAATAAATCCGGTCCATTCAGCAGATGGGCCACAATGTCAGTAACAATTGCACGGTTAAGAAAACTTCAGCAACGTATTTTTCGGCAGTAAAATGTTTTGTAAACAGCAGAAGGGAGCATCTAAATACTAGTACCATGATGCACCTCATGAATGACTTAGATCTCCTACCAATGTGCGGCTGGCAAATGTGGGGCGCATGCATTGGCCGCACCTTCCTGTACATGCAAGTGATCTTAACAACAACAGTAATCTCCAATACATATTTACAATTAACTAAAATGAGATGAGCTCATTTTTTTTTTTAAGTGGCAACCAAATAGGCCCTTAGTAATCTAAGAACGTTTTATCTAACAACCAAATATCATAAATCTTAAATAATATCATATAAATGGTAAAGAATATTGTGATAATCATTCATAGGCTTCCTATGTGGGCCCAAAAGTTACTAAAAAAAATCAACTTTTCATTTTTATTCAAAAAATTCCTTTCTTTTTACCTTTTTACTAATATAATAAGAAAAAAAGCCATTCCCCTATTAAAATATTCTCATTTTTTCTTTAAAGAGAGAGAGAGAGAGAGAGAGGAGTTAGAATTTTGATATTCAAAAACCCAAAATAAAGAAATCAAGATATCTTTTTATTCACTCAATGGAATCAAATGCTATTTTTTTAAACATGACTCTACACTCAGGAAAGGCACAAAATAACAAAATTATTTGAGAATGCTTGTATGTTTTTCAAGGTAAATTTTTTGAAAGACAACAAAAGAAAAAAGAAAAGAAAGAAGGAAAGACGGGAATCCTTTACCATCATGATATGTATACCATATACATTTTTTTGATCGATAACATTATGATATGTATTACTGTTTTGGTATACGTTGATGGGAAATGGATGATTGATATGTTTTTAATCTTTTCTGATTTACTTGTATTTTTTTTAATATGTTTTTGATATGTTTTAAGAAATCAGAGAAAAAAAACTTACGGTTTGTGATTCGATATGATTCAAACACTATTACATTTTGCGATACAATAACAAGTTTGCCAACATTGGTGGGGCCATTTTCAATTCACAAGTGTTTCAAGCTGGATCTAAACCATTCAGGGGCAGAACTGCTAGTACTTCTCTTGTGAATGGATTGGAGGTATCCCAATTCGGTCATTTCTACTTAGCAAATTGGGTTATTGCAATTCAGTTTAATCAAGCATCCAAACACAGCCTAATGAAGTTACAAAAAAACAAAAAGAAATCAATTCCTTACTTGCAACACTATTACAACAACATTTGGATGCATGACTTATTTAGATTCACATAATGGAGTTAAAACAAGATGAAATGCCAAAAACCAGGTTACACCCACATTGCTTAGAAAAGGCCAATCTCAAATTGCAATTGTATTTGTTTCTGTAGGACATGAAACAAAGCAGTTGAAATTGTATCAAGATTTTGAAACATTTGTCAATTGGAAAGAAATGACCACTTGACCTTTTTGTGACTTCAGTTATCACAATCTCAGTCAATTTTGCATCCAAACACCACCCAAAACAAACACAAATTTCATAATACATGCTTCTAGCACTAACACAAGAAACAAATTTGCAGGATTTGAGCACATGATACATTCAATGCCCACATTTTTCCTGGGTAGAAATTCTAATCTTACTTGCATGCCTCAGCATATGTGAGGGTTCTGAGCAGCAACCAATGGTCAGGTTGTCCACACCATCAAGGTGACCATATCCAAAATAAGCCGACCGCACAATCCTAACCATTGAATTTGAGGAGAAAGATTGCTGACTTAAGGAAACTTGACCATATAATTCACATTCAACGCCCATCAGAAACAATCAACCGAACAGCCTACTTTTACACATAGTCACTGTCAATGGGTCGAATTCAGGTCAGGTCCTATAGTACTCGTACCCTGCATAACCAGGTTCAAGTCTTGCCAGGTCAGCGTCTCATTCTTGTTTACCCAGCCCTGAACTGATCGTATCCGGGTACCCCATCGGGTTGTTAGATCTAGGTTTCTAGTTGGTTTAGGTCAAAGAGAACTTACATGGTCCGGCCCACTTGATGGATGACTCTAGATCACACACGCATGTGCGACTTTGGCACATGCCTGGTGTCACACGCATGTGCAACTTTGGCACATGCCTGGTGTGTAAATGGGCTCTCTCACATGGCTATGGCTTAGGAAACCTTATCCTATTGCTAGAATAAACAATATGTATTTAATATATATAACATCACCAACCTGATCTGACCTGATTTTAACATAAGCAGCTTGATCTCTTTTTCTTTTCTTTTTTTTTTTTTTTTTTCTTTTTTTTTTTTTTTCAAATCACATGCAATCACACACCCCACACACGCCCGCACGCTCACACCACAATGGGTGCTCGAACCCATGACCTCGTGTTGAAACTCTTGTGAGTCTACCACTGAGCCATAGGGTTGCACGCAAGCAACTTCGATCTTACACACATTTTCCATGAGTTGGGATGAGTGTATAAATATTAGCATTCCTAGAAAATCGCTAAGAAGCAAATTCAAAATATCATACATATACTGACATAAAGGGTGTCCAATGTGGATCACCCAAACATCCCTTTTTCTTTAATCCTTTTTTTTTTTTTTTTTTTTTACACAGTGATTGCAAGGACAGCCTTTTAATGGCATTTGATGATATACATATGATAACTAAGTGATTAATACACTAACCCTAATTATCATGGTAAAGAATTAGATTAAGCACCAACAACTGTACATTGAGGACTTACCAGATATCGTCAATGGCCACTGACGTAGATGGAAAAGGTTCCTCCTCCATCTCTACTTCTGGCTCCGGTGATTCAAACTCCGTTGAATCGATGTCGGCGAGGTTCTTCAGATCAACGATCGACAGCTCGTCAAGGCGGCGGACCACCAAATCAGCCGCCCCGAGCTCGTACATGGGGTGCTTGCTCGCGACAGCCACACACTTCATGCGGGCATCGTGTGCGGCCTCCACAGTCGAGTTTGAGTTCCCAAACACGATGCATCGCTCCGGTATGAAGTTCAGCAGCTGGGCTGCGTACACGAACATCTCCGGGTCAGGCTTCCCCCTATAAACATCTTCAGCTGCGACGATTACGTTGAAATAGCCCTGGATTCCAATCATCTCGATGGCTGTCTCAAGGTTCTTCCTTGGCCGTGTCGAGACCAACGCGATCGGGATCTGGTAATTTATCAACGTCATCACAAATTCCTGCGATCCTGATCGCAACTGATAGAACCCGCCTTGCAAAGATTGGTAAATCTCCTCCTTCCGTGAACCCAACTGCCGCACCTGTGCGGGGTCCCTTGACCAACAGAGAACCTCGGATATCGCTTGCTCGTTCTTCATCCCTTCGATCCGTCTCAAAATGAAAGCTGGGGGAGGTGACTTCCCTTCCTCCTGCGACAGAGCCAACCATGCCTGCTTCTCCAAATCCGGATTATCTTCGATAATCACCCCCTCCCATTCGAAGATCACCCCCAACCACCCACTTCCCATCCGCTCCTGTCGAAGCAACGGGTTGTGCAATGAAGGGTTATCTGCCTTATTGGGAGGAGGCCATACCCGTGACCTGGGACCCACATCGACCGAGTAATTCATATTCAAGCTCCGGGGTATTCTCTCTTTTTCACTAAACGAATATGCCTCTTTGGTAAGCTCCATAGCAAGGGCCTTAATTGGAGAAACCACGAACTCTTCAAGTTCCCTTCCAATTCTCGACGGGGGAGAGATAACCCGTCGGCCTATGAAATCTTTTACAAGGAACAGACATGATTCCGATCTCTGCCTAACGGAACCATCTTTGTAACAAGACCTTCGATACAAGGGCCAGTGCCCGAGAAGAGATGTTGTAGCCATGGAATCCAGCATTTTCTAGAGACCCAAATAGAGTTTATTGAATCAAACTACAAATCACAAACACTATGGGAATTCAACCGTATCAAATTATAGTCCCTTCCTACCACCAAATCCAAACAACTTGGATTCAAAATCCCCTCAATTCCAATCTACCCAGCTCGAGATTTTTCCACAAACCACTTTCTAATTCAGCGTCGAATCAGACTGAAATCGCTTAATGGAAGTTCAATTCGCCCGAATCCAAACGATACAGAAAAGTTTCAACTTTTCCCCAATTTCTAACCAATAAACCCCAAAACAATTTCAGCTTCAATAACCACCAAATATCAAATAAAGACCCAATCTTTTGCCAAAATCACACACACACATTTCTTGAATTTGCTTAAAACTCCCTCCTCACCCAAAAAAATTACCAAAAACACCCAGAAATTAGAAAATAAAAACCAAAGCCCAGCTTTCAAAATCTCACTTCTTCTACAGAACAATCAAAATTCCACCACCAACATCAAAGCTAAAATAAACAAAACCCAAAAAAATTCAACATTATTTGAATCAAAGTCCACCCAATTTCAGCTCCAAAAACCCCAAAACTCTCTGCAATTTTCTTTATAAAAATTACAGCAATTCAGACAGCCTTAAGAACCCAGAATTCCTAATCCAAGACGACTACTGTCTGTACAAATATAAAAAATAAAAATCGGTAGGTAAGGGAAGGTCGGATAAGGAACCTGGGGAAGATCTGACCGCTGGATGGAGATCGGACGGTCAGGAGAGAAGCAACGTTGAGCACGGAATAGCCACGGCCGAAAGAGATTCTATCATTCTTCCAAAGAGGATTGTGGCTTATATGGAAATCTCTCCTCCACCGGCCGTGTCGGTCGACGTGACACGTGTCGGTGAGACGTGGAGTGACGGTTTGACCCTTTATAAAAAATTTAATACTCTGGAAGAGTGTGATAGATGATACGCAGGCACGTATTTATCACTTAAAAATTGCACACATGGAATCGATTAGAAGAATTATTTTTAGAAGTTTAGATGTACCATCAACCAAAAAATTACTCTCTTTTTTGTTATCTCAGTGGCGGATTGGTGGACATTTATTGGACGGTTATAAATGAAATATCCAACGGTCCAATTTCCACAATTGAATGTTCACAATCAGAAGTCAAGACCAGTCAGTAGGTTTGATATTGAAAGTTAGAAATGTCAACGGTGTTATGCCACGTGTACGCCACGTGTACAATCCTGGGTGCCTGCGTATCGAGCTTCATACGCAGGCTGAGTATCATATGATTCCCCTTTATTTGAAATATGCTCTGGAAGCGCGTTGAATGATTATGATTTCGGTACACTGGCGGAGTATGAGTATTCGAACACGTGCAGATGGTAAACGTAAGATATAAAAATTATTACCTTAATCCAAACCGTTAAAATGATGGGGAACATCTTAGATAAAAATATTATGGTTTTGAATTTTTCTTTCATAGCTAATAAATGCATGTTTGAAGTGAAAATGATCAATTCCCTGCTTTGTAAGTGGTTAAGTTCATCAGATCCGTCTAAACTTAAGTAAGCCCGCCATGTGTCAGTATCTCAGTGGCTGTTTGCATGCTGAAGTGTAGTCGGACAAACACAAGGGCCCACACGTGCCGATGTAACATTTCTAGGAGATCAAGGACGTTCGTTGGGCCAGAATAGAAATTAGTCCCAATCGTTCATCAGGTGGGCCACACAGCTGCAGTGAACGTGGACCGTTTGGTAGTGGATCGTTATCCGTTTCTATTTTCTAATAACGGCTCATGTTTTTTCATACACGCGCAGTCCGCCTGAAAATTAGCCACGCCCCACATGCGTTTCTCCCGGTCTTTCGGCAGTGAGCTTAACTTCTGTCCATTGAATTAAGAAATATTTACGATATTGCCACTAATCGTAGTCGATTTAAGTTATGGACTGGGGTTGGCTCTTTCGTAATTTACTGGACAACCATGTGTGGTTGCGCTGCGAAGTTAATATTGTTGGGCACAGCACCTAAGAAGCTAAGTGGGGTCCACAATGTTTTATATGTAAATCCACTCCGTTCATCATGTGAGAACCATCATTTGAACCGTACGTACAAAATATTATGCTGGTAAAGCTTCTGGTGGGCCACAACGATTGGAATAATGTGAAGCTGCTCGTAAACATCAGGTTCCAACGGTGTGGCCCACTTGATATTTGGATTAGGCTGAGTTTTGTATTTTCACTTCATCCTACTGATTAACGGGTGTGATGAAAGATAAATACTATGGTGGCCCACATACAAACCTATGTTTGTTCATTCCATCCCCATTGATCCCTCTTGTGTGGCCCACATTAGTAGTAGATTTCTCTGATTATTTGCCCCAGATCCCAGTATCGAGGATAAAACCTGATGGACGGAGTGGATTTTACATATAAAGAATGGCGGGCCTCACAAGCTTGGGTGTTTTACTCACTGCTGCACCTAAAATATGCTGATCGTCCATCGCACGTGGCACACGTGATGCAAATCAGGACCATCTGAATAGTAGGTCCAACATGGATTGAACAATAAAGGAAAACCATTCAGATCAGCTAATCAGGATCGTTTGATTGCTCTTATTGGTCATGGACCACATGCTAGCCGTTAATTTGACCGGTGAATATCATGGTGAGTCTAGAGGTGTACACGAACCGAGCTAGCTCGGTTAGCTCGCTCGACTCGGCTCGAAAAAGTTTGATTCGACTTGGTTTGAAGCTGAGTTCGAGTTGAGTTGAGCTGATTTTTTGAGCTCGAAAATGAGTTTGAGCTGGCTTAGCTTGACTCGACTCGGATCAAACCAATTCAGTGACTTGGTTACTTTGATATTGATGATGCTCACCAAGTGTTTGATGAAATGACTCAAACAAGTGTCGCTGGTGGCAATGAAGGTATGTATATGAAACTGATACTCTTTTTTTTTCTTGATTTTTATGTTGTTTAGAAGGTGTTTGATAAAATACATGTAAATTCATTGCTGTTGTCGCAAATACAGTGAAATTTTGAAGGTGCAGTTCAAGTGTTTGTGAAAATGCTACAACAGCGAACTTGACTTGATCTTGGCTCGAACTGGCTCGAGTTGCTGACCGAACTAAGCTGAGCTGACCAGTCAGGCTCGAGGACCGAGCCGAGCCGAGTTTGAGCTAAGGTTAGCTATTGGTTGAGCCGAGTCGAGCTAAGGCCAGCTCGATATGGTTCAACTCAATGTACACCCATAAGCGTGAGTGCTGCAAATGGGCCAGGCTAGTTATCAGGTCTAAAGTTCAAGTCGAGCTTGGCTCAATGGGTGACCTATCGATCCTAGCCAGTTCCCTCGAGGCCGTCGATATCCGGTTCCGTATGAGAGTTGACATTTTGGTATCATCCGTACATTGGTTTGAAGGATTTTAGTCCGTTGAATGTTGACCATTGGTGGGCCCAGATCTTAACCTTCCATTTTATAATCATCTAATGACCAATATTCATTGGCTAGGATCATCTGATCCATGTTTTAGTGGCCAACGGACGAATGATCACTTAGGTGTAATAGATAGCACCGGATTTTTCCTTCAGATTACAAAAGGTAATCATATGAAGTTTTGCCATTGGATCTTGGTTTGCAATAATCAAAACCATTTATGTGGTGGGCCTTGCCGTAGATGGATGATTAAAAAAAACCCTTCAATCCGCCGTTAAGCTCATGTTTCTTAAAATGGTCTCATGATGAAATTCAAAACCTGAACATTTCAAATCATCATCTGACGTAGGGATGAACATGATGAGGTCGATCACCATCTTCCTCAAGGATAACTACTCTAAATCCATGGAGCTTCTCTGGACTCTTCACGTAAACTTCTTGAATTTACAAGGAAAGAAAGCAAGAAAATAGAAATAAATTATAATAAATTTGAAATTTAATTGATTCATTGCTGAAATAAACGAGTTCACAACCCTTTAAATAGGGATACCAAGTAATGAGAGAGAAATTAGAAGAAAACTATAACCAAAACTTCCTAAAATTTGTAACTTACTATAAATAGTAAATTTACTTTTATAGTAAGTGTCCTATGTGGCTTAACCACGTTATTCTCCTAATTATTCTAAGCACTTTTCATGTTGGACACAACTCCTAAAGCTTAACGAAAGAAGAGTTATAATCAAACTAAAACTTGCTATTTATAGTAAAAACAAAACTAAACATCGAATTCGGCCGTTGGTATGATGGAATCTCTCAAATTCAGCTTGGGCAACCTGGCATAGCTAGGTTGTTTGGCTAAAGTAGCTTGTCCTACCCCAAAATCATATATGGTACGTCAAGTAACTCATTTCGGTTGGCAAGATATGCTAATTTTAAGGTTCTGACGGTCTTGATGGCTTCTGCCTCTAATCGGGCCTTCTTTGGTCCATCTTGGACATGAAAGTGTCCGTGACCCGCTCTACATCATAATCTAAGATGTAATCTGAAAATGGAAACAAGTATTTAGGGCCTGTTTGGATGCCACCAAATAAGTTACTTTTTCTACTTAACAGTAGTAGATTAATAACTTATTTAAGATAAGTAAGTTTGGTTTAAGATCAATTATTAAGTAATTTTTTTATTTAAAATTACTTAATTACTTCAGCTTAATAAGTATAAATTAATATAAGCTGCTTGAGGCATAAGTAACTTATCTTAAGAAATTTACAATCCAAACACTCCCTTAGTACTATAATACGTGCTCTTTACCCTGTCAAAACATAGTTTTTAAATCCAGGAATTTATCTTAAAACTTGGTTGAGTCAAGATGAGTTGACTCCATCAAAATTCTAGTTTTTAGACTCAAATTGAAACTCAGCTAAGTCGACTCAACTTGATGGGATTTCAAGCTTACTCAATTGTAAATTTCTCTATGCCCACATGTCTCGAGTAATATCGGTCATTGTATTAGCTCATAGACTTTGAATCAATGTGATTCATCGTCACTCAACCCAGATAATGTGGTGAAAATCAAGAAAAAGAAAATGCATATAATCAATGCATTTGTTTATTTCTGATTTTGGTTATATTTTATCTAAATATAACTATTTTAAATCTTTATTATTGAGCTTTACTAAGTCTACATGCTTGTATAAGGGAGCCCATGCACATGCTACCTAAGTGCCTGAGTAAGACTCACCTACAACATCCATGTTAGGAAGTGCAAAAGTATGAGCCCTCAAGATTCGACGGTTTATACGATATGAAACTTTCATGAAGTCGAAGATGAACGGTCAGATCCAGCGGTCCGCCTAACAACTACTGGAGTAGATGGGTCTAATCACCCATCTAATTCTATGGTATAGATGACCCGGGATTACAATTTATGGCTTAGATCGTCCCAAGAATAGCTAAATGGACAAATTTCTATATACCACTATTCCTCTTTTTAATATCGTTATTCCTTAATGTCGTTTCACGAGAGAGCCTTATTCTATTTATAGGAAATGATGAGAGTTTGGATGAGACCAGGAGTTATCCAGTCTTATCGCTGTCTCCTTATCCTCATTCAAATTCATATTTGAAAATCATCTTCTAATAGAAAAGGCCAGACGAGGCCTTAAACTCATGTGACCCACCCACTAGTGATTGCCCACCAGTGGGTCCCACAGGCCTATGACCAACAATCCAAGCCATTAACATGTGTGTCTCACCATGACCTTGATAGAAAATTGAGCTTATCTTCTAGTCATTTAAGCTTCTATTTACGAAACAAATGTCAATTTGGAAAATTTTGAATAAGAATTTAGAAGGCAATTTTTTTTTTTTTTTTAACATCATGGTCTATCTTACTAGTGGATTGCTTTGATTTTAGGAACGAATATCTACATAGTACGTCTCACTTGATAAATCGCCTCAATTTCAAACACATTGGCCCTATAAGAATATAGAGTGGCATGTTGATCAGCTCTCTCATACATGCAGTGGGTTTAACAACCTTCTTTATTACTAGTGTTTTTATCCTAGTTATCACACACCAAGTAGAGATCAAGTCAAGTCTTTTGAGTTCATTTTGTAGACAAAAATGCTAAAAAATACGTCAATTTAAAAATAAATAAATTAAAACAGAATTAATTTGAATGCATAACCACAATGATTTTCTTCATTGCATGCATGTAGATTGAAGAGAGCCGATCATAGATATTAATTCTCAGCTAGATGAGGTAAGAGAATACTATATGCATTGGAATTTCTAAATTTGGCTGATTAAGGTTTTAGAAGAGAAGATTTCTTTGGAGCACGGCCAGAGAGAAGAGGGAGAAGCACTTCAAACTAAAGTAATTTATATTTATTAACTTTTTTATGGAGAAATCTTAAATAGAGATTAGCTCCGGTATCTAAGTTATGATGGCAAAAGGTGTATTACACCATCATAATAAGAAAACTAAATCTACACCCTCTAATTAGGTAGATTTAGTGTAAGATTATAATTCTCCCTAAGGGAATAATATCACACCAAATGTACAATAGATCAGAAACAATTTATGCCAATCTCTAATTATTTATCTTAGGTCGTGGATTTGATCAGGTGCTTTTAATTCTATTTGTGTATGTTCATAAATTCCAATTCTCTGATTGTGATATACATTTCAATACTTCTGGGATCAAATATATTTTATTTGTGTATGCTCACAAATTCCAATACTCTGATCGTAATATACACTTATTCACTCTTACTCAAAGCCCATTAAAAATATTAGTATAATAATATATAAATAGTTTTTTCTTCAAAATAGTTCACAATAAAATTTGATCGTCCATTTAATTAATTTGGTTCCTCAGATAAGTCTTATGTGCATTATTGACGCAGGGATGAACGTGATGAAGATAACTATTCCAAATCCACGGAGCTTCTCTGGACTCCTCACAGAGACTTCTCGAATCCACGAGGAAAGAAAACAGGAAATAGAAATAAATTCTAATAAAATCGAACTTGATTAATTAATGACTAAAAACTAGTTCACAACCCTTTAAATAGGGGTACCAAGCAATGAGAAAGAAATCAGAATCAAACTACAACTAAAACTCCTAATATCCGTGACTTACTATAAATAGTAAACTTACTATTTATAGATGGTCGTGATGTCTACTAGTGGGCAAGGTTTTCAGCCAAAAATAGTAAGTGTCCTATTTGACTTTACCAAACCGTTCTCCTAATTATTCTAACCTCTTTTCACGTTGGGTGCAACTCCTAAATCCCGACGGATAAAGAGTTATAATCAAACTAAAACTTACTATTTATAGTAAAAACGAAATTAAAGCAGGGAAACGACCGTCGATCCAGGGGTTTTTCACAATTCCGGGCATCACAACCTGACATAGCGGGGTTGGTTGGCTAAAGTAGCTCATTCTACCCCAAAATCATATATTGTAATTCTGAATTGCGAGATATGTCCGATTTAAGGTTCGACGGTCCGGATCACTTCTGTCGTCGACCGGGCCTTTTCTGATCCATCTTGGCCATGAAACTGTCTGTGACCCACTCTACATCAATTATCACCATGGTATAGTCATCTATGATATTCCTTTATCCCAGCTTAGTAATTTAATTTCAATCTAGCTGCTTGCTCAACGTTCTTCTAACCTAATTGAATTTGCGTGCATGGTTGTAAGAATAAATATTAAAGTAGTGTCAACGCATCATAATATAGCATAAAGAAATAACAACATAAAAGTTCCCTATGCAACCGACATACTCATACAATAATTGGATTGAAATCTATCTATCAATTATAGTTAATTAATCTTAAAGCATTAATTAAAGCATGTATGACTTAATTCACAAATCATAAATGATCAATCTCTGCTCTAATATATAAGCTTAATTACACAATTTGATTGGATATAGAGCAGAGAATGAATATTTTTATGAGATCTTATCCTCATCATCTCATAAATCAAAATGAACATATATCTCATATATACATACATTTTAATATACATAGCTTCTATTATGTATATCTGTATAATGGGATTTGCCATGTAGGAAGCAAATTAAGACTTTGATCCACGAATGTTAGTTGCAGCTCATTGTAATGGCCTATATATATATATATATATATATATATATATATATATATATATATATAATGTATAATAGACTCATGTCACAATGGTAAATTCCCGAGAGTTTCAACAAAGAAGTGTTCACAACCCCTTGTGGTCTTCTCTCTCTCTCTCTTCTCTCTCTCTCTCTCTCTCTCTCTCTCTCTCTCTATATATATATATATATATATATATTTAAAAGAATAATAATATAATTTAATGAATAAATATATACACAATCTAAAGGCCACACAAAGTCTTACACGCTTAACTAAACATGGAGTTTAAGTTTATATTAAAAATTTTAAACTATGATTAAAAAAGAATAAATAAATTATTTTTTCATGCCGGTGCCAAACACACCCTAATTTCCTATTTATAGTTTCAATGGCAATTTTGTAAAGGGAGAGACCAAGTAAGGGTCTTTTAATATATAAAAAAACAATCAAGTAATCATTTTTAATGTGGTAATTTATAATATAAAAATAAATAAATATAACAAATACATAGTTGAAGCATCTTATCCTTTTAAAGGGTCACGCTTCAATAGTTTATTGATGGGCCATTTTAACTTATTCTATATCTATTTTAAAATATTAAGATTCGTGGCCTGTTTGGATGCCTAAGAACAAAATCAAAGACATTACAATATACTTTTTTTCATTGTTTAATGAGTCAATGGCCTTTTTGAAATGATTTAAATGATTTAAGGCTCCGTCACAAACATCGCATGGGATAAGTAGCAAAAAAAATCATGCTGGTGGCACACACAAACAAAGCCCCATATGCAAGTGACCCCACATGTGCTGATGTGTCACATGTGTGCAAGATCAGAACCGTTCATTAGTCAGGCCCAATGTGAATGCATCCACCCACATCCAGCTATTAGCTTGGTATGGTATACACAAGCTCAATTTGGACGGTTGGTTACCCTTTTGTAACCGCCCTTTTTCTCCCTTACACATGGGCCATTTGAAGAGTGGATAAGTCAGTTTTGTGGCCAGGAGCCGTCCATCAGGTGGCCTCCGCTCAATGAATGGTCGGATCTTACACATGTTTGCGGGGATTGACTCTTGTAGACCACTTGTGTTTGGTGTATGCATGTAGATGCACATATGGAAGTAAGCTTTCCACATGTGGAAATTCTAACTAAGATAGATCAAGACCTATGGCCCATCATTGGCTACAACTAATCGATGCTGATGGACGGTTGGATGTAACCATTATGATCTAATGGGTCCTTGCTCTTGCTCCAGTGGTAGACTCTTAGGGGTTTTAACACCTGCTCAAGGGTTCGAACACCCATAGGTGGTGAAATCCCACCAAGGTGTGAGTGTGTGGTGGTGTGTTAAAAAAAAAAAGAAAAAAGAAACCATTATTACTTAATAAGTGGGTGAGTCGATCTGAACCAAGTTGATTTCGTCCTGTTGGAACTCAAACCAAGTCGAGTTCATGTCACAGTGACTTGAACTCGACCTGACTAGGTATGAAACTTGACTGGTACATATTTATTATAAAAACTCAGATTTGACGTTTTAGATCTAAAATGCCTTGTAGCTGATGGAGAGGCTATGTTTCTGGCAAGTGAATATAGGTTTTGAGTGGTGATTTCATCCTGTGATTACCTGTTACATTTCACTCGACCCGGTCTTGACTTGGCTCAACATAATACTTGTGACTGGGTTGGACTCCGTCAGATTAGTCCAGGCCAAACCAAACTCGGATCGGGCCAGGCATGCTGGACTCAGTACCGATGACCAGGTTAAGCCTATTTCAAAACCGAATTAAGTCAAGTTAGCTGTAACTCAGATTGACTCAACTCAATGCCCAACTCTAATCACGGCCTACAAATCTTACTATTATTCTTCCCCTACTTTAAAAACTCGAACTCAACTCAATGTCCAACCAGGTTGAGTTGACTCAAAGACTCGTATGGGTCAACCGATCCAAAGGTGAGTCAACCAGGTTGATTGAGTCTAGACCGAGTCTTATAGATTTCAATTCCAGGCCTAAAACACAACGGAGAGTCGAGTTGACTCAGCAGAGTTCTGAGTCGACTCATGAGTTTAAAATCCTAATTCTCTGGATTGGATTGCCCATCTTGGGTACTACCCTCACAAGACATAGCTAGAGATGGGCGGTCCTATCAATGGATCTTTGGGGCCACTGTGATATATGTGTTTTATCCTAGCCATCCATCTATTTTGAAAGATTATTTTAGATGATGAGCCCAAAAATTAGGCATATCTAATTCTAAAATGGACCACACTACACGAAATAGTGGGGATTGAATGCCTACGGCTGAAAAGCTCTTGGAGGCCACAGAAGTTTTGGATCAAGCTGATATTTATGCTTTCAACTCATCCAGGTCTATGTGACCTTACGAAGAAGTCACCGTGGGCCCTAGGAATGTTTCAACGGTGGGGGTAATTGTAATAACTGATTCCTGTGGTGTGGTCCACTCGATCCTTCAATCTGCCTCATTTTTTAGTTCATGCCCTAAAATGATCTTTCAAAATAGATGTACGGCTTGGATAAAACACATATCACGGTGGGTCCCACAGAGCCCCTTACAGGACCGTCCGTTTCTAGATACGTCAGGGCAGGGGTAGTACCCAATCTGCGACAGTCCATCTTGCACATGGTTTGGATTCCAAACTCAGGATCTGACCCCTGATCAGGTATGCTTGGACGGACCGTACACGTGATTCGAGCCACCCAGGAGCCGTGCATTGACCGTCGAATGCTTGGATTCTTCTAGGTGAGCCGCCGAACCTATCATTTTCGATCGAGTCCGACGGATGAACCGATGGTGCAGTTTCATGCAATCTTGGCCCTATATGGGACCACGGGAGTGAATATGGACCACAACAAAAGAACATGAATCAAACTCTAATAAATCCATCTCTCCGTGCGTCAATCTAAGCCGTCTATCTATTGATGCCTATCATGGATGACCTATGGTTAAAATATCACACATACTAGAAAATCCTACCCATCCCTCTTATTCACTTTCTCACATCAACCGTCAATTTTTTTTTTCTTGTTACTGTGTCATTGAAGCCCATCAATCAGAAGGCTAGGATTGTTTGATGGATGTCTAATGACTTGCGTAACTAAATAGATGGGTTGGATTGATATGATAGCCTGCCACGTGTGTTGTTGAGAGATGGCTCTACCATATTCCAGTACTCCTGCCTCTACTGTATTATCTTTCACCAACCAATACAACCCTGTTTGGACCACACCCTTTCATTTGTCCATGTTCTAGTAGACGGTTTTGGATCTGTTAGGCCAAACCACTGTCAGATAAATACCAAGCCCTGGTTGGGCCACGTCATCGCGTCCGTACGAGGGTGTTTGTGGGTCCCACTCTATGAGATATCCATCAGGTGAGTGGCATGTGCGTAGACATGTTAGTGCGATATCCCAACCATCCATTTCATTATACACGTGTGGCCCACTAGACTATGAAGAGACTGGAATTTTTGGGTAAGGAACATTCAGAATCGGACCACGCCATGAACGGTCCTGAATATCTTGAGTTTAGCCTTTGGATTTGGACTCATCTTTCAATGATCTAAACCGTTTATATGGCAGACCTCACCTTAGATGGACGATATTCAGAATAAAAGCTCTGAAATGGGTATATTTCAAACCTTTGATCATCTGAATCTTTTCTTTTGAATACGAACGGTCACCATTAACTTCGAACAATAGAATGGGTTGAGATAATTTGATCCAAACCGTTTATCCTGATGTATTCTCTCGCAAGCTTCGTTATAAGATGACTCGTGAATCTTATGAACGAATATGATTGGCGGGGAACGTACGTACAAAGATGGACCACATGGGTGTCTGCCACATGTCAACCAAACAACACACACAATGGCACATGTATCCTGCGGTCCAGGACATCCATCAGGTGGGGGTGCACATGGTTCGGTCCGGTCCAGTTCTGGGTGAAACCGAACCGAACTGTTCCTTATAATTCTAAAATTTTCGGAATAAGAACTGGACCGTTAGCACCCTAGAACCGAATCGAAACTGGACCATGAAAACCGGTTCGGTTCTACAATTTTGGGCTTTTTATAATCCAATCTAATTATATGTTCTATTTTATAATTTAACCCATGTCCATTCGTATTGTGATCCATTTGATAAATGGTTTAGATATTATATATGGTGTGAAAAAATATATTTATGAAAACAATCAAAAGGTGCACTATAAACCATAAATCAAGAGTCAAATATACAATTAAAATATATTATAAACTCACGGTTCTAGGTTCGGTTCTACGGTTCGGTTCCATGTTCGGTTTTACGAATCAGATCCATGGCTTGGATTCACAGTTCGGATCACGGTTCAGTTCGGTTCTACATACCCCCGAACCGAAACCGAAATAGATTAAACGGTTCTTAAATTTTTGGAACCAAAACCAGAGCCGAAACAGATTAAACGGTTCTTTAATTTTTGGAACCGAAATCGGAACTGGTGCACTCTAAAACCGGACTAAACCGGACCGTCTGGTCGGTTCCCGTCCGGTTCCACGGATCTACCGGTTCAACGTGTACCCTAGTGGGCCACACATGTAAGGCGGCTACACTAAATACCGCTTAGCCCAGAAATCCATCCAGTCCATCTATCAGGTGGGCCACACATATACCACTAAACAGACGGTGTGGAAAAAAGAAAACGATTACTGACGGTCTTCAATTAAAGTGCATGTGCCACTCACTTGATAAGCGAGTCTGATTAATTTTTATCGTAGAAGACATGCACTGAGGGGATCCTCTGATCAACGCCCCGGATCGTGCACCCATGTATGACATCTACACGTGTGGTGCATTTGGCTGGGAGGCTGAAGATGGGGCATCTGAAAATAGCGGTCCTGTATGAATCGGACCGGAATCCTCCCCAACACCTGTTTTACAGAGGGCGTAAAACACCAAGCTCTGTGGGGTCCACCAATACATGTAAATCTATTCCGTTCATTAGGTTCTTCCCTATAACCTAGATCCTGAAGATAAAAACCATCACAATCCTCATCTTATGTGGGCCACGGCAAGGGGGAAAAAGGGGATGGAATGCCAACCATAGGTTTGTTTGTGGGATACCATGGTTTGTGACGTTCATCAAACCCATTAATCTGATGTAACTCATCAGGACGAAATGAAGACTCAGCACAATCCAAAACTAAGGTGGGCCACGCCGTACGAACTTACAAGTTTTTCAATTTCATATTTCTTTGATTGGAGTGGCCCATATAAATCTTTTATCACACTCATTTTTTGTATGTACGGCTCAAGATTGCTCTCATGGACTCAGATTGCATAGTGTAGGCCCCACCATGATGTATGTGTTTTATCCATGCCAGCCATCCATTTTCCCAAAAACGGGGTAGATCCAAAGCTCGAGGGGACCACACCATAGGTAACAGATGTGATTGAATGCCTACCGTTGAAAAATCCCTGTGGTGCGGTCCTCTTGAGCTTTGGATCTGATTCATTTGTTTCAAAATGGTTAAACAGCACGGATAAAACACATACATCATACTAGGGCCCACCGAGTTTTGCCACGTGTAAACAATACCGATGGATGGAGTGGGTTTACAAATTCAAACGTGGTGAGCTCCACAGAAAATTCCTGAAACAGGTGTTGTAGAAAATTCCTGTCCGTATAAATCATTACAGGACAGACAGACATATATATATATATATATATATATATATATATATATACACACACACACACACACACACACACACACACACACACACACACACATGGCTGTGAGCTCGCCATGTAAGCATAGACATGCTTTTTCATGCGTGTGCAATGACGAAACATCGGTTGAAATATCAGCCTACCGGATCTGGTACTCGAGATTATTTTCTTTTCTGGGGAAAATAGATTGATACTGACAGAGTATATAATGGATGATACACATGCAGTGAGAAACAGTACACGTGGCATACGTGTAAACTCAAATTGAACCAGTTTAGAAGTGTTGTGATAAACCAAAATATTTACACTAATTCGATTATAAATATCGGATTTGTGGACATTTATCGGACGGTCGAAATGAATCTCCAATGATCATGTTTCAGCGAATGGCAATCGACCCATGTTTCATTCCTCACCTGGCCTGAAGCCCAAGCCCAAACGCCCTTAATGTAGGTAGTTGCATATGTGGCCCACCTGCTCTACCGATAGATCAACACGTTCAAGTGGAAAAAAGGGAATTTTATAAATTTTAGGGATGGGCCCAAGTAACCTTTGAGGGACGGCAGACTAGCCTGATTTCTGAGCCAGGTGACCTTGAGGGTGGGGCCAACCATTTTCCCCAAATGGAAGTACTAACAGTGGACAGAGATTGGCTAGTGACTGTGCTCTGTGGGCCCCACCATGATATATGTGTTTCATCCATGCCATCCATCCATTTTTTCCAGATCATTTTATGGTAGGTGCCCAAAAATGAGGTAGATCCAAATCTCAAAGATAATATTTGTTTTCCGCCCTTCTTCCAGGAATGGTCCCAAAGAGAGGCCAAGATTAGATGGTGATGATCTTCCAGTCTGATGAATCAACAACCAACCTCTCATTCGAAACCACCGATTGCATAAATAGAATAGATGCAAGAAATAGAGCAGTTATTCCTCGACAGATTCCATCAATAGAAACAATGGAAAATCAAAAAGCTAAGAACTATCACATATCCCAAATCAGACCAACAACCACAAACAATGCTGGAAAAAAACAAAAGAAGAAAAGAAGACTTTTCTTTCACTTTAGTTAGCAACAAGTCTAGTTGGAACAAAACAGAAACCAGACAACAAAATGAGATTGAAACCTAAAACCATTGCTAAACAGTATCACAATAGGAGGAATATGCATTGGATGCACATTTGAGATGGATGAATTAACTTCACATGTGTTTGACATCTAAGCCATTCATTAAGGTGGCCACACCATAAACTTGCCCTTACCCAAAAATCAGGCCAATCCACTCATCAGATAGGGCCACAAGGGTAGGCAGGATATGTAGCATATTGAATGTGTGGCCCATCTGATGAGCACACCAGCCTGATTTTCAGGATGGCATACTCAGTGGGGCCAGCCCCACTTGATGAATTGCAAAGTATCTTGTGAAGTGTGACGCTGGCACATGTGCAAAGAAGGCACTCCATCTCGTGCATGCAATTTCCAATAGCAGGCTCCTCTGATACACACATATGCCTGAATTCTAAAAAATCTACAAAAAATTCCCTATACTCACAGATACCCATGAAGTAATGATCTATAGAACCCATTCTGTTAGATGGCATTTCACCATTTTCTCAGGACATTTTTGTCTGTTTTCAAATCTCTCAAGTGTTTTTGTAGTCTATTCATCTGAAAGGAGGAACCTAGAGAAGAGAAACGACTTACTTGGTAGTGAGGCGGGCCGCCCTGCTCGATTTTGATACACCATAATAGATAGGAGTGCTGCCCGGGTACATTGTGAAATTCCAGCCAATGGGTGACCCTCCGATGACATATGACCCCCAAACCCCTCCTTCTGCCTGCTGCTTCTCGGGGGCCTTCTCTTTCGGAGGCTTTCCTTCGACTACTTTCTCTGGGACCTTGTCAGGTTGAGGCGGTTGCTCTGCCTGCTTTTTCTCCTCTTGGCGAATTTCCGGCGGTTGTTCCTCAATTTTGACCCCTTGAGGCGGGGTTTCTTGCAGCTTGGGCTTCTCTATATCTTGCGGCTGGGCTTGTTGCTGCTTCTTGGGCTTCTCTATATCTTGTGGCTGGGCTTCTTGATGCTTCCTGGGCTTCTCTACGCTGACCGTTTCCACCCTCACTTGTTTATACAATTCTATCATGACTTGCATTTCTGCAAGTTGCAACGTTACAAAATCATAAATAAGGCAAGAAGTGCAACCGACAATATCCTATCATTGAACTGCCTGCCATCGACAAATATATACATTGCTGACGAGTTGGATTTCCTGTATGGCAGGTAGCGCTGCAACTTGAATTAGAGTCAACCTAAACCCAACTGACCCAACAAGAATTCTGGTCAGTTTGTCAGGGTCCTCAGGTCAGGTTTGGGTTGGAAAACTCCAGCCCGAATTCAATTGGGTAGGGTTCAGTTGAGCAAATTTGGGCAAGGTCAGGTCAGGTTGGCATAATCACATGTATCTGGGTCAAGTTGGGTCATTTTAGGGTTAAGAGTATACAGGAATTTGTATTGGGTTTGGGTTGGGAACCTCTGGTTGGAGTTTGGTTCAGGTCGGGTTGCAGGTTGAGTCCTCTTGAGGTTGGATCAGGCTCAGGTTGAGCCTCAACCTGACCCAACCTGCCTGAGTTGCAACTCTAATAGCAGAGCCCATGGATCCAACCCATTAACATGATGGGGTTCACCATGCAATGTGTAATAATCTGGAGATACCCAAAATCCAAAAATGCCAACCCTTTAAACATAAGGCCTACAAATACACAGTGGAGGAAAGGGGCAGAGGTTCATGGAGAGTGCGAAAGGGTTAGATGTCTACACTGTGCCATGCACAGATATTTTAAGCAACCCCATCCATAGCAGGGCCCATCATTTCAATGGATTGGATGTCTACACCGTGGCACACATGCATAAAATCCAATTTATCAGTAAACTATATATTTGCTAACAAACTTATGAGCATGACCCTAGAATTCCTCCCATAGAATTCTGTTTCCTGCCAGATCAATATAGGAGGCTATAATCTACAAGCGTATGTGAATCCCAGCACCCCTACAAGCTGTCCATCAAATAGGCCTCATTATGCATGTCCATGGCCAAGAACTCAGGCTGGTTCACTCATCAGGTGGGCCATGGCCTAAAGAAGGTTCCAGCACTGGTCCACACGTGTTGAATGTACATGTGTAGCCTGCTTGAAAGTGTGCCAGAATGATTCTTGGGCCAAGGCATGCCCAATATGTGGGCCCAAGGGATTACATCGGTATCTCAAGTGTTTTTTTAACAAACAATAAAAAAACTGATTTTACAGAGAACAGGAGTTAAGACTTTGGATTCTATTCTCTTAACCAACCAAACAGTATTGACTCAGCTCATGTGGGACAGAGTGATCCAGAAATTTAACAACATGCTTGCCTCTTGGAAGTCCGGTATTTGTCTATTGGGGGAAGACTCACGCTCATCAAAGCAGCGCTGTCTAACATTCCCAATTACTTTATGTCATTGTTTAAATGCCCCTATCAGGTAATGAACAGAATTGAAAAGTTGCGAAGAAATTTTCTTTGGAGCGGCAAGGAGAACCAGCAAAAAATACATCTTTTGGATTGGAAAGATGTCTGCTCTCACTTTAAAGAGGGTGGTGCTAGTATTAGAAGTCTAAAGTTGATGAATACTGCTCTCCTTGGGAAATGGACCTGGAGGTTGGGTGTTGAGACGGATGCCCTTTGGAACATATTGATTAAAGGCAAATATGGGACCTCTCCTGAGGGTTGGTGGACCAAAGATCGTCGAGATACAGAGCTTCATCTCTTTGGAAAGGAATTTTGCGGGTAAAAAGTCTAGTCATTCAGAACATCGGGTATCAGTTAGGGAATGGCGCCGCTATTCGCTTTTGGGAGGATCACTGGATTGGCGATACAAACCTCAAAAACAGTTTCCCCAACATTTACAGCATTGCTGTTCTCAAACAGAAGCCGATTCAGCATTTCTTCTCTCAAACAGAAGCCGGTCTTGTGTGGGAAATCAATTGCTTTCAAAACCTTCATGACTGGGAGGTGGAGGAGTACTCCGCTCTCCTAAGTTGTCTCTCTTCGGCTTCGCCAAAATGGGACGAGTATGACCATCTAATCTGGAAGGGGAACAAATCTTCTCAATTCTCGGTAAACTCGCTCTATTCTATCCTCTCTCCCTCTGCTAGTATTGTTACGTCTGCACACCCATTTCTTTGGAAATATCAGGTTCCTCCTAAATTCAGATGTTTTGGTTGTTGGTGGCTCGGAAGCGGGTCTTAACAATTGATAACCTCAAGAAGCGAGGAATGCAACTCCCTAATGTTTGTCTCTGCTGTATGAATGATGAGGAATCGGGGGATCATCTGCTGGTTCAATGCTCTTTCATATCTACCATCATGGTCAATTTTTTGCAAAGATTCAATGTTAGTGGCTGCCGCCCGGACTCTACTTCGGCCTTATTAGCTTATTGGCATGGTTTCAAGTTGGGGAAATCCAAAACTCAAATTTGGAGAATGGCGATTCTCGCCATTTGGTGGTCAGTTTGGACTGAAAGGAACGATCGCTGCTTCAACAACACTCATTCTTCGGTCCAAGCTGTCGGAAAACAGGCTAAAAATCTCCTTATCGAATGGGTGTCTAATGTGTCTACGCTTAAGAATTGCAATCTTCTGTTTTTAGGCGTGTAACGTTGGTTCTGCCACCTCGGCAGCTCCTCTTTGTTTGTTTCCTTTCTTTTTTAATGAATCGTTACTTTTGAAAAAAAAAACAGTATTGACTCAGCTGGGTCCTGAGTTGACAGCGAGTTAATGACTAATGAACATAAATTCATGGTTTAAAATGTTTTCCAATAACAAATTGACTTGGTATAGGCCTAGAAGAGATGATTCAGGGATCCGATTTAGAAAGAGGTACCTGGGACTCATTCCTACTAGACAGGTCAGACCACAAGTCCATGCCATTCAATAAGGATATGCAAATGGAAACCCACTCAATGTTCGGGGTGCAACTTGGGCAGGTTGGGTTGGATTGAATGTCAACCCAAGCCCAACCTGACCTCAAGAGGGCCCAACCCGCAACCCAAACCGACCCGAATTCCAACCGGAGGTGTCCAACCTAAACCCAACTTGAAGTCCTCTATACTCGACCCGACCCGACCTGACCTGACTCAAATACATGTGAGTGTTCCCAACCTGAATTAAAATCAGGTTTGCATGTTTCAACCCGAACCCAACCCGAGGACCATGACAATCCAACCCAAACTTGGGTTGGGTCCCTGAAACCAAGTTCCAGCCCTACTCACTGTGACTCACCAGAGTCATAAAAATTTCAGCAGTATGGCTCAGACGGTATCATGTTGAGAACTGAAACCAGGATTTTAGACCCTGCATATTATCAAGAAAATGTAAACTTCACAAAGGTTGACCAGGACAAACAGGCCCACCAGTGCAATGACTCTTCAAAACAGTTAACAAGAAAAGGTGATCAGGTTTTTATTTGAGTAAATACCAATGAGATTGCTAGAGTAACTGGGACTCCTAATCTGGTAGTTAATCAAATTTCCAATTTCCTCATAAGACTGAAATATACTTATGGAGCATTTTTCAATGTCAAATCAACCATTTGGATTGCAATTTTAGCTCATCGAGGGAGGATACCAAGGTATTAAAAAATAGTTACGTAACTGCCATAATGGCCACTACGTAACGGTAATGGTAGTAGCTGTTAAGCAATACAGGGCCATGATGGCCCTTACAAAAACATGGCCCATAACAGCCCATTACGGGGCCAAAACAGAAAGAAAAGAAAGAGGCTGTAATCATAAAGGTAATAGCAGTGGCCGTTACGGCCACCCTTACCTTTATGTAATACCTTGGAGGATGCACCTCAATTGAGGAATGGTAAGCCTTAGGTGCAGCTCACCGAGTAGTGATCAACTAGAACATGTCCCAAACTTAGTTGCACAAATAGTGAGGACTGAGGAGAAGCAGGAAGAGTTTCCGACAGGGTTTTATCAATATTGGCAAGTATATGAGGCAAGTGTCATGAGCCCAAGTGCTTTGCACAAATAGGGAGGACTGAGGAGAAGCAGGAACAGCTTCTGGCAGGGTAGCATTTATTTCAAAATTTTAGCAGGTATGCGAGCCAAGTGTCGTGGGCCCAAGTGCTTCCTTAAAGCATAGACCGTTCGATTCACAACCCTTTTGTGGACAAGTCAGCCAACCACCCAAGTGTATCCAAGCTACTTGGAAGAGATGATGGAGAGTCTTGAACACAAGAGGCTTGTACACCAAACTCGACAAAGCTTGTAACTTCTGAGAAATCCTCCTTATATAGACCTAAGAACCCTTTGAACCTTTACATGGATGGCTAAGATGTTGCCTTATGCTGATCATCCAATGGTCAGGAATGCCCTAGAAATCTTCTTGGCTATTCTCTCTACAAACCCACTTGAGAACTCTAGGCTATTCTAGAGATTTCTACAGTGCCCTACACTATGTAGAAAACCTCTAATGTACAAGATTAGCAGAATCTGACTAAGTTCAAGATTTAGCCCTTTGTGACTGATTGGCAAGTGACACAGGGAAGCTGGACAGTGTCTGAAGCATGAGTTCCAAGAGAGACTGGCACCTTTATAGAAGACTCCCACAGCTAAGCTTTGAACAGGTAGATGAGGTGAGGTAGTGAGAATTATTTATGCATTCATTCAAAGAAAGCTCAAAGCTAACCTCCAATCAGAAGGAAACAAAAAGACAGTTATTCCATTTTGAGTAGTCGGCAAATGATTGAACAGATGCAGAATCAGAGGACCCACCCCCCCCCCCCCCCCCCGGGGGGTTATGTACATTATATCCAAGTGGTTTTCAATTTGGAAAGATGGTGCACATGGTTTAAAGATTCAGACTGCTGATCTGATGGCCCAGTGTGACGGGCCATACCCCAAAAGTATTACTCAATGGGAGACTAGTAACCCTTTATTTGATGACTTGAAAATAAATGGTTATGGAAAGAAATACAGCAATGTCCCATTCAATTGAGAAAAGGCCAACAAAATCAATAAAAAATTTCATCAACTCACTCAAGTTGAAACCTTGGGAATTTCAACAGCTTGAGGCCGAGTTTTTGAACAAAGCTTGTAAGGCTGCCTTTGGAAGCAGTATCAAATCGAATTGCAGTAGCTAGTTCAATTAAGTGGGAATGAACAGGCTATAATTAACTTCCTTAGTATTCTTAACACGGAATTAGACTTCAAACTGCAGCCATGTTCCTTTCAAGTCTAAAATTCGTATGAATGTAATTGCAATTAAATGGTCTTTGCTTTCAGTTGATCATCCTTGGAGTCTTTCCAGGTGAGTAATGGTAATGAAGGGGACCATCTGGGTATCCTTTACTCATGTCAATATGGCTTTTAATGTAGTGGATGAGTTGGGTGAGAAGGTCAAGATCCGCAAAATCTTTGGTTGGACCGCAATGTTACCTAAAACGCAAAACCCCCTTTGCTTTACATTCCAGATCAAGCATTCTAGAATATGGGTCATTCACGATCAAGATCACTATTTTGAACGACCTGAATTAGTGCTCTTTGTTCTTACTATTGAGTAAGTTAATGCAAATTTATATTTACGATGTAGAGATTATATTTATTTACTTATAATATAACACTCACTATGCTGGGTCTATGTCAATAACATTCATAATTTCATATATACTTTGCAATATGAGTTCATACTTCATACATAAGACTATATTACATACACAGTAGATGAGTTGGAGTGATGCACACGATCCTACTCCCATGTAAAGGAGGAAGTGGCGTACCGCATACCCATTCCCATACCACATACCAAAGCGACCATGATCCAGGCAACCTTGGGTTAGAGATTCCCTCTTTTGTAATTTCTTTTTTCCTTTTTGAATGAAATTTTCTCGACTTTTAATGCAAACCCCAAAAGGGTAATCAAATAGATCAAAGAAAAGAAGAAAGAGATTGTGGGAAACGACCCAACAATCCTCTAGCCGAATGCTAGAGACCGCGAATGCAAGACTATGAGCAAGCTCAAAAGTCCCCTTTCAACGACTGCCGTAGAGAAAGAAGAGACATTACTCAAAAGAAATATCGTTCGACTTGTCTTATTCCATAGGCCATAGACCTTATTTATAAACAAACCTTACAATCTGCAATAAAACTATGGAATCTAAAAATATAACTCCTAGCTAGCAAAGATTTGAAAAATAGGACCTAAAGAAGAAATCATTGAAATGATAAATTACTTAAATAAAAAGAAACGAAGATTACTTCTTGTCTAATATAAAGATATCAAATGAAATTCCTTAATGTAGAGATTTTAAAGAAATGGAAAGTGAGGATAGTTCCTAATGTAGATATTTGCCTAAAAATGGAAAGTGGGCCATTTCTTGTGCACACGTGCAGAACATGCAAGTGTGGATGTGGGGTGATTGCATCAACTTTTCAAAAAAGAAAGTAAAAGAAAATTAAAAAGGAGAAAGGCATAAAAAAAAAAGGAAAAAAAAGAGAAAAAAGAGAGCCTATTCCCTCAATGTGAACACTAAGATAATGAGAAATTGCTCATGTCCATTTAGATGAACTAGTCTTTGCAAATCTATTCAATAGAGCATCTAACCACAGCCAACCAATGCATTCAGTTTAGGTGTTTGAAATATAAGCCAAACAGTTTGGAGAATGCATGTGAGATCTGTGGAGCTGCTGCATTTACATATTTGATAGCTGATGGGTCCTTACTCTTGCGCGGGTGGTAGACTCTTAGGAGTTTCAACTCCCGGTCAAGGGTTCGAGTACCCATAGGTGGTGAAATTCCACCAGCATGAGTGTGTGTGTGTGTGTGTGTGTGTGTGTGTGTGTGTGTGTGTGTGTGTATTTCATAGCTGATGTGTGGTCTAGCTCTCAGGTTCCCTAAGGTGTTCCTATTGCAGCTTAGGGCCTGCTTATGAGGCTGCGCTGAATCATTCTTGGAAGCTCTATGATTAGTTGCATTTGGCGATGACTGTTCTGATATAGTTGGATTCTCCTGGGCCTCATTCCTCCCAAGGATAGGATTAAGTCCACCTAGAGATGCCTTCAAGAGCTTATATCTCTAGGTGGCTTTTCTCAAGAGCCTCCTCACCTTGAGCTGGAAATGAGGCCCAATCCCCCCCACCCCCCGCCCTTTTTTTAATGACGACAGGGTGTTCCCATCCCTTTTTAAGGTGGGACTAATCCCTGCGGATGCACGCAATCAACGGCAAGCCACGTGTAGTGGATAGGGTTTTATGTATTTTTTTCCCCTCCTTTTCTGCCCTTTTGGTGTGAGGCCTCTTTTTGTGTGTCCCTCATCATAGGGCCTTTTCTTTGTATTTTCTCTTTTTTCAATAAAATTTATTTTACCTAGCAATATGTGTGTGCACGCACGCGCATATATAGGGTAAAGGTACTATGAGTTCTACCTCATGGGAGCTTCTCCTGAGGTCGAGCTTTGTGGATCCCACCGTGATGTGTGTCAGACATACACATTGTGCATTTGGTGGGTCCTCTCTCGGCTATGGGATGTCCCAAAAATCAGCTGTATCTGGAACTCAAATGGGTCACACCATCTGAACCATGTGAAATCATGCCTAAAACATATAAAAGAAGTTGGTGGGGGCCCACATGACTTTTGGACCTGAAATTTGGTGTGATCCCTCATCCAAGTGGGACACACACAATGGATGGGCTGGATGTCCAAACCACATTTCAGTTGGCCTTATAAGCAATTAGGAAGGTTTCAATGGGCGGGCATCCACCCACTCTCAACTATTGTCTATGATGTGTCCCACTAAGTCATGGATTGGCCTGATTTTTAGGCCCATGGCACACCATGAAGGGTGCACCTGATTGATGGGGTGGATGTCCAACACACATCACGGTGGGGCCCATAGACGTCAACCTCATAGTACGTTTTCCCTATAGCTCGACCTCACCGGGGCTTTCTCTGGTTCCGTTCCCACCCGTGCTTGCTCCATTGCTGCTCAACAGTAAATACCCACACCTAGCTAGTCATTTTGTCAAGTCCAACTCTTATGCCAGATATTGCAATCCCCCTGTAAGTGATAGGTATGCTTGGTGAGGGGAGGCCCACTGATAGTAATGGTTCTAAGAGACTGTATAGATGCATTGCAAATTCTTCTTTTTAGCCACCAGTACTACTCCTTTTACTTAATAGTCTCACTCAAAAGCCTAACACCAATACCCTTGCTTTAACTTTGTAAGCTTCCTTGCTCAACAATATGGAGTATTGACCCCAGATATATGTATAGTGTGCGCGTGTGTGTGAATACGTGTGTAATTCGGATTACAAAGTTACCAGGATCATGGGTCACTCTGGTACGGGGTACAGGTATAAGCACATGGGTACACTACTTCCTCAAATACATGGTACACGATGGGTAGTATCATGTGGGTTGTTTCAGCACATACACACTAAGTATATGCAATATAGTATTAAGAATTCATCATCATCATCTAAGCCTTATCCAGTACAAGAATCTTGTTCCGTGATTCCATCTTATCATATAGACCAAACCCTCAGTTAAACCATAGGTCCTCAAGTCTTTTCTTACTACCTCCACTCATGTCCAATAGGGCCTTCCCCTTGCCCTTTTAGAGCCTTTTAACTTGAAACAACTCACTCCAAACAGGAGCATTTCTTGGTCTCCATTGCACATGGTCAAACCATCTAAGTCCAATTTCTCTCATCTTATTACCTATTGGTGCTACTCCTAAGGTCCCTTGAATGCATTCATTTCTAATTCTATCATTCCTCGTTTTTCCACCCATCCATCTCAACATCCTCACTTCAGCTATGCTCATCCTATGAGCACATTGTTCCTTAATTGCCTTCTGCCCATAAAGCATGGCTGGTCTCATAGCTATCCTATAAAATTTCACCTTCAGTATGATTGGCATGTGATGATCACATAAAATGATATTATGTGCCATAAAGCATGGCTGCAAGGTATTCTGTAATGGTAACAGTGGCCGTAATGGTTACTACTGTTACCTTTACGATATGGGTTGTAAGGGCATAAAGGGCTGTTATAGGTCTTTTTTTTTTTTTTTTTTTTTTCCATAATGGCGGTTATGGCCATTACGACCCTGTAATGTGTAACGGTTGCCACCATTACCTTTACGTAATGGCCTTTGTCTCTATAACGGCTGTTATGGCACACCATGCATGGCTGGTCTTATGGCTATCCTATAAAATTTCACATTCAGTTTGATTGGCATGCGATGATCACATAAAATGATATTTTGTGTTGCATGTGTCTAATGATGAATATCATATAATAGATCTTGCATGCATATTATTACACGCTTTGCATGCTAATGCATAAAAAAACCTAGCATTACACTAGATGCATGCTAATGCATAAATCATAGTAGAAATCTCTATGCACTTTTAAGGGTGGCAATGGACCAGTTGCCCGCGCAACCCAGTATCAGGCTAGACTTGGACCCACTAGCTTAGCCCACAGACCGGGGTTGAGCTTCGCATGCATGGGCCAATCAATTTTCAGGTTGGGATTGGGCAATTTAGAGCAACCTGACCCAACCTAGCCAAAATCAACTTTATATGTACATGTGCTATATTCTACAAATATGACATTCTAATCCTCCCTTAGACAACCATCTATCTTGAATGTGGAGCGTGGGTTTCATTCCTCTAAAATATTTATTTCTTTCTACGTATGTGATCCCTATCAATTTTCAGGCCAAGTTAGGTTGGAAGGGGTCAAGCCTGGGCCCAACGCTTGGGCCTGCTATGCTAGGCCCATGCCAGGCTCGGGCCCTCGGTCTTAAGTGTTGGGACTTGGGTCAAGCCCAGTCCTAGGGCCAGCCTCTTGCCACCCCTATGCATTTTACAAGTTAATCAACACTAAGATTATATAACCATAATTTTGAATTTCTGATCAGTAAAAGTATCGATCCGGATTCCAAATGATTCATAACGGATGGGGACATTGGCGATCTATGTAGCATTGATTTATCACATAATTGGGACATGATCAAATGTTTATGGAAGTATATTGAGAGCATAGAATGCAAGTTTAAGAGCTTACGTTTACGAATCTCGTGAGCTGCTTTGCAATCTCGGAATTCTGAAGCACGGAGAACCTTCATGAAACAGACATGTTAGCCTCTTCAAGGTAATATTTCAAGTGGCTGTACAAAGATCCGATACTGTGGAGATGCATTAAATGGAACCATTCGATTCAAATTGAGAGGAAAAGTAAGGTTAATGATGCTTCAAAGTATTTCTAATGAAATAGCAGCCCTCAAATTGTAGCTTTTTTCCAAGTCCAATATGAAAGTAACACGATTTGTGATTTGGAGCCCAGACCCTGAATGGCTATCTATCATTTATCAGACTAGTAATTGCAATTCAATTTGATAATTTATTGAAATGCAGCCTAAATAGTTGAGTAGAGAAGATATTGAATGGTCAAACAATGGATAACTTTACGTATAAATTGACAGACTTCCTGATCATTATTGGTAAGGACTTATGCCATGGCAACTAGCAAGTGCAGGATTTCATACCCTACTCTACCTGCATTTGCCAATGAGGCAGGTCTATGATATCTGGGCTGTTAATCAGGATTCAGGTGGGCCAATCCACTTATATGTATGGTCTGGAAATCTGGAAGGTCTGGTCATTAGATGGACTGCACATGTGCAACACTGATTAATACAAATAGCCATCCATTTTCTCATGCATCTGTCCTACCCAATGACCAGAGCAACCTATTTTGGACCATGCAAATAGACGGCAGGGCTAGCCAGCTGAACATCCCGGATTTCAAGATATTTTTCTGGCAAGTGGCCATTACATTTCTCATGTTTCCTTTATGAATAATATAAACCACTTTATCTAACAACAAAGGGATGGCTGAAATGCATTCACGAAAAGAAAAGAAAAAAATTTTGGGGGGGGGGGGGGGGGGACTGCACAAAGACGACATTGAAGCCTACACTATAAGGATACTGGAAAACCCATTGAAAAAGAAAAGAAAAGATACTGGAAATCAGATTATGAGTATAAAGTCTGGATTAATCATTTGGAAACAGAAAAAGCTCAAACCTAGAACAATAATCTCAAAAAATAAAAATAAATGATGAACATGAACTGCCCCATTTATATAAAGTTGAAGAGAGGAATACCACATTCAAATGGGCAACACGGCCAACTTGGCACACATGTGAAAAGATCTAGCCCCTTCATCAGTAAGGTCCCTTGGTGAATACATCCTAACCTAAAGATCAGCAACTGACCCACAAGTCAGGTGAGACACAATGGTACACTGGATGTGGGCAGCTGGTACCCTTTTTCAGCTATCCATTTCATTCATACACACATGAACCATGCCCGAATTTTTTGCCAAGGTACCACCATGGTGCAGCCATTGGCTAACGTGACTAAGACAACGGAATGTATCCTGTAAAGGGATTTGGTGTTCCATCTCCAAGTATAGATTCCTCTATGACTGTCGCTCCATCGCTACCTCCATCTAGCTCTTCTTCATCACATTCACATTCATCATCTTTCTTATTCTCTACTAACTTAGATTCGTCTTTGAATTTTCTTTCCAGACTTATCAAACGAGAAAATTCAATTTTTTGACATGAGGTTGCTGGACAATTTGGAGGTTTTGATACTATTGAGCTAACCTTCAATATCATCGAAAAATTTCAATTTTTTGACTTTAAGTTGTTGGATAGATTAAGCTCATGTTCGATGTCATCGAAGATGGGTTTGATGCCATCAAAGAGCCCCTTCGATGTCATGGAAGTGGTTTTGATGTCATTAAGAAAATCTAGAATTTAGAAGTTTGGTTGTTGGACTGTTTAGGCTTTGAGCTCGATATCATCGAGTTGTCTTCAATGTCATTGAAGGCAGTTTGATGGGACTTCGATGCCATCGAAACTATCTGCTTTTTTAGATATTTCTTTTTTATATAGACTTCTACACACTCTATTAACTAGTATTTTTTAAGATGCATGGTTTTTTCCTAAAAGGTATGAGATAGATAAAAGATTTTGTTTAGTGGGATTTGGTATAGGTTTTGTTTTGGAGAGGTCTTTACCATTTCCTTACTTTGTTATGCTTTAAACGCCTTCGATCTTTGAGTCTTCATACTTGAATCTTCTTTAGGGCTTTCCGGACTCTATGACTTATAATTCACGCTAATTGAGAAACTAGAGCACTTACAAAAAGTCAAGCTGATTCAACACTCAGATCAGCCACTGAATAAAATTATACCTAAAACCCTCTAAATCACATGGTATGGCCCACGTTAGTTTCGATATACTGTTATTTTCGTGTAATACTTTCATCCTGATTAGACAATTAAATTAATGGATTGAATTGTATTTAAACACCACAGTAGGCCCTATAGTGTCCCATCTCAGTTATTTCTTAGAGTGTGACCCGAGTCTTGGATGGCCATGATTTTTGGATTCTAAGGTCAACCTATGGAAGCATACTTGATGGACAAGGCCACGACCCTTATGTCGATAGGGCGTACAATGATAAAGTAACATGTATGCGAGATGCATGAATCACACTGTATAAACATGCAGCAATCTTGCGCGTACCATGCGCTCATGTCGGACACTCCATCTTATATGGAGTCCCGTAAATGTCTCAGCCCAACGGCTCATGTTATAACCAAACGTTCCTCATATCAAGCATACATATGATGCGTATGGGCATGAATTATGGAGCTACACTAAGCATGTTATAATGTGATGAACTATCATTACAATGCAGATGGGCCTAGAAGGCCTACACACAACAAGTATGGGCCTACTAATGGCCCTAGGGAGAGTCGTAATGCAGACATTTAACCAACATTATACTTACAATGTGGACATCAAACCAACATTGCTCTCAAGGCATGACCGCTATAAAATATCGCTACACAAACCATGGGAAATCACATATTACAATGCCAAATGTAAAACACTTGTAGCACCTCTTTCCATCATTGTTAGATACAAAAGGTGGCTTTTGATACACTTCCTTTTCCATTTAAAAATTTTTTTTTTTAAAAAAATTTTTAATAAAAAAGGATAACTGGAAAATATATTAAAAAGGAAATAAGAACAAAGGGAGAGAGGACTCCGCTGAGATAGCAGAGAACCTAGAAACCTAGGAACAACAGATTTTCTTCTTTCAGCCCGTTAACATTGCCCACCCATTCAAAAATTAATTTTTTTGCCCTGGACCAGACTTCTTGAACCGACGTCGATTTGTCGTTGAAACACCTATTGTTTCTCTCCTCCCAAACTGACCACCAGATTGCAAGGATGGCCAACCTCCAGATGCATTTTCTGGGTTTCCACATCTTGACCCCATGCCATGAAGACAGCTAATTGGTGGTAGAGAGCGGGTTACACCAACAGATGCTGAAGCGCGACAGGAATTCAGCCCAAATCTGAAAAATAAAAGGACAATGAAGCAGAGATCGTCCACGGTTTCCTCGGCTTTCACGCAGCAAAGACAAATGCTGACGATTTGCATTCCTCTTTTCTTTAGGTTATCAACCGTAAGAATTCTGTTCTTACCAACAAGCCAACCGAAGCATATAAATTTAGGGGGGGCCGCATACTTCCAGATAATGTTGAGAGGATTATAGCAACTTTTCCATTTCTCCACTACTTTGTGTAGGATAAGGTGGGTTAGGAATCAAAAGAGACTCATCTCAATCTCGTTTCAGAAACTTGTTGAGAGGATTTGAGCAACTCACATCCTTCTTTCTCATGTCTTCTTTGGCCTCGTCCACAAAATAGGCCCTTCTTTCTCATGTCTTCTTTGGCCTCGTCCACAAAATAGGCCCTTCTTTCTCATGTCTTCTTTGGCCTCGTCCACAAAATAGGCCCTTGCCCGAAATCTTCCATTGGATCTTTTAATCCAACCCATAAATTTACCTTGCAACCGATTGATTTGTTGTTCCATTGAGGTTGTTTTGGATCATGAGGCAGTAGAACTCCATGTAAGCTTCATGGTATGATCTTTCTGTTGGAAGTGATGGACTTCCAATAGAGTTCTTGCTCACAATATGAGGGTTAAAAACCTTCACAGCATCACATCCTTCATCTTCTTCCAAATCGCCAACTTTTTCTTCACAATGCGCTCATGGGTTTTCTAGACTTGGATCCACCACAAAAACACATGACCCGATAATCAGGTTCCGCAAGCCTAACCTTCTTCTTATTTGGCATCTCCTTACATTAAAAAAATTACTCTACATCTGCCAACCAATCGAAGTTCTTCAACTACAATTCTCCATAGAATTTGGGCATCTCAAGTTTTACACCATAGTCATAATCACGATATTTCAATCTGGATGATTGAAATAAACACTAGAGAAATCACTAACCCTAAAATCCATGTTGTCGTTGTCTTACCACATGCGAGCAGGCACTTCTTGATGTTGTGTACACAGTGTTAAGCTATCCAATCTATTCAAGATATCTTGAACAACTCCTTCCAATCAAGCTTGTCTCTTAACCACTTCTCCAAAACATTCTTCTCATTGCTTGCCATTGATCTGAAGCAAGCATTCTGCTTCTCATCCCTAGCAGTTCTCATTATATTAGTAGAGATTTACACTTAAAAGATTACAAACACACTAAACAACCAGAATATCCCAACAAATCCCCACACGCACGCGCGCAATTGTGTGTTTGTGTGCAAAAAGGAAAAAAGAGAAAAAGAGGAAGGTAAAGATTTTTATTTTTATTTAGTATAAGTACACATCTGAAATGAACAGATTACAGGAAAGATGCATGGTTTGATAACCCATTACACCATTTGAATTTGTGATCCATCACCAAACATCCAGCCATGTACATTGATTGGAATCGCTAATCCGTTGACCAAGAACATTTTTGGCCACCACTCAACATGCAAATTTCCTGAACAAATATAGCTGGGATCACCTGATGGGCAAAACTTTCAGCTCATGGATGTGGATCCCACCAGATATCTAGTTCTTATCAGGGTTCAGGGTCATATGCATATACAGATAATGGATAGGAGTGCTACCACCAATTCAGGCAGTCCAGCCTTCTACATACGAACAGAACCCTCCAAAAAAAAAAAAAAAATTCCCACCAAAGGAAAAAATCGACACTATCACAGATAGAAAAATGCAGAAATTCGAAAATTTTGTAGGAATTGGACATTTGCCCCTTTGGGGCTTTTGGTTGCGGCAATGAAAGAATTAAAAAAGGGTAAATCTATCAAAGAGACAGGCAATAAACATCAATTCCCTGGCTGAAATTGGAAAGAACGAAAATTGCAAGGGACTTGAAAAAGATCAGAGGAAATTGGAGAATTTCAGGTACCTCGATGAAGGAAGGACGGAGATCCTTGATGATGGCGCGGATCTTGAAGTATTTGGAGTTCTGTTGTAGCTCCGCATGGTCCACCTTCCTCTTCTTGCTTGATTGTTGTTGGGGGGTTGTCGATGACGGAGGAGGTGGTGCTGGAGGTGGAGGCAGATCTTTCTGCGGCTGCGGCTGCGGCTGCTGCTGTTGCTGTGGCTGCGGCTGTTGCTGTGGTTGCTGCAGCTGCTGCTGCTCTTCTTGTTCTTGTTTTGGCTGTAGTAGTTCTTGTTTTGGCTGTAGTAGTTCTTGTTTTGGCTGTTGTTGTTGTGGCTGTTGTTCTTCTTGTTGTAGTTGTTCTTGTTTTATCTTTCGCTCTTGTTGTTGTGAGGTTGGTGGTGGTGGTGGTGGGGGTGGTGAAGGTGGTGCGGGGGTTTGGGTTTGATGAGAGAGGGGTGCGGACTCTTCCATCTTCATCTTCTCTCTCCCTTTCTCTCTCTCCCTCTCTCAACGGAAGAGAAATAAGCTTTTGGGGAGAGGTGGCAAAGTCGGGTCAGGTTGTCGTGTCGGGTCATCGGGTCGGGTCATGGCACATATATGACCCGCCACCCGTTTCCGTGTCGTACGACCCGGCTCACGTGAAATTAGTTAAGCCCATGCGCAAACTGACCCGTTGAATTGTGATCGGATCGATGCACCCAACCACAAATGATTTAATTAAAAAAGAAAAAAAAAACACTCTTTTAAGAGATCTTCTAAAGTATTTGAATTCCACTTATATCTATATTCCTCTAATTTCTTGCTACCAAATGCCAAAAACAACAAATCCCCGGATATCTTTGTAATTCCACTCTGGTAAACAATCCCTAAAAGCAAGCAAATGAATCCTAAAGGCCTGTTTGGTTGGATGTATTCTAAGGCAGTTGCATTGTATTTTACACTTTTTAAGTATTAATTACATACTATGAGAATATATATGTAATGGAAGTAGGGCTGTCAATGGGCTGAGTTAGGGCCCGATCTGTCCAAGCCCGGCCTGTAATTCTAAACCTAAGCCCAAATCCAGATTGGGCCTGTGACGGGCTGAAATAGTTCAGCCCGTCCGGCCCAAGACAGTTACACAAAGCCTGAACTCATGAGTCCAAGCCCAAGCCCAAGCCCTAAATATTTCTATGGATAAATGATATTTTGGTGTGCCTCATGAGAGAGAGAGAGAGAGAGAGAGAGAGAGAGGTAGGTTTAAAAAAGACTTTTTGGGCCAGGCCAGGTTTATGGGCTTTTGGGGAGCTAAGCTCAAGTACGACCTTATTTACATTTAGGCTTCACTCCTGATTTAAGCCTGAGCTTTACCGTCAGGCTTGATACACCACCCCAAACCTGACCCAATGCAGGCTAAGCCCAAAGGCCCACTAAGACTACCCAGCTCATTGACAGCCCTAGGTGGAAGGGATGATGTATAACATTGACAGCAACAACTTTTATGTACGAAAAAATGAGATGGACTCCGTGTGTCCCACCATGATGTATATGTTTTATCCACACCATCCATTCAATTTGCTAGATCTTATATATATATATATATATATATATATATATATATATATATATATATATATATATATATATATATATATTAGCTTGTTAGTACACACTCCATTGTCAGTACACACTTAGCCACCCCCACAAGGGAATTGAGGGTATGCCTCCAAAAATAAGACAGATCCAAAGCACAAGTGGACCACATTATGGGAAGAACATTTAAATGGCTAGCATTCAATCTCCAGTATTAGTATTTTATATAGTGTGATCCACTTGAACTTTGAATATGCCTCATTTTTGGGCTCATGCCCTAAAATGATCTGTACTAATGAATGGATGGAGCCGATATTACACATATATGATGGTGGGGCCCACCAAGCCCTGGCTTCTGATTTGAGAGAAATAACATTAAAATACATGTAATTACATCAAACCAAACCGGCCATGAAGGATGCATAGAATGTTTATAGTAAATAATCTATGTTGGCCAGAGGTAGATTAATAATTCATTTTAAAGTTTCCATAAAAAGATCAACAAAAAAATAGGTAGAATAGACCACATCACATGTGGGGCCAAAGCCCCACCTTGTCAACCCTATCAGCAACCAATTCTTTCCTTTAATGATGTGACAAGCTATTTAATTAAGGAACCCTATCATCATGAGTACAAGTGTGTTATAGGAATGAGCTCCTAATATTGGACTTATTGAACACCTGCATTGAAGATCAATTCAAGTATTTATACCAAGATACCAATCATATCTAGATGATGATCAACTTGTTTATGTGCTAGCTTTGATTACTCCTTAAATGCAATGACTTATGATAATTTCAAGTTCATTATGTAATGTTCTTTGACCTGCCTTACGAAGTCGTTTGCAGTAGCTCATATGTGTGTGTTGTTAGGTCATATAATGAGATAGGGTTGAGGCCTATATGATCTAATACAAAATCTACTAATATTTTAGGGATGCTTGTAGAGCTAAGATCTGGTAGATCAAACCATTCATCAAGTGATTTTCAATGACACAATAGTACTCCATAAGATTTTAAATGATCATATGAGTATTTTAAACTATTAATCTTTTACTTTGAATGTTAAAATATTTTCATCAGACTTGATAATATTTCTTATGGTTAAAATGTTGTACTCTGATCACTTTATATGCATGAGATTTAAAGGATGGATAGCCGTATTCAGCATATGTATGGAGTTAACTTGGGTACATGATACTAGGGCTGAAAGTTGGGCGGGTTCAACCCAACCGACCCATGACCAACTCGACATTGGGTTGGGCTCGGGCAGGATATTTCGGGTCCGATCTTAAGCTTGGGTTATACAAACACCAACCCGATAAAACTTGGGTTGGGCTTGAGTTGAGGTCTCGGGTTGCCCGACCTAACTTGAACCCGATCAATATATAAGTTACTTATCAATTATAATTGAGTGTGGATCGTTTGTGTTGAAGGCACACTAGTGATGTCGAGTCTCATTTGTCCACATCATTTCCAAGGACTCAAGCTAACAAGATATGCTAGATTTCTCTCTCCCAAATAGACTTTATGCTATGCTACATGACTTTTAAAGGAGTAGTTATCTTATATTTTAGCTTGTTTTTTAAAGAAAAAATGAAGTTCTTTATAATGAATAATCACATATATAATTAATAAAATTATAGATACAAAAAATAAGTCTTATATTGAAATATAATAAACTAATGTAATAACGAAAATTTAGCATGTATATACCCGATCAACCCGACCGAGCCCTCTTGGGTTGAGAATTCCCAACCCGAGATTGGGTTGGATTGGGTTAGGGTTAAGGTATAGGAACCTTGGGTTGGGTTAGGGTTGAGCACCAACCCGACCCAACCCGCCCGACTTTCAGCCCTACATGATACGGCATGATTATTGACTTTAAAAGTAGTGAGGCTAATAACATAAGAAAAGTCACCTAATATACCGTTGTTAACACACTCAACTAAAAGTTAAAGTGGAACTAATGTTGTAAAGGAAAGACTTTAAATCAAATATTTACCAAATTAACTTTTATTAAAAAAGTAACTTATTTTCTACCTTAAGTCAAAAGAGTGTATCTAAATAAGACTTAGTGTTACATTCATTAAGATGCATATGAAGAGGTAGCACAATGAAAACGACAATAATTAATGGACTACATTAAATGGTTAAAATAATAATAATTTAAAAAATCATTATAAAAATTAAAGTATAATTTAGCAAAATTAAACCCATCAAGACTCAAAGAAATGAAATTGCTTAAGTCTACCGGCTAAGTATTTGTACCTCATATGCATCGTTAATTATTTTATGCTGATTTTTTTTTTTAATTTTTTAAATAGAATAATAGAAAACATATTCATTACTAAACAAGTACACCCTTATGCTGCGCCGGAACAAGGAAGCATGTCTTATACAACGAAAGTAACCTTAAAGAAGGGGCCACATCAAACAATTGTGATAATGACGATTTAAAATATAATTATAAAAGTTAACGTAGATCATTTTGGTAAAGTTAGGCGCTAGAATACTTAAAAGAAAGGGACTCCCTCAAGCTTATGGGGCTAATATTTACACCTCATATGCTACAAGATGGAGGACATTGTGAGCATTTTCACAACCAATTAAAGAATTGAATGTTTAATAAGCACTCGTCTCCTCCCTTTGCACCTTCTCCCTATCCCATGTGAAAAGTATTAAAAAAAAATGTGATTTTTACTCAAGAGTTTTAGACAATACAAACTACACAACAACACACACACACACACTAATGCGTTGAAACGAGGTATCTTTCACTCAGTCTACCACTTGAACTATGGATCTGGGTGTAAAAAACTGTGGCAAACTTGATAAATGGAAATACCTTATTATTTATTGTAATTTTATCTACACATGATGGATGGCTTCGATCTCACAAAGTGTGCCATGTTGATACAATTTTGTCTACATAGAGTGGGACAGGCAACATGGTTGGCTGACATGGATTGTTGAAAAAAAAAAAAAGCAACTCAAATATTTTCTCTAAATGGGTTGAAAGCTGAGAGGAATTCCATGGGAAGGCCCGAGAGAGAGTAGAATTGTTGGAGAATGAAAATAGGTGGGTGAAATTGTCAATGAAATATCTAGATAGGATGAGGGCCAACATAATCTTGTACTCCATCATGGACAAGTTCCTGCCCACACACATCCTCCCTCCAAATCCAAACGGTTGAAACCCCATCCTATGCTTGCATCCTCGAAGTGGGCCATCTTTGAATCGATCTGGTCGGAAATCATTAACACTTGGGCCCCACAAAGCCGGGTCATGGTGCATGCCGACAATGTCGATCCACATGTTGGTCCCCTTGGGGATGATCATGTTGCCGACGTGGACATCTTCCCTTGCTTGCCGTTGGACATTTGGAGCTGGCGAGTAGAGTCGTAGGACCTCATTCATGACCCACCCCATCTGCATATGAACACATTGGATGATCAAATCAATAGCATTGATTCATTTCACTAATAGCATGCATTAGGAAGGAGCCACAGCGTACAAGTTATGTCGAACCATGTTTTATCTGGAGTATCGGGAGACATGGGCAGATTGTAGAATCTATCAGGACAGTCCATACAATCCAATCCACAATTATAACTGACCAATTACAAAAATCTAACGGATCAGATGATCTCAATCATTTGAATATTGGTCTCTTCTGTTATAATGCCCAGATCAATAGCATTAGCTGATCAAAGTAGAAACATTAACAATCCAAGGTAGACCGGCCAACTTAGTGAATGCTTCAGATTTATTGGGCTTATTTTAAAAAAAACATCTTCACCGTACGTCCATTGGCTTGGTTCATCATCATGTTGTTTTTTTTTTTTTTTTTTTTTTTCAAGAATGCCCATGAAGAGTGTGTTAGACTAAATGGACGGTCCAGATCTATGATTTGGAGTTCCATGTGTCCAAACTGCAATGCATGCACTAGAAAATGGTGTTCCGGTCATGTTCATGGTTTTCGCATGCAACACGTACGAGTAACACGTGAAGTCAAAACATACTTTCTCTAGTTTGGAAAGCATGGAGAAATCCAACGGCTCTCCTGCAGTGACATCCATGATCTCTTCCCTCAGCAGACTCTAGGCTTTGGTTCAGGTACATGAACTTTCGGAAAGTTATGATGGACAAAAGAAGATGTGGTCAATCTCCTTCCCTAGCTTACATAACTCTAGGGTTTGGTTCATGTACATGAAGTTGCTGAATGGGACCCCCACCAAGCGATTGGATTTGAAGAGCTTGACTTGCATGGTTTTGAGCTTCTCAAACACTAGACGGCCATGATGGTGGCCCATGCCAAAGATAGTCTTTCCAATGATCTCTGCTGCATTGTTTGTGATGTCTCTCATCTCCACATCTATCTCTAGCATACCTGATTCCACAAGCCTACTCCACCCATCTAGCATTTTGGTAGTGGACCCCACCATCATGCTTACCATGTTCTACACGGAAAAAATGCATAAGATTTAGAGGGCGCCCACAAGCTAAACGAAATAAAATACAATAACGATACTAATATTTAGAAAGAAGTTACAAGGAGATATGTTCTCATGCAGCTTCATCTTTCCTCCTGCGAAAGTGCCACTAGTATAGAATATCTGAGCCATGTGAAAGGTGGGCCCCACCAGGAAGATGACATTGTTTGAACATCAGGCTGGTCCAGTTTGTTGGAGGGGCCACACTGTCGAATCAATGGATAATTGATGATCTGATTGTATGGGTGTCGTTTCCCCGCAGAATGGACTGATTTTCAAGGAAAGATATCTTCATTGTGTGGCCCATCTTTTGCATGGCTTGGATATCCTACACATATGGTAAGTTTTTTTTTTTTTTTTTTAGTTGGCAGGAAACAAGTACTTTATGTGAAAGCTCACATACAATAAATGCCTAGTGAACTCTTTATATGTATGTTCTACTACCATATTTGGAATATAATACTACAAATATATATATTTACATGCATGCATGTATTTAAGGAACACGTACAATATATACATGCACACGCTTTTGTGTAGTCTCTCTAATCCACATGTCTAAGTAGACAAACATATAAGTAGAGGGTATTGTATTAAGTGGAAAGGGGATGAAAAGATCACTTTCTTCTTCCTCTAGGATTATAATCCTTAAATGTATGAGATAAAAAATTTTCTAAGCAATGAGAATATAAAATCAACATTATTGAATAAATTGTGAATGAATGTTTATAATGCACTTGATATGACTTTAGGGGTGGCAATGGGCTGGGCTGCCCCGACCAGCCCATGAAACCCGGCCCTAAAGGGTTAAGGCTTGGGCCATTAAACTTGGCCAAAGGGCCGGGTGTCTCGAAATCTTGGCTGGTATTAAGGTCAAGCTAGGTCAGGACTTGAAATATTTTGGTCCTAATTTTAGGCCGGGCTAGGCTAGGGTTTGGACAATGATGAATAACACGGCCCGTTCAGATGCCCATTTTCCCTAGTCTATGCTATATAATATATGTATTTGTAACATAGAGTACCTAATTAATGAACTGGATTTTCAAGATATGTGGCGCATCACCCGAATATATCACATGTGTATGGCTTCTTTAGTTATCCCATTTTTTTTTTTTTTTTTTTGTAAATACTCGTACTTTCTCTCTCTTCATTTAATGAGTAGTTGATGCTAGCAAACCTTTTCACATAAAAGTTATTTCAATTAACAAAATAGATTTGCTTGCTTGGGTGGGCCCCACTATAACGATAATATGAAATTCACCCAACCATTATATGAGCATTTCTCTATACACAATTAGTTGGACCATTCAAATTGGTCCAACTAGCTATATGTATTAAATAGCAAAATTATTTCTCTTTAATCATGTATAATGCCTTCTATAGAAGGTTATGTGACTTCAAATCTGATATAAGTACAATACGAATAAGCTTTATCGATCTAGCCCATTTGTCAAATAGAGTTCACTTATTAAATTTTATCAGCAAAAAAATAATAAATGATCCTCATAACTGGAGCCACACATTCGAGTTAAATTGGGGTAGTTGAAATGGATTTCTAATAGTCCAATTTTCTTATATAAAAGTATCTTACTATTAATCACAAAAAAAATAATATTTCGTGTTCTTCACATGCTTACAAGAAAACTCACTTGATTAACTAACTGAATTTTTTACTCATATGGTACACCGCAAGAATACATCACAAGTGCACAGTTTATCTAATTATCTATTTTCTTTGGAAAGAAGTCTTTTATTCCTTTTCTTCTTCTTTACTTAATCTTATATCTCTCTTCATTTAATGCTCTCTATCCCTATGAGATTGAAACTGATGTGCATTACTTGGGTAAATTAATCCACTTACGGCCCGTTTGGACGGGCGGATTAAATGGGAGTCGATGGGATCCGATTGTATTGCACACATAACAATGCATTTATTGTGTTGTCAGTGGATTGTCTGTAATCCCATTGTAATGAAAAATCCCATTGCATCCTAGTTGCAAAAGGACTTGCCCATCCCAGTTGCGAAAGGACTTTGCGCATCCCAGTTGCGAAAGGACTTGCCCATCCTAGTTGCGAAAGGACGACGGGTCAAAAAAAAAACCCATCAACACGTGAAGTCAAAACATACTTTCCCTAGTTTGGAAAGCATGGCGAAATCCAACTCCTCTCCTGCAGTGACATCCATGATCTCTTCCCTCAGCTGACTCTAGGGTTTGGTTCAGGTACATGAACTTTCTGGCAAGTGACATCCATGATCTATGATGGACAAGAGAAGATGATGAAAATGCGTCATCTCCTACCATAGCTTACATAACTCATTTCTCAGATGAAGTTGCTGAATGGGACCCCAAGCTTGATTTGAAGAGCTTGACTTGCAAAGATTTCTCAGAGATTGAAAGTTCTTTTCCAATGATCTCTGCTGCATTGTTTGTGATGTCTCTCTCTACATCTATCTCTGGCATAGCCTCATCCCTATCCCCATCTACGAGTGGACCCCACCATCATGCTTACCTTTTCTACACGTAATATTTGCACAAGATTTTTTTCTAGGGCGCCCACAAGCTAAACGAAATAAAAACAATAACGATACTATTCTAAGTAAGAATGGAATGCATGGCATAAGAGAAGAAAAAATTCTCGATTTAAGACCAGGAAGATTTCTTTGAACATCAGGTGGTCTAGTTTGTCGGAGGGGCACACTGTCGAATCAATGGATAATTGATCGATCTGATTTGTATAGAATGTCGTTTCCCCGCAGAATGGACTGATTTTCAAGTCAAAATATCTTCATTGGCCCATCTTTTGCATGGCTTGGATATCCTACACATATGGTAAGTTGGCGAAAGTAAAAAGCCCATACAATTTTGAGTGATCTCTTTCTACTACTACCATATTTGGAAATATATTACTACAAATATATATTTACATGCATGCATGTATTTAAGCAACACGTTTTACATGCACACGCTTTTTGATTTTTTTCCGTCTATGTAGACAAACATATAAGTAGAGGGTATTGTATTGATGTAAAGGGTTTTATCTTCCTCGCCGTTATATCCATATTTACATATCATTTTAAGACACGTTTAAACAAAAATTTAGGTAGAACTAATGCTCAATTGGACCACAAAGTGAGGGTTAAATCGGCTGGTATTCACCATTAAAAACTTTTTGGGGCCGGGCTAGGCTAGGGTTTGGACAATGATGAAAAACACAGTTTCAGATTAATCCATATTTTTTATGCATATAATATATGTATACATGACCTTATGAATAGGTTAAATGGTAAAAAATATCACATCACGATGGCCCTTAGAAAAGTTTCTTCATTTAACGAGTTGTTGATTCATTATCAATTTTCACATAAAAGTTACTTTAGGTGTGGTCCCCACTGGAATAGTGTAAATTCTTCATTTTTAGTATGATTCAAATTAGTCCAAAATGATATGAAACAAAATGGATAAAATCATGTAGTGGATAATGTATTTACATCAAATCTGATATAGGTACCCACGATTAAGCTTTATCAATCGTTCGGGTGGGGTCAAATAGAGCTCACTTATTAAATCCGCTTTATCAGCAAAAAAAATAACAAACACCATTCTGTTCGAGTTAAATTGGGGTGATAAACAGATTTCTAGCATCCAATCCCATCAGAAAAGTATCTTACTATTGAATCACAAAAAATCCGCCTCTTCATTCTTATCCATGTGATTAACTAACTCCAAACATGTTGGTACATACAAGAATACATTAAGTGGGATATGACGGATGAATCCCACTTAAGATGTCATATCTCTCTTCATTTAATGCTCTCTATCCCCATGAGATTGAAACCGATGTGCATTACTTGGGTAAATTAATCCACTTAGAGTTGCTATGGAAACTTAATAGTTTTCTTAAAACTAACAATAGTTTGAGGGTACGCCACTTTCATTTTTTAAGGGGCCCACTGTGATGTGTTTGGAGATCCACTCCGATCATTATATGTATAATCCCTTATTGAACTTAGAGCCAAAAATATCATGCTACTCTATGATTTAAGTGGGCCATATCAATTGAAACAAATTGAAAAAGATGTTTGCCCTTATTTTTATAGGGCCCAACATGATGAGAATATAAAATCCAATCCAACCATTAGCTGCCACACCAAATATTAGGCCTTGAACAAAAGAAAAAGAAGAAGAAAGAAACCCATAACTAATTGGAGTGGGCCACACCAAAGGAAAAAAGTTTGAAGGGTGAGTTTTTATGTACACTTTTTCCAATTATGTGATTCATGTGAGCCAGGGATGGGTGTGGTTTTTTTACACTGGGTCTAATAGGAGGTGACTCACCTAATGGTTAGGTGAATTTCATATTAACGTTATGGTGGGGCTCACCCAAGCAAGCAAATTCATTTTGATATATATATATATATATATATATATATATATATATATAGATATATATATATATTTCGGTTAGGTTGTTAGTACATACCAATGTAGTACACACACTCCATGTTAGCCACCCCCGCTAGGGATAGATACCAAGACCTCAAGTATTGAAACGAGGTATCTCCACTCAGTCTGACGGTTGATCTATGGATCTGGGTGTTGATAATTGAAATAACTTTGACATGAAAATGTTTGCTAGCATTAACTACCGATTGAATGAGGAGAGATAAAGTAGGAGTAGGAATATTTACTGTTGATGCAAATTTCTGGTGCGCCTTCCCCTACTCGTCACCTGTACAAGAGAGATCGAAAGGAGACCCTGGTTCTAGCTCAAGGAACCTCCGATGCTTAAATTAGTTTCACGGAGTAAGGAGAAGGCGTTTACTCGGTTTGTAATTGCGTACCTCTCATTGAAATGGAGGTCCCTTATTTATAAATGCGAGAGAATCATGCCGTGCAGAGACTCTCTTCCTGATATCATGGAGATTTGATTTTATCCAGCTTTTGGTCTCCCTCCAATCCCGAGATCATAGGAATCGGGAATCCTTCTGCGAGATATTCGGGACAGTGTTTTCATTTACACAGTCTTTCATTCGTTTGGCTCGGCCGATTTTGACTCGAATAACGAATGAGTTTCGGCTGACTTTATAGAAAGCTTTTTGTCTTCTATCGGGCGGAGCAGTCTAGATTTGTGACCGTCATCCTTTATTGACAAATCAACCGGTTTGGTAATGAGTCGGTTCTTTCCGTCGATCGCATGACTTATAGCTTTTTAGGTTTTGGTTAGTGTTTCTTGCATTGCTAGCTCATCAACCAAGCCAACTTATTATGTTTGCATGACGTTGTTTCAGACCCAACTGCTGCCTCAAAAATCCTCGAGTAATGCCAGTAGAACAGGTCCGCTTCATATCCGAGTCCCTGGACTTGGCTTATTTTTCTCCCAACATTTACAAAGAAAATGAGATGATCCTAAAGAAGTTATACATATGTGATATATTCTGGTGATGCGCCAAATATTTTGGAAATTCAACCCGTTAATTAGTTAATTAGGTAGAGCCCTTTATAAACATGTGAAGGATATATATATATATATATATATATATATATATATATATATATATATATATATATATATATATATATTGTAATCACTAATATGATATCATATACAAGAAAAGTGAATTATTAAAAATCTATTCCAACAATCTATGTTTAAGTTACATATGTGACTCTAGTGATGATGACAATTTACTAATTTTCAGTATATAGAATTTTAATAGTGGGCCTTATTTGATGAACAGGTTAGATATATGACACATAATTTCCATTATACTTATGTAAGACTCAATGTCACTAATCCTCATATTTAGTACATTGGATAAAGAGAAGAATCTTTCACATTTAATGAACAGCCAAATCTGGGCCCTATGAGGCTCGTGTACCACGGGCGTTCCGTAAAGCAGGTGACTTAGCACATCTTCTTATAAATTTTCCCATCATAAAGCATTGATTCCAATGGACTTGTGTCTACCAGATATTCCTAAGAAAAGGCAGAAGCTCGGATTTGGTGCCTTAGCTCAGATCAAGGACTTGAGAACGTTAAGTCCGGAAGATCGGTCCTGGAAGGTACTCCTGCAGCCGGAACGCCTTCACCTTACAGGTTTAGACTCGGCTGTCACAGGTAACCCTTATTGCGTCTTCATGTCTTCCCTGAGCTTTGTCTAAATTATTCTGCTTTTCTTTTAGATTTAGCCGAAGCTCGGCCCTTTTTTAGGCCGATTCCTCCAAATCCTGTAGACATAGCTGGAACTCGGCCTCCCCTTAAGCCGGCTGTCAAAATGAAGGCTCCCCCCGATCGATCCTTTTGTCGGAACCTCAGCCTTCCAAGAAGCAGAAGGCGGCGCCAAAGGAGAAGGGACCTGCAGGTTCTTCTGCTCCTACTGTGGTTGTTCTTTTCAATCCGGACAAGAGGGCAAAAGCGGGGGACGCGGTGGCTGTTGAGTCTCGGGCGGCTTTTGAGCTGGAGCCTGTTTCAGAGGAGACCCCGAGGCAGGAGGCCCCAAGGCAGAGAGAGGAAACGAGGGCTGAGTCCTCAAGAGGGGAGACGACTCAACAGAAGCCCTCGCCCTTTCAAGCGGTTATGTCGGGGATGGTTTCCTGGGCCATAGCTCATGGGAGCGAAAGGGACTTTGCCAGTCTCTACAATGCCCCAATGACACAAACAGTTGGTTATGCAGCAAAGGTGCTCTTTGAGGTAAGAGTCTTTTTTTCCTTCCTTATGTTTCTTTCGTCGATTCTTGTCTCGGTCACTATCATAACTTCACGTTTGTCTTTTATAGCTCGCCCCCTGCTTGGTCAAGGCTTGCAGGGAGTTATCCTCGGCTCAGAGGCTTCAGAACCTTTTGACCGAGGCAGAGGGACGACGAAAGATCGCCGAGATTCGGGTTGGCGTCCTGACCGGTGAGGCGACTCTCGCCAGGAAAGCTGCTGAAGACGCGAAAGCCGAGGCGACTTTTTCCAGAAGGGTAGCCGAAGAGGCACAAGACGAAGTTACTCGAGTGTCGTCGCTGCTGTCTGCGGCTGAGGCAGAGAATCGACAGATTCTTGAAATTCATGCCTCTTGCGAGGGGATGCTGGCTCGGGCCAAACTCGAGACTGTGAAGCTCATCCAACAAGCTCAAGAGGCAGCCTAGGAAGCTGAGAAGGCTAAGGATTAGGCCGTACAAGCTTTTCTCGAGTCTCAGGAATTCGAGGATGAGAGGGATCGATTGTACCAAAGTGGATACATGGTATGTGTCAACCAAATGAAGGCTGCTTTCCCCGATCTTGATTTCTTAGGATTTGATGGAGAGGCCTCGGGTTCTGAGGATCCAGCTGTCGATCCTGCCAAAGCTGCTGCCACTGGAGGCGAGGCTGGTGTCTCTAGGACTGCTTCGAGAGTAGCTGCCGAAGCCTCTAGGACTGCTTCAGGGGTAGCTGTCGAAGCCTCTGGGATTGCTTCAAGGGTAGCTCCAGCCAAGGGACAATAGCTGAGCTTCACTTTTGATTTGGTTCCATCATCAGCTCCAGTTCTGATTTGGTATCATCATCAGCTCCATTTTTTGTACTCATACCAGCCCCGTGCAAACTCGAGAATGTTATTAGTTAAAGAGGAGATTTGCACATTATGGCCGATTTTTCTTTTTGACCTTAAACCTTTCTAGTGTGATCGATGCAATGCTGAAGTAAGATACGCCCCGTTGTAACAAACATATCGATAAATGAACATGATCAATTTTATTTTATTCATTTTGACTCGGTTTACACGCTTGTTATTTTCGAGTCTCCTTTATTGCTTTGCCATGCCAACTTTAGGGGTAATAGATTTTTAGATGCTCGGCGTTCCATGGATGAGGCAATAATCGTCCGGTCAGATCTTCCAACCGATACGTTCCGAGTCGGATGGTTCCTGAGACGATATAGGGCCCTTCCCAGTTGGGCCCTAGTGTACCTGAACCAACTTCCTTTGAATTGAGAAATGTCTTTCGTAGAACCATGTCTCCAACTCGAAAATGTCTGATCTTGACTCGGGTATTATAGAATCGAGCTACCTGCCGTTGCCGAGCCTCCATGCGTAGCCGAGCCATTTCTCTTTATTCGTCCATAAGATCGAGTCCGAGTGCTAAGAGTTCTTTATTAACTCCCGCATTGAATGAGCTGACTCGGGCTGAAGGCAACCCGATCTTGACGGGAGTGACAGCTTCTGAGCCATAAGCAAGGAAAAAAAGAGTTTCTTATGTGGCGGTTCGAGTTGTAGTTCGATATGCCCATAATATTTTCGGGAGTTCTTCAGCCCATATTCCTTTGGCTCGGCCAAGCTTGGTCTGAAGATGCTGTTTGATGATCTTGTTGACCGCCTCGACCTGTCCGTTCGTCTGAGGATGGTAGGGCGATGAATACACGTTTCTAATCCCGAGATTGTCACACATCTCACAAAAACTCTTATTATTAAATTGTCTTCCATTATCGGTAATAATGGTACGGGGTACCCCGAACCGACAGACAATGTTCTTCCATACAAAGTCAGTGATTTTCTGTTTGGTTATTTTCGCTAATGGTTCAGCCTCGGCCCACTTCGTGAAATAGTCCACGGCTACAACAACAAACTTAGTCTGACCTCTTTTCATAGGGAGTGGTCCTATAATGTCGATTCCCCATTGTGCGAAGGGCCAAGGCCCTGCCATGAGTGTTAGTGTTTCAGGAGGTTATCTTGGGATAACTGCGAATCTCTCACACTTGTCGCATTTCTGTGCGATCTTGCGAGCGTCGTATTGGATAGTCAGCCAATAGTATCCTTGGCGCAAGACCTTATGTGCGAGCGATCGTCCTCCTGAGTTGTTTCCGCAGATCCCTTCATGAATCTCTCGTAGCACATAGTCGGCTTCACTGGGGTTTAAGCATCGCAGCAATGGAGCATAGTAACCTTTCTTGTATAATGTTTCGTTAAGTATGGTATATTGGGAGGCTCGGATCTTCAATCGTCGGGCCTCGGCATGGTCTTCAGGCAGCTCACCCTTGTCGAGATATTGGACGATCAGATCAAGCCAGGAAGATTCCAAATTAATCGAATGGATGGCCAAGCTAACTGGTTCATTAATACTCGGTCTGGTGATATGCTCTATCGGAACAGACCTGAGTATGTCATCTTTGTTGACGGAGGCGAGTTTTGCCAATAACTCGGCTTTGGCATTCTCTATCTGAGGGATCTGAGTGACGATGTAAAATTGAAAGCCGTTGATCAGCTCTTTAGCTTTTTCCATGTATGCTTTTAATTGCTCTTTCCGTGTTTGATATACACTGGTAACTTGGTTGACAACTAGCTGAGAGTCACTAAAAATATTTAGATACGTAACGCCCATGCTGGCCGTAAGTCAGAGGCCGAGTAACAATGCTTCATATTCGGCTGCATTGTTCGAAGCTTGAAATCCAAGTCTTAAGGCATACTGCATATAGGTGTGATCGGGAGTTTCTAGAACTACTCCTGCCCCGTTTGCCTTAGAGTTGGAAGAGCCATCGACATACAGCTTCCAGGGAATGCGGGTGGGCAGTGACTCGGGAGAAGATGACTCGGGAGGAGCGGTAGCCGGTTCTTCAACACGCTCGGTCACATGTTCAACTGGTGGGTTAATTTGTGGTGTTAGTTTAGCGATGAAGTTGGCTACGGCTTGTCCTTTAACTGCTAAGTTTGGCTTATACTGGATGTCAAATTCGCTGAGTTCGATCGCCCATTTCGTGAGTCTATCGGATGCCTCCAATTTCTGTAGAATTTGACGCAGTGGGAGATCGGTCATGACGATAATGGTATGGGCATGGAAATATGGCCGAAGTCGGCGCAAGGAAACTACTAGAACTAGGGCCACTTTTTATAAGAGTGGGTATCTTGTTTCCGCCAGTAATAATGCTTTGCTGACATAGTAGACCGGCAACTGTCTTCCTTCATGCTCTCGTATTAGGGCCGAGCTAACTACTACCTCAGATACTGTTATATACAGTAGCAGAGCTTCTCCTGGCTCGGGCTTTGATAGGAGGGGCGGAGATCTGAGATAAGACTTTAGTTGCTGGAACGCTGCTTCGCACTCCTTCATCCAATCCACCGTTTATTGCCACTTCAATTGTTTGAAGAATGGAAGACATTTATCCGTGGCTCTGAATATGAAACGATTTAGTGCCGCCACTCGTCCTGTCAGCCTTTGAACGCTTTAATCATTTTCGGAGACTCCATGTCAAGGAGGGCTTTTATTTTTTTCGGGTTCGCCTCTATTCCTCGCTGACTGACCAAGAAGCCGAGGGACTTCCCCGATCTTACACCAAAGGCACATTTACTCGGATTCAGTTTCATTCGGAACTTGCATAAGATAAGGAACATTTCTTCTAAGTCGGCTATATGGTCGGTCGCGTGTATACTTTTGACGAGCATATCGTCAATATATACTTCCATGGTTCGGCCGATCATCCGAGCAAAGATTTTGTTCACTAATCTTTGATAGGTCGCACAAGCGTTTTTCAAACCAAATGACATCACTCAGTAACAATAAAGGCCTTTGTCGGTAATAATGATATTTTAGATTTATCAGACTGATGCATTACAATTTGATTATATCCTGAATATGCATCCACAAAGCTAAGAAGTTCGTGCCCTCCAGTACTATCTACCAACTGATCTATCCTAGGAAGAGGAAAGCTATCCTTCGGGCATGCCTTATTTAAGTCGGTATAATCAATACAGACTCGCAACTTCCTATTGTCTTTCTTCACAAGTACGACATTAGCTATCCATTCTGGATAGTATATCTCTTCTACGAATTTTGCCTTGAGGAGCTTGCTGACCTCTTCTTCAATGACCACGTACCTTCCGAGACCGAGTGGTCGTCGCTTCTGTTGGATTAGTCGATAAGTAGGATCAATATTAAGTCGGTGCGTTATCACTGACGGATCGATCCCGGGCATATCTTCATGGCTCAATGCAAACACATCAGCATATCGTCGGAGCAGTGCAATCAACTTATCTTTCAAGGGCGATTGCAAAGACGAGCCAACTTGCAACATTCTAGATCCATCTGTCTCAACTAAGGCTACTAAGATAAGATTTTCAAGTGGTTGCCCTCGTTCATGAGACTCGACCTAGGGGTCTAGCGATTCGATCGTCGATATTTCAATTGGAGCTTTTTCTCCAGGAACTCTTATAGCCGTCACGTAACAACGCCTCTCGTCTTGCTGGTTTCCTTTGACGACTCCTACTCCTGACTCAGTTGGAAATTTCATGGAGAGGTGGTAAGTGGATACCACGGCCTGGAGGAGATTTAGGAAGGGCCGACCGAGGATCGCGTTGTACATTGATGTTTGATCAACGATCAGGAAGTCGACCATTACTGTTGTCTGATGTAGGAAATTTTTAACGGTCAGCGGCAGTGATGCGATCCCCTCAGGGAGCACCTGTCCGCCAGAAAACCCAATCAATGGGGTCCGAACTGGACATAATGCTGACCGTTCGACCCCCATCTTTTTAAACACTTCAGCGAACAATACGTTAGCGGACGAACCCGTATCGATGAGTATATGAAATACTTTTCGGTTAGCGATAGTGAGGGTGACAACCAGAGCTTCGTCATGGGGGTGATGGATGCCCCGGGCATTCTCCTCCGTAAATGATATGCAATATTTCTCTAATTTCTTTTCCTTTGAAGGTTAAGCTATAATCATGAGCTCGGACTCGGGTCGGCTGAGGCATCTGGTATGATTTTTTTGGGCGTTATTTGAATCGCCTCCGCATCAGGGACCACTAAAGATGGTCCAAATTTCTTCTGTAGGCCGATTTTCATTCGGATATTCTTTAGTAATTCCGGTTTTTACCACATATTTTTTGAGTCGACCCTCTTTTATGAGTCATTCGATTTCTTTCTTTAGGTGATAGCAATCACTTGTGTTATGCCCATGATCGCGATGATAATGGCAATACTTGTCTTTATTACGCCGATTGGGATTGCTCCGGAGTTTGCTGGGCCAGTTGACGAAGCCTTCACTTTTGATTTCTATTAGCACTTGCTCTTGAGTCTTGTTCAGGGGGGTATATGTAGAAAACCTTCGGTTTGGCCATTTGCCCGACCTTCGTTCATCGCGTGCTTGATCATCTTTACGTTTTTTCCCCCCAGTTGAGTCGGCTTCTTTTTTGGCCGACTCTTTGACCTATGATTTTACGTTCTGGACCGACTCACGCATGAGTCGTGTTTCTTCGGCGTTTGCATATTTGTCCGACCGAGCCATAAACTCTGCTAAAGTCTCTGGCGGATTTTTGTCCAGGGACGCCAAGAATGGTTTGTCTTTGACTCCTTGTATGAGTGCATTGAGCACTGTCTCTTCCGAATGTTTTCGAACTTGAAGAGATTCGAAATTGAAGCGCTTGATATAATCTTTCAGCAGCTCTCCCTGCTTCTGAACTATGTTGTTCAAGTGTGCGAGGGGCTTCAGTTTCTTCTTTCCACCGATGAAGTTGGTGAGGAAGGCATCACTAAGCTCGACGAATGAACTAATGGACTTCGGTTTCAGCTGTTTGAACCAGAGTCGAGCTACGTCAGTTAATGTAAGGGAGAAGGCTCGACACATCACGACATCCGAGGCGTTATGCAGCTCCATGTAGGTTCTGAAGCATTCTATATGCTCGGTTGGGTCGGTCTTCCTGGTGAAAGGAGTGATTTGAGGTAATCGAAATCTTTCTGGTAACCAAGCCTGCATTACTTCGTCCACAAAAGGAGATACTTTTGCCTCGAATTTGATCGGATGTATATTCTGACCCTGTCTCATGTCTGCTATCTCTTTTTCCATTTTTTTTATCGTACTTCCCTTTTGAAGTCTTCGATGTCAGCTTTCCAAGGTTCGCCACTATCAGTCGTACCTTCAATGAGAGGTCGGCTACGCCTCCTTCGATCTATCTCGTGTCGAGGATCGGTAGGGGGCAAGACGGCCGTGGCTGAATGAGCCGGTGCTAGCTCTTACGCACCCCGGGGCTGACTTAATGAACGAGCCAACGCTGGCTCGGGAATACCCTGGGGCTGACTTGGTTGATGGAACGATCGCAGAACGAAAGGCTGATCATCAACAGCTGATGTTGGGACGTGTGCCGCCTGCCTTTGCGGAAGCGGCTGCATTTGTTGATGATACATCTGTTCTAGCATTTGCTTCATCACTTTCGTATCGGATCGGATTTCCTGAACCTCCCGTTCCAATTGCCCATTATTGCGGTTCAGCTGGTTATTGGTTACAACAGATGTCCTTCATTGCACCGTGGAACCCTGACGGTTGTTGGGTAGGTTGAGGACTACCGGGACTGCACTTACGCTCGCTGGCCCTGTGACCGTGACCTCATTCAATTCTTCTTCTTGAATCGTCCTTCTAGTCATCACCATAAGAATCAATTCCCAATTCGCAGATTGGAATATGAGAGAATGACTTTTCATACGGTTCCCAAAGATGGCGCCAAACTGTTGATGCAAATTTCCGGTGCGCCTTCCCCTGCTCGTCACCTGCACAAGAGAGATCAAAAGGAGACCCTGGCTCTAGCCCGGGGAACCTCCGATGCTTAAATTAGTTTCACAGAGTAAGGAGAAGGTGTTTACTCGGTTTGTAATTGTGTACCTCTCATTGAAATGGAGGTCCCTTATTTATAAATGCGAGAGAATCATGCCGTGCAAAGATTCTCTTCCTGATATCATGGAGATTTGATTTTATCCAGCTTTTGTTCTCCCTCCGATCTCGAGATCATAGGAATCGGGGATCCTTTTGCGAGGTATTCGGGACAATGTTTTCATTTACACAGTCTTTCGTTCGTTTGGCTCGGCCGATTGCGACTCAAATAATGAATGAGTCTCGACTAGTTTTATAGAAAGCCTTTTGTCTTCTATCGGGCGGAGCGGTCTAGATTTGTGATCGTCTTCCTTTATTGACAAATCAACCAGCTTGGTAATGAGTCGGTTCTTTCCGTCGGTCGCATGACTTGTAGCTTTTTAGGTTTTGGTTGGCATGAGGTAGCGTTGCTTGCATTGCTAGCTCATCAACCGAGCCAACTTATAATGTTTGCATGACGTTGTTTCGGACCCAACTGCTGCCTCAGAAATCCCCGAGTAATGCCAGTAGAACAGGTCCATTTCATATCCGAGTCCCTGGACTTGGCTTATTTTTCTCCCAACATTTACAAAGAAAATGAGATTATCCTAAAGAAGTTATACACATGTGATATATTCTGGTGATGCGCCACATATTTTGGAAATTCAACTCGTTAACTAGTTAATTAGGTAGAACCCTTTGTAAACATATGAAGGAAATATATATATATATATATATATATATATATATATATATATATATATATATATATATATGTATATTGTAATCACAAATATGATATCATATACAAGAAAAGTGAATTATTAAAAATCTATTCCAACAATCTATGTTTAAGTTACATATGTGACTCTAGTGATGATGACAATTTACTAATTTTCAGTATATAGAATTTTAATAGTGAGCCTTATTTGATGAACGAGTTAGATATATGACACATAATTTCCATTATACTTATGTAAGACTCTATGTCACTAATCCTCATATGTAGTACGTTGGATGAAAAGAAGAATCTTTCACATTTAATGAACACGTGTTTAGACTAATTTAAATGGTCAACTAGTTGTGTGTGAGCATTAATTTCTCTCTCCACACAGCAGTGTAATAGTGCGTGTGGGGCCCACCATGTTGTATGTGCGACGTATCTCCTTCCATCAGTTGAGCATCCTTATTGCAGTCCTGTCTAGGGCTGAAAGTCGGGCGGGTTGGGTCGGGTTGGTGCTCAACCCTAACCCAACCCAAGGTTCCTATACCTTAACCCTAACCCAACTCAACCCAATCTTGGGTTGGGAATTCTCAGCCCAAGCCCAACCCAAGAGGGCTCGGTCGGGTTGATCGGGTTGGTCGGGTATATATATGCTAAATTTTCGTTATTACATTAGTTTATTATATTTCAATATAGGACCTATTTTTTGTATCTATAATTTTATTAATTATATATGTGATTATTCATTATAAAGAACTTCATTTTTTCTTTAAAAAATAAGCTAAAATATAAGACAACTACTCCTTTAAAAGTCATGTAGCATAGCATAAAGTTTATTTGGGAGAGAGAAATCTAACATATCTTGTTAGCTTGAGTCCTTGGAAATGACGTAGACAAATGAGACTCGACATCACTAGTGTGCCTTCAACACACACGATTCACACTCAATTATAATTTATAAGTAACTTATATATTGATTGGGTTCGGGTTGGGTCGGGCAACTCGAGACCTCAACTCAAGCCCAACCCAAGTTTTATCAGGTTGGTGTTTGTATAGCCCAAGCATAAGATCGGACCGAAATATTCTGCCCGAGCCCAACCCCATGTCAGGTCGGTCGGGTTGAACCCGCCCAACTTTCAGCCCTAGTCCTGTCCACATCGTGGGTCATGTTGCATTGATGGAATGATCTCAACCGTCTGAATTTTGCACACTCCTAACATTTATTTTCAACCGTCCGTGTTTAGTTGCAGATGTAATGGACGGAGCCCTACTTTTACGGCGGACGATTTGAGGATGTCACGTGTACGGTGCACGCGTCACCACCACTACGTTCACGGCGGACGATTTGACCGTTGTATTGGTTTGGTTGGTCAAACTTGGCACTGGACAAGGTGAAGCTGGCAGAACCGAAATATAATAGATCCGTCTCTTCTCAGCACTCTTGGTGAGATCATATATATCAATCAGGTCCATCCATCTCTTGGGCCATAGCATGGATGGCTTCTATGTCAAAAATAAAACCCATTAGGCAATCTAATCCATCTGAAAAGTGGACCTTGAAAATGACGGTAGAAAACAGAAATAGTTACTGATCGGCTAAATCAAATAAAATTGATGGACAGGATTTTCTGATAGGTTTCATCCACACATGGGTCCAGTAGATGGATGGACATGACCGGTACATCGTCCTATAACATGCCCAGAGGTGTACGAAGATTTGAAAAAAAAAAAAAAAACTAACTAAAACGTCAATTTCCACAGCCAACGAATTACTATGACTATGACTACTTTCCGAACATTCCATGTTAAAGACGAACACACCACTCTCTGGAAGGAGTTTGACCCGTGTTTTCGTGACTCGGATTCGGTAGTGACTCCTCCATAACCGACCACGGTAGTGGTCGGTGCTACAAAAGCTCTGTGGGCCCCACTTTGATGTATATATTGTATCCCACCGTCCATCATTTTTTACATCTCATTTTAATGCATGAGCCTAAAAATAAAGTAGATCCAAACCTTAAATGTACCACACCACAGGAGACAGTTGGACCACACAACAGGAGACAGTAATGATTGAATGCTTGCCATTGAAAAGTTGCCAGCAACAAAAGTTTTGGATGAGACTGATATTTGTATTTTACCTTCATCCATGTTTTCATGAGGGAGGGAAAGTGATCGGCTGATGATCGACCGTTGAAACCTTCCTCGGGCTAGAATAATGTTTAAGGGGGCATTTGGTGCATGGTATCAGATAAATTTGGGTGGGATGGAATTGCATTTGGTAGTATGCAAATTCCATCCACCGTTTGGGAAGAATGATAAAGGCCGGAATTAAGTTAAATAGAATTGTATTTGATTTCTTTTGGATTACGAGCACGGTAGCATTGCTTCTCACCTTTTGTTTTTTGAAAATACTTACTGCTGTTAGCAAGTTCCGTAGGTCTTGCCATGATGTCTGGGTAATATCTAGATTGTTCACCTATTTTTTGAGATCATTTTAAGACATGGGCCCAAAAACTAGGGAGATCCAAAGTTCAAGCGGATCCTACCATACAAGTAGTGGGGATTGAACGGCTGCTATTGGAAACTTCTTAGGAGCTATTGAAATTATTGGTCAAGTTGATATTTGTATTTTCCTTTAATCTATGTTTATTTGACCTTATGAATAGGTTGGATGACAAATAAACATGATGGGTGATTTCATCAAGGGCGTAATTGCTTTTTTTATATATTGTTCACGTAAACTTTAGATCTACCTCACTTTTGGGCCCATGCCATAAAATAAGATTGCAAAATAGATGGATGATGCGGATATAACACACACATGGTATTCTAAATGTTGGTTGGTATATTTATTCAAAGCTTAACAAGCAAACTAGTGAACGCCACTGTGACACTAATATGGCATGGAATTATGTTTGTTTCATGGTATTCTATAATAATAAGGAAAAATTCCTATCACATGCAATAATTACATTATTTTAATCCTATATCACCTAATGTCATTCAAAGGCAGCAAAGAACTTCTTTAATAGTGGGCCTTCAATCACTATTGTTTCCTATGGTGTGGTCCACTTAAACTTTGGATTTGCTTCATTTTTGGGTTCATACCTTGAAATGACATGGAAAAACAGATGAACAATATATATATATATATATATATATATATATATATATATATATATATATATATATAAACACATGCATCATAGTGAGCCTCACATTCCCGACACTACAACATAAGTCAATCCAATTCCGTGAGCAGACATTAAACATGACAGGCCCACCATATAGAGTTGGGGTTGTTCCAAAAGTATGGTAGATTCGAGAATCCTAACATTATGTTATTAAAAATGTCTACATGGGCTGGTGATCAAAAGATTGAGACCTTTTGATATTGGAAATTTATGAGCCTATACCAACGGTTTGGATAACCTAACAATGGACTCACATGTACAGTACCTGGAGGACACTCTTCATTTGGGTCCATTTTACATTCATTTGGATTGTTCATCCCGTAGAAATGGCCAAAACAATTAAATTATTCAATTCACAACCGTCCAATTAGATTGCTGCAAAATTTCAATTATTGAATGATCATTACGGTCCATTCAATGTGTGAAAGTTCCACTGAATATTTGGGTTTTGGGTTGTGATCAATCAAGGGTGTGGAGCACCAGATGAACGGTTTCGATCAAGGCAACATGTCATGAGGCCGTCTTTTAATTTTTATTTTTTAAAAAAACTGCCATTGTTCCTTTTGAAGGGACATTTCGTTTTTCGTTTTTCGTTTTTTGTTTTTTTTTGTTTTTTTTTTTGTTTTTCCTGAAAAAGAGAAGAAAAAGGCAATTTAACTCATTTTAAACATTTTAAAAAATGCCGTATGTATCTTTGCTACTTACATTCTCATCTCACAAAGAGAATAAAAAAACGCAGCCCAACCAAATCCCACCATACTCGGGTCACTAGTTTGTACAAGTGGGGCCCACAAATGGGAAATCTAGACAAGTGAATCATTGGGTTCTACCAAAGATGGATTATTTCTTGAAAACATCCTCTATAAGGTTGTCACAACATTTAGATTTGTGGCCTCTAGGACAAACCAACGTTGGTCCACACACAAATGACAAACGGCCAATATTAGTGGTTCTGATATTCCAATCTTAGTAATCTTTCAGTTCATTAGTACTCACTGTGTGAACCAAAATACCAACGGTCCAGATCTCTGGACCATGGATTCCAATAGTATAAACTTAAAGCCCTAGTATAGTGTACTTATCCTGGGTCGAGGACCATCTGACCAGGGAGAAATAAAAGGTGCCAACGACGGCGGTCTGTACGCAATTTCTATGTTGGAAAATTATCAAATCGCCATTCACATGCGAAACGTGATTGTCATTAGGTGGATTCTAGAGAAGTGGAGTCATCAAATGAGATTTTATCTGTCGAACCATGAAAATCAGGTGGGCCCTCCTTTGATTGGGTTAGCTGGATCGGTGATCATCAATAAGATGATGATTAGAGTCATCGGATCGTAAGTCAGTCCGAAGGGTTTAAGTACTGAAAAAGTAGCATAATAAAATATTATTTTGAAGTTATGTATAAATTCAAATATTATTATTTTTGTAAGTTTTTAATTTATTATTTTATTGTTTAGGGTTAATAGAACTCAATTCTATTTACACTTGACTTGATATTGTAAGATCTTATGGCTAAAAAGTCAACACGTGATACCATTGCTATATAGAAGATCGTGATGAGATCCTTATAGTCGATATGATGGTTAGAAACAAATCAGAGGAAGTCAAGATGGCTATTATCAAGGGACGTATCAAACAAATAAGAAAAGCTAGAGAACACATTGTTAGACAGACATGGTGGAATGTGAAGAGTGATAGTTCATGTAATGGGATAAAAGAACGGGTGCAATTGAATAGTTAATTGGCGGTGATATATTCCAGGACATATTGTAAAATGTGATTGGTTACACTTTGTTAATAACCAGTAAGAAACATGAAAATCATGAGTTTTCTTTAATTAAGATAGAAACATAATCATCCTTGTCTACCAATTAGTCAATTACTCGAGAGAAGAACATATAAATTGATTTTGAATATAATTCTTTGGTAATTACCTTACATGTGCCTATAAATAAAGCAAAGAATGAAAAGCTCTAGGCCCACATCAATCTAATATGATTATATTATACATCGCAATGCTACTTATCCTTCATTTCTTGTGGATAGGGGTGTACATCTAGTAGAGCCGAAGTTGTTAGCCTCGGCTTTCGGCTCGGCTCGCTTAGCTCGACCAACTCGAACTAGCTCGACCTCGCCTCGAGCCCAACTGCTCACATTCGCTCGGCTCGTTCGTCAACAAGACTTGGGCTGGTTCGAGCCGAGTTCGAGCCAAGATAGAGCCGAGTTCGCCTGTGCAACATTTCCACAAACATCTGAATTGCACCTTCAAAATCTCATTGTTTGTAAAACAGAAGCAATAGTTTTACAGGTATTTTATCAAACGCCTTCTGAGCAACATAAAAACTAAGAAAAAATGAGTATTTGTTTCATGTACATACCTTCCTTGCCACCAACCACACTTCGTTGAGTCATTTTATCAAACACTTGATGAGCGCGCAACATCAATATCAAAGTAACCGAGTCGCCGAATTAGTTCGATTCAAGTTCAATTCGAGCTAGGTTTGATCCGAGTCGAGTCGAGCTGGGGTAGCTTGAACTCAACTTGAACTCATTTTCGAGCTAAAAAAATCAGTTCAACTCGAACTCAGCTTTGAACCGAGTCGAATCAAGGTTTTTTGAGTCGAGTCGAGTGAGCTAACCGAGCTAGCTCGGTTCGTGTACACTTCTACTTGTGGATGCCTATTTTAATTTTATTTAATCCCAATCTAACTCCTCCACCGTCAGCTAGCTGAATATTGTAGAAAGCATAAGCTAATAATATGTTCTCTATCTCTCTACTCTATGTCCACAATTATATTATCAAGCTGCTTAGTAAGATTTTCAAGTTTCAAACAAAAGGCCAATGAAACTTCCTTACCCACGTGCTAAGAGATTTTATAGACTGTCTTGCTTATGAAGTTTGACTTTGTAACAAATAGGCGATTAACTAACCACAACCATCTCACTTGCAAAACCCAATTTGCACATTGTTTTTTGTACCAAAAATTTCCTTATTTTAAAGTTGTATGGTATCGATCACTAACACTACTCGTATATCGATTTCGGGAAACTAACTTCATCATATTCACCAACAAGAAACTAACTTCATTATATTCTTGAGACAAATTGCCAATAACCTAGATAAGCAAATATGGATTCAAGCCGTAGTGTGGCCATGTATTGTGTTTAGAAAAGCTAACCCTAGACGATAACTTGTAGTAGGTTTCTTTCTACCTTTTCTGCTAACACATGTAAGAATTGGGTTGAGGTTGATTGGTTTCTCTTAATAAGTACTTAACCCTATACCACGTGTAAGGCTGTACATCGAGTCGAGTCGAGTCGAGGTGGGCCAAGCTTGGCTTGGCTTGTCTATGCTCTTCTCGAGTTCGAGCTCAAGCTTGAGCTTGAGCTTTGCTTCGAACTTACTATTGAAGCTTGACTTGTTTGCCAAAACTTTCAGGTCGAGCTCGAGGCAAGCTAATGGATCGAGTCGAGGCACCTCGAGTCGAGTCGAGCTTGCTCCCAACCTGATCCAACCTGCAAGCCGCACCTGACTTAACTCAGCAACTCGACCCAACTGACCCAACCCCCGAATCAAATATTTAATTAATAATACACACACATATATATAAAATATTAGATAAAATTACTATAGATGGTACTTTGTCGTTGATACTGAGAGAGAGAGAGAGAGAGAGAGAGAGAGAGAGAGAGAGAGAGAGAGAGAGAGAGAGAGAGAGAGAGACTTGATCGACGCGGGTTAAGTAAGGAAGGGAAAAGGTATGAGAGGAACGGACGGATACGATAGGGTTTATGTTTTCATTTTTTTAATTTTTAAATATAATATAATAACATTAATATATAATAATATATTCGAGTCAAGCCAAGCTCGAGCTTCGAGCCAAGCCAAGTTCAAGTCGAGTCGAGTCAAACTCCACAATATTTGAACTTGGCTTGTTTTCAAAACAAGCTTGATCATATATAGCTTGGCTTACCTTGATTCATCGTTCGAATCGAGTCAAGTCGAGCTAGATCGAGCCAAGCCGAACGAGCTTTTCAAGCTAGCTTGGCTCATGTATAGCACTAACCACCTGAACTTTAGGTAAGACATAGGATTTTTAGACCCACTCTGACCTAACCTAAAGTCAATACCTAACCCTAGTTTCAACCCCACTAATTATTTTTATTGGGTGACTAAGAGTGTATGTTCAGTCTTACCCGGGTGGTACTCCCCGGAGTTTCAACACCGGGTCAAGGGTTCGAGTACTAACGGTGGTGAAATTCTGTGGCGTGCGTGGGGTGTGTGTGTGCGTGTGTTAAAAAAAACAAAAAAAAAAAGTGTATGTTCAGTCCATGATTATATATACTTTAATATCAACCAACCATCATGATCAAAGGTGGGCCCAATCGTCCAGTAAAATGAAATGAGAGGGTTCTCATTCAGTCATTCCTCTAACCCCATCTAGGGACCGTTGCTTTTAGGTTTTGATAACCTATGTCAGTGGAGATCATGGCCACAGTTAAGGGAGCTTGCCATTCCACGTGTGTACAAGGCATACTATCTACATGCCACTACATGTGCCAACGTGGCAAACACACAGCATATCCAAACCATCCATCAAATGGGTCAGACCGCGTGGATGTTGTCTGTCAACTGGGCTTACGGACCACTTAGAAATTGGTGGACAGGTTAAGAAACTTTTGTCATCTTTTTCTCAACCACACATTTGTTTCATGTATCGTGGTCCATCAGAAAAGTGAAATGACCTCATTCTTGGGTCAGGGCCTCTGCATGGTTGTACGTCCCTGATGGATGGATTGGATCTGGAACCTGCGTGCCATGCTGCCACATATGCGGTATGTACTCGAGCTGCCTTGTGCACGTGTATGGGTGTAGAAAAACTCAATGCTATGATGATTCTAATAATAAAAAGTACTTTTATCATGGCACAAGATCTTCTGACAAATATTGCCAGGGTCTTGAAGATACGGTGATATTATCGTGGAAAATTTCAACTAGATGTTATTATTTATGTCAGCTGGTAATGAGTGGAGTAGGCATAGCGAGTGGTGCGCAAGTCATTCGTTGAAATCCGATAACACGGACATATGTTCAAATTTTCAGAAAATTAAAGTAACTCAGTTTATACTTTAATATTTAATTCTTAAAATTATTTAATAATTATAATTGATATTTTTTATTATTTTTATCTTTGGTGAGATTTTCCCACTAATGACACAATAAAATGTCAAATTTTAAAATCTTCTAAGGAATTCTGGGCGGTAATTACCATAAATGAGATTTGTCACGAGTGAGGTGATCATGCAATAATTCAGACATCCAAAGTCAAGCAATAACGACATATTTTAGATATGTTACATGATTTAAAGTTATTTATAACAATTAATCTTTAAAGTGGATATTATGCGTTAGTGTTGTAAGTTTTACGAAGGGAAGAGCTTCGTATCAATTTCAAAAAGTGTACATTCATAATTGAAAATATAGTCTTTTTAGGCTATATATGCCGTCTCATCTCAAGGTGTTAAGGTTGACAAGGACAAGATTAAAGTAATTATGGAGTGATTAACTTTAAAATTGATTATGGAAGTAAAAAGCTTTCTGGCTTAGTAATATTTTACCAGCGGTTCAATAGAACTTTAATAGTATTATTGTTCCCGTGACTAATACATAAGGGTTAAAGACTTGCTTCAACTCGAGAACTTAAAAAAAATCAACTAAATTAAGGAAAAAAATCAACTTAATTAAGGAAAAACAATTGAAGCAACTGCACTTGTATTGCCAAATTTGAATAAAGTATTGGAGATAGAATGTTGTGAACATATAAATTACGTAGAAATTGTATTTTCTGATTGCACAATGACTTACAAGTCTGACCTGCTACATGTAGGAATCTGGGTTAAGATAGATTACAAAATCAAAGATTTGAAAATTGAATTTAGTTGTTCAGAGGTTGAGATAAAACAAGAGATTGTTGCGATTGGTGCAGAAGGGGTCGTAGTGCAACCGAAGTATTGTTAACATGCCCTCATAAGTGAAATAACTATTCAACAATGTGAAGCTTGTTTTGTAAGAGTTGAAATTGGGCAAAAGTTAACCTTTTAATGAAGATGTTGACCAGTTAATTGTATTAACAAACAAGACCTAGACAGCACCATGACTTACCTTTTTCCATACATAGTGACAGTCAACTTCAACATGTTCGGTATGACATGATATACTTATTTGAGACTAAAGAAATAGTATTGAAATTATCACATTATAAAATTAGAGGATCCTTTAAGAAGAGCCATGCGTATCTAAAATAATTCAGATGTAGTAAGTGCTAAGGAGCAATATTTCGATTCAATACTGGATCGTGGAATGGTAGGTTGTTTCTTAGCACTCTAGGAAACTAAATTACTACCAAAAAAGATCATGAAGCTCGATGTAGAACGATGATCATCAGGATCACCGGCCTAATTAGTATTAGAGTAAGCTGTCGACAAGAGAGGATTTATATGAAAGTGAAGGCTATGAGAGATGGCACCTTTAAAAAAAATCAAAGAATTTGTTTGACTGTCATCCAATGTGTGGTAAGAGGAGCATGCATAAATCGGTAAAATTGGTTGACAATAAAGGCAATATCATGTCTTATTAAAATGACATATTGAAGACCCACCACAACAATGCGATACCCGTGTGAATGAGGTCAATGATCTCCATTGAGCTTAGAGAGATTAGAATCAGAGACATTTAGAGAGCGTAAGTATTTTGCATAATGCATTTGTGATACTAAGCCAAATAATCACTTGCTCTAAAAGCTTAAGCTATTAGAGGATGGTGTATCAATGTATACCAAGGGACTTTAGCATTCCGCACATGCGTGGTGGAGCTCCACATAGGAACATATTAGGAAATTGTAGAGGGACACTCACGCCATAAACAGGTCGGGCTTGATTTCCCTATCCCAGGTCAGAATTGATTTTCCTGGCCCCCTTACGAGAGAATATATTACGGAGCCATATTTGCAGCCATCGAAATTCGAACGCTTGACCTTCCACTCTGATACCGTGTCAAACATATAAAATACATAAAAATTATATTTTCTGATTACACAACCAATTACAAGTCCTTGTAATATGTAAGAATCTCAAATAAAATATGTTACAAATTCAAACATTTAAAAATTGAATTTAATCATTCAAGGTTGAAGTAAAACAAGAGAGTACTGTTGCATTTGGTGCGGAAGTAGTGGTAGTGTAGCAGAAGTATTGTTAAATACCAATGTAATGTATCTCACATGGGTGTTAGAGTTGTCTTAAGTTGAAAAGACCACCCAATAGCTTTCTTTAATAAGAAATTCAATGATGACAATAAGCATTACTCCATGTATGACACTTGTTGGCTACGCGGTTTGTTTTTAAATATGTGTGGGCAAATCGGAACTGTACAATGGCCCGATCCAAACCGATCAACTTTGACCCAGGTAGAAAAATAAGTAGATACATCCAGTATCGATGCCGTCCATACAAAATTGCAGCGGATTTAAGGACATCTTAATAACGTACGTACACACGTATACATGTGGGTGTTCCAATGCTAACACAGGAAGATTAATTTTTTTTTTTTTTTTGTCAAAATCTCCAGCCATCCATTGGGAATGGTCAAGATGGGGTCCACCCACTGTTTAGGGGGTTCAGAGATTTTTGGAACACTATCTCCTGTGTTCTCATTCCTAGACAACATGTCCATTGCATCCTCCGTCCAAACTAGACCGGAATCGTCCACACTTCATGGGCCACCATGCAAGATCAGCAATCGCATCCAGTCCATCCAAAAGCTGACGACAGATTGGATGGTTAGGATCGTCTGATGAAAGTAATTCGTTAGAACCATAAGCAATCTATGGAGGGCCCCACTATATGCGTGGTTCAAATCAATGATTACACCTAACTTCCGCAGCTATTTCTGATGCTCAAATATTTGGATGCATGAAACCAATGGTCAGGATCACTAAAACGTGGGACCCACTTATAGAAGTGGGAAGCTGAGAATACTGCCCTTATCCTCGGGTCGAGGATCATATAAGTAAAAAAACTCCAGTGGAAGTATTTGATTGCTCTGCAATATCCGCATATGAACGGTCAAAATATGAGGAGGAAATAAATGAGCAGCTGTCCAACACGAACTAGTTGACGTGGAAAAATTGAATTTTGTCATGCGACCGTCCATTTCACGGTCCACCATTCGTGCATACGACTTTTCTGGTTGTTTTCCCTGGTCCACTGATTGGACGGTTTAGCTCTTTTGCTAGAATACATCCATCCATACGCGGATTGCCTGCCACAGGAAGCTAGGTGGGGCCATTGTGATGTCTGTGAGAAATCCACCCGTCCATCGTTTTTTCCTGATTATGTTAGGACATGGTCCCAAAAATAAGACAGATCCAAAGCTCAAGTGGGCCACACCGGTGAAGTTAGAGGTTTTAAAAATAAATTTGAATTGCTCCCATTGGTATGGCCCATATAAAAATTTAATCATCTGGGTATTTTGTATTTACGATTCAAATAAGATTTCCACCAGATGGACGGATTGGATTTACATGTACAACATGGTGGCCCCCACAGAGCGTGAGTGTTTTAGGAGCTGCGTAAAGCAGGTGCTGTGGTCGATTCAAATGCAATGGGAGATGTTGTGTTATTGGAATGAGAACACGTGATATTATGTTCCAAAAATATCTGAACCTTCTTCAAAGATGCTGTGTCCGGATAGCCGTCAAATGGTGGGTGGACCTCATCTTGACCATTTCCAATGGATGGCGGAGATTTTGAAAAAAGCAATCTTGTGTGTTCTCACTGGAACACCGGCCAACAACTTGAGTGTACACGTCACATCACTGCCGTCAGTTTCGCCGGCCCAAAAATGAGGGCAATCCAAAAAGGTCGAGTGGGCCATCCCACAGAAACAGTGGGGATTGAACGCCCACCATTAATACCTTTGAAGGCTCCACAGATGTTTATACTACATCCAAACCGTCCACAAGGTTATTCCCGGCATGATGAACATAAAATAAAAATATCATTCCCATCTAAAACTTCTGTGTCCCCATGAATGTCAATGGTTGTCATTCAATGTAGGCAGGATCTTTCTCATTTTAAAGCTCATGTGCTAACGTGATTTAATGAAAGTAATGAACGGATCGTAGATGTCATACCACCAACGAGGTGGGCCCCACAGAGCTTCCACGTAGGCAGGGGTATCAGTGCATTCAGCGTCCCACAAGCACCTCCGTGAGCTCTCGTGCAGCAGATGGTGTTAGTGAAGGTGGCCATACACAAAAATGGGATTGGTGGGTCACTTATCAGTTGCCCTGCACTTGCTGGATTAGCACGTGTGCATGTATGTCCACCGACCTCTATCCAACATACACGTAGGTGGTAACACATAATCTCCCCTCTTTCAGCTTCAAGAAGAGAAATATCATTTCATGTGCAAGGAGGGCAGCATCCGAAGATAGATACAAATGTACAGCAACTGGACATATTAACCGACTGTTTCAGCCAAGTCAATAAACTGATGTAGTATTGTTCTCAAGCTGCTACAATAATCCCTCCCTCTCATAATATTAATGTGTTAGTGATATTAGAGCAAGGTTGTGAAAGTTAGAGGTAAGTGAGCTCTGTTTAACAGCCTTTATTTTATTTTTTGTATAGTCAACAAAAGTTATATATAGGCCGGCGTGCTTTCACATTTCTAAAAAAATTAAAATAATAATTATAAAATAAAAACTAAGACAGCAAAAAAGGTGGGCTCCATTTATCAATGATAGTAGACATGCATATTGTGTTACAAATAAAAAAAGCAAACTTTGGACAGTGATTTGGTCTATAACCGTCTTTTCTTGACGACGGTGTTGTTGAAATTTTACGAAGCAAACAAATACGACGGTATATGCGACGGTTCAAAACCGTCGGTAATGGAGATTTGAGACGGATTTCGACTGTCGTTTTTCACTGTTTTGGCATAAATGGGTCGCAAGAACATTCTCTTATTGTGGCAAGGTTATAACCTCATTATCTTCTTGTTAAGAAAAAGGTGGACCGGCCGTTCTTTATATTAGTTGATGAAAAAGCCTGATGTCATTTTGGCTCAAGATTCCTTATAGATATGCCATTAATGTTATGAACTCTGGACCCTCATTAACTAACATATAACATTACTTAGGGGAGACCAGCTTCGCGGCCACAATTTCACCGTAGATTCTAAAAATCAGTCCAATGAAGGCTTAGGTGGACCACACTTGGGGAACCGTGCAAATCAAGCTTAAAACAACTAAATTCATGTGGTGTGGCCCACATGACTGTTGGAATGTCTTGAGTTTGGGAAAATCCATTCATCCTGGTGCGGCACATCAGATGAGTGGATCGGATTGCATATTCATACCAAAGTGGACCCCACACAAAATTTAGACAATTTAACGGTGGGACTTCCCATCTAAATTGTTCCCCAAGCGTAGCCCATCTGACTATTTAATCGGCCTGATTTTTGGGCCCGGTCCAACCAAAGGATGGCACACCTGATGGGCGGGGTAGATTTCATCCACACGTCTAATTACGCATGGCCACCTCACCGGTGACAAATCTCATTCACCGCAATTTCTCGCCCGGAATTTCTCAGGAGATTTCAGATTTTGACATTTTCTTGGGATATTATCCGGAAAATCTCACTGGAGATAAAATAGTTAAAAAATATCTGTTAGAAATTATTAAATAATTTTAAAATTTGAATATTAAAGTATAAACTCAGTTATTTTTACTTCTGATAATTTAAACATATATATCTCGATATTATCGCAGAGATAATAACATTTAATTAAAAAATTCTACGAAAATATCGTCATTTCTTCAAAATCTCAGCTATATTCGTCAGCTCGCTTGTCTACAGTTTCCACTATTGTAGACGTGGGCCATGCCATCTCAGCCATCCATCTGATCTTTTGACAAATGCTCCCTTAGTGGGCAAGATCTTGTGACAAATAACCATTTTCTACTAGAACATCATAGCAATGAGCTTTGCTATATCCACACGCGTGTACGAGGCAGCTCACGTACACACCACATTTGTGCCAGCATAGCACCCAGGTTCGAGATCTAACCATCCATCTGGGAGGTACAACCATACAGAGTCCCTGGCCTAAGAATTCATTCCACTATCTGGTGGGCCACAATACATGAAACAAATGTGTGGCTGAGAAAAAATTGATCACAGTTCATAACCTGTCCACCTGTTTCTAAGCGGCCCAAAAGCCCAATTTGCAGACAATATCCACACAATTTGATGGACGGTTTGGATATGCCGTGTATTTCCCACGCTGTCACATGTAGTGGCCTGTAGATGGTATGGATTGTACACACATGTGGCATGTCAAGCTTCTGTAACTGTGGCCATGATCTCCACTAATATAGGTTATGAAAAGCTAGAACCAAGGCTTCTCCTAGGGGGGGGTGTATTGTGCACCCTTGTTTATCCTAAAGAGGATTGGAAGAATGACCAAATGAGAAATCCTCTCATTTCATCGCAATGGACGACTGAGCCCACCTTTGGCCATGATGGTCAATATTAAAGGATAATAATGGATTGGACATACCCCCTAAGTCATCCCAGTAATGATTATTATCAGTGGGCAGGGATGAAAGTAGGGTTGGCCGGCTAACCCAAATTAAAATTGTTCCAACTTGAACTTTAGGTTTAGCTTTAGTTTGGTTGGAGTCCATCAACCTGACCTAAAGGTTGGTTGGTGTTGGGCTAAGGACTCAAGCAAACCAAATCAACCTCAATCCAACTTTATATGTGTGTTAGTAGAAAAATGAGCAGATTATAATTTTAGCGGAAATAAATTGTCTTCCAGTTGCTTTCTTCCACATAATATTTACTTTGTTGATGTTGTACAGTGCACATGGTGTGCCTATATATGATATGCATTGTCTTATCTTTTTGTTCAGTGCTAGCCCGAAAGTTTGTAAAACTATATTTTTCTGCGTAATAAGGTTATAGGTGATGTGCTTTTACTTTTTCCCAAAAAAGAAAAAAAAAAAAAAAAACACGACTTGAGGCACGCATTGTTGGAGTTTTGTCTTATCTCACGCTACTATGATGTAATTAACCCCAAGTCATAATAAACCCAAATCAATCTTATGTATTAGAAATTAGGATCCAATACTAATGTCAAACCATGTACTTTGCAAAAGTATATTTAATGAAGATAGAACAATCACAATAAGCACGGAAAAAAACCAAACAATCAAGCAAACAATCACAAAGCATAAGATATTTTACGTGAAAAACCCTTGCGGAAAAAAAACTATGGTACAAAGCAACATATATCTACTATAATTAAAACCTTAGAGTTTATACCACTTACATTCTTCAATTCTAAGATAACCTAATTTCCCCTTGCAATGCGTACATTGGAAAACCTTAATGTAATGTCCTGTATTTTTGCTATTTTGAATTTCCAAAATTTTTTGAATTTTTTTCAATATAACTAGCCTACATTGTCACTTACTAACCATTGACGCTTGATGTGAGCTTATATGTAGGTGGTATCAGTAGAGAACTAAGCAAATTTGATTAATCAACCGTAATAAGCCAACGAATCTGTCTGATCACTTAAACCTCAAGTTTAACATCATGAATTGTTCATATATAGCCCGAATCTAGCCAACCTATCAATGACTAATCAAGACGACTACAACTGAATTAAATATCGATCTACCTAAAGCCGAAACAACTAGGAGTCAGATCTTAATTAATAAGCCAAAGTGACACAATTATCTATTTAGCATACGAACAAATCATTTAGAGTGATTATGACTGAATTGACATTTTCGTTAATTGCGAATAGGGCACACTATGAACATAGTTAATCTAAACCCTAATAATTACGCACAAGAAATCTTGATACTTAATTCATTCCAAAAATATTTCGATTATCCAAACAAGATCTAGACCGCTCATTAGTGGGCCACTAGTTTCGAAACTATAGAATAATGTCCGTTTCACTAGGCTTGACGTCCATCGCGGGTGGCGAATCAAGATAGTACCCAAAACTGTGAAACTTGGGCCAGAGGTCGAGTATTTGAAATGCATAAATACCTTAGGCTAGAGCCTGCAACTTAAGTGAAATAGACCTTCCGCTCTTTCGCGAAGTCTTGGCTTTCCAACCGTTAGATCGCAACCAAACTCGAGGTACGAGTGAAGGATATTTTCCTTCTCATATCCGTATAACTGCGGTCCCTATCGATCACCGACTATCGTCTATCGTAAGTTGGGTCCCCACAATTTATCGAAGTGTCTGTTTGCCATTAAATTGTGATGTAACATAGATCCCATGGTGGGACACCTATCCTTTGGTGCGAATGAGCATGTGAGCCTTCGTTGAGGCCCTATAAGTCAGAAACATCCTCCCCCAGGACAAGTCTAATGGAAAAAGGGGCACTGGGGCTATTTGTGTACATTCTGACACTATAAATAGCTCCCCATTCTCACCATTTCACTCCCATATGAATTTTCATTTATAATAAGAGAGAGAGAGAGAGAGAGAGAGAGAGGTGAAGAAGGAAGAAGAGGCATATGAGATGAGATGTTTGGAGAATTTGCCCAACACGGTTAGCCCGTAACGTAGCTGCAACCGCGTCACACCGCCGGAATTGCCCCGGCAATGAGTAAAGGTAACTATCAAGTATTTCCTTGAGTTTTGGGCTTTGAGGGTTAATCGCATGTGCCTTTACGAGCTAATCACGATGGTGCAAGGCGCAGATGAGTTAATCAATGGGACCCTAGTCCTAGGATCGAGTCTGAAAGTCGATGTACCATTCCAAGATGCGGACCATTACTTTTAGGTTACCAATTATCAAACCTATATTGCAAATAATGATTGTGTAGTGAAAATTTATGAATTGCATGTTAACTAGTGACAAATCCTCAGGCCTATTGTCCTCCATGAAGTGAAAATTTCATTTATGGCTGCTAGTTATTGATTGCATGTTAGAATAGACCAGATTCACTAAAATTCCATGCCCACATGTTTCATATTTTTCCCCTAATACATGCGCCTAATTAGCTGATTGTGCTAAATTGTACGATGATTGAATAATGCACTTACATGCCTATTTGTTTGCCCATATTAGCTAGAATATCCTGAAATATTGTTGAATTGGTTGCCTATTCTTGAATTAAATTATTTGTGGCATGCTATAAAATTTTAGTCCATTGGTAATTGGGTTGATCAGCAAACTGGAAAAATTTACAACGGAAGCCCTACTGGATAGGCTACCTTGGGCCAATCCGACCAATTCAAACTGAAGACGGACAAGTGACAGTAGTTGGACTACACGAGATGCTTGCACCCAATGCTGGTTGTGGCCCAGTTCGCCTAAGTCATCTGAATTAGTTCACTAGTTGGCCAACCATGGGTGTTTACCATGTATAATCATGCCTTTTTGAACCTGAGATATCCCACGGCCCTGGAACATCAACTTACAACTACTATGATACGATCCACAAGTCTCGTGAGCCGGACATGGTGGTATGAGACACTATACTCGAGCTGTCGGCCTGTGCTGGGGTGACGAGCATCCTTGTAGTGAATGCGAGCAACCCAGTTTACAAACCTATATTTCCTATAAGTTTAAGTGGGAGTGACGAACCCAGACGAATCAAGTATTGCAGGCACGAGGTCGTTACGGCCGCCCTAGGCCTCGTGATCAGATTAGGGTCTTGATTTAGTGAGTGCCTTAATTTCCCCAATCTTGCTGGACGAACGGACATAACTAAACATTCGGCTAACATGATCACTTTCGCATTGCATTAGTTAGGTTGGCGACTCGGCAGTCGAGGTCGCATTGAGGGAGTTGGTCATATGCAAACGTTTAGATGGAGTCACTTTAGGGAGTGTTGGTCATATGCGAACATTTAAATGGAGTCTCTAGAAGGAGTGTTGGATGACAAGGGTATGCATCATATCATAATACTATGCATGTGCATTAACAAAAGTATCTAGGGACTGTATGCTTAAAAATTATTTTTCATTAATTGTACATGCAAATTAAATAACTTGTGTAACTTCTTGTTAATGGAACCATTGAGTTAATCACTTACTCCCACTTAGAACGGTGTTTTAAAACACCAACCAGACCTTATCTTAGATGTAAATATCATGGAGTCGGACGCGCTGGATGAGGCGTCCATATACTTGGATGAGGAACACTCTTATTTTCTGCTCTTGGGCGGGCCACTGTAGTTGCCATAGGGCTAGCGATGAGATCGTAGGGTAGGGCCATTTGGTACATCTTTTGGACTATATGTATTTTTTCAGGACGCAATCCCGTACATTATGCATATGCACATCATTTTGTTAGTCATGCTCTAATTTAGTTAGTTGATTTCAATTTACATCGCATGATCCATTTAATTTTCAAACACTCATATACTAATCAAATGAAACCTAAATTAGTTGAATTTGCAAAGCATAAGTGGCACCCAGAAATTCGGGAGTCGGGCATTACTCGACTGTTGAAATTCAGGGCGTTATACTTAACCCCTTGAGAAAATCCCTTCCCATGCCCTTACAAGTATCTTGAACCCTCTCACACTGCAAGACCCTTGCCCTTAGAGAGAAAACACTCATATTAACGAAGTCCTAATTTAAATCGGACATAAATGCCCTGATTTGCACTAATTTACGTAACCCATTTGGTCAGACTGAATCAAACTGACTCACACTCTTTGGTTGAACCGAAAACATGCAAATCTTTACAGCATGTAAAATGAGAATCCATCCTTAATTTGATTGGACCAATGATATCGGGTTGAACTTGAAACAAGGCTTCTCTACACTAGCAGATTGATAGAATCCAAGGCATCTGTACAACACATATGTTGATTGATTCAATAATTGGAACAATTACCAGCTTCAAATGGATTTCGAACATAAAAAAAAATCTTTAATGAATAGCATTCACAAATTCTTAAATTTTTTTTAAAAAAAAGGGAAAAAAAGAAAAAAAAGGAGGGTAAGATACTTAACAAGTCTTGATCATAGTACGACAACTTAATGGGGAATTTTCTCCTTATTGTTGGGATCGATGAAATTGAACAGGTTTCGATATCATCGATAATTGCAGAATTTTTTACTATTGGTTGTTGGACAGTTTTTTGGTCCTGTCGATATGATCGAGAGACTTTCAGATCATATCGAGGCTATCATCGAGAGTGACTCGATGGCATCGATAATTGTTGAAAATTTCACCCCTGGTCGCTGGACAGTTTTTGTCTCGTCTCGATATGATCGAGAGACTTTCAGATGATATCGAAGCTGTCATTGAGAGACCTTCGATGACATCAACGAGTTCAGCAGATGCGATTGCGGAAACACAGATTTTACAAATTTTGTTTCCTATTTGGGTTATACATCTTTCTATTCTAATATAAAGGAGTGTATCCGGGTTTGTGGTGTATTCCAGGGTATTCTAGGGTTTCCTAAAGCTTTGCTTAGGGTTATTAGAGGTGAGAGAGAGAGAGAGAGAAAGAGAGAGAGAGAGGAAGCTTATGGAAGGGAGGCTATACTTGTAGAGGTGATCTACCATATCTCATCCTTCTAAGTCCTCGTAATCGGTGAGATCTCTCCGTCTTCTTTGTTTCTCTTATTGTTTATCCACTCCTGCGTGAGTGAAGAAGGTTTGATCCAAGTGGTGTGTGCTTGTGATCGGTTGTAACGTTCTGCTTTATAGTGGATTGTTGATCTGGACGAGGTCCCGTAGTTTTTACCTCTTTGAGGGTTTTTCACGTAAAAATCCCTGGTGTGGTGTGGTTTATGTTTTGATTTAGTTCATTGCATTATTATTCCATAATTCTGGTTTGTTTCGAGAGGCTAGATCCTAAGGTTTTGTGCAAGACCCCCAACAAAGTGGTATCAGAGCTAAGTTCATTGAATGGATAGGATCGGTTTTGAATTATGGAAGGTGGCTCATCAAGGATGATCAACCTTAATGGTTCTAATTGGACCATATGGAAGGCTAAGATGGAGGACTTACTTTACTGCAAGGACCTATATTCTCTAATTTTAGGCATATCAGCAAAATCTAAGGATATGACTGATGATGATTGGAAGAAGATAGACCAGAAGGCAGTGGGGTTTGTTAGACAATGGTTGGATGATTCAATGTTCCACCATGTGTCTACGGAAACCTCAGCCGCTAGCCTATGACTGAAATTACAAGAGCTATATGAGAGGAAGACAGCTGGTAATAAGATTTTTCTGATAAGACGACTTGTGAATCTCAAGTTCAAGGATGGTGGTTCTGTGGCCGAGCACATGAATGAGGTCAGCAATATAGTGAATCAACTCTCCTCTATGAAGATGGTCCTGGATGATAAATTGCAGGCTTTGCTATTGCTTAGTTCATTGCTTGACAGTTGGAAGACATTGGTGGTGTCTCTAAGTAACTCCGCACCAGACGGAAAGATATCCATGGAATAGGTTACTAGCTGTCTCTTTAATGAGGAGACAAAGAGGAAGTCTCAGGGGTCTACTCAGCAAGAGGCACTTGTGACACAGGAACATGGGAGAAGAAAGAATAGAAAGGGCGAGAAGGCCCGAGATAAATCAAGAGGCAAGTCGAGTAACAGAAAAGATGTTGATTGCTGGAATTGTGGCAAGAAGGGCCACTACAAGCATGAATGTCGTGGTAAGAAAAACGACAAGAAAGGAAAAGGGAAGGAAGATGAATCAGATTCTACTACGGTTGCTACAGATCATTCTTTCTGCAGATCATGATGTATGTCTCATGGTTACAAGTCAGGACACCGACTGGGTGATAGACTCGGGAGCTTCTTTTCATGCGACTCCACGTAGGGACTTCTTCACAAGCTACAAGTCAGGTGACTATGAGACTGTGAAGATGAGAAATTCTGACGTATTAAAAATCGTGGGAGTCGGTAATATCTGTGTGAAGACCGATGTGGGCTGTACATTAGTTCTCAGGGATGTGAGACATATCTTAGACCTTCGCCTGATCAACTTGATGTCGACGGGAAGGTTGGATGATGATGACTATGAAAGCCGGTTTGCTGGTAGGCGATGTAAGCTCATCACGGGTTCAGTGATCGTGGTCAGATGAAAGAAGTGTTGCACAAGTGTCAGTATGTGCAGGGGTGGGTTGAACGCAGCGGAAGATTCAACTATTGATATGTAGCATAGACGTTTAGGCCACATGAGTGAAAAAAGGGCTTCAGTTACTAGTGAGGAAGCGGCTCCTTCCAGACGTGACAGGTACACCTCTCAAAACCTGTCTTGATTGTTTATCAGGGAAACAATGTAGAGTTTCATTTGTTAAAACTGCTTCTGATGTTAACAAAGTGCATGCATTAGATTTGGTTTATTCTGATGTTTGTGGTCCTATGAGGACAAAAACCTTGGGTGGGGCATTGTATTTTGTCACTTTTATAGATAATGCATCTAGGAGGGTTTGAGTTTATGCTTTAAAATCCAAGGACAAGGTCTTTGGTGTATTTAAATTGTTTCATGCTATAGTCTAGAGAGAGACAGGTAGATCATTGAAGTGCATCCGCATTGATAATGGTGGTGAATACATTGGCAACTTTCATGAGTATTGCAAGTCCATGGGTATACGACATGAACGGACGGTTCCTAAGACCCCCCAGCATAATGGTGTAGCTGAGCGAATGAATCGTACTATTGTTGAGAGAATCAGATGCATGTTATCTTATACGAAATTGCCCAAGACGTTCTGGAGAGAAGCAATATACACAGCAGTGTATTTGATAAATAGGTCTCCATCAGCCCCATCGAATGGAGAAGTACCTGAGAAGGTGTTGACTGGACATGATCCATCGTACAGTCATCTCAAGGTGTTTGGATGCAGGGCATTTGTTCACATACCAAAGGACGAGAGGTCCAAGCTCGATATGAAGATTATGCAGTGTGTGTTCTTGGGGTACGGTAATGAAAAATTCGGTTACAGATTGTGGGATCCGACCGAGAGGAAGCTCGTCAGGAGCAGAGATGTGGTTTTCTTTGAAGATCAGTGTATAGAAGACATTGGTAAGCTAGAGAAGAACCAGTCTAGTTCAGGTGAGTTAGAGGATATGGATCAGGTTACTCCTCCCGTGGTGTCTGATGACGGAGGAGTACAGCAAGGTGTAGAGGACGAGGGAGTTTCTTCAGAAGATAGACCAGGGGAGCAGCCCCCACTTAATCCACCTGTTGAGCCACAGGTGAGGAGGTCATCTAGGGACAGACAGCCGTCCAAAAGGTACTCATCGCATAGGTACATTATGCTCACTGATGGGGGAGAGCCAGAAGATTATTCCGAGGCCTTAGCCGACGAGCATAAGGAGGAGTGGTTGAAAGCTATGCAAGAGGAGATGGAATCCTTGCATAAGAACCACACCTATGATATAGTGAAATTGCCTAAGGGCAAGAAAGCTTTGAGCAATAAGTGGGTGTTCAGAAAGAAATTTGAGCAGAAGAATTCACAGACGAGGTTCAAGGCCAGACTTGTGGTGAAAGGGTTTGGTCAGAGGAAAGGCATAGACTTCGAGGAGATATTCTCACCAGTGGTGAAGATGACATCCATACGGGTGTTGCTTGGGTTGGCGGCTAACATGGATCTGGAGATAAAGCAGTTAGATGTTAAAACTGCATTTCTCCATGGTGACCTGGAAGAAGAGATGTACATGCACCAACCAGAGGGGTTTGAAGTCAAAGACAAAGAGCATATGATCTGTAGGCTGAGGAAGAGCTTATACGGGCTGAAACAAGCTCCACGACAATGGTACAAGAAGTTCGACTCGTTTATGTTAAAGCATGGATATGACAGAATGGAGTCGGACCACTGTGTGTTCACGCGCAAGTTCTCAGATGGTGATTTCTTAGTTCTGTTCTTATACGTTGATGACATGCTCATCATAGGAAAAGATATTAAGAAGATCGACAGGCTGAAACAGGAGTTGGGCAAGTCTTTTACGATAAAAGACTTGGGCCCGGCTAAACAGATCCTATGAATGGAGATAACCCGTGACAGAAGCAGCAAGAAGCTTTGGCTGTCATAAGAGCGGTATATTAAGAAAGTCCTAGAGCGGTTTAATATGAATGCAGCGAAGCCGGTCAGTACCCCACTGGATGGTCACTTCAGATTGAGCGACAGGCAGTGTCCCAAGATGAAGGCAGAGGTGGAAGAGATGCAGAAGATACCCTACGCGTCAGCTGTAAGAAGTTTGATGTATGCTATGGTGTGTACACGCCCAAACATAGCATATGTGGTTAGTGTTATCAGCCGGTATCTTGCCAATCTTGGCAAAGAACATTAGGCAGTGGTGAAATGGATACTGCAGTATCTAAGAGGCTCATCTAGGTTGAGCCTATACTATGGTGAAGGTAAACCTGTGTTAGAGGCCTATATAGATGCAGATATGGCAGGTGACATAGACTCTAGGAAGTCTACATAGGGGTTCATGTTCACGTTTGCAGGAGAGCGGTTTCCTGGTAGAGCAAGCTACAGAAGGTCATAGTGTTGTTAATGACAGAGGACGAGTACATTGCAGTCACAGAGGCATGTAAAAAAATGCTTTGGATGAAGAGGTTCCTACAAGAACTTAACCTAAATCAGGAGGAGCATGTGGTCTATTGCGATAGTCAAAGTGCTATACACTTGAGCAAGAATCCAAGTCAGCATTCCAAGTCGAAGCACATAGAGATTCGGTATTATTGGATCAGGGATACTTTGGAACAGAAGGTGTTACAACTTGAGAAGGTCCACACGAACGATAATGGGTCAAACATGATGGCCAAGGCTTTGCTCAAGGGCAAGTTTGAGGTTTATAGTAACCAGGCTGGCTTGAAGAAGGTGAATTCCTCCTGAGTCAAAAAAGGGGAGATTTGATGAAGATTTTTCTCCTCATTGTTGGGATCGATGAAATCGAACAGGTTTCGATATCATCGATAATTGCAGAATTTTTCACTGCTGGTTGCTGGACAGTTTTTTAGTTCTATCGATATGATCAAGAGACTTTCAGATCATATCGAGCTGTCATCGAGAGTGGCTCGATGGCATCGATAATTGTTGGAATTTTCACCCCTGGTCGCTGGACAGTTTTTGTTCCGTCTTGATATGATCGAGAGACCTTCAGATGATATCGAAGCTGTCATCGAGAGACCTTCGATGACATCGACGAGTTCCGTAGATGCGAATGCGGAAACGCAAATTTTACGGATTTTGTTTCCTATTTGGGTTATACCTCTTTCTATTCTTATATAAAGGGGTGTATCTGGGTTTGGGGTGCATTCCAGGGTATTCTAGGGTTTCTTAAAGCTTTGCTTAGGGTTATCAAAGGTGAGAGAGAGAGAAAGAGAGAGATGAAGCTTGTGGAAGGGAAGCTATGCTCGTAGAGGTGATCTACCATATCTCAGCGCTTCCACGTCCTCGTAATCGTTGAAATCTCTCCAGTCTTCTTTGTTTCTCTTATTATTTATCCACTCCTGCGTGAGTGAAGAAGGTTTGATCAACCAGTGTGTGCTTGTGATCGGTTGTAACGTTCTGCTTTATAGTGGATTGTTGATTTGGACGAGGTCCCGTGGTTTTTACCTCTTTGAGGGTTTTTCACGTAAAAATCCCTGGTGTGGTGTGGTTTATGTTTTGATTTAGTTCATTGCATTATTATTCCATAATTCTGGTTTGTTTCGGGAGGCTAGATCCTAAGGTTTTGTGCAAGGCCCCCAACACAACTTATTGAAAGTAATAACAAGATCATGAATGGATCCAATTGGTTAAATGGTTACGAGTTTATTTTATGTGTTAATTTACCAATTGTAGGTTTCAATCCAATCAAACCCGAATTACATTGGGGTCAAATATTCATTACCTTGAGTTGGGACTCGCTTGAGGTTGATTGGGTTAACTATCGACTTAAGCTAACCCACTCAAGATTCACGATCAATGGCCAATAGATTTTCATGGCCCTTGATTGGACATTATATAGTGGGTGTATGGAGAGCACACAAACTTATATGAAAAAACTCTTGCGGTACAAAGCGACAACAAATCCGCCGTGAAAACAGATTACAAATGAATGATGGACTTATTGATCCAAAAACCTCAAAAATCTCTTTACAAACCCTAGCTTTGCTCTCCCTGTGCTCAAAATAGCCATTGCACTTTATTCATTAGCTTAAATATTTCTGATTACAAGCTCTTATATAGAGTTACAATCAAATCAAGAAACAAAACCATCACTTCCACAAAATCATGCGATTCTGTTGGGATTGATTGGCATCAATGGTCTATCAATAGAATCAAAGATACCCCACCCGATAAAATAGAAGAATATATATATATATATATATATATATATATATATATATATATATATATATATATATATATATATATATATATATAGTCATGCTCTCCTGCTCACCTACGCACGTGCGCACCTTTGCACACGTGCCATGGGTGTCTAATCTGAACGGTCTATGTGATGCGGAATACCATGAAACCTTATGTTACAAATTTTCACCCCGTTCTAAAATTCTTGTGGGCCATAGCAAAGAGAAATGTAAATCAAGGGAATAAACTGTTTTCATTTTTCATAGCCCATCAAAGTTTTAGATCAAAGTAAAACTTGGACCCAAGGGGTTTCACGAGGTGCTGCTTCACATGAACGGTTCAAACTTTGGATCCCCATCAAGTATAATAGGTTCTCAAAAAAGTTCGTACGTAGTACGTACGAACTGGTTCGCAGGTGAGCGTTTCCGTATATATATATATATATATATATATATATATATATATATATATATATATATATATATATATATATATATACTACGAACTAGTTCGCAGGTGAGCATTTCCGTGTATATATATATATATATATATATATATATATATATATATAAACCGTCCAAAAACATATGAAAAAAAATCAGAAGTTTCTAATAGTTCCTGTATATCTACATACCCCTTTTAATTGTGCAAGGATTAAATGCACTCGATTACAACAGTACAACAGTTTTGCCTACCTCAACCCTTCCAGCTGACTTAAGATCCTGGTGCCTTGTCTTCTGGTGACTCCAATCATCATCTGACCAAATCAAAGGTGGCCCACCTGATTTCCACGGTGCCTCGGGTAGAATCTCATTTGATCACTCCACTTCTCTAGAATCCACTTAATGATAATCAAGTTTGGCATTAGGGGTGGCTCAACATTTTTGGGGGCCTTAGGCAAGTCATAAAAATGAGGCTTTTTAATTTCGAAAATAAATCCAAACCATTAGAAAATTGAAGTTAGAATTTAATTTAGAAAAATGACATTAGAATTTAATTTTTTGAGAACTTAATTAACAAAAAAGTAGGTAGTTGTGGTCCTAGGTTTTAGGAGAATAATTTATTGGGAATGATGTTATTACTTTGAAAAGAGACGAAAGAGTTAGACTGTTATTATTGATAGTGCTAGTTTCTAGGATTTATTTTTTATTTTCAATTTTAAATTTATAAACTAATTTTTAGATGACCTTTCAATAAATTTTAATTTTAAGCTTTTTTTTTTTTTCTTCTTCTTAATTTTAATTTTACTATAATATAGGATTTTTATAATTAAAATTTTTTTAATTTTACTATAATATGGGGCCTTTATAAATTGGGGCCTTACGCGATTGCCTCACCTGCATCCCCATTTGAGCCGCCCCTGTTGGCATGTGAACGGCGATTTGGTAATTTTTCAAAAGCGAAATCGAGTCTTGACCGCCGTCTGCTGTGCATTACATTTCTACCCGATCATATGGTCCTCGACCAAGGACATGTACACTATACTAGGGCTTTAAGCTTGTACTATTGGGACCCATGTTTAGTGATCCGGACCGTTGGTATTTTGGTTCACGTAGCGAGTGCAAATTTCCTGAAAGATTGCTAGGATTGGCAGATCAGAACCACCAATCTTGATCGTTTGTCACTTGCGTGTGGACTACTGTTGGTTTCACGTTTTCACCCTTCATTCGTGGAAGCAAAGCTACGCAATGGCAGTTATTTATTTATTTATTTAAATTATTTAAAAAGACAACTTCATGACATGTTCCCTTGATCCCAACCGTTCACCCAGTGCTCCACAATCTTCATTGATTAGAACCCAAAACCAAACTCTTCAATGGACTTTTCACATATTGAATGGACGGTAATGATCGTTCAATAGTTGAAACTTTTGAAGCAATTCAGTTGGATGGTTTTGATCATTCGATAATTGAAATTTTTGGTCCATGTTTGCCTGTTCAAATAATCGGTAAAATGGGCCCAAATGAAGAGGGCCATTTGATCAGGGTCGAATATTGCATATCAGACCCAGTAATTACCTGATTTTACACACATGATAAAAGCCTAACATCAGATTTTAATCGTGTTTTTATTACAGGAGGAAATTAGGAGTGTGTATTGAAAGATGATGTTAAAAACATGGATTTGATGATCCAAAGTCTCCAGAGCACGGGATGGACTCTAGAGAACCAATAATAAAGATTTTACACGTCTGAGATCAGAGGAAAGCAAGCCAAAGGGGCCCGAAAAAGGTCCAGAATACAAGATTACATGGTTCCCGCCATCCGATCAACTCGAAACTTCATACATATGATGGGGGCTGCAAATTAACCGTACATATTAAATTTCATCTATTGAAGATCTCAGGAAGTGGGTCAACGGACAGATCAGCCCATTAAATCTCCAGTTTGGGGGCCCACCTGACATCTGAAAATGCTGCAACTAAGTATTAACGGGTTAATTAATATGGAAAAAAGGATGGACGGTGCAGATTTCTCGTGAACATTATAGTGGACCCCACACGTGATGCATGCACACCATGCATATATTCTCCTGCCGTGCACCGGAAGGCTGAGACGGTCAGCGCAAGCGCTGACCGATCTCTTTTCTCGTAAATTCAAAAGAACCAACAGCGGTAGCAACTGTCCGGCGTCGGTTTCAGTTGTGGGCCCCACGCATTGACCAAATGCATAATCTGGACCATCCATCTGTTTCCTGGGGAAGCTATTATCACTACCTAGGTGGAATATTTGCAAAATATCATCAGGAATGAAATCAAACCATTCAACAGCAGAACAGACGGTGAGTTCAAATCTCTGGTGGACCACACCTAAATCAAACAAAACTGGTCATTTCCGACCGGTTTTCCGTTCTCATCTCAGTGGACGGAGTGGATTTTTGGTTCAATCAATGGAATGGGACCCACCATCATCGCCGCGCCGTTTCCGCCGTCCGCGTAACGCACGGACGCTGCCAACTTTTCCGAAATTTAGTGGGCCCTGTACGTGGTCTGTACGGAAGATCTGATCCGTCCATCTTGTAGAGGGCCGCGAGCACTACAAACCCATGTTGATATTCCACTCCCATGCGTACACACGTGTGCGGTACAGAGGCCACAAACAGGCTGCTCGGCGACGTTCAAAACTGATCTTTTCGAGATTTCTTCTGTGGGCCGCGCCAATGGACCTTCAAAACCACCCATTCTTGACTGAAATTTCGTCCTGAATCCAATGGACGGGGTGGATTTTCCAGAAAACACCTCTGTGGGGCCCACCGATCACGGTTGCGAAAATCTGCACTTCGAGTCCGTCTACGACTCTGCCACCGATTCCAGCCATCCAGCAGCTATAAAAGGGAAGTTTTGGACGTGGGAGAGGCATTCAGATCTAGGGAATTCGAGATCCAGAGCCAGGGAGAGGAGAAAGAGGAGAAAGAGGAGAAAGAGAAGAAAGAGAAGGAGAAAGAGAGAGAGATTGTTCGGTTTGGAGTTTTAATTTATGAATTTTATTTAATATTTTTTATGGATTTTATGGGTAACTAATCTCTCAGCTAGGGCTGAGATGAAGCCCCTAATTTGATCAGCTCTTGTATTGGTTGATTTACTTTGAATTTTAATTAATTTGTTTCTTTCTTTGAGTGGGCTTTATGGGTTTAAATTCTATATTTCTCCATCTATCAACTTGACTAAAGTATATAGATGGACGTTGTATGGATGCTTATTACAAGTGCTTGGGTCTGATCGAGAACAGGTTTCCTATAGAGGAAGGAACAGGGTGCTTTAATGAATTTTGCATACCATGTGCCCGACCAAGGACATGGGATGTATTGTTCATGGCATTGCTTAAAGGAATTAGACAGTCTGTATGCCCGATTTAGGACACAGATTGTGCTTTCTCTATTTAAGTGGTATCAATCAAGGTCAAGGTGAATCAACAGACAAAACAAGGGTTAGGATAATTAGGGGTGGATTCGAAAGTCCTAGTGCTCTCTCTCTGATTGAATTTTCTTCCCTGTTCTTAATTGTTTTATTTTTTTTTTTTAGAATTGTGCTTAGTAGTTCATACCATTATTTGTTGGATTAGTTAAGGAGAGTCTTAGATTTGAGTTGTGACAACCAGTCCTCGTGGGATTCGACCTCGATCTTACCGAGTTTATTACTACATCACAACCCTATACTTGGGGAGTGAACAAGTTTTTGAGCGCCGTTCTTGGTGTTGTTCGTTCCAAATTGAATTTAGGATTCTCTCTTATCATAATTCATAGTCGTAGGATTTTACTAACTTTAGGTTAAAATTTTTATTTTATTTTTAGAAACTAACCTATTTCTTGTTTTGTAGGATTCTGAGATAGAAACTTCTAATTTGGTGATATCTTCCTAATTTCTCTATTTTTTATTTTTATTTTTATTTTTAGAATTAGGGTTTTTAGAAATTTTCTAACCTTAGATGTACTATTTTTAAAAACTAACTTGTTTTGTTTTGTTTTGCAGGTTTTTAACATAGGAACTTCTACTCTGGTAACATCCTTCTAACTTCCTCCTTACCTTCTGTATTGCTGTAGGATTTTGCTTTCTTTTAGGATTAGTCTCAGAGTTAAGGTTCTACCATGGAATCGTGGGTAGATGCATATGCTGAATTGGATAGGTTTTATTGGGAAATGCCTGAAGGATGTGGAATTCAACATATACCTCAAGATTTCTCTCCATCGAGAACAGACCTTGAGAACCGACTAGAAAGTTATGTTCCATCGGTTAATAGGGCCGTATACGATCGTAATTATGGGAATGAGGATTATTATCAACCATCATATTCTCCCATGTATGATCAGTATGACTATAACCAGTGGAACCATCAAAATTGGGAATATGAACCAACAACATGTTGTAATAATTATTCTCTTGGATCCCATACCTTTGAGATCCAACCAGAAACGATCCAAGAGGATTCATGTTTTGATTCAGAACTATTCAACCAACATGTTGCGAAATTGATAAAATCATTAGAAGCACTCAATTCGCGCATTGAAAGGATAGAGGAAGCTCGCTCATCCCAACTACAATCCAATCCAGAAATACAATGCGAGGAAAGTGATCCTCACTCGCTTTTAACGAAATCTGGAATTTGGAATGAGGAGTTGGATTCCATTAATGAGCGTACGGTTCAATTCCCCGATGAGTCGATCTCAATGACTGTTCAAAAGAATGGGGAAGAAACATGGGTGTCTTTTAAATACAGTGATGATGACACACTTTCCTTACATGACACACAGGATCTCAATGATGAGGTTGAGGTTAGTTTATTCGAACCTCAACAAAATTTAGAATGTGAGGAAAGCGATCCCATCCCAAGTGTGCACTACACAGAATTAGACAATGATGCGTATTGGGATGATGATCATGGATGTTCAGTCCCAATTCCCTTGGAATCAATCTCAAGTTTGGTACAAGTCAATGATCAAGACGTACACGAAGTGGTCGGTCATAATGAGCCACTCCCCTCACCTAACACCATTGAACACAATAAAGGTTCACGTTGGCCTCCCACAAGGTTATGTACATGTGAGGCCCATAGTTAGGTTATCCAAACCGCTGGGAATATAGCTAGGCACAAGACGACTCGGCTCGACAGACTTGACTCGTATAACTCGTTCAAACTGGATTTGATCCCAATCGAGTGAGTTGATTTGAACCGAGTAGACTTTGTCCAATCTAAACTCAAACTGAGTTGAGTTTGGGTCACTTAGTAACTCGATTTGACTCAACCTGAAATCCAACTTGGTATTGACTCGACTCGACCTGAAACCTGACTTATATTTAAAAAAAAACCAAGATTTGATGTTTCAGATATGAGATGCCATGCAGCTGATGGAGAGGCTGCAATTACAGCAGGTGTACCTATGTTCTGAGTTGTGATTTCAGCCTGCGGATACCCATTGCACCCGACTCGACTTGGTACTTGTGACCAGGTCGGACTCAGTCCGGATTAGTCCAGGGATTGAGTTAGGCATGCTGGACGAAATCAGGTCAAGTTCGAGTCAAGTATATTTCAAAATCGGGTCGAGTCGGCTCAGCCCTAGCTTAGTCTGACACAACTCAATGGCAAGCTCTAGCTGGGAAGGGCTCACGTGTTTCCAATAATGAAATTAAGGTCCTAACTCTTTAATCATCGGTCCATATAGACATTTATTATAATATATTATTAGGACCCTCGAATCTGCAATATATTTAGAACAACCCCAAGCTGTGGTGGGTCCAACATGTGGAATGTCTGCCTCATGGAAACCCATTAATGGGTGGTGACCCCACACCACCTAATGTCGTGAGGCACCGTGATGTATATGTTGTATATACATGCTGTTTATCCATTTTTCTAGCTCATTTTAGGACATGAACCCAACCATGAAGCATATTTGAAGCTCAAGTGGGCGTCAACATAGAAACAATAGCGATTGTTGTAGAAAAATGCCTGCACCTGATTAATATATTAAGAAAATGGCTAAATAAAAGTCAAAATAGCCAAACCAAAATAAGAGATAAGATGCATAAGAATTTATGTGGTTTGACAGTATGCCCACCATACAAGGCAATAAAACAAAACTTGCTTCTTTATTAAAACAAGAGAAACAAAAATATAAAACATACTTCTTTCCCACCCACATACCAAAAAATACCTGAAAAGATGAATACAATAAAATAAAATGCCTCTATCTACTTATGGCACTCCTTATATAAACCACAAAATGTGAGAGAGCATAAAATCAAGCCCATTCGACTAGGCTTCAACATACATAGTCGTACGGGCGCATACGCACAAGAGAGAGAGAGAGAGAGAGAGAGAGAGAGAGAGAGAGAGATCTTATTGAGAGACTAGTTTATTAATGATATTAAATATTCTTTTGATAAATATCATTAATCGTTGGATAACAAGCTTAAGAGAAGTCATATGCACTAAACAAACTCCTCACTTTCAATAGGCTTTGTTAGCATATATATTATATTGTTGTCGATGTAAATTTTTTGCAATTATATCTGACCGTATTCCACCATGTCATGAACAAAATGATAGAACTGAATATTGATGTACTTGCTTCGAGCATGAAATATTGAATACTTAGCCAAGTGTAACGCGCTCTAACTATCACAATGAATCACCACTACTTTTTACTTGAATTTCAATTTTTCTAACAATCTTTTCAATCAAATAGCTTCATTACATGCTTGTATAGTTGACATATACTCTATCTTTTTAGTAGATAAGGCACTATTGATTGGTTGGTGTGTTTAGGGGAGCTTAGCGCCTCGGTTGAGGACTGAACATGCCTTGACCCTTTATCACAATGGGTCATCGCTCCTATCTTAGAAGTTATGATGCAACTCTAGGTTAGGATGTCCTTGGCATACTGGGCATTCTTCCGGCACCCCTTGCATTCACTTTTGTTCTATAGTGTCATTGATGATCGCAACTACCTCATGTCTGACAATCGCACCTGGCATAATCAAACATCTGGACATCAAACCTTACCATGTTGCCCTGCCTCATCCAATATTATGCTCCCCAAAACACAGGTCAAATTCCTTCGAGACAGTTATTTTCATCTTTGGGAGGTAAAATTCTGAAAGTTTGATTATTAAAATTAACATATCAATAGGTTTTTTTTTTTTTTTTTTTTTGGGGGGGGGGGGGGGGACATTTCTTCGATATATGCAGTTTGCCTATGCTCTCCTGCCATAGGAATTAAGTTGGGCCACAGAATTAATGCTCCTGAGAAATCCTTTCCGTCTATTGTTTTCTCAACGTCACAGTCGGGCAGGACTCCAAAAATCAGTAAGATTCAAAACTCATGTGGGCTGAACAGAAATTCCGAAAGTTTGATTATTGAAATATCTTAGTCAGTTCTTTTGACAGATCTTGGCACACCTTTGGCCATTTCTTTCATACGCGGTTTGCCTGTGCCCTCCTTCTAGCTATACGAAGTTCGTATGGTCAGAAGTGATCATGTGGGGTCCACAAAGATGCCTGTGAGAAATCCACTCCGTCCATTAGTTTCTCAACCTCACATTAGGATAGGACTCTAAAACTCACGAAGATTAAAAAAATCCTATGGGCAAAACACAAATTTCAGAAGTTTGACTATTGAAATTAACATTTTAGTCAGATTTTTTGACAAATATTCATATACCTTTAGGCCGTTTCTTTCACTTAAAAAAAAAAAAAAAAAAAACCTGACTGGTCGTACCGTAGGGAAGGGGGCAGAGAAACAGTCACATGGTACAGACATATCTCGGCCGTGCATGTTGCAGGATGATGTGTCAATCATGTCCATCCATCTACTGGCCCCAGGTATAGATAAAAGCTACTAGAAAATCCTGTCCATCCATCTACTAGAAAAGCAATGTAATGGTCAAGACTACCTTGATAGTTCGTAGTGTCGCGTGCACTGTACAAATGACAACTGCAAATTGTCACGTAGGGCACCATGCATCACGTTTGCGATCAACACCAAATCTATTAAACACGGACGTACGGTTGAAATTAAATGTTAGGAGTTATAAAGTAACGTGACCAAAATCAGACGGTGTGCAATGTCAACTACGATTTGGATAAGACTATAGCTATGGTCCCCACCAACTTTTAAATGTCGGTGCCTCATCTACTGTACACGTTGCATTCATTCACATCAATCGACCGTCCAACGTAGGGTCCATCTCAGTGATTGGACACTACTAACTACCAAGTGGGGTCTATCAGATGGACGGTTAAGAATTCTACGTCACACATACAATATGGTGGGCCCCACACTCCCTGTTATACTGTTGTGGAAGATTCCTAGTCCAACCTGAATGCATAAATGCCGCGTGTACGGCCATGGACCCGACAACACAACTTTTAAGTTGTGGGCTTCAACCATCAATATGGTCGAGTCCTGGATTTAAAAAATAGATAATTTTTTTAAAAAAAATGAAAAGAAAATAATAAATGTGAATAAGTGGAAAAAAAAAAAAACCATTTAAGACAGAAAAGGTAGTTGATTCTTTCTTGACTTCTTGTGGTCAATATCCGACATCTACAGTATTTAGAATTCTTTCTATAAATTCCTCTCCCTTCTCCTGCATTCCTACCAATTTCTACACACATACATACATAGAAAGAGAGATGGAGTTTCTACAGCTTCTCCAACCTCTAACCTTAGCCATGGGATCCTTTCTCCTCTTCCTGATCTTGATTGGGGTCTTTCAGTTTTGGGTTTTGCCTGTTGGAGTGAATCGACGGTTACAGAGGAGCGGATTCAGTGGGCCACCTCCAAGTTTTCCGCTTGGGAACATTAGTGAGATGAGCAAGAAGGTTAAGAAAGGCTATTATGGTGGGCCATTAGGGATCACTAATGATATCCATTCATCTGTTTTTCCTTACTTTGCTCAATGGAGGCAATCATATGGTGAGTTGGGTTGATTACTTAAACCATGTAGTGAGATTTCTTATCTGGGTCGCTAGATTTTTGGCTTTGATCGTCTGTGTAAGTCAAATCGTGGCCATCAGAACTCGTTGCAATGATTGCAGTGGGTTCCTCTTAGCACCCTCGATTTGCCCGAGAGAACAAACCTGCAGCTACGGAGGAATGATTTAGTGGGCCATCTCCAAATTTCCCACTGGGGAAGGTATTGAAATGAGTAAGAAGGATAAGAAGGGTTATCATGGTGGGCCACAAGGGATCACACATGATATCCATTCAACTCCTCCCTTACTTTAATCATATGGTAGTTTGGGTTGATTCCTTAAACTTATGTTGCTTTCGTCAGTGAATTTTATGAAGTGGGGTCCATAGATTTCAGCCTTTGATCTCCAGTGTATGGAGATTCTGTGGTGGGGGGAGGGGCGACAAGGGATCTGACTGGGACCACAAGCACTATAAGGGTATAAGAGGTTGTGAGGATAGAAGCTTAGATGTTCACAAAAAGTTGGGAATGTCATACCAATGCAATTATCCTGGCTGTCCCATCGAATGAATTTAGGTAGATGTGGACCATTGCTTATGTGTACTTTTAAATGGTTAGGATGGTCTAATAGTGAAATTTCTAGAGTATGGGTCATCCAAAATGAGGTCTTCTAGATGAACGTTCAGTGATGGATGTAATCTAACATTGTTTTTTTTTTTTCCTTTTGCAGGGAAGTTGTTTATTTACTGGCTGGGTACAGAGCCATTTCTGTACATCGCAGACCCTGAGTTCTTGAAACAAGCATCATCAAGTGTGGTGAGCAAGACATGGGGAAAACCGACGGTGTTTAAGAGAGATAGGAAGCCAATGTTTGGGAAAGGATTGGTGATGGTTGAGGGAGATGATTGGGTACGTCACAGGCACATCATAGCACCTGCCTTCACTTCAGCCAACTTGAAGGTGAGGACCCTCTCTCTCTCTCTCTCTCTCTCTCTCTCTCTCTCTCTCTCTCTCTCTCTCTCTCTCTCTCTCTCTCTCTTCCACAGACTCAAACGACATGTCCTGTTTTCATCCATTTTTAGAGCCTTACACGTAGACTCGTCAATCAAACTATCTCTATCACTCTCCCTTATCACGTGAATATAACAAGCGTGATGAATCTCACATATATTGTCTTCGTCCATGGCTGCTAATTAGAATCCCACATGCACGCACCTATCCCCTCCCTCTCTCTGATGTAGGACAAGTAAGGGCAATCCTAGGAAAGGCCAAGATTAAGAGAAGTTATGCCGCGTAAAAATGAAAAAAAAGAAAGAAGAAAAGCCTAACGAGTACTGTAGCTTCCAACAGCCATTTTTTCTCCTTAATACAGAAAGGCTATTTCATTTATAGGGGGAGCTGAACAAGGCAGATTTAGGGCGGACCCATAAACAAAAAGGGAACACGTCCCCCTTTCATGAGAAATATGCAAGAAAAGGATTTGGCCCTCCCTCAAGCTACCATAGCCGACTGTATCTAAGAAAAGGAGACCTCTAATGGGAGAGGGAAGCTCTACCGGAGATCGGAAGAACTTGTGCGACTGGCCGCCACTACCTCTGCAAGCTTCCAATAGCCATAACTTTGTAGTCTAGTCATTTATTGGAACCAGGAATATGATATATTATATATTGTTAGGAAGCTATTTAGTAGCTTTATGTCCTTGCCAATGCCAATAGCAATTGGCCTCTCATATGGTTTTGCAAAATTCAATCATTTCATGTGTCAAATTTTGGATATGAAGTCGACTCTTAGTATTTTTATTAAAATTTTATTTTATATTTTTAATTGTTTAGGGATTTAGAGAGTCCCATAATAGCTTGTAATCCATTTGTAACTCAACTTAGAGATCTTATACTAATTCTAGAAGTTTACTAGTTCAAGAACGCTACCTACTTACGGCTTAAATATATAAGTCATATAGAGGTGGTAATGAGCCGAGCTAGTGTTGGGCCAAAGTTGCCCTAGCCCAGCCCTAGAGCCCTAAATTATGACCCTAGTTGTGCCCAAGCCCTAATAGGCTAAAGAAGCCCTAGTTTGGGTCTTTGTCCCAGAGGGTTGGGTTGGACCGGGGCTAACCCTAAAAGATAAGTTACATTTTTACTAAATGTACAAACGATTATTATGTATTAAGAACTTTGTGCTCTTAAGATATTTATTATTATTATTATTATTATTATTATTATTGTGGCACACCTCTGTCAAATATATATATTACATATAATCATACTATATTTCAAAATGGAAGAAAGCACAAATGCTTTACAATGTGCGTTTCGGGCAGGGCCAACGACAAAAGGGAACCGCCCCCTATCATATACAAAAAGAAAAGAAGGGAGAGGATGGGTTAGGCTTCGCGGAGGTAGCCTAACCCCACTCTGTCCAGGAAGAGTTGACCCCTGGAGGATGGATGGAAGGACTGAATCGATCTGAATATTTCGTTTGTCTGGTTCATGCTGCCCATGCGCGCCTGATTATGGTCATTCATGAACTAAGCATATGCCCCACTTGATTATCCAAATTAAATATGCATGGACTTAAATAATTACATCAATATAGCTTAATATATGGGGTTATAATTTAGATACGTGTGGGTTAACATCGCCAAAAAACGGCAGTAGAAGAGATAAAAGAGACCACTTAAAGCACTGTATGTGAGCTTTCACATACAGCACCTTGTTTGCTTCCAACTTACCATATGAGGACATCCAAGCCATGCAAAAGATGGGCCACACAATGAAGATACATTTCCTTGAAAATCAGTCCATTCCGTACCACGCCCACAGTCAGATCATCGATTATCCATTGATTCGATGGTGTGGTCCCTCCGACCAACTGGACCAACCTGATTTTCAAAGAATGTGATCTTCCTGGTGGGGCCCGCCTTTGTACACAAGTGGGATGAAGCTGCATGTGAACATATCTCCTGGTAACTTCTTTCTAAATCATGTCATTATTGTTCTTAAAAAAAATGTTTTTCTTTCTTTCTTTCTTTCTTGCTTTTTTTTCCTATTTTTTTTCAGCTTGTGGCCTCTGAATCTTGTGCATTTCTTTGGTGTAGAACATGGTAAGCATGATGGTGGGGTCCACTACCAAAATGCTAGACGGATGGAGTAGGCTTGTTGAATCAGGCATGGCAGAGATAGATGTGGAGAGGGACATCACAAACAACGCAGCAGAGATCATTGCCAAGACTAGCTTTGGGATGGGCCACCATCATGGCCGTCTAGTGTTTGAGAAGCTCAAAGCCATGCAAGTCATGCTCTTCAAATCCAATCGCTTGGTGGGGGTCCCATTCAGCAAATTCATGTACCTGAACCAAACCCTAGAGTCATTTAAGCTAGGGAAGGAGATCGACCATCTTCTTCTGTCCATCATAAATTCTCGAAAGGCATCACAGGTGTGCGAGCCCCAGCAGGACCTGCTGGGTCTTCTGCTCGCTGATAACCGTGTGGACGGTCGGATCGGGAAGAAGTTGTCGGCCGAGGAGCTGGTGGATGAATGCAAGACCTTCTTCTTCGGTGGTCATGAGACCACAGCATTGGCCGTCTCTTGGACACTACTGCTGCTGGCCCACCATCCGGAGTGGCAGAGCCTGCTGAGGGAAGAAATCATGGAGGTCACTGCAGGAGAGCCGTTGGATTTCTCCATGCTTGCCAAACTCGAGAAGGTAAGGTTTGACTTTTCGTAATGCTCATGTTGCAAGCATGCGAAAACCATTAACGTGAGACATGGACACCATTTTCTAGTGCATTGCAGTTTGGACAAATGGAACTCCGAATCATAGATCTGGACCGTCCACTTAGTCTAACACACTTTCATAGGTAATCTTGAAAAAAAGATAGGCCCAATAAATCTGAAGTATTCACTCAATTGGATTTGCCTTGGATTGTTTATGGCTGTACTTTGATCAGCTAATGCTAATGATCTGGCAATTATAACAAAAGGGACCAACGTTCAAATGATTGAGATAATATAATTCGTTATATTATTTTAATTAGTTATGATGGTGGATTGGATTGTGTGGACCGTCCTGATCAATGATACAATCTACCCATGGTCCAGATTTTCCAAATAAAACATGTTTCATCATTACTTGTACACTTCAGCACTTTTCTGATATATGATTTAGTGAAATGAATCAATGCTATTGATCTGACCATCCAATGTGCCTGTATGTAGATGGGGTGGGTCATGAACGAGGTCTTACGTCTATACTCGCCGGCCCCAAATGCCCAACGGCAAGCAAGAGAAGACATCCACGCCGGCAACATCGTCATCCCCAAGGGGACCAACATGTGGATCGACATTGTTGGTATGCATCATGACCCGGCTCTGTGGGGCCCAGATGTTAACGATTTCCGACCAGACCGATTCAAAGATAGCCCACATGGGGGATGCAAGCATCGGATGGGGTTTCAACCGTTTGGATTTGGAGGGAGGATGTGTGTGGGCAGGAACTTGTCCATGATGGAGTACAAGATTGTGTTGACCCTCATCCTATCTAGATTTTCGTTGACAATTTCACCCACCTATTTTCATTCTCCAACAATTCTACTCTCTCTCAGGCCTTCCCAAGGCATTACTCTCATCCTTCAGCCCATTTAGACAAAATATTTGAGTTTATTTATTTATTTGTTTGGACAATACATGTCATCAATCTGATCCGTTCATTTTACATGTCCCACTCTACCTAGGCTACCTTGAAGATGTCCACAGGCAACTAGGTGCATTAGAAGATTTCCATACACTTCGATAATAAATCTTTTTATTTGTAATCAATATATATATATACAGTTTATGTTGTAGAGTTGTACAAGAAAGCATATATATGTACACACCAACCGATGTATCAAAGTGACACATTTTAGGGGATCCAAGCCATCCATTATATAGGTTTTGTATGTAGATAAGATTGTTAAGGAAAATTATGTATTTCCATTTACCAAGTTAGCTGCAGTGTTAGAAACTAATTTGGAGTATTTCAAAACAATATAATATATAGTGAAATTTGTTTTGTTTGGCTTTTTAAGTGTGAAAGCTTGTTTTACATCAGATGGAAAAAGAACTAGTAGAGGAGCTGTGAGTGCTTTTTATGAGCCTGTTTGAATTCATGAAAAAGGAAAGAAAAGAAAACAATATTTTCCATGAAACTGATCACTTTTCATTGTGGACATTGGACAACAGTATTGTTGTAGAAGTGCATCTGATGGCACAAATAAATTAGGGTTTGACTTAAAATGACATTTTAGCACTAAATGTCCGTTTTAAGAGTGCATCCAAATGAGTCCACATCAATCAAAATAAAAAGGCTAAATTGATTTGGAAAGGAACAAGTGTTCTTCTATAAAATCTACATGTAAAATCCTTAATGAAGAATAGGAAAATCGTAAATGGCACTCCCCTTGCCTATAAAAAGAGAGAATGTTTTTATGGCTTGTTCTACACCAAAGAATATATATATATATATATATATATAATAATATATATATATATATATATATATATATATATATATATATATATATATATATATATATATTAAAGAACTTCTGCTTTCATTAAACAAAAGGATCTATACAGGGAAGAAAAGGTAGGGCACCACGAAAAGGACGGGCCGCACCACAAAAAGAGCCACATTCGGTGGCCACAATAAACTAGATAGGCCGCCTATCATATCCAAACTGCACACCTAAGGAAAAGACTCTCCTCAAAAGAGTTGACTGAGAAGCCACAAAAGGAACATAAGAAAGCTGCTGCCCAGCCTGAAACGGCAACCAGACCCACTACCACTACCTCTTGAATATCTTTCTAACAGCCCCTAAGCCCACCTTATCGAGGAAATGGAGTCCTCTCACCACCTGAGGGAGAGCCGCAATGTTTGGGAAAAAGGCAGAGTCTTGCTTCCCGCACCCTAAATTTGTCATGCCGTCCGCCGGCCCATTACCTTCTCTACAAATATGGTAAAACTGAACATTACTGTAGGAACTAAGAATCCGAATTCTATCCAAGCCAATACTTCCATTTTCAACCCGGGCGAGAACTACCCGATAAAAAACTGACTACCATAGACGAGTCGGATTCAACAATAATATTTTTCAGGTCGTGATGGATGCAATGTATGAGACTATCGTGGACCGCATGAATCTCAGCCCTGGTATTAGAAGCGAGGCCATAGCCAGCATAAAAACCAAAAAGAAAATGTCCATCCTCAGCCCTGCATACTCCCCCTCCTCCAGCCACTCCTGGGTTACCCTGAGACGACTCGTTGACATTGAGTTTGACCCACCCACTTGACGGTTTCGTCCAATGCACCACATGGGACACATCGTGATAGGGCTGCAGATCAATCCCCAAAGAAGATAGAACCCTGCCGTGACTACCGGCACGAGATGTTGGTGAGGCTCGGCTATTGACAATTCTTCTCAACCAACCGGAAATGCACAAAATAAGGATCCCGTCACTCACCAAGATCCCATCGAATCTGGCGGAATTCCTACACTTTCAAAGATCCCACAACATAAAACACGACAACTGGTTCTTGAAGGGACTTGAAGGGTCGAACGCTGAACGTGAGCCCCACCAATGTGAAAGCCACTCACCTACCGTAAGACTGCGTACCATGTGGACTCCGTATATCCAGGCAAAATGGGACCAGACCAACCTCGCCCTGGCATTGTGCAAGAAGATATGGTCAGCAGTTTCCACCGCGGGCCTTTGCCTACTGGACTGCTCACAACAGGTGCACCTCGAGGCCATTTGCACCCCTCGGGTTTGAACGACTGAATCTACCGCAACTGACCCTCTAAAGATCCGCCATACAAAAGTGGATAACTTCGGGGGAATCATTGCATTCCAGATTTTTCTACCCCAAAACGTCAGGGGACTGCGCGCATGACATCTCTCCCACGCCGAAGAAGCTGAAAACTTTCAAGAAGGATTACGTGGCCAGAAGGGGTTATCAGCACCGTCTGACACACAAAAAACCCATGGAAAATAGTGCCTATTTGATCTTGAGAAAGCACGGAGAAAACGGTGGAAGGGGAAAATGGGCCCATCTTCCCCAAAAAATCCTTCACTTGAAACGATTGGAGAGCGGGAGGAATAGTGGTCGTCAACCTGTCTTGTAATGGGCCCAATCCGGTCCAGTTGTCTTTCCAAAGGTGCAAATTACCTTCACCAATTTGCCATTGGGTAGTAGCCTTGACATATGGGAGAAGCGCTCTAATTCTCTTCCATAAGGGAGACACAACATTCTTAAGATGAGGATGACTATCTGTCTCCAGATCCTGGCCGTACATAGTTTGCATGAACGCTGCTCACAGGCCAGTTTTTGTAGTGTTCGAAATTGTCTAAGCCATCTTGATGCGAAACGCAATCATGACATCTTGGAGCCGCCTACCAGTCCCCCTTCGCTCTTGGGCAGAGCAATGTACCGCCAACTTCGCCAATGGAGTCTTTTCCTACCATCCGCCCATCCCCAAAGAAAATCCGCAAAATGACTCTCCAAAATTTTAAGAACACCAGCTGGGACATGGGTAGCAACTAGCGTATGAACAGGAACGTTGGCCGGTACGTGGCACACCAGAGTGGCCCTACCCGCCATGGAGAGGAACCTTGCTTTCCACCCGCTAATATGAATTCACCTTGTCCACCAGTCTCTGAAAAGAATCTTTCTTCCATCTACCCACTGAAATTGGGACTCCTAAATACACCATACTCTCCATCAGATTGATTGAGCCCAACTCCCTTTACAGAATATATGCAAAAAATTATTAAGCCCATGAAATATCAAATTGTAGATAGATGTGAATTGACGCACACAATCCTTACAACAGTAACATGCTATCAAGGCTCTGTTCCAAAAAAAATAAAAATGTAACATGATATCGACGAAAAAGTATCAGGTTAACATGTCAATTGTGGGACTTGATGAACCATGCAATGGATGAGTGGAGATGGTGTACAACATATGCTCGATGAATCTTCATAGAAATGAGAGAGAGAGAGAGAGAGAGAGAGAGAGAGGGTGATGTCATTAGGCTATGGATTACTAGCCAATCGATTTTCCTACAAATGTATAGATTGTTTTGTTCTCTCCATTTTTGTACTTTCATGAGTGTTAATATATTCATCATTGTTTGAATTTATCCATTTCATTAGGCTAGAGAAACCACCTTCATTTCTCTAAAATCTCTCTCACATGGTGCCTGGCTGGGTGCTTATCCACTAATATTCTCTAAGTGTGAAGCTGTAACTGAAAGACTTCCTGAAACCATATTAGCTACATGTGTGTAAGTATGCATACTAATATAATTTATAATAGAAATGATAAAATTGTAATTTTGGCACTAGAGAAAATTTATCTTTTATTGTGAGCCCCTCAAATGACATGTGCACTTGGTGTTTTTTCAGCATTAGCATGACATCGCTGCATGGATCATGCCTAGTGCCTTGCCGCATGCAACAAATGGTGAAAATCGCCTTTAAGAGTTTGCCTTTTCTGTTCATAAATTGCTTATCATGCACCACAAAAAATACATACCTAAGCATTAATGCACTATCACTATTAAATGAAGCACTATCCCAAATGTGTCTGCTGCTCTTCACCTCATAGACCTTGCATTGAATCAATTGATCACCTCTTCTCCAATGGCGCTGTGGCGGGTCAGATTTGGCGGCATTTTCAACAATTTTTCAGAATTTCTAGCTCCTCCCACCCCTCTGCCATGGCGCATGGTGCTTCCGTGTGGTGGGCTCCCCGCTCCTCTGCTGTGCCGGATCGCCTCTTCTGCCTACGTGTCTTTTTGCCTTTCTTCATCTTCTGGAAAATCTGGCTGGAAAGAAACATGGTTAGGTTCGAAGGCGCAATTTTCTCGGCCCAAAGGGTAACTGCGCTGATCCACCATTGGATTGTTTTGATCGCGCCGTCTCTTCCTATCCTGAGTTTTTCTAGCAGGTCAGTCAGCACACTGCTTGCTCAGTTGCGCATCTCGGCGCCGCCTCCCAGCCATCATTTCCCTCTAACCGTGAAGTGGTGTAGGCCCAGGAAGGGCTGGATAAAGCTCAACATGGACAGTTCGACATTAGGGAACCCCGGGCCATTAAGTGGGGGTGGTCTGGGTAGGGTCTTTAAGGGAAATTTTCTTTTTGCCTTCTCCTTGAGCTATGGCTCAGGTTCTAACACGCCGGCTGAGTTGTGCGCCATCTGGGAGGGCCTCACTATTTGTTCCAGATTAGGATTTGCGAGGGTCGAGGTGGCCAGTGACTCCAAAGCTTATGTCGAGATCCTCTCCAAAGATTCCTCGACAGCCTGGTCCCTGCACTACTGGTGTGCAAGGATCAGATCCCTCAAGGATTCCTTACGATTTTCCATGAGTCACACGCCTAGGGAGGCGAACGCGGTCGCTAATAACCTTGACAGGAGAGGCAGTGCCTCCCAAGGAAGCAGTTTCTTTAGTTCCCAATCTGATCTTCCCCATATCACCAAAGGCCTGGTCCTCTTAGATAAGGTGGGTTTAGGCTACTTGAGGGAGACTTAGCTCCTTCTCTCTACACGATAGGTGAGGCATCTTCCGTTTTGTGATGCCTACCCAAAAGCTCTGTAAATCCCCTACCTTTGTGCACATATATATAGACTGCTCGCTTCCTTTACAAAAGAAAAAAAGCACCATCTAACTCTTTCACAACCTTCGCATTAATAGCTCTCGTTATCACCAACTCTGATATTATGGAGCTGGAAAGAAAATGTATGTAGAATTGAATTTGCGGAAAAAATGCAATTCTTAGCTCTATGTACGGCTGTTGTACATGTGTATCTATCTGCTCTTCCACATAAAATGAATATTTTTCTTCTTAAAATTGATAGAGATTGTAGGTCAACAATCAGCTGTCCCTTCAATCAGGTGGGCCACCTGTGGAAAACTCAGGCCTTGGTGACGAATGCTAAGACATGCCCATTGAATAGAGGTTGGCGGACACAGGCACGACCACGCACTTTACGTGCATCTCATGTGTAATCTAGCAAGCATCCGATCGAGACGTTTGAAAAGTCATGGGTGTCTGTGGGGCCCAGCCCGATGCCAGTATGGCATCCACTCTGTTCATTACTTTCCCCCCTGCATTATGTTAGTACCAGAGCACAAAAATGAAGTAGATCTAAAGTTTAGTTGAGGCAATGCACATGAAACAGTGGAGATTAAATGGCAACCATTAAAGCATTCATGGGGCCATATAATTTTATTTATTTATTAGATGGGAATGATTTTTATTTTAGTTTCATTCTAGTGGGAATAACCTTAATGGACGGTTTGGATGTGATATAAACATCTCTTTAGAGCCCTCATAAGGCATAATGGTGGGAGATTAATCCCCACTGTTTCGCATGGGATACTCACTTGAAATTTTTCAATGATCTGCCTCGTTAATGGGTTGACGAAAGTGATGGGCAGAAATGATGTCACAAAATTACTATTAAGACACAAAGAAAGGATTCATGCAAGCCTTCATACTAGATATTTACACCTCATATGCACTTGTTGTAGCCTATTTTCATAGGTTCTTTCATAAACTAATTAGGTAGAGGTACGCATAGCGTTGCTGGATATGCATAGTATCTCTAAGAACTATTGAGATATCTAAAGAGAATTTTGCAGGTATACAATTGACATTTATCAAACATTGCTATGTCATCCATAAAGTACACATGATCATGTAGAACATGGTCAAGTTAGCAAGGAGACTTGGAGCGATTATCGATCGGTACAGGTAACAAGCATAGAAGGATGATTTCAGAAGATCGGTGATGCTGAAGCGGTTATAGCAACCGTAAAAATGTGTGAAGCATCTATATAATTGATCTAATAGTATAAATAATAAGGGAATTCAACAGGAAAAATTGTCTCATACCAGACCAAGACAAATCTCTTTCAATTATTTGTCATTTACAATCTTTAGTGTAATTATTATCTTTATTTGTCATTTACATTTCGTATTGCAATCATTTACCTTTACTTGCTATTTACATTCTTTAGTGTAAACCGTAGCAATAATTAAAATAATTGTTAACTTTAGCAATAATTTGAGTATACGCTCACACGTTGTATTCAATTCAAACATAAACAGAGTTTTCCATTTAAAGAGGCATACTGCAGTTGTTCTCTGTGGATGCCTGTAAGAATTTTCTTTTCATTTTATCTTTATTGAAGAGAAAAAAATCCTTTCATATTGAAGACAGATGTGTAACTCATTTTCAAAGGACAAACCCCACCATATAACTATTACCTGAACATTTTAAGCAATATTGTACAAGTGGCTGAATAAGCGACCGTTCTTATTAGAACTCGGTCATATACAGTTAATTTTTAACGTATATACCTATCTTGGTGCTTGGATGTCACGCCCCAAACTCGGAAACCGGGCTCACAAAATTCCCGATCGCCGAATCCGGCGCTGACAGCCTCCGTAGTATCCCATTCTCGGCTTCCAGCGCCCATACGCCAGATTCCGATCCTGGGATCCTACAAGGAGGATTTTCAGTATGAAATTTTTTTTTGTAATGTAATGGAGCATAACCAAAAGCATAACCAAGTCACAAAACAACATCACCACATATCCACTATATCAAAAACTTTTAAGTACAATGCAGAAAGGGAAATACAGGGTGATCAAAAAGCTCCAAAATAGTCTGGTACGCGCTCCTGCCTCAGCGCTGCTGCTGTCCAACGCTACCTGCACGCAACGGTCGTGCATAAGCTTACAAAAGCTTAGAGGGTGGTGTAAGTGTGTGTACAAGGCAAACGCCAAGTGTACAATATTAGAGTAATGCGAAAGTATGCGATAAGTCCATGAATACTATCAGCTGTACTAAAGTTATATAATGCAAGGCATGAATGCTATCGGCTATACCAAGGCCATGCGATGCGAGGCCTATGTAGCCAAATGTCATATGCGATATGCAATACAAGCGTGCCAGTATTCATCAAATATACATATCAGTACAGTTCCTCTCTGGATATCACCAGGGTCTAATACACCTCACACTGACTGCTTCCTCCCTAGCTGCACAGTCAAGCAAGTGAAAGAGACCACACTATCCGCCTGACTAGTAGTCTGCCAATACCTACCCGGCTCGTCGATAGCGGACACATTTGCGAGCTGGTCAAACTCAGCCTAGCTTATAGCCCCCTCACTCAGGCGGATAAGGCCACACCCCTTTCCAACCGACCACGACACAGTGGGAGACGTGACCTACTGGTATTCGGCACTCGGGCGCTCGTGTATCCACTCGGTCTAGACGTTGGAGCATCTCCTGGTACCAAAAAGGTTCTGAGACTTTCACCCAAGGACATCCTAAGTGCTCACAGTGCTAGAACAAATATTTCTGGTATCCGATACGGCCATCCACGATGTGCCTGTGGAGCCACAGCCCTGATGTCGCTAGGGCGTGCAGTGATCAAGTCACACATATGCGAGATGCATGATTCACAATGTACAATCATGCTGCAATCTCACGCGTACCACGCGATCATGTAGGGCACTCCGTCTCATAAGGAGTCCCGTAAATGTCTCAGTCCAACGGCTTATGCTATGATCAAACATTCCTCACATCAAGCATACAAATGATGCGTATGGGTATGAATCATAGAGCTATACTAAGCATGTTATAAAGTGGTGAACTACTAACCAATGTGGGCCTACTAATGGACCCTAGGGAGAGTTATAATGCGGACATTTAACCAACATTATTCTTACAACGTGGACGTCAAACCAACATTTCTCCCAAGACATAACCTGTCATCAAACATTATTACACACACTATGGGAGAATCCCTCATTGCAATGGACCCTAAGGACATCCTGTTGGGCCTCGACCCATGCACCTTATATTCATCAAATGGGCTGCATCGTATGGGCTTTTTATAAATCAAGTGGGCCACATCAAAGGGGCCTTATGTACATTGCAATGGGCCATATTCCATGGGCCTTTGAATACATCTCAATGGGCCTTGTAACATGGGCCTTATATACATTAAGGTGGGCCACATCAATGGGCCGTACCAATATAAGTGGTGATAATGAATTCCACCATTAAAATCCCTAGGGCCCACTATAACATTTATTTCTCATACAATCTGTTCATAGAGTCACCAAGAACTTGGTGGCCCAAGGGTCTAATGGTGGACGTTCAATCGTCACTGTATAGTGTGGTCCACATGATAAATAGATCTATCTTATTTTTGGCCCCAAGCCTTTATACAAGCTTGCCAAATGGTGGACTGTTTGGATGCAACACAAGTATCATGGTGGGGCCCACATGAAGGCCCACCATCCCTTATAATATAAATAATATAACATATAATTTATATATAATATATATATATATATAAATTATATATATATATATATATATCTATATACACACATATACACATGCACCCACATACACTCACACACACACACGCATGCACACACACGTGCACACTCACACACGCACGCACACACTCACAAGGGGCCCCACCGTCCACTGGACGGTGGGTTACAACACATGCATCAGGGTAGGCTCCCACCGTCCGCCTGGATGGTGGGAATAAAGCACATACATCACTGTGGGCTCCACGTGGGGCCCACTGTAATGTTTATACTCCATCCAAACCGTTCATGAGGTCACACGAACCTGGAAATGAAGAGGAAAAATAAATTTCCGATTGATCCAAAACTTCAGTGGGCCCAGGGAAGGTTCCAATGATGGAGTTCAATCACCGCTGTTTCTTGTGGTGTGGGCTACCTGAGCCATGGATCGGCCTGATTTTTGGAGGGGACCCACCTTAGGGGGTGGTCCACCTCATGGACGGTGTGGATACAACATATACATCATGGTGGGGCTCACGGCTGAGGGCCGTGGGACCAGCCCGTCCGCCCATGACAGCAGGGCAGGCGCCTGCGCCTCTGGCATTTGTCGGCACGGCAGTAAGGGCTTTTGCCCCTTTTTTTTATTATTTATTTTTTTGAAATCCCAATATTTCCAAGGTTTTTCGTGGGTAGGGCCTGCATCGGGTGGATCGGACCCAACCATTGGATTCCATGGCCCGATACCGTCTAATAGAGCCTAATATTGGATATTTTTCAATGTACAGAAATATCAGGGAAGTTTTCAACGGTGAAAATTACTCTTTCCAAAGGTGTGGTCTGCTTGAGAGTCAGATTAACATCATCTTTCGGCTCAATGCCTAAAATGAGGTAGGGAAGGGGATGGACGGCTTGGATTGAACCCAATCATCAAGGTGGGGCCTGCATGAACAGTCTACCCCAAAACCCAAAAAATCACCTTTTTCTTTCTTTTTTTTTTTTTTTTTTTGTTCAGCCAACGTCCAGCGTCCCTGGACGCTGGACGGTTTTGGGCAACGACTATACAAGGTGGGGCCCTGTTTAGGTGGGCCACCAAATGGTGGTTGGTGTGGGTGTAATACATATAAGGTGGTCCCCACTCATAGGCGGCTCGGATAAAATTCTTACTTCATGGTGGGGTCCATTCAAGTGGGTCACACAATCATATCATCTCAAGAAAAGGAAAATGAAAAAGAAAGAGAGAGAGAGAGAGAAGGTGGGACACACGTGTGATGGAGGGACCCCGACACTATGGGCCCTCCCTTGCATTCCATCATACATCAACAGATAATCATAATGGGCCATTGGCCATATCTCAGGGTCCCAAGTGAGATCCATACCATTGATCGGTATGCATCACTAGCTTGGCCCATCTAAGAAAGCATGAAAACTACCCTATCAAAGCACCCACCGGTTGATCTCTTTGATCCGTTGGAATGCCTATCTCCTTGTGCTCCTCTTTGATGGTGGAAGATGGGGTTTGAATGGTTAGGATGATGGATCTTGTGATGGGAATGGGTCACTCTCAATACACTCACTTTTCTCACACTTGGGATGCCATGGACGTGGGATTTTTTTCTCCTTGCTTGGGAATGAGAAATGAGGGAGAGAGAGTGTAGTAAAGAGAGGGAGAGAGTAGCTTAGGTAGGCCATGATTACTTGTAAGAGAGGGTGGCTTGCAATAAATGGTTGTAAGAGGGCTAGGGGTAGGGTGGCTAGCCATAAGTGCTTGTAAGAAGGCTAGGGGGTAGGGTGGCTATAGCTTAGACTAGGGTGGCTATAGCTAGGCTAGGGTGGCTATAGCTAGAGTGATGTCATCCATCACTCTCATAATTACCTAGGGATTTGTGCCACATGGGATGGGTGGGTCCCGCAATGTGCGGTCCATGGTTATTATAATGTATGGTCCACATCTTATGATCTAAGCGTCGGATTGGCGCATGAGACGCGGCGTTGGAATCGCGGCGACGGCGCGGTCGCTAAGATACAAGTCCCGGGTTAAGCCGACTCAAATATACAGGATATGACTTAGGATCGTTCGCAAACGTTGATTAACGTCGCAGGTTGCCGGAATTCGACGGGAAGGATCGCGGAAGTCGACGGAACAGTATGAACTAAGATACGGGTCTTACATTGGAGTTGTAGTTTTTTTGTTTGAATTGATCCATACATTCAATTCTGGTACGCTCGCTCTAATCACATGACAAAAATTAAAATAGTAGTAACAACTATTAATTATTTTTATGTCCATTTTTTAATACAAAAAGAGTAGTAAATATGCTTGTAACTAAACGGTCACATCCCTTAAGATGCGTCCGATGGAAGTAGCCTTTTTTTTTTTTTTTATAAAGCAAACAGTTCTGTTTTCATTCATTATTCAAAGAAGTACAAGAGGACATTCGGGCCCATCAGGATAAAAGATTCTGACCGGGACCTATCATTAAGGGCTAAATCAATGAACATGATAAAAGGTAGAGCACGCCAGATGATGGAAGCAGCCTTAAGTAGTGAGTCACATCAGATGATTTTCATTTGTTTTTGCACCTCATGCTCCAAGTTAATTGTTTTTTAAGGTGATTTGGCCCTCGAGCAGCCCTTGTGCACACATACATACAAGGTAGAGCACACATACAAAGTAGAGGACAATGTGAACAATTTCATGACTATCAAAAAATTATATGTTGTATAAACACTCAGAATTCCTACACTCCTCCTGGGCTTACGTGGGTTACTTGAAAAGTGAAAAAAGTACTTTTCAATCAAAAGTGTCGAACAACACAAATTACATTATATGTTTATTATTATTATTATTATTATTATTATTTTTAAATACTCTAACACGTCACTAACTTGGTAACTGTAAACACCTTAATTTTTTTGTAATAATTTTCTCTGCACGTAATGGATACCTGATCCCACGTCCTTTTCGTGGTGCCCCGCCTTTTCTACCTTGACAGATCCTTTTGTTTAATGAAAGCAGAAGTTCCTTTAATATATATATATATATATATATATATATATATATATATATATATATTCTTTGGTGTACAAGCTTGGACTTCAAAGGCAAGTAAGAAATCCCGCTTTTCATACCTTCTTGGTCTTACCCCTATAATCATTCTTTGGGAGATTTGGGCAAGCCGAAACCGGGCAAGATATGAGGGTCAAGCGATGACAGCTAATCACATCCACTTCAAGGTATATCACTGGTTGAATGAACTCTTTTTTTTTTTTTTTTGAAAGTGGGACGGTGCCACAAGAGTTCTATTGAACTGAGTCATGTACAGGCTTTCGGGAGGGTCTGAACAAAAAGAAAACGGACCACTCCTATCATGTCGACTCCATGGGCAGATGCTCCAAGGGCAGGCAGCGGATGGGTCTTTAGCCGCATTCACAACTATCTCAGAATTTGATTCAACAATAATGTTGGATAGTCCCAGGTTTGAACAGATGGTAAGGCCCTCAAGCAAAGCCTAGGCTTCCGCCACCGTGTTGGAGATCATCCCAAATTGCCGACTGAAAGCAAAAATCATTTTACCAGAGTGGTCTTTGCAAACTCCACCTCCTCCTCCAATACCCGGGTTGTTTCTGGATGAACCATCAGTGTTTAGCTTCAACCAGCCCACAGGAGGCTTGGACCATTTGACGATAGAGGGAGTTGCTCTCGCGGGGGGGGGGGGGTGTTGATTTGGAGGATCTGAAGAGTGATGATAGACTCCATGGAAATTCTGTCTTCAGTTTCAATGGACGAGCCAATCTCACACAGCCAGCTTGACACTTTGTAGACAATTGATTTATCTGACATGAGGTGGTCCTCGAACTGGGCGGCATTTCTGCTAAGCCAGATTTCCCATATAATTAGGCTTAGGAGGAGACCGGTAAGGATGGAGAGCCAGGATTTTTTGCTAGCCGCTGAGATCCACTGCCGGATACGGGGGAAGATGGGAAGGTTGGGGATGAAAGGAATGGCAAATAGTTTGTAAAAATGTTCCCATACCTTCCTGGCAATCAGTCCCTGACTGAAAAGGTGGTCAATGGACTCCTCTGCCCCACCTGTCAGAGCAATGGGCTGCGCATTGGGTTGATGTGGCTGGGGAGGACCAAGGGTAGAAGGGTCTTGAGGAGATTGCGAAGCGTGACGTGTCAAAACCGTAGAAGAGGAGGAAAATAGCGGGCCGGGAGGAAGGAACCTGCAATAATCATAGCGGGAGGTAATAGAAACGCCAAATCTCTACACCGCCGAGTCGACTGGAACTACTTTGTGAATGATTTTTCAAGCAAAGATCTAGATTTTTTTTTTTTTTTTTGGGGGGGGGGGGGGATCTGAACTACTTTGTGAATGATTTTCCAAGCAAAGATCAAGATTTTTTTTTTTTTTTTTTTAGGGGGGGGGGGGGGAGCTTGTGCCATATCTATTTGGACTAAGCAACTTCAGCACGTTGTGACCTGTACTGCATCCTAAGTTGAATGAAGAGTGAACCGGCCTGACGAGGTTAAGTCCCAGATAAGGTGGTCAGGGCGATTTGACAGGGATACCCGGGAGCTAGAAATTGAGAGCGCTGTTGAAGGAGAGATGAAAGCATGGATGTCAGATAGGTTCCATCTGCTAGCATTGGGGATGAAGTTGCTGACGGTAGCTGAAAGGAGGGGAGGAGGAACCATTCTGTCAATCACGCCTGCTAAAAGGCCACACCCCGACCAATTGTTAGTCCAGATGTTGATCTTCCCTTCACCAACGAGCCACTTGGAGTGAAGAAGGGCGAGGGGAAGAGCTTTGAGAAGGTCGTTCCAGCCTAGGGAGGAGACCAAACTGATTACTCCTCGTTTGAAGATTAGCTTCCAGAAGAACTTAACTTAGATGAAAGCAGCCCAGAGAGATTTGCCCTGTAGAAGGTTCCAACACATCTTAATTTTGAAAGCAGACATGACATCCTCAATAAGCCTTATTCCCAATCCACCTTCTTGGGTAGGGGAGCATAAATGCGACCATTTAGCCCAATGCCTCTTATTCCCCTTGTCGGAGTTGCCCCAGAAGAAATTGGTAAAGGCTCGATTGAGGGAGTTGCTGCTGGACTTCGGAATGTTGATAGCGAAGAGGAGGTGCACAGGGATGCTTATTAAAACATGCTTGATGAGCGTCAGTTTGGCGGCCTAGTTCAGAAGTTTTGTCTTCCAGCCCTCAATTCTACTAGTAATCTTTTGGATGATCGGCTGCAACATGGAGGTCCTTATTCGTCCTTTAGATAAAGGGACGCCCAGGTAAGTAATGGGGAGGAACGCTCGGTTAAATCCTGTGAGATTGGTCAACCGTTGAGCCTTTCGACTAGAGGTTTTCATTGGGGCAATGAAGATCGTCTTGGAAGCATTCACCTTTTGGCCTGAAGAAGCTTCATATTCTCGAAGAAATTGGAGAATTTTCCGAACATTGGATAACCTGCCATTAAGGAAAAGGATAGCATCATTAGTGTAAAAAAGGTGGGTTATGGTTGGACAAGGATGGGGGAGGCGATATGGTTGACATGCCCCAGATGAGAAGAGGTTAGAGAAGCCTCGGCTGAGAACTTCCGCTGCAATGATGAAAATAGATGGAGATAAAGGATCGCCCTGTCCTATCCCTCTACTGCCTTTGAAGAACTCGAAGCTGGTTGAATGAACTCGGTAGTTCTATTTTGACGGCGGATAGGGACTCCTTCTCGGAATCAATCACCCTTCAAGCTCTCAGGATCAACAATCCTCCAACCATCCCCGCCAGAAAATTCATCAAAGTTATTTGAACTTTGCCCCCTCAGGGCTGGTTAAAGCTGAACATTGATGGCTCCTCGAGGGGTAATTCGGGTCTGAGCGGGGGGGGGGAAGGGATCTGCCGGGACCATCACGGCAATCTAATTTTTGCATTTCACAGAAGCTACGACAATGACACAAACACTATGGCTGAGGCCCAAGCCATGTTAGACGGAATAAAGATTAGCTCCAACCTGGGTCTTTCAAACATTATAGTCGAAACAGACTCCAAGACTAACTACAGTTCGGTTGATCATCCTCAAGGCTCATGCTTTTGGCGGATTTGGTATAAGGTGGGCGAAATTCGACAGCATCGGTGTCCCCTTAATCTCATCTTCCGCCACACCTATCGAGAAGGGAACTCGATTGCTGATTCCTTAGCTAGAATGGCTACTGATAGCTGTCCAAATAGATTGTATAATTCCCGGGCTGCTCTTCCAAGACAGGTGCGTGGAAATCTCGTGATTGATAAAACTCGCATGGGGAATATTAGGTTTATGTAAATGGGGTTCCTTTTGGTTTTTTTTTTTTTTTTCCCCTTTTCTTTGGTATCATATTGTGTAGATAACCTTATACGATAGAAGAGGTCTGTTTGTTTTGTTGGAGTCCTCCTGAATGGTTGTAATTGGTTTTCACGAATGGATTAGTCCTTGTTTAAAAAAAAAATATATATTATATATATATATATATATATATATATATATATATATATATATATATATATATATATATATATATATATAGGGAAAAGGTACTATGCGCTCGAGCGTAAAGCGGTCGTCCGTGAGGTCGAGCTGTGTGGGCCCCACCGTGATGCCGTTCGAAGATCCACACCGTCCACCAGATGCACGAGCCCACGGTGGGCCCAGATGGCCCAAAATCACCCGTCCACGTAACTCAGGTGGGCCATATCATCGGAAAATATAAGTATACACGTAAAAACATGTAAAAGCACTTGGTGGGCCCCACCTGAATTGTGGATACCACCTGAAACTTGGTCTAAAATTACATTCAAGTGGGACACACATGATGGACGATATTGATCATAAAAAAACGTCTCGAAAGGTCCCCACAAATGGTTTTGAATGTTTCAATGGTGCACGGCCCCTCTCAACTTCTGTACGTGGTGTGGCCCACAAAAGTCACGGATTGACTTGATTTTCTGCCGTGTGGGCCCCCTCTGGAATGGTGCATCTGACTGAGCGGGTAGATTTTCGAACGGCATCACGGTGGGGCCCACATAAGCTCGACCTCACTTACAACCTCTTTACGCTCGAGCGCATAGTACCTTTTCCCATATATATATATATATATATATATATATATATATATATATATATATATATATATATATATATATATATATTCTTTGGTGTAGAACAAGCCATAAAAACATTTTCTCTTTTTTATAGGCAAGGGGTGTGCCATTTACGATTTTCCTATTCTTCATTAAGGATTTTACATGAAGATTTTATAGAAGAACACTTGTTCCTTTCCAAATCAATTTAGCCTTTTTATTTTGATTGATATGGACTCATTTGGATGCACCCTTGAAACGGACATTTAGTGCTAAAATGTCATTTTAAGTCAAACCCTAATTTATTTGTGCCATCAGATGCACTTCTACAACCATACTGTTGTCCAATGTCCACAATGAAAAGTGATCAGTTTCATGGAAAATATTGTTTTCTTTTCTTTCCTTTTTCATGAATTCAAACAGGCTCATAAAAAGCACTCACAGCTCCTCTACTAGTTCTTTTTCCATCTGATGTGAAATAAGCTTTTACACTTAAAAAGCCAAACAGAACAAATTTCACTATATATTATATTGTTTTGAAATACTCCAAATTAGTTTCTAACACTGCAGCTAACTTGGTAAATGGAAATACATAATTTTCCTTAACAATCTTATCTACATACAAAACCTATATAATGGATGGCTTGGATACCCTAAAATGTGTCATATTGATACATCGGTTGGTGTGTACATATATATGCTTCCTTGTACAACTCTACAACATAGACTATATATATATATATATATATATATATATATATATATATTGATTACAAATAAAAAGATTTACTATCGAAGTGTATGGAAATCTTCTAATGCACCTACTTGCCTGTGGACATCTTCAAGGTAGCCTAGGTAGAGTGGGACATGTAAAATGAACGGATCAGATTGATAACATGTATTGTCCAAAACAAATAAATAAATAAACTCAAATATTTTGTCTAAATGGGCTGAAGGATGAGAGGAATTCCTTGGGAAGGCCTGAGAGAGAGTAGAATTGTTGGAGAATGAAAATAGGAGGGTGAAATTGTCAACGAAAATCTAGATAGGATGAGGGTCAACACAATCTTGTACTCCATCATGGACAAGTTCCTGCCCACACACATCCTCCCTCCAAATCCAAACGGTTGAAACCCCATCCGATGCTTGCATCCCCCATGTGGGCTATCTTTGAATCGGTCTGGTCGGAAATCGTTAACTTCTGGGCCCCACAGAGCTGGGTCATGGTGCATGCCAACAAGGTCGATCCACATGTTGGTCCCCTTTGGGATGACCATGTCCCTGACATGGATGTCTTCTCTCGCTTGCCGTTGGACATTTGGAGCCGGTGAGTATAGCCGTAGGACCTCGTTCATGACCCACCCCATCTGCATACAGGCACATTTGATAGTCAGATTAATAGCATTAATTCATTTCACTAAAGCATGCATCAAAAGACCGTTTAGTGCGTGATTTGCGTTTGGACGAAGAGAAAAAAGACCGTCTAGTGCAACTGATCTTTACACTGTAAGCTATGATGAACCATGTTTTATTTGGAGTATCTGGACATATGGGTAGATTTTATCATCAATCAGGACAGTCCACACAATCCAATCTACCATTATAACTGACCAGTTTAAAAATATAACGGATCAGATGATATCAATCATTTGAATATTGGTCCCTTTTGGTATAATGGCAATATCATTAGCATTAGCTGATCAAAGTAGAACCATAAACAATCCAAGGCAGACCCAACTGAGTGAATGATTCAGATTTTTTGGGCTCATTTTTTACAAACATCTTTACTGTCCATTGGCTTGGTTCATCAGGAAGATTTTTGTTTTTTTTTTTTTTGGAAGATTGCCCATGGAGAGTGTGTTAGACTAAATGGACGGTCCGGATCTTTGATTTGGAATTCAATGTGTCCAAACTGCAATGCACTGGAAAATGATGTCGATGTCTCACGTTGATATTTTGCGCATGCAACGTGAGGAACACGTAAAGTCAAACCTTACCTTCTCTAGTTTGGCAAGCATGGCGAAATCTAACGGCTCTCCTGCAGTGACTTCCATTATCTCTTCCCTCAGCAGGCTCTGCCACTCCGGATGGTGGGCCAGGAGCAGTAGTGTCCAAGAGACGGCCAATGCCGTGGTCTCATGACCACCGAAGAAGAAGGTCTTGCACTCGTCCACCAGCTCCCGAACTGATAACTTCTTTCGGATCCGACCGTCCGCATGTTTATCAGCGATCAGAAGGCCCAGCAGGTCCTGCTGGGGCTCGGCCACGTGAGATGCCTTTCGGGAATTTATGATGGACAGAAGAAGATGGTCGATCTCCTTCCCTAGCTTACATAACTCTAGGGTTTGGTTCAGGTACATGAAGTTGCTGAATGGGACCCCCACCAAGCGATTGGATTTGAAGAGCTTGACTTGCATGGTTTTGAGCTTCTCAAACACTAGACGTCCAAGATGGTGGCCCATCCCAAAGCTAGTGTTGGCAATGATCTCTGCTGCATTGTTTGTGACGTCTCTCTCCACATCTATCTCTTGCATGCCTGATTCCACAAGTCTACTCCATTCATCTAGCATTTTGGTAGTGGACCCCACCATCATGCTTACCATGTTCTACACGATTTTTAAAAAATGCACAATATTTAGAGGCCAACAAAAAGATAACAATACTAACATTTAGAAAGAAGTTATGCAGCTTCATGTTTCCTCGTGCGAAAATGTCACTTGTGTATTATATTTGAGCCATGTGAAAGGTGGCCCCATCAGGAACACATTGTTTGAAAATCAGGTTGGCTCAGTTGGTCGGAGGGGCCCCATTGTCGAATCAATGGATAATAATCGAGGATGTCCTACACTGATTTTCAAGGAAAGCGATCTTCATTTGGTGGCCCATCTTTTCAATGGCTTGGATGTCCTACACACATCTTAAGTTGGCAGGAAACAAGGTGCTGTATGTGAAAGCTCATATACAGTGCCTTCAGTGGTCTCTTTTATGTCCCATCTAATACAATAGTGGAAAAAAAAAGTCTCTTCCGAGAAGGAAGGTTGCAAATTATATACATATGTATGTACTTAAGTAACTCGTACAAAATATACATGCATACTTTTTTGTGTTGTCCGTCAATCCATATGGTAGAAAATTCTTTAAAAACGTATGAATAAAATATTTATATTATTAAATAAATTGTAAATGAATGTCTACAGTGCACTTGACATGGCCGAGCTGCCCTGATCAACCCATGTCATGACCTGCCCTAAAGGCCAGGGCTTGGGCCACTATACTTGGCCGGAGGTCTAGGTTATTGCTTGAAATCTTGGTATGGTGTCTAGGTCAGGATAGGCTAGCACTGGAAACCTTGGCCGTACGTGTTCGGTTGGGTTGGGTTAGGATTGAGCAATGATAAATAACCCAGCCTGGCTAATTGCCCATTTCCCTAGTGTATACTATATAATACATATGTATTTGTGGTGTAAAATAAAAAATATGTATATTAATGTATATAGTAATATGAAGAACTTTGATACTCTAGTACAATTAATGAATGAAAAAAAAAAAAGAAGAATGATACAAAAGTGCTTATATACTAAATTATATTGAAGCAACTACTTAAGTTCATGCATTTGGTGGATAATTGGGTGAGGCATATGCTTGGTTGATGAATGATCATATTTGAAATAGGTGTGGCCAATAAAGTTGCATTACGCTTCAACACACCCTGCGAGAGGCCAATAAAGTTGTAGACAGTCTGGCCCGCTTGGGCAGCGAAAACCAACTTAACAGAACATACTCAGCGGTCTCTGATCTTCCCCTTCTCTCTCGTGGAGAGTTGGTCCTAGATAGATTGGGTGTTGGTGTGGTGCGAATCAGTTAGTGTCTCTATTTTTTGTTAGTTGCTCGAAATGATAGGCTGCCCCTCACCACCCCCACCCCCAACCCTCACCCCCCCCCCCCCCCCTCTTTCAACCAGGGGTCAGTCTGAATGAGTTTCAGTTTGTACATTGGCTCTTATGATATAGAAGATCTGCTTTTGTGAAAAAAAAAATTGAAATAGGTGTGCCAAAAAAAAAAAAAAAATTACGATTCTCTAGAAGATTACGGAATTTTAAAAATACACACTTACCAATTATACACATAACAAATATGTAACTTATCTTTAACTTTTAGGGCCACCCTAGCCAGCTCGACTCTCTAAGGCAAAGACCTAGGCAGGCCTCTTTAGCTTGTTAGGACTTAGGCCAAATAGGACCATGGCCTGGAGCTCTAGGGACCAACATTGGTCCAACCGTCGCCCGGCCCATTGCCACCCCTATATTGACTTATATAAGCCCTGGGTTGGTAACATTTCCAAAATAGTAAACTTTCTAAAATTATGATAAAATATTTAAGATTTTCTATATTATGCAAGAAGGCAATGCAGTTGCAGATGCTCTTACTAGGATGATAGTGGTAGTTGGCCTAATGGGGAAATATCATATTTGATTAGAAATCCCAAGACCCGTTAGGTGCCTTTCACCATGGACAATATCGGGGTGGAGGCAATTAGAAAGGTGTAACCTCTTCGGCACTCTCCGTAGCGGGTTGTCGTTAGGGGCTACGGGTTTTGTTGTTTTCTTCTTGGGAGTAGGTTTTTTTTTTTTTTTTTTTTTCTTCCAAAAGCTATTTCATAGATTGGAGAAGGATGTACATAGCAGATTCAGGTGGGCACATAAACAAAAAGGGGAATAGGCTCGCCTATCATATACGAGACGAAATAAAAACAAAATGACAATGGTTAGCCTTCCCTTAAATTCCTCAGGCCAACTCTATCGAGGAAGAGGAGACTAGAAATGGGAGAGGGAAGATCTGTCAGAGAATTATAGACTCTGTTCGACATGGCCAGTGCTACCCCTACGTGCTAGAGCATTAGCAACAACATTTGCCTCCCTAGGCATAAGGGATAGGACAACCTCCATGGTTAGCATGAGCGATTTAATCCTGGCCCACCAGTACCACAAGGCCCACGGAGGAGATGAAGCATGGAGTAAGGTCCCGATCATAGAGTTAGAGTCGCTGGCCACCTCCACCTTAGAAAGACCCTCCCAGATTACCCTGATTTCAGCCCGCGAATTAGATCCAAAGCCATACCCGGATGAGAAAGCAAAAAGGATGTTCCCCGAGCGATCTCTTCCTACATCCCCACCACCTAAGAGGCTTGGGTTACCCAAGGATGGGCCATCAATGTTTATTTTGACCCAGCCTCATGACGGTCTAGCCCATTTAACAAACATGGACCCTTTTCACATCCTCGGAGGCCCCACACATCCCTAACGCAGAAAGGGTAGTGGCGGATGATCCCTTAAGTGCCTTTGGGAGGGGAAGAGAGGAACTGAGAAGATTAATCCAGAATTTGATCCTGCTAGTCACCTTAGCTACACAAATCGGGGAGTTGTCAAAGCGCGTTGCATTTTTGAACAGCCGGATCTCCCAGAAAATGAAACAGGGGGTGAGCCCCTTTAAGATTTGAAGACGGTCCAAAGAGGCAGCTAACAACCACCATCCATTCGCCCTGCCAGATGTCGAGACGGGGGCCGTGGAGTGGATGTTGAATAACATCTCGAAGATATCCCAAACCTTCCTGGCAATGATCCCGGAGGAGAAGACATGATCAATAGATTCGACGCCGTGCAAAGAGGGGAGGGGACAACAATTACACTTCGATGCCAAAGATATACCTTTAGCTTGAGTTTTGACATCCACTGGGACATCACCGTGGAGGATTTTCTAAGTGAAGAGAGAGATTTTCGGCGGGAGCTTTGGGTGCCACACCCAGTTAGCCCAAGCTTTCTTAACCCCAAGCTTTCTTTGGGAGTAGCTTAGGATAGGCTTTGTTTGACATAGTATCAAAGTAAAATGTCAAGTATTCGAATATCGAAAACAACAAATATGCCTCTATAATATATTCTCCCACAAGAGATTAGGAAAATCAAGTTCGGCCCAAGGAGAGTGAAATCAAGCTTAACATGTTTATGGTGTGAGTGTCCCACCACCTTTGCCCAGTATGTTCCTATGAGGAGCTCCAGCCTGCATGTGCAAGGGAGTGTTAGTCTCTTGATATTCATTAATACACTATCCTCTAATGGCTCGAGCTTTTATAGCAAGTGGTTGTTTGACATGGTATCAAATGAACTAGTTGTTTGACATATATAGTATCAAAGTAGAAGGTCTTGTGTTCGCAACAAATATGCCTCCTTAATATATTCCCGAGCGGGCAGAGTGTTACAGCCCCTTGATATGCATTAATATCATGGATATATGATAGATAATGCCGCAGATTTTTTGGTGGCACCAAAGTGTATTGTTGTACATTTTGCTTTACATAATGCTTCAGGTGGCCTGATCCCACCTTTTAAAAAAAAAAAAGAAAAAAAGAAGAAGAAGATAAAATGTTGAAGTTGATTTAAGAATGGACTTCAAAGTTATTACAGGACTCTAAATCCTTTGCAACAAAAAATGTTAAATAAACATTTAATAAAAATAGTAAAATTTAATTTCATATTCAAATTTGAATTATAGAACAATTGAATTTCGAAAAATTATTACGGAGGCCTATTGCTATTGTATTGGCCAGCACATAGAACTCGTTGTAGCTTTCCAGTCATATTCCATACGAATGATTCCTAATAAATGACTGGACGACAAAGTTATGGCGGTAGAAAGGTATGGTCCTCGTTTGGCCTTTTTTTCTATTTTTCCTCTTACACGGCTTTTTTTTTTTTTTTTTTGAATGACGATTTCATTAACCTCAAAATGATCAATGGCCAGCAGCCTACAGATTCAGATCCTCTTACACGGCTTAACTTCTCTCAATCTTTCGTGCGAGTACCCTTACTTGTCGTAGATCGAGAGGGGGAGGGGATACATCCATCGGAGATTCTACGCGGCAATGTACGAAAACAATACATGTAAATTTCAACACACTTGTTATATCCACGTGATGTAGGAGAGTGACAGAGATAACCTGATTGACGACTTCTCATGTGAGGCTATAAAAATGGATAAAACACATGTCGTTTGCGTCTGTGGAAGATAGTGGCGTTTGTGCATGTGTCAGAAGGGGGGGGGGGGGGGGGGGTTAGGATGCGTCCATGAGAGAGAGAGAGAGAGAGAGTTCTCACCTTCAAGTTAGCTGAAGAGAAAGCAGGTGCTATGATGTGCCTGTGGCTTACCCAATCATCGCCCTCAACCATCAGCAATCCTTTCCCAAACATTGGCTTCCTATCTCTCTTAAACACCGTCGGTTTTCCCCATGTCTTGCTCACCACACCTGATGCTGCTTGTTTCAAGAACTCAGGATCTGCGATGTACAGAAACGGCTCTGTACCAAGCCAGTAAATAAACACCTTCCCTGCAATATAAATCCGTCCATGTTAGAATACAACCATCACTGACCGTTCATCTAGTAGACCTCATTTTCAATTGCCCATACTCTAGTAATTAACTATTAGACCATCCTAACCATGCGAAAATACACATAAGCAATGCTCCACATCTACCTAAATTCATTTGAAGGGCCAGCCATGATAATTACATTGGTATATATGCTTTTCGGGGTATGATCCATACACAATGTGGGCCTCCTTTTGGACCATCTGGATATCGAGTGTATGTGCCACATGTGAAGCTATACATTGAAGACATTGACCACATTCCCAACCTTACGTGAACATCTAAACAATAACGACTTCTATCCTCACAGGCTGTGAGTCACAGCCTCTGATACACTTATGGTTCTTGTGGTCCCACTCAGATCCCTTGTGGTACCACAGAATCTCCATACACTGAAGATCAAAGGCTGAAATCTATGGACCCCACTTCATAAAATTCACCAATGAAAGCAACATATGGTTTAAGGAATCAACCCAAACTACCATATGATTGCCTCCATTCATCAAGTAAGGGAGAAGAGTTGAATGGATATCATGTGTGATCCCTTGTGGCTAGAGGTGGGCATCGAGTCGAGTCGGACCAGATTGGGTCCAACTCGACTCGATCCGATTTTTCAAGAACCTGATCAGAACTCGATCCGATCCGGGACTGAGTCCAATAGGGCTGACTCGATCCGATCCAAATCCTTGCTGGCCTGACCCGAACCAAGTCCGAGTCGGTCTGGGAAACCGAATCGAGTCGGATCAAGTTGAGTCTAGGGAGAGAGGGGGAGAGAAAGGAGGAGAGAAAAAAGGAGATGCGGGAAACTGGGAGAGAAAGAAGAAGAGAAATGAGGAGAGAAGGAAGGAGAGGAGGGAAATCATGAGAGAAAGAGGGAGAGAAAGGAGGAGAGATGGGTGGGTGCAAGCCTCCTTCGGGTAGAGAAAGAGGGGTTAGGGTTCGTTTGGATTTCAGATCGGATCGGTCTGAATTGACCATGATCCGAACTCGATCCAATATACGATCAAATTTGAGTGATCCTACTTGATCCACATCCATCCAGGCCTTCAGTTTAGTTCAGATCGAGTCGGATTCGCTGGATCAGGTCGGATTCTGCCCAACTCTACTTGTGGCCCACTTTGATAACCCTTCTTCTCCTTCCTTCCTCCATAGCCATCGATTTGTTTGATTAGGCAAATAAAGTGGTAAGAGGAGCCCACAACAATCAACTTTCACTGCCTATCAAAGGCCAAAATCTAATGATCCACATACTAAAAACTCACAAATGAAAGAGAGATGATTTAAGCAATCAACCCAACTCACCATATGATTGCCTCCATTGAGCAAAGTAAGGGAAAACAGATGAATGGATATCATGTGTGACCCCTAGAGGTCCACGAGGACAGCCTTTGTTAACCTTCTTGCTCATCTCACTAATGTTCCCAAGTGGGAAACTTGGAGGTGGCCCACTGAAACCTCTCCTCCGTAGCCGTTGATTTGCTCCGACGGGCAAAACCCAAAACTCAAAGACCCCAATCAAGATCAGGAAGAGGAGAAGGGATCCCATGGCGAAGGTTAGAGGTTGGAGAAGCTGTAGAAACTCCATCTCTCTCTCTCTCTCTCTCTCTCTCTCTCTCTCTCTCTCTCCCTCTCTTGTATGCAAGTGTAGGTTGGTACGAATGCAGCAGAAGAGAGGAATTTATAGAGAGAATTCTAAGTACTGTAGCTGTCTAAATTAGACTACAAAAAGTCAAAGAAGAAAGCACCTTCTGTGGCATAAATGGTTTTTTTCCACTCGTTCATTTTTTTCTATTTTATTCTCATCTCTTTTTTCTGTTATCTGTTTTTCCACTTTTAAGTTGTGGTGTCTGGTCCACGGCCTGGATACTCGGCACACACGCATGCAGGCTAGACTGGAATCGTCTACGTACAATAGTACAACAGTGCGTGTAAGGCCAACCATGTTGTATGTGTGACATATGTCCTTACATCAGACGAGGATTTTTACTCTGACCGTAAATCCAAAATATCAGCCTGATACAAGACTCAGATGGGCCACAGTACCACTGGATACAGTGTAAATTTTCCCTTAAATGTCTATATTCACCTGTTTGTGGCCCACCTGAGTTTTGTATCTAGCTGATTTTTGTATTTTCACTTAATTCTAATGAGCCACACCTGATTAATGGCTTGGATAGAATATATAAACTATGGTAGCTCCAAAAACAAACCTACGGTTGGCGTCCCATCACAATTGTTCTAAGTGGTGTGGCCCACTATATTCGCGGCCTATAATCAAGTGGCGGACCTGATGGAAGGAATGGATGTCACATAGAAAGCATGGTGGGCGTACAATGGGTTTTGTACAAGATTGGGGTCCATGCAGACGAACCATCTTAGCCATCTGATTTTGCTCGTTGAGCTTGGAAGTCTGTACGTTTTATTCTTAACCGTACATGTACGAGACACCAATTGGATGGTTAGGATTGCTCCAATGTTGGATGGGTCCCACAGTTTTTGGGGCCGGTCGATTGGTGTGTATGAACGGGTAGAGTACTGGATGAGATCAATGAGACCCGCAACAGATCAGTGAGACCCGCAACTTCAAAAGTAGGTGTCAGCTATAACTGCATGCAATCCCGTCCATATCGTGAGTAACGTTGCATTGATGGAATGATCTTAGCCGTCTGAGTTTTATTGAAGTTAGAATAATGGTCTGGATGTTTTTAATCTTAACCATCCATGTGATAGGCACACTTGGACGGTTAGTATTATCCAATCCCTAAGATGGGCCCTACGGTCGGGATGGTCCATTCATTTGTATGAATGCCACGTGGACAATGGATGAGACACCGAGATCTAAAAGTTGATGGGAACCATCGCTATAGTCCTATCCAAATCGTGGGTCACATTGCCTACCGTTTGATTTTACACCTAAAATATATTTCCAACCGTCCGTGTTATATATTTTGGGTGTTGATTGCGAACGTGATGTATGGTGCCGTACGTTTGCGGCGGACTATTTCCGTATGTCACATGTACAGCGCACGCGTCACCACCAATTGCCATCTAACCTCTTGACAATGTCAAAAATTAATAGGCCGATGAAGGGGCAACACAAATATCAGCTTAATCTAAAACTTTTGTGGCTCTTTAAAAAATTTTAGTAGTTAATTACTAATATTCTTGTGGTGTGGTCCACTTAGATTTGAATCTGCCTTTTTTTTTTTTTTTGGCTCTTACCCTAAATGATAGGGAAAAATGAATGCACGCCGCGGATATAACACACATATATCACTGAGGGCCCATGGTTAGGGATGGGTGGGGTTGACTATTCAAGTATCAACCTTGGGCAATCCCAGAAAAGCTCTTTAGACCCACTTTGATGGATATTTTTATACATACATCACGTCTCAGGAAACAATGGTGATTGAACACCCATTGCTTAAAACTTCTTTGGGCTATGAAAGTTTTGAATTAAGTTGATGTTTATATACTATTCATACGTTCATAAGGTCATTTCTATTAGGTAAAACTGGAAAATCCAAATATTAGCCTGATTCAAAACTTCTGCGCCTGTGAATGTTTGAACGGTGGATGTTGAATCTTCACTGCATTCTGTTGTGTGACCCACTTGAGTTTTAAATCTGCCTCATTTTTAGGCACATGTCGGAACATTATCCGGAAAAATGGATGGAAGGGGTGGATTTCTCACGAACATCATGGTAAGCCCCACCTAGCTTACTTTAGTAGGCAATCCACGTCCTCAATCACCACTATAATTTCTTGGTAAAAAATGCCGTGCTTATGTTCGCTGCCTGCATTTCTCATCTCGAAAAGAAGAAAAAAGTACCGCAGCTCAACCACATGCACACTATACTCGGGTGTCACTAGTTTGTACAAGTGGGGCCCACCAATAGAAAATCTAGGCCATTGGTCCGTTGGGTTCTACCGAGGATGGATCATTTCTTGAATCCTCGATCAGATTGTCACAACGATTGGATTTGTGGCGTACAAATAAACAGTGAAGACAAGAAACCAACATAATCAACATGCAAGTGACAAAGCGCCAAGATTGGTTGTTTTGATCACTAAACGGTCAGGATCACTAAACCATAGGTCTCAATGGTACGAGATCAAAGCCTTAGTATAGTGTTCATATCCTGGGTCGATGACCAGTGATTGGATGGAAATGAAATGTGCCGTAGCCGGTGGTGGTCTGTACGCGATTTCAACGTTGGAAAATGACCAGATCAGCCATTCACATGCCAAACGTGATTGTCATTGGTGGATTCTAGAGAAGTGATCAAATGAGAAGCTATCCATCACACCATGGAAAATAGGTGGGCCCACCTTTGATTTTTTTCTGATGGACGGGTGATAATCACTGAGTTGATGGCTGGAATCATCTGTTGATGAAGCACACGGATCATAAGTCAGCCAGAAAGGCTGAAGTGGGCCAAAACTAGCCTACCATACTTAAAAATAAAAAATAAAAAATAATAATAATAATAATAATAAACTGAATCAATTTCATTTCAGCAATGGAAAGCTTACAAAGCCCTGCACAGACATAATTCGGGTCTCCTCTTACTTCCAAAAACCAGAGAGGACCCATGGTAAGGGGACATTAACGCGTCCACCTGTTTACAAACGAAGAAAAGGAGAAAAGAAAGGCAGGAAGAAGGGAGAGCTAATGGGATGTACTGATCTCCCCTAGGCCGACTTTATCCAAGAAAATCAGCCCCAGATTTGGGGCAGGAGCGATCCGGAATCGAGGTGAAGCGAAGATTGCTGTTGCATACTGTCGACACGGGCCAAAGCGTCTGCTGGTGCATTTCCCTCTCTAAGAGTGAAATCATACATATTATGAATTATTATTTTTCGCTGTCATAAGTACTTTGTAATAAGTTATTAAAATCATACATATAATATATCATTTTGTAGATTTGTGTGAATTTTAATATATTATTTTTAAAGTTTTTAATATATTATTTTAACCTTTAAAAGGTTTAATCTTAATTAAAAATATTTATTTGAATTATTTAAGAATAGTTAATTAGTTTGTGTCAGTACGGTCATCTTCACTATTTTTAATAAGTTTTATTGTTTTAGGTTGAATTATGCTTTTGAATGTTTTTGTTTATGCCACTTCAAGCATAAAACAATTCATCTGGTATTATTAATTTTATCATCATCTTTAAGAAAGAAAAAATTACCTTGGAAATTCGAGACTTATCATTGTAAGAAGATGGTGATTTTTTCTTCTCTGTTCTACACACACCCACTACATGATCCGATGAGAACTATGAACATCAAATGATCATTAAGTGTGCAATTTGAGTGAGCCAGGTTATGTTGGTCAACCTAGCAACTTTGATAAGTTAAAGCTTAACCCAAGGTAATGAATATTTAACCTTAGTGTAATTTGGGCTTGGTCTGTTTAACACATGCAATCAATAATCTAAAGCATAAACAAATATGTAACCATTTAAGGGGTGTTCCGATCTTAAGTTGCTTAAGATAAGTTACTTGTCCTACAGATAGTTTATCTTAATTCCTGCTTACTAAGAAGATAAGTATATTTGGCAAACATCATACTTATGACTACTCTTTTCTTTCGCCTCCCTAATACCTCTCTTTTGCCACAAATGAAAAGTAAAATAGCTAAAAAAGAAAATTAATTGAAGTGATTAAACTCTTTTAAGAAAAAAAGCTACTTATACTTAATTATTAACCAAACCTACTTGAAATAAATCACTTATTTACTACTGTAAGTAGAACAAGTAACTTATTTGATGGTATTCAAATGAGTGCTCTTAATAGATGGATCCATTCATGTCCTTGATACTACTATAAATAAGCTAGTATTCTCGTGATAATGAATATTTTTCAAGAAATCTAACATTTTTTATTTTTATTTTTTTGCTTTGTTTTTTATTTTTATTTTTGAAATTGAATGCAAGAACATTTAAGGTTGATTGGTTTGCCTGAATCCTTAACCGAAGACCAACTGAACTTTAGGTCAGGTTTAAGATTTTTGGTCGATACACTCAGACCTAACCTCAACTCACCCAACCAAACATAAAGTTTAAGTTGGGCTAATTTTAATTTAGGTTAGCCTAACCCTGGTTTCACCTCCACTAATAATCATTATTGAGATGACTTAGGGTTATTTTCAGTCCATGATAATCCTTTAATATCCAACCGACCATCATGATCGAAGGTGGGTTCAGTCGTCCAGTATGATGAAATGAAAGGATTTCTCATTGGGTCATTCCTCTAATCCTCTCTAGGGTAAGCAAGGGTGCACAATGCACCCCCTAGGAGGAGACTTGCTTTTAGCATTTCATTACTTATATTAGTGGAGATCATGGCCACAGTTATGAAAGTTAGCTATGCCACACGTGCGTATAAAACATACCATTTGCCAGCCACACATGTGCCAGTGTACCAAACACAAGGCATATCAAAACCATTCATCTAAGTGGGTCCGAGTGGGTGGATGTTGTCTGCCAACTGGGCCTATAGGCCACTCAGAAACAGGTGGACAGGTTAGGAAACTCCGGTCACCTTTTTTCTCAGCCACTCATTTATTTCATACACTGTGGCCCACCAGATAAATGGATTGACCCCATTCTTGGGCCAGCACCTCTACATGGTTGTACCTCCCAGATGGATGGATTGGATCCGGAATCTGTATGCCATGCTGGCACATATATGGTGTGTACACGAGCTGTCATGTACATGCGTATGGGCATGACAAAACTCATTGCTATGATGATTCTAATAAAAAATGGTTATTTACCACGCAGTCTTGTCACAAGATCTTGCGCACTGAAGATCAAATGGATGACTGAAATGGCATGGCCCACATGTAGAATAATGGAACCGTTGACAAGTGAGCGGACAAATATCGCCTGGAATATGACGATATGGTGATATTATCGCAGAAATATTTTTAATTATACGAGTTGTTATCTCTGCAATAATATTACGATATTTTCAAAATATTGGAAGTTAAACTAACTCATATTATACTTTAATACTCAATTTTTTAAAATTATTTAGTAATTTATAACAAATATTTTTAACTATTTTATCTTAAGTGAGATTTTCCCATAATATCGCAAGAAAATGTCGAAATATGTAAATCTCCCGTGAAATTAGGGGGCGAGAAAATGACGGGAATTAGATTTTTCACCAATGAGGTTGCCATATACGTAATTCAGACATTCAAAGTCAAGCAATAACACCGCGAAAATGATTCAATAACACCGCGAAAATGATTGCGTCACTGAGCATACTCACGTCGGGGGAGTGACAGTTTGCTGACGTGGATGAAATCCACCCCGTCCATCAGGTGTGTCACCTTTTGTTTGGACGGCGCACAATAATCAGGCCAATGTCACACTCAGGTATGGGAGGTTCCACCGTTAAATTGTTTAAATTTTGTGTATGGTCCATCGTATCCAATCCACTTATCTGATCCGCCAATCCAAGATAAATGGATATTCCCAGACTTAGGACATTTCAAGACTCATCACGTGGGCCAGATCAAGTGAATTTAGTGGTTTTAGGCATGATTAACACTACTCCCCATAGCGTGGTCCACCTAAGCTTGTGTTAGACTGTTTTTTGGACTCCATGTTGAAAATGTGGCCACAAACCTGATGGACGGTATGGATCGGATGCATAATCGTTCATTAGCAGTCATGCCCTCCCAATGGCCACGCCTAACCAGACTACACAATCCATTACAATGGCATATCTACGTTGAATCTCAAGCCAAAATACATCTCATAAGGTAAATCGGGCCCACCCCAAGATGTCAAGACAGTAAAACTAACCTTTTAAGCCAAAACTAGGGGTGTACACGAACCGAGCTAGCTTGGTTAGCTCGCTCAACTTCACTTGAAAAAGCTCTATTTGACTCAGTTCGAAGTTGAGTTCGAGCCGAGTCGAGCCGATTTTTTGAGCTCGAAAATGAGTTCGAGCTGAGTTCAAGTAGGCCGCGGCTTGACTCGACTCGGATCAAACTAGTTCAATGACTCAGTTACTTTGCCATTGATGTTGCTCACCAAGTGTTTGATAAAATGACTCAACGAAGTGTGGCTAATGGCAAGGAAGGTATGTACATGAAACAAATATCTTTTTTTTTTTCTTTGTTTTTCTTGGTCTTTATGTTGCTTAGAAAGTGTTTGATAAAATACTTGTAAAACCATTGCTTTTGTTTCACATACAGGAAATGCCTCAATGGCAAACTCGGCTCGATCTTGGCTCGAACTCGGCCCGAGCTGTTGACCGAATCGAGCCGAGTTGGCCAGTCAGGCTTGAGGACCGAATCAAGCCGAGCTGGCTAGTCGGGCTTGAGGACCAAGCCGAGCCAAGTTCAACCTGAGGTCAGCTAGTGGTTGAGCCGGGTCAAGCTAAGGCCAACTCAACTCAGTTTGACTTGATGTACACCCCTAGGCACAACACCAAATTCCCGACACTACTTAAGAGTCATTGAATGAAATCTCGGGCCCATTTGGGTGCAAACCTTAAAAAAGTAATTAGGTTTTCTGCAAATTTTTTTGGTTAACTTGTCCAAAACCAAGTAAATTGATTTTCAACAAGTGGGCTTTTTCATATTTATTTCGTTGAGTAGAGTAATAGACAAGGTTTTGTTGCCGAAGTGTCTGAAGGCACATATAAACTGGAATTTGACTCAAAACAACATTTTGGAACTAAATGTCGACTTTTAAAGGTGCATCCAAATGGGTCCCTATCATCCGAACTATATAGAAAATAGTCCAAACACTAACAGTTAGAACCAACAAGCTAAATTGAGCTATGTATTTTTATTTTTTTTTCAGAACAAGTCCTTATCACTATTTGAAAAGGCAATAGTATTTTTCTATAAAATCCACGTGCAAAATCCTCAATGAATAGCCAAACCTTGTGTAATGCTACCCTTGCCGACAAAAAGTGAGAGCGTTCTTGTGGCTTTTTCTACGCAGGTAGATGTGGATTAATGCATACAACCCATACAACGATAATGTGCTAGCAATGAAAAACATTAATTATATTGATATGAATGGCGGGATCCATCGTGAAAATACAAAAAATTATTATTTTGCTATAGAGAATTTTTATTTTTTCCCGTGATTCCCATGACTAACATGTGCATATGATCTTTTTCAATGTCAGTATGTCATTGCTACACAGGTTACTTGACCTCATTCATTGCATCGAATAGTCAACATCACAATTTAGAGTTTGCCTTTTGTGCTCATAAAATCGCTCATGCTAAATAAAACATACATGCAACAATGTACTATCATGGTTAAAGGGTGCCCACCTAACTCTTAACTTTCATAGGTTCTACTTAATTAATAGGTCTATTATCACTAACTATAATATCATAGGGTGAGAAAGGATGTATATATACAACTCACTTCGCAGAAGCCGCAACTCTCAGTTGTATGTACAACTATATTGTACGTCTATCTATCCATAGACACTGTTCTCTTTGTACATAAGGACCTATTTGATTTTCCTTATTACCTAAAAATGCAGTGTAAATGAGTCATTATTATCTTTTACAATCGTTTATCTTTTTTAGAAATTATTTCAATAAAATTTGTGATAATTTTAATTGAATTTTATATATATGTACATACGCAAAATTATAAAGCCCATTGTGATAAATATTTTCTTTCATGAAATTGAAACTTAAGAATCGGGCGAGCCGCCCATGGAAAACTCAAGCTCTAGTGACAAATGCAAGGACTGTACATTATTCGATAGAGGTTGGTGGACATACATGCATCAGTGCCATCCACGTTTTTACGCACATGATGGGATGTGCTAATCTAACAAGTGTAGACCATATCTCACAAAAATAGGTAGATTCAAAAGTTCAGGTGGGCCAGTGCACATGAAACAGTGAAGATTGAATGTCAACCATTGAAACATCTGTGGAGACTAATTTTAGATGGGAATGATATTTTCGTTTTACTTTTGTTATCAGTAAATCCGAACCGAGCCGCATCGGGTTAACTTCGACATCAATGAATGAAGCCTCGGGCGGGTAACATTCGAGCCGAGGAATATGTCCGACCTGAGGGATCTGGTAGAACTTTAATGTCTACCCGATCTTCTCGTAATCTTGTAAGGATGACTTCGGAGCAGTAGCAATTTGTTCGAACCGATCCGTCCATTACCTCTGTCTGACACGATCCTCTCTACTTAAATGTGTCATCAATTCACTTACCCATGGGCTCAGCCCAGGTCGCCGAGCAGGATCCGAGCCAGGAGGTCGGGTCGGATAGGAGCCTGATTGGTGACATTAATGTACAACTCCAGTAACGCAGGACATTAATGGGAGCCTGATCGGTGACATTAATGATCTGCCTCATTTCTAGCCTTAGACCCTACAAGGATATAGAAAAATGGATGGACGGTGTGGATGAAACCCAAATACCACGGTGGCCAATCGTACAGCAAAATCGATGGACGGCTAGCTTGCTGGTGTCAAAGCTCTGCGGGCTCCACGATGATGTATCTGTCTTATCCACACCGTCCATCCATTTTCCATCTCATTTTTGGACATAATCATAGAAATGAAGAAGATCCAAGCCTCACGTGGGCCCCCCGTGTTGACTGAATGTCCACCATTAAAAACTTCGCAGGGTCCACTGTAATGTTTCATGCAACCTGTTGATAAGTCACACAAACTGGATTAAGGGAAAACAAATGTCAGCTTGATCCAAAACTTCTGTGGCCTCCGAAAAACTTTCAATGATAAGCATTCAATATCCACTGTTTCCTTTGGTGTGGTCCACCTAAGATTTAAATCTGAATCATTTTTGGACTCGTGCTCTAAAATGAGCTGGAAAAATGATTGGACGGCGTGGATAAAACATATACATCATACTAGGGCCCATACAGGTTTGACATCAGCTAGCTGGCTGGTGTAACGATGAGATTTAGATCACCTCCTGTGGCAGCGCACCTGGTTGACGGTGTGGATCTGATGTACATGGGTATGGTGGGGGTTAGTTGTAAGCATGCCATCAGAGTGACTATGTAGTCAGGCTTGCGAATGGTGGGCCGTGGACCGTCTACACAGTATCCCAGAACGTCTAGATGTATTCTAATGACCTAAACCGACCGAGGGGAAATCCAAGAGAAAAGTCATACGCACGAATGGTGGGCTTTGAAATGGACGGTCGCATGACATAAGCCAATCTTTCCACGTCAATAGAAAAAGTCCACCAAATGGGTGTGTTGGTGTTGGACAACTGCTCATTTATTTGCTCGCTCGGCAATTTTTAACCGTTCATATGAAGAGCAATCAAAGTATATAATGGAGGTTTTTTTATTTTATTTTATTTTTTATTTTTTATTTTTTATTTTTAATACATGATCCTGGACCCGAGGATAAGAGCACATGCTCAGCTTCTGACTTCTAAGTGGGTCCCATGATTTAGTGATCCCCACCATTGGTCTTGTGGGCCACGCAGAGTTGCAGTCGACTATCCTAATTATATTTACGATTGTCAGCTTTTACTGCGGGACAATCCACTTAAAAGGTGAACCACATATACGAAACAAATGAACAAATTGTAAATAATATTGGCTGAGTTTTATAAAATTTATAAAATTTATAAAATTAAAATTACACATTCTAAATTTATGAGCAATTTACTATAAATAAATGTATAAAATAATATCAGTTACGATTGAGATTTAAAATCAAATTCAATTGTTTGGAGAAAGTTAAAAATAAATAAATAAATAAATAAGGAAAGAGAACGAACGAGATTGTTGAGATTAATTGTTTAGGAATTAATTGTAACATAAAAGATATTTTGTTAATCAACAGTACTGTAAGCTAAACATGTACATTTGCCTGGTTCTTTTTTTCCGGGCATGCCCGGATGTAAAATAAAAAAAAAAATAAAATTTGCTTGGTAATATGAAGTTTGTTTTATAATGAACAGAATCTTGCCATGCTCAACTAATAAAGATGTCAGCCACTTGGTTAATTGTATCAATTAAACATATATGTTAAGACCACAAGTCATATTTTTCTTTGATATAGTGATAGTCACCTCAACATGCATGGTGCGGGCATGATATACTATAAAGGAGGTTAGAGAAATGCCACTGATATTATCACAATATAGAAAAAAAAAAAAAAAAAATGACATTTTAAGAAGAAATTAAATCGCATAAAACTATACAAACTCAAAACAATTCTGAAATGATGAGGATGAGTGAGGATATTCCTGAGGAGATTCCGATTCGATTCTCGAAATTGTAGGTTGTTTCTTAGCACTCTAAGAAACCAAATTGCAACTAAAAAAAAGTCATAAAGTCAGAGTACCACGCCTATCATTAGAATCTTTAGCCCAATTAGCATCAAAATATGATAAGAGAGACTAAGAATATGAAGGGGATCCAAATATTTCATCGCAAAAAATTAGTGATTAAGATTAGATAAGAGAGACAAGAACTACAAAATGGTTACATATGATAATAATGTCATCAACAAATAGGATTGAAATCACACACTTTGGACGTCATGGGTTGTTTGGTATTAATAAATGTATGGAATTAGATTAGTTACAACTAATTTATATTTGAAAATTAAATTCCATAATTTGAAAGAAGTGGAGGAAATTAAGAAAAGAGGTTGTTGAGATTGTTTAGGGAGTGCCTGTAACCTAAAGGATATTCTGTTAACACTAATTATAGTCGCGCATGTGATAAGTAGACCAAGTTAATTTTGAACAATGGATCCACAAAGTGGGACCACCCTAGTGTAAAAAGCTTGCATCTTGCATCTATGTGCCACGATGATGCCATGTGATGAAGATGTGCACGTCCATGTGCCACTTTTTTTGAGAATGGGCGTCTTCATAAAAAAAATAAATCCAAACCATGAGTTGGAAGGTAATTTGTATGACAATAGCCTTGGAGTAGGTGTTGGGCGTTGAAACCTACTCCAATGTACAGATACTGTTTCCCCTTTTAAAAAAAAAAAGAAAAAAAAAAAGTTGTTGGGCGTTGAAACCCCTTAATGGGTGAAGAAGCAACCTCAAATAAAATCAAACAATACAATAGAGAATTAATAGGAACAGGCAAACACTAAAAACAAATTTTATTTTATGTTTTTTTACGTAGAAACTACTTTTGGAAAAAAACATGGCACCAAGTGACAAGCAATCCAAATATCAAAAGAATTACAAAAGATGAAACAACTTACAGATTTGAAAACCCTATAACCCTTCAAAACCATCTCCCTATGTGTTAAGCTTTTCTGTATTTTTCTTAATCCCATATTAACAAGGCTATTTATAACCCTAAGGTCTGGGTATCGATCCCTAGTGGGGGTGGCTAACAGTGAAGTGTGTGTGAACTGACAATGGGGTGTACTAACAAGCTAACAAAAAAAAAAAAAAAAAACAAAGGCTATTTATAACCCTGTACTAAATTAGAAACAAAACTCACTTATGCAGAACTTGTGTGCATTATCGATATGACTGTGATCAAATCGATAACAACCAAAAACGTCTAGTGAGAACATGACTCTGCCTTTTAGACACTGGATTGAAGGCACTCGATAAACAATTTCCATCGATGACACTCCAAGCTGCTATCACCATCTCTAATTTTCAATAGTTGCACCATCAACATTGCTTCTCATACACACTTTGCTTCATCTCTTCCTTACCAAGTCTAGAGAAGTCGAGCAAAACTTGAATTGTTCAGTAGGAACAACCTTCGTAAGCATGTCCATTGGATTCTTTCTAGTTTAAATCTTCTCGAGAGTAACACCGCCCTCTTCTAGCATCTAGTGAATAAAATGATGACACGCATCATTGTATTTAGTCTGGAAATGAAACAATGAGTTCTTCACCAAACTAATTACGCTCTCACTATCATAATATACAGCCACGACTTCTTAATGAAGCCCCAACTCATTTATCATACCTTTCAACCCAGAGATTCTTTTGTCAATTTTTCCAATCAAAGCTTGAAAGTGAGCCCTCCTAGCTCTCCCTTGGAAGATAGGGATTCCAGGTAGATGAAAGGAGCAGTCCTTTTGCTAAAACGCATGATGTTTTTTTTTTACTGTTCTCGCTTGGACTTGAGGAGCACCCGCTGAAAACGTGCCCTCTTAACTCTCCTAATTTGCTTTGGCATCCGACAGCCTCATCACTTGGCAAAAACTAAGGACCACATAAGATAAACGTATATCAGATCCACTCCGTCCATTAGGAGAGACACCACATTTTCACTATAAATCCTAAAATCAATAAAAATCAAGACTTAAGATAAGCCACACCATTGGAAACATTGTAAAAACCATGCCTCTAAACTCACATGGGGTGGCTCACATGAATGTGGGGATGTTGTGATTTCTGTCGAATCCATTCATAGATACTTGGTGGTTGGTTAGATGATACACCACCGCTGTGGAATCCCGGGATTGCTATATCGAGTCTCTTTGGCACGCCTGGCCAATCCCGGGATTAAACCTTCCCATCCCTTCCAATCCCTCGAACCAAACACGTCCCAGGCAAATTTGAGCGGATTAGGGTGGATTGGATGGGATTTAAAGGTAATGATGGTGTTGTCAGTGGATTGTCTTAAGATCTATGGGATTGCTATATCCCAGGATCAGATCACCCAGTCTGTTTGGCATGCCCGGCCAATCCCGGGATTTAACTTCCAATACCATCCAATCCGCCCGGCCAAACAGGCCCTTAGATTTCAGGATGCTAAGCCTGGGAAAGTGAATGGCCAGAAACGCTTCTATATGCGAGAGTATGCAATTGCCTCTAAAGGAAATAATTAATACAGCAATAGCTGAGAAAATAAAAATAAAAAACAAACAAACAGCTACTATGAATCTCTCTCTGCAATTTCTTGGCATGGAAATATCTCGAGAGATTCTAGAATCGCATGTTTTTCATGAGATATTATCCAAAAAAATCTCCCTAAAAATAAAATATTAAAAAATATTTATTATAAATTAATAAATAATTTCAAAGTTTTAAATTTATGACCATAAAAGATAACTGCCAAAGAAAAAGAAATAGATTTTGAAAATCTCGCCACCGGATTGCTTTATTAGTTTACCTTAAAAGTGTCATGAGGTTTTAAAAATCCTAATGGTATTTATTACAATATTGTAAATCATGAACAAATGACATTGATCTACTTTACCTTTATTAGATTGAGTAGAGGATGTTACATTTATGACCATAAAAGATAACCGCCAAAGAAAAAGAAATAGATTTTGAAAATCTCGCCACCGGATTGCTTTATTAGTTTACCTTAAAAGTGTCATGAGGTTTTAAAAATCCTAATGGTATTTATTACAATATTGTAAAACATGAACTAATGGCATTAATCTGCTTTACCTTTATTAGATCTTTATTAGATTGAGTAGAGGATGTTACCATAATTGAGTTTGGATCCTCTTTTTGCCAAGGACATGAATTTTCTGTTTGTTGCAATGTGATTGAGCCACATTATTAGAGATTCCATTTGATGTAGTGGTGATGTTGAATACCAAGCACAATGCAAAAAATTAATAAATTTTTGTTCCTGGCAAGCGGATAAGTTGGAATTAAGATGATTTTAATAGATTAGGATATTTCCTTCTTGGTCAAGATGTGCATTTGTTAAGAGAAATGATTAAATAAGGGAGAGAGAGAGAGAGAGAGAGAGAGAGAGAGAGAGAGAGAGAGAGAGAGAGAGAGAGACTAACTCTAATATCATATTAAACCACAATAGACTATATTATAGAAACTACAATTTGATTATTTCACTGAGAATAATAGACCATATACACATCTTAATTAAAAAAGAAGAAAAAGAAGAAGAAATATCCTAAACTAATAAGACTACCATAATCTACTCTAACAAGAACCAAAGAGAGGAAGCTTCTATAATTGCGCATCAGCCACTCCTGTACATTCTGGAGTAGAGGACTTTGGCGTTCTCGTCTTCCCACTCTAATCCTTCCCACCATTCTCTCTCACCTTCTATTTCTCCATGTATTTCATGGACGCTTGAGCTCAAGAGGGGGAGCTTCTTTAGCCTAGGGCACGAAATTACACCGATCTCTTCCAAAGACATAAAAATAAATTGCTGGCCACAAATGCGTTCTAATTTTGATAAGTTCCTCAACCGCAGGGAGCGTAATCTTGGGAATGAATTATCAGCCAGCACTTCACCTTCTATAATCTCCTCTATTTCAATACAATTCAATACTTGAAGCTCTTCTAACTGATTTAGATGCTCTACCATGGTAGAGGAGAAGAGAAACCTTAGCTTGTGACAACCTGCAACTACTATTTTTCTGAGTCTTTGAAGTCCTGTGTTTGGACGAGGTGATCTTCCACCGAATACATTCTCCAAGTTTGGTAAAGTACAGAGATTGAGCTGCTCTAAACATTGCAATGCATCATCTCCAACTTCTCTCCAGTCTATAATGCATTCCATTCCACTGAATTCAATGACTTCAAGATGTTTTAAGCTCTTCGAATCACCAACCAACCGAGAAAGACTTGTTAGACTTTTGCATTTCTTGAAGCATAAAGAGCTGGCATGTTTTATCAACCCCTCAATCCCATTTGGGAAATTCTCACACCCTTGAATGCTTATCTCCTTATCAAAACCCATGATGTTGGCATCCGATCCAGAGCCAACCTGAACATTGAATCTTCTCAAGCCTGACCACCTTTGACAGAACATATCATCTGCGATGAAGACATTAAGATTGGATACGCTGATACTTAAAGAACTCAGGTGTATCAAGGTTGCAACCTCACTGAAAGCAGCTTCATCCATATGATTCAGCCCCAACATGCTTAGATCCTCCAGACTAGATAGCCCGGAAATCATATTGCAAGGAATTTCGGCGAGATCATTCAAAAATGATAGATCCAACTGCTTAAGTTTTACCAAGCTTGCAATTCCTGAAGGCAAGTTTTTGAAGCCAGAGTTTGAGAGATCAAGAAGTCGGAGTTCCTTCAGCTTTTCCAATGGCGGCACCTCCACTAGATGTCTGCAGGATCTTAGAATGAGCGCACGTAGATTCACCAATAGCGATAATGACATTGGGAGAGATTTGATGCTAGTGTCACTTAGATCGAGGATCTGAAGCTTCGGCATGAGCTCGAAGAAATTATCATGAATGGTACTTAACTGATTGTTACCTTTGAGGAACAAGGAGACCAAGTTAGGGCAATTGGGCATGAATCCGAGATCTTTTATTTTGTTGTGCATCAATGAAATCCTTACAATTCCTCCCCACATTTTTTCTTCTGGTGGCTGCACTAATCCCTTCCCAGCTTGCACAAGGAATTTCGAGCCTCCGTTAGATGACGATGACGGTGATAATGGTGAAGTGATCCATATAGCCAAGTCGCGGAGCAAATCATGCATCCTAACATATCCATCACCTCGAAACCCGTCTTCTAAGAGGCATGCATCCTTGATTCTTTCAAGGATATAATGCCCCTTGTTTGATGCTTCTTCCAAGTTATTCACATTTTCTATGAATCCTTCCTCCATGGTCCAGTATGTTACTAGATTATCTATTTCTATATCATAATCTTCTGGAAACAACGAACAATACAGGAAACAAAGTTTGATTCTATCATCTTCTAAGTAATCATAACTAAGTTTCAGAGGAAGAAACACTTCACGCTCCATACCCAGAACGTCAGGTGATGATCCTTTCAATGCCCTCAATGCATTCTCCCATAGCTCTTTCTTATCCTTGTGACACATGGCCCGTCCCATCGTCTTAATTGCAAGTGGTAATCCGCCACACTCCTCTACAACCTTCTCAGCTACCGGTCGAATCTTGGTTGATAGAACCACATCTCCACATAATTCACGGAACAAAGTCCACGCATCCTCATGCGTAAGAGTCTTCACTTTAATCTGCTTATCCGCCCTCATCACATTACACACTTCAACGGATCGGGTGGTTATCACGATCTTGCATCTATTTTGCGCGTCCGGCTTTGGAATTCCGACTTGATCTAAATTAAGTTCTTGCCATAGATCATCTAAGATAAGCATATACCTGACGTTCTTCAACTGATTAAACAGCTTGTTTCTCTTCTCTTCGATAACTTCATCATCATCAAACTTGATATCTAACTTCTTTCCAATCTTCTCTTGGATTGATCCCAGGTTAAGGTCTTTGGACACAGTCACCCAAATCACGATGAAGTCATGGGTTCTGATAACCCAATTGTTTATCTCTTTCATGAGAGTGGTCTTCCCTATTCCACCCATCCCAACAACACATATGATGCCCTTCTCCCCATCGTGTAAGCATTGCCATATCTCCTCCAAGGTTTGCTTGGACGTGCTTTGTTGTCGACGTGGTAGCGATGTTTGCATCTCCAACACTCTCAGCCCGCGAGGACTTGCAGCCACCATATCAAAGACTCCTTTTTCTTTGAGGTTTTGGACATCTTCGTTCATTTTAATGACCCTTTTTCCCAATTTGTAACGAGAAAAATAGTCTGTGCAACAACCATTCAAGCATGTTCTCCTTTGTTCAAACTCCAGTCTTATTGATTCAACTTCAGTTTCGAAATTGCTTACGTCCCGGAGCCAATCATCCACTTGGGGTTTCTGTGTCTTTCCAACTGCTATAGCATCATCGACGTCTGCTCTGATTTCGTCACGCTTGGATTTTAGTTCTTCCGTTTCCCTCCTCAGTGTCTCTATGTTGTTGTTGAGGTGTCTGAGATAACCGATATGCTGAGAAATAGAAGCCCGGAAGCAGTGAATGCTCCGCACAACTGGACCCACCAACGACTGCACAACTGGATACACCAACGACTCCATTGTAGATGGATGGATGTATGGATGGGTTGGTAATGGTGTTTTTGAAGAGGAAGGAAATGAAAGTGAGTTGGTAATGGATGGATGGGTTGGTAATGGTGTTTTTTTGAAGACGAGTGAAACGAAAGTGAGTTGGTAATATATGGATGGGTTGGTAATGGTGTTTTTTGAAGAGGAATGAAATGAGAGTGAGTTGATAATGGATGATTGGGTTGGTAATGGTGTTTTTGAAGGTTGGAGAGGAATGAAATGAAAGTAGTACTGTTGAAATAGTGATGTGAAAAATCTCTGTATAACTTCACTTTTGAGAAGATGAGGAGAAGGAAGGAGGATTAGCTGTTAAGAAATGAGAAAATGATCAATCATGATTTGGAAATCTAATGAGAAAGCTAAAAAAGGGTTTTTAACGGTCAATGATAACTGTTTCCTGTGGTGTGGTCTGCCTTGAGATGTAGATCTGCTTGGTTTCTTGGACAATGACCTAAAATTATTTGTATTATTCGTAAAAGCAGATGGACGGTATGGATTTAAGGAAAATACATCCCCGTGGGCCCCACAGTCAGGGATCCACCCACCTCAGTGGATCCAGGGACGAACCGAAGCTATGCCCCTACCGGGAAGGAGCTATGTGGGGACCAACGTAATGTACGCTCTCCATCTATTTTATTATAATTATTATTATTATTATTATTATTATTATTATTATTATGGATCATTTCAAGATAAGAACCCGAAACAAAGCAGATCCGAAGCTCAAGTGGACCAAACCACGGGAAATAGTGGGGATTGAACACCTAAGTTCAAAACTTCCTGAGGCTGCATGAGTTTGACCAAGCTGATATTTGTGTTTTCCCTTCATCTAGGTTTATGTTACCTTGTGAATACTTTAGATGGCAAATAAACATGTATTGAGCCTGGCCACTACGTCCTGTGGTGTGGCCCGCTTTGAATCTGCCTCATTTTTGGCCTATGCCTTAAAATGATTGGTTAGAAACACAGATATCACAGTGGCCCCACAGAGCCTTTGACAGGACCTAATATATCCTAGCAGGGGTAGGATACAATCCACGTCCTTTTAATAGCTTCCTTTTAATCACATCCAACGTATCCATCATGTGTGCCCTATTCTCCTTCGAACCCGAAGTTTTGGATGTGGAGTTGCCAGTCCCCTACCCACCGGAAGTTGCATGAAATTATTCTTTTCATCAAACATTTGTATATTGAATTTTGGTTTAAATATTTTTGTTCAAATCCAAACATCTAACCTGATCCTTTAATACCACTTTTTTGTGAGTGAACCCACTTTATATCACACTAAAAATGATGTAAACTCGAGCCAAATCTGGATCAAATTCTAGGTATTAAAAATTTAGATCTAACATCACCGTCAATTCATGCATTTTGCGGAAGTACGATAAATGAAGATATAACAATATATTAATGCTGGTTAACCAAACTGAAAGCAAACAATTTATAAACGCACGATATTTTATACGAAAAATTCTTACGAAAATAAACCACGGCACAAATTGATAGAGATTCACTATAATTAATATCTTAGGGCCTATTTAGGAGTGTGGATTTGGAACCCCCTGGTGGATTCGGAACCCCCAGGATTTGAAACCCCCTGGATATGAAATCCTCCTAGCATGTTTGCCACCTTGGATTGTGAATCGACTTTAATCTAAAAGTAGCCATGCATGGTATATTTATAGGAGTTTTGATGTAGAGCAGGTCGCGGACACTTTCATGTCCAAGATGGATCAGAGAAGGCTCGATTATAGACAGAAGTCATCAAGATCGTCAGAACCTTAAAACAAGCATATCTCGCAAACTGGAATGAGATACTCGATGTACCATATATGATTTTGGGATAAGATGAGCTACTTTAGCCAACCAACCCGGCTTTGCCGGGTTGCGCATGCCAAATTTGCCAAATTCCATCATATCAAGGGTCGAATTCCATGTTTAATTTCGTTTTTACTATAAATAGTGAGTTTTAGTTTGATTATAACTCTTCATCCGTTCGGCTTTAGGAGTTGGCCCAACATAAAAAGTGTTTAGAAAAATTAGGAGAATAACGTGGTTAAGTCATATACGACACTTACTATAAATAGAAAATTTACTATTTATAGTAAGTTACGAATTTTAGGGAGTTTTAGTTATAATTTAATTTTTAAACTTCTTCCTAGTCTTATTATCCCTATTTAAAGGGTTGTACACTCTTTTATTTCAGCAATCAATTAAATTACGAATTTATTAGAATTTATTTCTATTCTTCTTGCTTTCTTTTCTTGTGGATTCGAGAAGTCTTTGTGAGGGGTCTAGAGAAACTCCGTAAATTCGGAGTAGTTATCCTTGAGGAAGACGGTGATTGACCTCATCACGTTTATCTCTACGTCAGGTTTGAATTTAATAACTAAATCAACTTTAATATCTCTAATTACTGAGATATGTAATTTTGATACAATGGTTGTGATAAGCCAACTGTAATATATGCATTGCCCGAAAATGATGAAATTCCAAGTCTCGGATGAGCCACAAGTACAAGATCATGTCTGAGTGACTAACCAATGATTTTTAATTATTGATTAACATTGTCTAGACGATGCTGGACAATGTTTGGACGGTGCTGATTTACATGGACAATGTTTGGACGGTGCTGATCATCATTAGTGGGCCATGTGCCCAATAGAATGATAGTATAGTGACACACACAATACACCTGCAACTATTGAAATGATTTTAGGTGTAATCCCTGGATTTAAAACCCCTAATTGCTTTATGCTGCCAAACAACCAAGGGATTTCAAACCCCCATCCAATCCACGGTGCCAAATGACCCCTTAAAGTTGTACAAACTCACATTTTTCGATTATAGATGTACCTGATTTCCCCTTGCGAAGCGCACCTATAGGAAATCCTCCAATCCCTTGAAAAATTCTTCACAAGCCCTTTACAAGTTTAGTAAATTCTATCATTTGGCAAATCCAAGCCCCTTAAAAGAAAATACTCGTATGGAATATAGCCCAAGTAAAAAATCGTACTTAAATACCATGTTTTATGGAAAATTGCAAAACTCAATAGTCGCACCACGGTTGACTGACAATTGACAGTGAATATCATAGCGAGTCACGGTCGACTATGACTCATTCCGATGTTCATGTTCGACTGTAGATTCTCCCGGTCAACCATGTTCTGCAGAATGCAAGGCATCTGCACAACAAGATGTCTACGAGAAATCGACCTTGTCCATCAATTTCTCCCACATATGTTAGGATATGATCCAAAAATGAAGCTCTGATATTTATGATCCCAAAATGAGGCAGATTCAAATCTCTTGTACACACTGAGGAAATAGTAGGGATGGATTCCCTACAATCAGAACCTTTACCAGGCCAGAGAAGTTATGAATCAGCTAATATTTGTGTTTTTTCTCATCCTGTTGGGAAGTGATTGCCACCGATATCTTTGAAGCTGCCAAAGATTTCTTCGCTGGTGGGCCTCTTCCTAGATCTTTCTTATGCACCCTGATATGCCTCATTCCCAAGAAGAGCAACGCCAAGTGTATAGCTGACTTCCGTCCGATCAGTCTTTGTAATGGTATCATGAAGATCTTTTCAAAGATTATAGCGACGCGGCTGGCCTCTCTTTCTCCCTTCCATCATTTCAGTCTAGCAGGGGGCGTTTGTTCGTGGTAGATCCATCACGGATAACATCTCCATCGCCAGAGAGATGGCTCACGAGATGGATCGCAAAGTGTTTGGAGGAAATATGATCCTCAAGCTCGATATGGAGAAAGCGTATGATAGGGTAGAATGGCCTTTCCTCTCTCTGGTGCTCAAGAAGTTTGGCTTCAGCTGCGAGTGGATTACCCAAGTTCAGTGCTGCTGGATGGGTCCCTGGTTTTCCATTCTCATAAATGGCAGAGCTCATGGTTTCTTCCAATCTTCCAGAGGCTTAAGACAAGGAGACCCCCTCTCTCCTTCCCTCTTCATTATCGCGGCTGAAGCTCTTAGTCGTGGCATCGGCCATTTATTCTCTTCTGGCTCCTGCCTTCCGTTCAAGCTCCCTCGGAACTGCCCCATGGTAACTCATTTATTTTTTGCTGACGATGCTATGTTATTCCTAAATGGCAGGCTTCAATCCATTCGTGCTATCCTCAAGTTCATTGCGGTTTATGAAAGAGCGTCCGGCCAGAAGGTAAATGCCGCCAAATCCTCTTTCATCATTCCAAAGAATGCGCCCCCAGCCAAAGCTCGAAAAATCAGGCTCTTGACAGGATTCAATCAGGCTACTCTTCCCTGCAGATACCTGGGCATTCCGCTCACAAAAGGGAAGATTCGGTTATCTCTTGTGGCTCAGCTGGTGCAGAAAATTCTTGGTAGAATTGATGGATGGAAAGCCAAACTTCTCAACCCGGCGGCAAGAGTTATCTTGCTCAAACACGTCCTTTCTAGCATGCCGATTCATGTTCTGTCGGCAGTGAACATTCCCATAGCAGCGTGTAATCTCATGAAGGCGGGCTTCGCCAATTTCTTTTGGGGCAGTGTGGACGGGAAAAAGAAAAAACACTGGGTGAGCTGGAAGCGATTATGCGCCCCACTGCAAGAGGGAGGACTGGGCTTAAGAAGAATGGAGGACGTTATGCGGGCTTTCAGAATCAAGATGTGCAGAAATCTATTGGAAGGGACTTCTTTATGGGCGCGATTCATGTCGGCCAAGTACATCAGCCAATTCTATAGCTCCAGAGGTAGAAACTCGTGCGCCCACAATACCACCTCTACGGTTGGAAAGATATGACCCACGCATTACCTTTCACGATCCTTCACTCCAAATGGCTCATTGGTGAGGGTAGAATCAATTTCTGGACCCACAACTGGTCAGGGGAACGCTTCCTGGCTGCTTCCACTTCAGGCCCAATTCCGCTCCAGCTTCGGGAAGCCTTGGTCAAGGATTTTTTCTCCCCTTCTGCCAGGTGGAACCTGGCCCACGTTTAAGATGTTCTCCCTCCTCAAATCATCCAGTCCATTGTAGGGTGCCCTGTTTCCCTTTCTCCTAGGAAAGATAGAATGGCTTGGGACCTGACTCCCTCGGGTAGGTTCACTCTCAAATCAGCTTGGAACAGCTCTCGCCAGTGACAGCCGAGCCTCTGCTGGCCCGCCTGGATATGGAACAAAGCTCTCCCCCCGAAAATTGGAACCTTTATTTGAAAAATCATGCAAAACGCTGTCCCTGTAGATTCTACTATCCAAAAATCAGGTGTTAGCATCGCCTCTAGATGCGAATGCTGTAGAGGCCACCCGGGCTCTTTGCCTGCTCTTCAGGCCATTGCCCCTCCTACTGATCAGGCCCACCTGCCTGCGTTGATCCAGAGGATCAGCAGCCCCCTCAGCTCTCAGTCCAACGTGTCAGCGCACTTCAGCCGACCAGTCCTCTCGCCCCATGTTCTTTCCTCTTCGGCATCTCCTCCTTCCCTTCAGCCCCACTTGAGAGGCCGTCCTCCATCGCCCCCCACCGCACCCCCGTTGCACCCCCAACCTCTTGCCCCCGCCCACCAAGCCGAAGACATCCACCACCTTTTCTGTGCTGGGACCGCAGCCCGTGAGGTCTGGACGCACTTCTCCCGCATATTCGACACTCCCTTCCTTCCTCACCAGTCGATTCACCAAAGAATTATCTTCTGGTCAGCGAGGGCGTCTCCTTCCTCACGGTTGAAGCAGCTTCTGGGCCTGGCCCCCTCTTTCATATGCTGGGAACTGTGGCTGAGTCGGAACGCTTCAAGATTTGAAGGTGTTCCCATGTCTGGCAATCAGATTATTTCTCGAGTTAGAAGATGGCTGCAAGAAGTGGGCAACCCAATGCCCGACAGAGTCTCTCGCCCTCTCAACTATTCTGTCTCTATTCAAGCTCTCCAGCTTGACAATGTTCACTCCCCAAGTATAGGGTTGTGATGTAGTAATAAACTCGGTGGGACCGAGGTCGAATCCACAGGGACTGAAACCTGTACGTAATCTGCAATTAACTAGAACTAGAACAAGAATAAGATGTAATCTAAATTGAGAAATAATTGAATGAATAATGGTGAAATATTACTCTAAAACTTAATGAATTCAAAAGTATGAAACTAGGGTGCCAAGGATCCACTTGTAGAAATCAGGGAGATCTACGCTTGATTCACGAACTCAACTGGACTTCGAGTCCCATCTTCATCCAGTTGGAAGATATGTCACTAAAGCTCGATCTGACCTTCCATTGATCTAGTTTTCAAGGAGATGAAAGGTATGAGAATTAGAATTGATTCCATCACAAATCCATGCCCATGAGACAAGGTAAACAATAGAACTCAAATCAATCCACAATCAATCAGAAGATGTATGAAAGTTAGGAAGGATTCCATCATCCAACCATGTCCAAGGGGCGATGGTGAACAACAGGGCATCCTAGTTTCATAATCAAATAATGGAAAAGAAATACTCAAAGCTATCACAGACTCATTGTAATTTCAGTCACAACAAACCATTAAAAACTAGAAGTATTCCTTAAAATTAAACCAGAATCAATATCAGTTCAAAACATGAATCCAAGCTGTAGAACCACCCTATCACGCTGCAAGCTTCTCCTCTTAGCCCTAGCTAAGAGGTTAGCCCGACATGATCGGTCTAAATCTCTCAACAAAAGAAAAAAAATAAACAAAACAAAAAACTCAAAACCAATCTCTATCTCTCTCACGTCCCCCAACCAGCCGTGAATCCCCTTCTCTCTGTCTCTTTCCAGCCGTCCGGATCCCTCCTCTCCCTCTCCTCTTTGTCCTTTATAGCAGCTGTGAAAGGACGGTGGAGAGGAGTGCGTAGAGACGTCAGTGTGGTGAGATGCCGACGGTGGAGACAGCTGGAGGTATTTACGCACTCTCAGTTTGGTGTGGCAGCAACATGAGAATTGCTTGCATCGGATCGAATTTTCGGCCATGAATCAAAAATCTAAGACGCTCAATCGTCCTAGCCTTGCTCGGTCCTTCTTTGGAGAGATTTTTAACGGCCAGGATTGTCGGACCGATCCTGGCCATGAGTGCAAACGGATCCGGATCGTCGGACCTCGGACGCGCGGAAACAGAGCACGAACATTGTTTTCTTGCTCTGTGCTGCTGGTGGGATCCACTTTGACATATTTCATGGAAATCAACACCGTCCATTGTCTTCACCGTACAATTTCGACTGAAGATGGACGGTTTCGGTTGTCCGATGATGCGGCCAAGGGAAATAATCCCGCTGTAACGATAGCAGACGGTCCTTTTGGGCCTGCTGTGATCGCCACATGCGTGTGCATGGCTAACAACGGTCAGCATGTTTTTGACTAATTTAATCCCCTCTGTATGATGGACCGTTTGGATTAATCGTATGGGTCATGATGGAGGCCCACTGCAGATCAACCGGTGCCTCTGTTTCTAATTTCATTCTCTGCTTCGAATTCCACGGACGTGTGATGATCAGTGGGGCCACTACGGGAATCTTCGAGAAAATCAAATCCGTCCATTAACTCCCTAAAAAAAAACCGGTCAGTCCTGCCCCTTTTTGGATCAAAACCGTGGTGGCTCATGGATTACTCTTTGCACCGTTCATCATGTGCTTGAACGGTTTAGATCCAATATCCTGTTACCACTTGAAATTTCGTCATCTAGGCGATGGTCACGCCTACGCTCTGGAGTGAATGAATGGTTCAGATCATCTTCTTGATCGAAGGTGGTGGCCCACTTACGTAAACCGACGGTCGGCTGCGATCGTTGATGAAACGGAAGTTTCCGTTTTCAAAGAAAGGCTCGGTCAGCCCTCTGTTTGACCGGATTCTCCGTCCGGTGCATCTCTTGTGCACATGTACCCTGTGTACATGCAATATATATATATATATGATCCTCTGTAATGCTCATGACAAATCCGTTCCGTCCATCCCTTTTCTCAGATTATTCTAACAGTTAGGACCAAAATTGGAGCATATCCATATCTCAAGCGGGCCCCATTTAATGAATCAAGGGACTGATCTGTCTGTTGGACCACTTCCCGAGATCTTCAATGGTTGAAATTTAATATGAACGGTTAATTTACGGCCCCCATCACATGTATGAAGTTTCGAGTCAATCGGATGGCGGGAACCATGTGATCTTGCATTTTGCACCAATTTCAGGCCTCTTTAACTTGAACGGCTTGATTTTCACAGATTCTTGGCGTGTAAATTCTTCAATATCGGTCCTCTGGAGTCCGTCCCTTGCTGTGGTGATTTCAGAGCATCAAATATACACTTTTAGCACCTTTTTATAGTCCACACTTGCAAATGTACCTTGCATCACAAACACGATTAAATTAGGCTTTTAAATGGTGGCATGTTCATAAATCCGGTAATAACTGGGGTCTAATATGCAATATTTGACCCTCAACAGACAACCCTAGGCCCCTCCCTCTTGTGCGCCCTCAGCTAGTCAAGTGGCAAAGGCCGACCCCGGGCTGGCTTAAGTTGAATGTTGATGGCTCGTCTCGAGGTAACCCGGGTGCAAGTGGAGGAGGTGGAGTGTGTAGGGACTCTCGTGGCAGGCTTATTTTCGCCTTCCACCGACATTATGGCCCCGCCTCAAACACAATCGCGGAAGCCCAAGCTATGCTCGACGGAATAGTTTTATGCCTGAAGCTGGGGCTCTCGAACATCGTAGTCGAATCAGACTCGAAAATCGTGGTAGAAGCCGCGTCCGATTCATCGGCTCATTGCCCATGGAGCCTTTGGTATAGGATAGGGGCTATCCACCACCTCTCTCGCCCGCTCAATCTTTCTTTCAAGCACATTTTTCGTGAGGGCAACGCCGTCGCTGACGCCCTGGCGAGAATGGCCAGCCAAGGATGCGACAACAAATTCTTCGCCTCACGCGCTGATCTCCCGAGGCCCATCAGGGGATCTTTGGTCCTTGATAACGTCGGCCTAGGTTGTCTTAGACTCTAGGTCCCTTTGTGCAGCTTTTGTTCAGTCTCTTCTGTTTTTTTTCTTGGTATATGATAGGCTAGGCCCTAGTCTTTTGTAGGGGCCAGCCTGAATGGCTGTACATTTTCTGGATGAAATATACTTTGGTGGCATTGATCCACCTCTTTTGAAAAAAAAAAAAAAAAAGGTAGAAAACGTTTGCAATGTTTTGGTGGCAGATAAGCATGATGAGTTTTGGGAATGCTTAGTTTTTAGGACTGCGTCTTCCTATAAGTTTGGAGAAACTTATGGACAGGGTGGATTTCTCGTACTCATGTCTCCTTCCGTGTTTGATCTAAAATTTAAGTGGCTTACCCATATAATCATGCTTAAAACCTTTAAAATCAAGTGTGATGGCCCACCAAAGTTTCAAATGGCCTGATTTTTTGCGTGTCCAATCATCCTGGTTGGATGCATCTTTTGAATGAATGGTATCCCCATCCCAACTATTCTTACAGTGGACTACTCCAGATTTTTATGGTGGGTGCCCCCATCCCAACTATTCTTACAGTGTTGTGCACCTGAGTTTAGGATCGACCATGGTTTTGGAAGCCGTGAAGAACATTAGGGGTATCATATGATGAACGGACTTGATCATGTGATTAAAACATCATGGAGGCCCCGGCCCATACGCTGACTTGTAGTTTAAGCAGTTTAAGGTTCTCCATTTCAAGTGGATCCATCCCATGATAGAATAAAAGCAAAAAAAAAAAAAAAAGAAAAAAAAAAGCAGTGAACTTTATCTAGTGGGCTTCCAATCAGGAGGAAATGTTCAAAATACGGCACATACATTTCTCTGTTTCCCTTCAACCCGTCATTTCTATAGAACATCCGATCCGCTGGAAACGTGGGCCTCAACATAAAGGACACAATCGAAGTTGATGGGAAGCCATGAGTACGATTCACTTTATGACTGTGGCCCACCTAATGAGCAGATTGATCCTTTTTTTTCTTTTTTCCTTTTCACTAAAAGATGTTATGGTGTGTTACCCACTTTTTGAACGGCTTGGATATTCCACACGAAATGATACGTTGGCAGGAAACATATCATTGTCCAGAAAGTTGGCATAGGAGTTTGCATGTGAACATTTCTCAACCTGAAACGTTTGAACATCGTGTGAGGCCCACCATGATGTTCTAGTGGCATCCAATTAATACGTCCATTACGTGAGCCCCTTAGTTTTCTCCCTTGGGTCCTAAAATCAGGCTGATAAAAAACTAAGGTAGGCCACACCACAGGAAAAAGTTAGGATGGGGACGCCCATCATTAACAGCCTTTCAGATTGTATTTGGGGTTGTTGTGTTTTGCATATTCTATCTAATCTATTCAGAAGATGCATTTAGTCGGGATGAATGGACACCCAAAACATCATCAGGCTATTCCACAACTCAGGTGGGCCACAAAATGTGATTTTAAAAGTTTTAGGCACGATTTGACAAGATGATGCCCACCTAAGTTTCAGATCAACCTGCTTTCAAGAGCCAAACAAGAATGGGAGGCACCGCACGTGAAGGACGGATTAGATGTCCTTAAAACGTCACATGAGCCCTGCAGAATGCATAGAAACGTGTGTACTAGATCCGGCCTAAAGAAATGTTGATTTTGTGCCTGCTGGAACTCAGTATCCAGTCTACAGATAAACGACTGATTGTGAAGTTGAAATAATGAACCTCCCATATTGGGGGGCTCATTACTTCAATTGAGATAATGAAAAATCATTTCATCTTTTTAGTCGGAACCTTAGGCGGTTCTATCACTGCATGTGGATGAATTTAAAACAATTAAAGAAAATTTTCCAATGACTAGTATTCAACTCTAAAAACTGAAGGTTAAGATTCTCTCAAAAGCTTGATTGTAGGCCAATAAATCATTGATCCTAACAAGAATATAGACCGTTCTAATTGTATCACTCATACGTGGGCCTCCGGGAAAATAAAAACTTGCCTGGTGAGAAGGCCACCAGCAGTGATAGGTTTAAATAAATTACATGCCACTATCAGAAATAGAGTCAATGGTATACATACCCAACCAAACAACTTTCAAACATGCTTCACATGCCCCATTTGATAGTAATACATGGTCCAATCAAATCTCACCACAAACATGGTGACCCTATCACTTGGTAATCAATGTCCAAAACAAGCAAGGCATTTAAAAGTGAATTTTTGCCTTTCTATTTTTAAACAAATGAATATGCATGTATACATGAATGAGGTTCTCCCCGGTTCTAAAAACAGCCATTTAATGACTTTAAAAAAGAAGCAAGCCAAAGAACTCCAATCAAACTCTCTCAATATTAATTACCTTGAATTGATGGTAATCATGTGAAAGGATGCTCCTCGGATAGGCTGGCAGCGTACGTTAGGGCCAAGGAAACAAACATTCATCGATCAGTAAACGCTCATAAAATTGACAGCCAAGCTTTATTATTTATGGAAGTGAAAGCTAAAGCAAAAGGAAGATAGAATAAAGGTAGAGCGAAAACACTAGGAAAGCAAATAAAGGAAAACAGTACTAGAAAAAAGCAAGAGGACCTAATGGTGGTCTTCTTAGTCACCATGCACAACCAACATCCAGTTAGGCAAAGAAATATTCACATACAATGTTACATAATGCTTTCTTTCGTGCTTACATGTCTAATGTACTAGAAACATCTATTTGTAAAAAAGGTGAGCTGTCAACATAAAGATCTGATGTAATTGATGTGTACATTTAGAAAAGAGATTACCCTCCTCTTCTCAAGCCCTTGTATCTACGAGAGAAGAAAATTCTCTAAAAATATTAATAGAAACTTGATATTATTAATAAAAGCCTATCTACAACGCTCTTTTATATGACTTTTTTGAACATGAATATAAAAGTCAAATATAAATCTGTAACTACTTGAAATAGCAAACTTCTTTACCAAAAATAGTAAATGATTTTTAAACTGACTTAAATGTTTTCTCATAGCTCAAACAAGAAATTTAAGTTATTATAGAGCTTCTAAAACCCTAAAGCATCCTAAAAATAGAAAAAATTCATAAGTTACTAAAAAAATTAACTTACAACTAGAAAATAACCCTCTAAAACAACTTATTTTCAAAAAATAGTTCACGGGCCAATATTCTCTACTACATAAAACTTATTGATAGATTACCAACAATATATTATATACATAAAATAGATAATCAATAGCAAATTTACATTTGTCAAACGCTATATAGCCTGATCAAACTTTCTAACCTAATGTCCTTTAACCCAAGCCATCCACGTGATTGACCTTGACTTTATCTAGGTTAGATAGAGAGGAATGGAGAGTGCTTACGAAGCATTCACTTCTGATGCTTTTGAAAAATACTCATATATTGTTCTAGATGTAGACGCATATGTGGTCGGCTCAAAGACCAAACTGGTTGAATAACCAGTTAACTAAGCGCATGTTAGTGATACTCACGAGTAAAGGTTGGTGAATCCCTGCTCCAGTACCTGGTGTTGGGATTTTAGCCTGCGGAATCACACAGATCTAGATCTAGGATAGCAATCCAATGGCACCAAGCACACATACAAGAAAAAGAGAATACACAGATTTAACGTGAAAAACCCTTGCGGCAAAAAACCACGGCACAAAGCGATAGATCACCACTATGAAAGCATCAATTACAAAGAGAAAAGACTTACCCGATTCGAACAACCTCGAATCTCACCCTTGCTACACCTTTTGATAACCCTAGAACCCTTTAGAATACCTTTAGGAAGTCTTGGAATAATCTTAGAATAGCCCTAGGGACCCCAATTTATAGTTTTGGCAACTTCCCTTTCGTATCCCAGTTGCGAAAGGACTTGCGTCACAAAATCTGCGAAACTCCTTTCGCATCCTAGTTGCGAAAGGACTTGCAACACAAAATCTGCGAAACTCCTTTCGCATCCCAGTTGCGAAAGGACTTGCAACACGAAATCTACAAAACTCCTTTCCGCATCCCAGTTGCAAAAGGACTCAGATTTAAGACATCTCGCAACAGTCTCCACCATATCTTCAATCTTCAACCGTGTAGCTTCTTGACCTCTTTTCTTATTTCTGCATTACATCATAACTCAAGATCACATTGGCCAACCAGCGCCAATCACGGATCTGATAGATACCTGTTATACCGTCGGCGCAAATATCTTTGAGAAGCCAATCTCTTCTATCTGAGAATAACTCCTCGCTACCAACCTCGCTCTGTATCTATACTGTATCCTCCTGAAGGTCCACCTGCATCCAACCGCTCACCGGCCCACTGGAAGCTCCACCCGCTCCCATATGTCGGTCTGGTACAACGAATCCATCACATCGCCCATAGTCACCTTTCACTTCTCAGCACCAGGCTCACCTAGAGCCATCAGAATAAAAGATAAGTCCTCTGCGATATTAGAGTCGTCCATGTACCACGCCGATATCCTGCGATCATGCCGTATGATTCTTCACACAGGTGGCTGCTCCACCTGCTCTGTATCCCTGTCCGCACGTCTCAGCCTTCCTGCCCTGCCCGCTCATGTAGCCATGCCCATCATGCCACACATGTGCAGAGGTGGAATCCGCTACATCCACTGTAGCTCTACCTTTTGAAGTGCTCCCGATCAACCTGTAAACATGATCGAGTCGTTGCGCTTTCATGATTACCCTTGCCCCCTTAAATACTTTAAGAGCATCATCAATACATGTGTACTTGCATCCTTTTGCCTCAAGTACACCGAGAGAAATCAGATTCTGCTTCAAATCAGGAATGCGTCTCACATCTGTCAAGGTACGCTCTACCCCATCAAACATCTTGATGTGCACCGTACCAACAGCCATAACATTACAGGCAAAGTCATTGCCCATAAACACCTGTCCACCATCGCACTCCCTGTAGCTGGTGAACCAACTCCGATGAGGAGTCATGTGAAAAGATGCCCCTGTGTCTAACATCCACTCGTCCTTACGATCATCGTATGACCGTCTGAGCGAAGACACAGACAAAACATCACGATCACATCCACTTGATTCATCTGACGTGGCGGTGTTAGCCTCCCTGCATGAAGCCTCAGAATCTTCCCTCTTAGATTTAGGATTTTCACAATCCCTCTTCACATGTCCTTCCTTCCCACAATTCCAGCACTTTACCGTTCCTTTGCCCTTACCATTGGATTTGGATCTAGAACCTAAAGAACCTGTACCTTGTTCAGAATTCCTACCCACTGTAAATAGTACATCAGAAGATGTCCTAATGTTGCTGTCTAGCTGTCTCATAGCCTTCTCTTGAAGGGCTGAGATAACAGTGTCGACATTCATGGTTTTATTCATATTGCACATAGTGTCCTTGAATGACTCATAGGACGTCGGGAGAGAATTCAGCAACATACATGCTTGTTCTTCATCTTTCATCACTTCCTCCATATCCAGCAATTTGCAAACCAATTTATTAAAGTTGCCGATGTGGGCCTCCAGATCTCCACCCTCTGCCATCTTGAAGTTATACCACTGTCGCTTCAAGTGTAGGCGATTTTCAGAAGATTTCTTCGCATAAACATCCTCTAACTTCGCTCATAACTTAGCCGCAGTTTTCTCCCTCATGACATTGTAGACAACCTCATCTGTGAGACATTAACGAATCGACGATAAAGCCTTCTTATCAAGAGTATTCCAATCACCATCAGTCATAGTGGACTTCTGCTCCTCAAGAGCACCATCTTCGCCTTATTTGATTAAGGAACTCATCATCTTGATCTTCATAACTCAAAATTATTTTTCTCTGAGTACTTCTTAATCTCATACCTGGCGCTCGCCATTATTACTAATCCCTCAGATTCATATCTGTGTCCCAACCGATTGCTCTGATACCACTTGTTGGGATTTTTGGCCTACGGAATCACACAGATCTAGATCTAGGATAGCAATCCAATGGCACCAAGCATACACACAAGAAAAAGAGAACACATAGATTTAACGTGGAAGACCCTTACGAGAAAAAACCACGGCACAAAGCGACAGATCACCACTATGAAAGCATCAATTACAAAGAGAAAAGACTTACCCGATTTGAACAACCTCGAATCTCACCCTTGCTACACCCTTTGATAACCCTAGAACCCTTTAGAATACCTTTAGAAAGTCTTGGAATAATCTTAGAATAGCCCTAGAGACCCCAATTTATAGTTTTGGCAACTTCTCTTTCGTATCCCAGTTGCGAAAGGACTTGCGTCACAAAATCCGCAAAACTCCTTTTGCATCCCAGTTGCGAAAGGACTTGCAAAACAAAATCCGCCAAACTCCTTTCGCATCCCAGTTGCGAAAGGACTTGCAACACGAAATGAAACTCCTTTCCGCATCCCAGTTGTGAAAGGACTCAGATTTAAGACATCTCGCAACACCTGGATCATATGGGATTAGGATACTTGAGAGAGATTTAGCGGCTCTCTTCTCCTTTTGATTCTTGGTTTGGTTTAGTAGGCCTATTTTTCCTTTTTGCTAACAGGCCCACCCAGGCTATGTACAATCACATCTCCATGAATATAATACTTTTTTTCAAAAATAAAAAATAAAAATCCCTTGCTCCAGTATCCTACATTGTTTATGTTTCTTAAGTTTAAGATATACTTAGTTTCATCAAAATTTACTTTAATTTTAGTAATCCCTTTTAAACTTTATTATCATAATTGTTAAATGTGACCCATTACTTCAGATTGTTTTCATTATGCCAGACATGCCTGCTCCTTTTAGACACATATTTACAGATATGACTCTTTAGTATTGAAAAGGGTTTTATCGTGGAGCGTTTTTATCACAGTAAAATCACATTTTTCTATATAATTTCTCTTTATGAACTTTTCTTTAATTGTTCAGGCATAAAAAGTAGGGTGTTTTTTCAATGGCTTTGGTGTTGGGTTTTCCTACAGCCAGTGCACTCGCCAGTACTCCATTATATAGATGATTGTATCCTCGGAATAGTGTACGAAGAGCATACTATACTGGTCGATTCTATGTAAACTATCTCTTCAAAAGTAACATAGTCCTCGTGTACGTTCCAGTAAGAAATCATAATCATATATAATCATCATCGATGTTGTTAGCTTTTCTGATCATCAAATCAGGTGCAACATCGCAATAATCTAGCTTTGATTTATTCATGCTAATTTCTCGATTACATACTTCCTAACAGAAAACGTCAACTATCATTTTGTATAGTCCCCTTATTTCTAAATTCTAACATTAGTATCTCACGAAAAGGCAAAATAGTCTAATTTTGAGACAACAGATCTTCACGTTCCTGAGCCCACGAGTCTTTTATTATTATTATTATTATTATTTTATCACACGCACACACACCACCCACGCTCACGCTAGTGGAATTTCACCACCTATGGATAACTCGAACCCTGGGTGTTGAAACTCCTGAGAGTCTACCACCCTTGACTGAGACCACGAATCTACTAAGTGGCTTCCACCAAATTAATTTATGGGCTTGATTTTCAAGACACGTGATATTTGTGGCCAAGATCCCTCACAAGTGTATCACACGGTGGGACCCACTGCTTGGGCTTTTAGAACATTTATACTTTGAAACAGTGTTAAATACAAATTCACGGCAATTTCTCAAAATGAGAATTTAAGTGGGATACAAGGCATTGGCTGCTCACCTCTATACTAAAAACTGGGCAAATGGTCCAGTAAGCCATGGTACAATATACTGTGGTAAGCCACCAATTAGCAAGGGTCAAGTGGTCTGTAAAGTCACTTAAAAACAAGGACTAAAAAGTCTTTTTAAAGAAAAAAATTTCGGACTTTTTCATTAAAGTGCTTTTAAGATATCAATAGGGCTACTGGATCACATGGTCTAGTGTATCATTTCCCTTTAATAGGACCAAAAGCTTCCAATGAGTGCCTCCCAATTACAGAAATGTCCTTGGGTTTTGTCCAAATTACTGCTCATGTCTTGTAACGAAATGCATGCACTTAAAAATAATTACTAAAAAGAAGTGGGCATCGTATTTGTTGAAGTCACGAGAAATTCCAGTGTCGTCCTTCTCATTGCAGCCATGACAGCAGGTCACAAAACACCTCAATTTCTCTCTCGCGGATAGATTGCATGCTACACGGCACAATTTTTAAGTGTGGAATTTTAATGGCTCCAATATGATTTTTGTTTTAGATCCACATGGTTCATTAATTTTTCTGGACAATTCTAGAGCATGAGATGGAAAAAAAAAAAAAAAAGGTACGGCTGAAGCTCAAGTGCACTACACCACACGCAACGCAGTGGGATTAAACAAACTATCATTGAAACCTTCTTAAGGCCAACCATGAGGTTTATTTACCATCTAACCTATTCATAAGGTCACAAATACCTTAGTGATGATAAAATGCAAATATCGGCTTGGTCAAAGCCTTCTATGGCACCAAGAAGTTCTCAAGAGTAACATCAATTCCTATTGTTCCTGTGGCGTGGTCCACTTAAGCTTTGGATCTCCCTTGTTTTTGGGCTCATGTCCATTAATAACTTGAAAAATGGAAGGATATATAGTGCGTGGATCTAAGAAATACATCATCATGAGATCCACATAAGTTTCACACTTTAAAATTTATGTTGCTTGGCCTGTAGTGCAGCATATTCCAGGAAGAAAAGGGGAAGTGTAGACATGTGAAACTTGCGCGGGCCCCATCATGATGTATGTATCAAATCCACACCTTCCATGCATTTTTCCATACCCATTTTAGGACACAAAGTAAATATCAAGTCAGATCCATCGCTCAAGTGGGCCACAATATAAGAAGCAATGGGAATTGAATGCCTACAGTTGAAACCTTCTTGGGTCATAGAAGGCTCTAATCAATCTGATATTTGTGTTTTCCCTCTATCAAAATATGTGTAACCTTATAAAGAGGTTAGATGGCAAATAAACCTTATGGTGGACCCTAGGAAGGTTTCAACGGTTGTATTCAATCCCCACTACTTTCTATGAAGCGGTCCACTTGAGCTTTGGATGTACCTCATTTATGAGCTTTTGCTCAATGATATGAAAATAAAAAATTTTAAAAAAAAAATTGATAGACACAATGAATCTCACAGATAAATCATAATAGGGCCTAGAGAAGTTTCATACGTTAAAAGTTGGGTTGTGTAGTACGCGATCTATTTCCTGAGAGAGAAAATGGGCATGTTTTGTGACTTGGTATGATCCAGAATGACATTGACCAATGAGAAGCAAAGACACTAAAATTTCCTATGCTTTCAACACAAAAGATCCGCACAATCTATGCTTAAATGAAAAAAAATATGTTAAACCACGAATTAGTTGTGTATATGTACACACACCCCTGGGACATGAAAATAAGGTATACATGTTGACAAAGGCTTTATATGGTTTGAAATAGGCATCTCAAATTATATATATGTGCTTGTTTTCATTAGCATGGTTCTCTTATGAACTCATTGGCTATGAAAAATGCAGAGGATTCTGTCCTAGCTATACATGCCTTAAGAGTACTAAAAGGAAATAATGCTTTTGTGGCCATTTCCAACAGCCACAAAATTCCATGCGCCGAAAGCTTGAGGGTACTTAGGTGGCTTTATGATATGGGATGGCAAAGGAATGCGTCCTGTATTTCCAAATCCTGAGTGCTTTGCAAGATATTTAAAGATGTTGTCAAACTGAATGTTTTTTGGGGATGATGAGTAGATCCATAGTATGGGTGGCAATGAGTCCATCTACCCAACCCAAGTCTTTTTTTTCTTTTTTCTTTTTTTCAAAAGATTTTCCATTTAAAAATCATCACCTATACATCTGAGGTACCCCTTTACATAAAACAGGGGGCCATTCAAGATAAGCACGTATTACTTACAAAAAGGTGTGTACAAGGGGATTAGATTATCCTAATAGAACCTAATCCAACCTTATCAAGAAAGATAGAGCCTCTAACCTGCTGAGGAAGCTCCACCTGACGATCGAACCAAGCATAAGATTGAGAAGCACTCCCTAACCTGGCCATAAAATTTGCTGGCGTGTTCCCTTCTCGCATAACATGCACAAATCTGATTTGGACTCTTCGCTGCAACTGATGAATCCTATATAACCACATCTTCCATTTCCAGCCCGGCGTTGCTTCACCATTTAGCAAATCAACCACCAGATTTGAATCAGATTCTAAAATAATTTGGCTGTAACCCTGTGAATTCCGAGAGTAAGACCGTCATACACTGCACGTAATTCTGCAACCATGTTAGTGCCGACCCCATAACCTGCAGAAAAAGCAAAAAGAAAATTTCCCGCCTCCCCTCTGCATATGCCACCACCACCTGCACTGCCCGGGTTGCCTCTAGACGAGCCACTACATTGATTTTCACCCATCCTGGCGATGGCCGCTCCCATCTAATCAGAACTGCATGACCGACTGGTCGTGAGACCGGAGGCGAGACAACATTTATCCTTGAGATCTCACTCCACCTTGGTCCAGGCGCACCGCCGTCAATGTGAGTGCTGGAGAGAAGAGTGTCCCACCACCTCATTTTGGCCAGGACTCACTCGAAGGAAACCTGCACCCCGTCATACACTGCACTATTTCGTGCCTTCCAGATTTCCCAAATTACTACGCATGGAATAAGCATTTGATATACCGATTTGTTTCGCTTAGAAGAGACTGCTCCCCACCACTGAAAGAGTCAGGCTTCAACCGATAATGCTGCCATAACATTAATTCCTAACCAGCTTCCCATAGTTCTCCACACGGTCTGCGCCACACAGCTATTGACAAACAGATGGAGCAGAGTCTCAATGTCGTGGGGCTGGGAATCATGGCTGGAACAACAAACACATCTTGAAGAAATCTGTACACCTCTGGATTGCACCGCACTGTCAACTGGGACCGCGTTTTGGAGAACCTTCCATACAAGAAGGGAGATTTTTGGTGGCAAAGTAGCATGCCAAACCCATCTAGACCAGCTCCGACCTGGCCCTGGGTCCCTGCTCAGAGACCATGCTGATTTAACTGAGAATTCCCCAGAAGACGTGAAAGGCCAAAAAGGGGTGTCAGCACCTTCAGAGGTACAATACCCCACCTGAAAAATATGCTCAATTACTCTCTGAGGACGAATAAGGAATACTGCTGACGGGGGAAGAGGACCACTTGGGCCGATGACCTGACGCACCTGGATATCCTGCAAGCCTTCTGGCACCTCTACTTCAGCCAACTGCGCAAGAGGTCCTAAGCCTGTCCAATTCGTCTGCCAGAAGTTACACTTTCCGTCCCCTACATGCCATTGAGCTCGGGACTCCACCAGAGGAATGAGTTCCCTGATTCTCTTCCACAGAGGAGAAGACATCCGCCTTATTCAATCTATTATTACCCCTGGCGACAAATCCTGATGATACTTGGCCACCATGTAAGATTTCCACACATTATCCTCCTGTCCAAATTTGATTGACCATGCCATTTAATTCGAAAAGCTTTCATAATGTCTGCAAGTTTTCTAAAACCAATGCCCCCCTCGATTTTTGGCGTAGCTAGCGAGTGCCAATTTTTCCAGTGACACTTTATTTTTCCTCCTGACCAGCCTCAGAAAAAATTTGCCATATGCCTCTCTATTAATTTCAGCACCTGAGAAGGAATATGGACCGCCGCCATAGTGTGAACTGGAATACCTGACAGGACGTGCTTCACCAAAACCACTCTCCCTGCCTGGGATAAAATATGGGCTTTCCACCCATTAATACGACCCACAACTCTATCTACCAATGGCTTAAATGAACTTGCTTTGATTCTTCCGTCTGCCAATGGGACTCCCAGATAAGTTAGTGCAGATGACGAATTACGAAAATCGAGGATAGTCTCAATCGTTCTAATTCTTGCCCCAGGTAGCTTTTTTGAACAGAAGAAGGAACTTTTCCTGAGATTTATACTTTGGCCCGAGGATGCCTGGAAGGAGTCGAGGAATTTCTTCAGTTGTAGAAGAGTGGATTTGCTCCCATTCGTGAAAATTAATGTATCGTCAGCATATAGTAGATGCAAGATCAGTGGGCATCCTCTGGACACTGCAAACGGCCAGCATATCTGACTATTGAAAAGGCTTTTAAGCCCTCTGCTAAGAGCCTCAGCTGAAAGAATAAACAAGCTTGGAGAAATTGGGTCTCCCTGCCTAAGACCTCTTGAAGATTTGAAAAAACCTGCCATCTCTCCATTTATAAGAACAGAAAACCAACTATTCGCCCAACATTTTTCTACCATCTCTATCCAACACATGCTGAAACCAAACCTATTCAGAACCTGCTTCAAAAAGTCCCAGTTCACCCTGTCATAAGCTTTGTCCATATATAATTTCAATACAATGTTTCCCCCGCGTACTGGTCTGTTTAAATCCCTAAAGCTTTGTCCATACAAGCTTTGTCCATATCTACCCAACCCAAGTCGATTCACCGGCCGTGAATGGCTATTGGGTGGAAATGAGTTGGGCTACCCAGCCCAGCTCCCGTGATCCGGACATAGATTGGGTACTACCCCACCTATCTACACTGTCCATCCATTTCTACATATCATTAATTTTATGTTTTAAGCTAAAAAATGAGGGTGGTCCGAGGGTCAGGACAGCGGGGTAGTACCCAGTCCGTGTCTTATGTAGGCTCAAGTAAAGAAGAAAGCCCAGCACATGAACCAAGCCCAAGCCTCAATCTTCAACCCATGATTTCCTGCCCATTTGTATTTAAGGGTCTTTATGATGCATGGCTTTGGAATATGTGCATGCATGGATAAGTAAAATAAAAAATAAATGGAACTCAACTATATCTCCTTGGACTATTTTGTGGATTTTGAAACTTATTTTGTCCGGATTAGAAAGATGTTCAATGAACCCACTCTTGCTCGGGTGGTAGACTCCCGGGAGTTTCAACACCCGGTCAAGGGTTCGAGTACCCATAGGTGGTGAAATTCCACTAGTCTGAGTGTGTGGGGGTGTGTGCGCGTGTGTAAATAAATAAATAAAGATGTTCAATGAACCCATAGTTGTTATTAATGTATTTATGAGAGTTAAATATTATAATTGGTTTATTTAATGACCCATTTAAAATGAGAAAGAAATTCAATCTTTAAGTTCTAAAAAAATATATTAATTCCTACAAAATTTCAGTAGAAGATAGTAAGTGATTTTTCTTTGGTTGTAAGTGGTTTCAACCTAGAAGGATCGAGTTATTCCCAGCTCATCGGCAACTTGTCTCGTTCATCAATAACTAGGAGTTATACTTTTTTATTTTCTAATTTCTACAGGTTTGTTGTTCATAACATTTTTGGCAATTTTGGTTGATATATATATATATATATATATAATCAAGTCTACTTTCATCCCATAAAATTTCATCATATTCTAAGTTTTAAAAACATTTACTAAATTAAAGTTCCTGAAGTAACAATTGCCTAAAACTAATAATTTTCTCAACTGTTTTAAAGTGTCATATAATTACCCTTATTTGAGTGTAAGTTTTGTTTTATATTTATTTTTATTTAGAACCAAACTCATGGAAGTTCGTTTTGGCTTTTGAATCACCTCAATTAGAATTGTATGAAAGAAGATGCAAATTTTTAAAATCAATATATTTATCAGCAGAAGAGAGTTGTGTGATTCCTCTTTGATTGTGAGTGATTCCAACTTATACTGGTCAAATGATTTTCAGCTCATTGGTAGCTTGTCCGGTTTTATCGGCAACTTCTAGTTATAGAAAATTCTACTTCTGACAGGTCCGTTGCTCGTGATGTTCTTAGCACTTCTGGTACTTCCTTAGTACGAACTACATAAAACTAATAATTTTCCGGACAATTTCAAAACGTTCTACAATCAGCTTTCTTTGAGTGTGGGTTTTATTTATTTATTTATTTTTACTTAAAACTAGAATCATCAACCTTCTGAAACACCTCACAATTAGAGTTGTATTCAATAATATACATATTTTTTAAGTCTGTATTTAAGCCATGAATTGTCGTTGTATATTGTGACCAATCAAAGTGGTATTCAAGCTGCATCAACATCTGATTGACCCTGTGAGTAATCCGGCCCTAAACGATCATGGATTGAGCTACTAATTCTTCTTTTCTTTCCTTTTCTTCTTCTTTTTCCTTTGTTTCTTTTTTTTCTCTCTCTTTCTTTCGTTCTTTTTTCTTTTTATAAAGGCAAGAGTACACCACCCATAACTTTATTGATAAGTTAATAGGTTGTACAAATCTTTAGGCGGACACCTCAGTAAAGAAATTAAGTCTCACTTATCATATAACTCAACCTGTAGTCTAAGTTACAATCAAAAGGTCAGCAAGGGCACCACACCAAACAACAAAACTATACAAAACGGAAGCTCTATACTAACGGTGAGGCACCTTGATCAAACAAACACGAAAAAGCAAAGTCTCCCAGCAAATCACAAAAGAGAATAACTAAGGGAACCAGATTTCATCCAGGACCTCCACTTATATGCCTAGAAGAAGCAGCGCGTCAGCTAGGGCCTCTCCCCTTACCTCTTCTTTCTTCTCAAGAAGGCACCCGCTCCATTAAAACTGAAATCAGCTGAGATCCACGAGCAGCATTAACCTTATTAATCAGCCGACCCATGAAAATGGCATCCACGAACCTGTTGAGATGTTAAATCTTAAGCACAAATTGTTGGGGGACCTGCACAAAACCTTAGGATCTAGCCTTCCAAAACAAACTAGAATTATGAGATAATAAAGCGAGGAAATAAATCAAAGCACAAACCACACAACACAAGAGATTTTTACGTGAAAAACTCTCAAAGAGGTAAAAACCACGGGACCTCGTCCAGATCAACAATCCACTATGAAGTAGAACGTTACAACCGATCACAAGCACACCTTACTTGGATCTAACCTTCATCATTCACGCAGGAGCGCATAAACAGTAAGAAAATAAAGAAAAACAGAGAGATCTCACCGATTACGAGGACATGAAAGCGCTGAGATATAGTAGATCACTTCTACAAGTATAACCTCCCTTCCACAAACTTCCTCTCTCTCTTTCTCTTTCTCATTCTCTCTCTCACACCTTTGATAGCCCTAAACTCTTTAGCAAACCCTTGCAAAGCTTTAAGAAACTCTCTTGTATTGCCTCTTGCATTCCTTAGAAAAGCCCTAGGGACCCCTATTTATAGTTTAGGCAACTATCTTTCACACCTCTTACAAAACTGCCTCAAATTTTCGCAGTCTGCACAAGATCCGGACTCAAATCTGCATAACCTCGACTAGTCGAGCAGAGTCCTCGACTAATCAAGACTGTTCACTCGACTGGTCGAGTCGGACCCTCAACTGGTCGATACTGTTCACTCGACTGGTCGAGCCGGGCCCTCGACTGGTCGAGCACTGTTTACTAAACTCGCTGGACCTGGTCGAGCATTGTTCACTCGACCAATCGAGCAGTGCTCTCGACTGGTCAAGCAGCGCAGTGATTCCACTATTTGTGATATCCGAACCGAACCACATCTCCTTTGACCTGAGGAAGAAAACCCCAATACAAATACTGCAGAAAAAAAACTAACAAGACAAGCTACATAGCCAAACAACTCACTCAAACCTGCAAATATCTACTCAAGGGACATGACCAAAAACCAACTCAGCATTTATCAATTTCACCCATCAACCACCTATATTTTTGCACAAAGATGATTGGAAATCTTTACTTCCAAACGCAATCATCACCCCCCTTACAGCTTTCACCGACACAAGCAAGCCATGAATCACCTCCATTCACCCCCTTACACAATCTGCCACCATTCACCCTAGCTCATACACTACAAATCAACACACCCCACAGGCTACCAGACATCTCCATAGCTTAAAGAACAAAACATACCTGGGAGGGCTTCTCCAATCATATAGGAAGAGGACAGACAGAGTAACCAGCTGCAGTAGAACAGGTTGGGAGAGTGGAAAAGCCACCCAGCTGTATCATCGAATTAGCATAGTGCAGGCTAGCTTGTAGTTTGATGCAACTAGTTTTTTTGAGGACGTGGAGCTGATTTTCTGGGCCACTAAACTTGGCCCTTGGGCTGGTCTTGGGCTTGAAATCACGGCCAATGTTTGTTCCAAGCTGAGCTAGGGTTAATGATGAATAGCCTGGCCGAACCCGACCCATTGCTCTAGCGTATATTGTATATAGTACATAAACATAAATAATAATGTAGGCTTTGGAGTCTATACGTGGGCACTGGTTAAGTCATATTTCCTGGTTTAGGATGGGTTGTCAGTGGGTGGGCTTTTTAGTTTTGCATTTCCTACATACACACAAGTGGCTCTCAAGTCCAACCGGTTGGACTATAACTTGCAATACACCCATCAAATAACTTCTAACCTGTGATGTGTGTGCAACACCCAACCCGTCTAATGAGTTGGCCATATCATGAGGATCGACAAAAAATTTCAGCTACATCCGCCTTTCAAGTGGCCTGCACTTGTAACTTTCTATTTATTAATGGCTAGAATTTATTTACTATCTTGTGGTCGACCGAATGAGCAGATGGGGCTGATTTTATAATTAGACAATCCTCATGGTTGGGCCAACCTATTCAACGGGTTTGATTTCACATTATCTTCATCGGTTGGAAATTATTTGCTGGATGAAATAAGAATTTTTTTATTAATCAAGTATATACCCTATTTAATTATCGATTATATGCATGGGCTTAACAGAGTGCATCTGCACATAGAGATCCACGTAGAAACACGTCTCTATGCCGATCTCTACATGCGTGTGTGAAGAACTTTAATACTCTGCAAGAGATGCACTCTTTTAAGTATATGCAATGTGCAGGTTTGAAGAACTTTAATATTCTATACTAGAGAGGCACTTCTTTGAGTCCATACATATAATGGATAATTAGCTAATTAAAAAATCTTATTCAATATAGGTGTCCCATAGAAGACTTTAGTAATTTGAAAGAGTATAATAATTTATGAACACCCACTCACCAATTATAAAATAATTGTATAACTCTTATTATATAAGGTCATGGCTTCACCTTGTCCTAGCCCAAGCCCTGCCCAGCCTAGCCCACCCCTCTAGGTCAATGGCCAGGTGAGACCTCTTTAGCTTATTAAGGCTTCCGGCAGGCCAAGGTCTCTTTGGCCAAGCTAAGTCCAACCATTGCCACCCCTTATATTTTATTTCACTGATTGTGATATTGATCAGGAGTAGACCTGCTGGCATTGTGATCCCGATTCAGGAAGAACTTCAAAGATCCACCAAGGAAGGACTTCAAAGATCCACTGTGTCCATCAGGTACACCAGCCTGTATTTGTATTGGGCCAAGAAAATTGGGATGATTTAAAATTTAGGTGGGCTATACCATCATCTTGAACAGTTGAGATGAAAAATCCCACCACTAAAATTGTCCAAATTGGGTGGGTCCAACCATGGTGTGTATACGTCATTCAATCCACTCATTTGATTGTGAAACACCAAGATAAATGTATTCAATCCATTCATCAGGTACACCAGCCTGTATTTGTATTGGGATTTGTAGGGGTGACAACGGTTCCTTTATCTTTGCCTTTTCGTCAGGTTACGGTATGGGAACTAACAACAAGCTGCGTGCCATCTTCAACGGTCTCACTTTATGCTTACAGAAGGGGCTTGACAAAATCAAGATCGAATCCGACTCGAAACTAGTTATCGACCTCCTCACGGGTAGATCCCACTCCCACTGGATCTGGAACAATTGGATTTCTTGGATCACCAAGATGAGACAAGGGGGCTCCTCTTCGTTCAGGCTCATTCCAAGGGAAAGGAATGGCCAGGCGACTAGATGGCTCGGGAAGGAAGTAACAACCAGGCCGTCTCGGTTATCGACAAGATGGGTAACCTCTCTGAGGCGGTTCGGGGCCTTATCTTTTTAGATAAGGTGGGTCTGGGAACTGTCAGGCGAACCCGGGAGGGCAAGTAGTGCTCCCCTGGTTTTCCGTTCTATTTGCATGTGCTGCTTTGGCGGTTGCCTTTGACGTCTGGACAACTCTTTGTACAAAAGTAGCTCATTCGTAGGTGTTTCATGATAGGTGGGGTCTGCTCCTTTTTGTGGGGTCCCACCCGAAGAGCTGTAAATGTTTGTGATTAATGGAAAAAGATACACCTGTTTCCTGTAAAAATTTATAATAAAAAAATAAAAATAAAAATAAAAAACAAGATGAATGTATTCCAAAAAATCATCCAAGACTCATGACGGACCATATCACCTGAATTTAGGATTATTAGGGATGATTTTATTTGGTCTTATAGTGCAGCCCACCTAAATCTGGATTGGGCTGATTTTTAAGATCTATATTGTGAAAATATGGCATCACACCTGATTAATCTCCCGCATGGTTGTAGGTTAGTTGTAGGTCAGGCTAGGGCAGTCGCACGCAAAACAAAACAAAAAAAAGGGGGGGGGGGGGGGCTGTGATTCACCGTCTTGGATTCGGCAGCAGCGCACCTGATTGATGGTGTGGATCAGATGCACATTCTCCCCCATAGTAGGCCATGAACCGCCCAAACAGTATCCAACTACGTCAGGATGTATTCTAGACAGAACTCTCAACCGTCCAAACAGTGAAAGCTGCTGAGGGTAAAAAAGAGAGAAGTGATACGGGGGAATGGATGGGCCACGAAATGGACGGTCGCCTGACAAAAAGTAAAAATTTCCAAGTCAGCTGAAGAAGTCTAAGTAAGTGTGATTTATTTTTGGACAACTGCTTATTTATTTATACTCTACATTTTTTAACCGTTGATATGCAGAGCCATCAGGTGTCTGTGTATAGTATAGTTTCTATATGATATCCTCGACCTGAGGATGAGAATAGTATTCTCAGTTTCTGACATCTATATGTGGGTCCCACGGTTTAGTGATCCTGACCATTGGTCTGGTGAGCCCCACAGAGTTGCAATCGATGATCCACCATGATGGATGATTAGAAATAGCTGTGGAAATTGGTTGGAATCATCGATCTGAACCTGCAGGCACTTAGTGGAGCCCTCTTTGGATTGCTTATGATCCTAACCATCCTTTCCTTTGTCAGCTCTTCAGGGTCGCCTCATTTGGTGATGGCAGCGGGATCTTCCTCTCAGACATATGCCCTCCGTTCTCCGCTTGGCCCTAGCTTTCCTTTTGTTGGAAGTCTGAAAAGCCAAGAACGGGGCTAGCTTCGATGGTTGTGGCATTTCGGGGCAAGGGGCTTTCAACAGGATCAAGTAGTGGATAGTGTCATCTGCCGTTACCTACGCCCCTTCATTCGGTGGAGGGCTGCCCCTGCCTGCTACCCTTCGTCAACATCGTCAGGGCCGCCCCTCCCTCATTTTCATTATTGTTAAATGGCCGAAAGAAAGTGGGTGGAAATTAAATGTTGATGGGTCGGCCCTCTCTAATCCTGGGCCAGTTGGTGGTGGGGGCCTTTGCAGGGACTACAATGGCAATCTGATTTTTGCCTTTGTCAGTTGGTATGGGTGCTCTTCCAATAACGGTGCAGAGCTTCGAGCAGTCTTTGATGGGATGAAATTCTGTGATCTGTCTCGTGGTGCGGGGAATGTTCTTATTGAATCCGACTCTAAGTGGGTGGTGGATTGTATCCAAGGGAAGTCCTTCTACGCCTGAAAATGGAAATATTGAATCTCTAGGATTATGAAGCTCAACGAGCAGGGTTCCTTTCGCGTTTCCCTTGTCCCCGGAGAAGTGAATGGAGCGGCGGATGGGTTGGCGAAAGAGGGTAGTCGGGGTCACATGGACAGATTCTTCACCGATGTCTCTACGGCCTCCCTCGGACTGTAAAGGGATGCTTCCTAACGGATAAAGCTGGGCTAAGCGCCATTAGGAGGTGTATTTAGGCTCGTTCTTCTTTAGATATGATAGGAGGGGCAGAGTCTTTGGCCTGCTCTCCCTCCCAAAATTGTTGCCTTTGTAAATTTTCCACATCAATAGAACCCGGGTTCTTTAAAAAAATAAAAATAATAAATAGTACATAAGCATAAATAATGTAGGCTTTGGAGTCTATACGTAGGCACTGGTTAAGTTATATTTCCTAGTTTAGGATGGGTTGTCTGTGGGTGGGCTTTGTAGTTTTGCATTTCCTACATACACACAAGTGGCTCTCAAGTCCAACCGGTTGGACAATAACTTGCAGTACACCCATCAAATAACTTCTAACTTGTGATGTGTGTGCAACATCCAACCCGTCTAATGAGTTGGCCATATCATGAGGATCGACTTTATCAAAAAATCAGCTACATCCGCCTTTCAAGTAGCCTGCACTTGTAACTTTCTATTTATTAATGGCTAGAATTTGTTTACTATCTTGTGGTCCACCGAATGAGAAGATGGGGCTGATTTATATGTAGGCAATCCTCATGGTTGGACCAACCTATTCAACGGGTTTGATTTCACATGATCTTAATTGGTTGGAAATTATTTGTAGATGAAATAAGATTTTTTTTGTTAACCAAGTATATGCCCCATTTTTTTTTTATTTCACAGCGTAGTGGCTAAACTGGCGTGGCGTTGGTTGGGTGATCAGTTCGGGATTAGCGTATGCGCAACCACCTCAGTTGAAGCAAGACTCCTTCAGTGGTGGGGAGCTCTGTCTGGTAGATCAAACCAGGCCTATAGGCTAGCTCTGCTTTTCTGCTATGGGAGCTGTGGAAATCGAGGAATACAGCCCGTTTCGAACGGAAGATCTCCAATCTGGCTGCGATCTTGAGGCGTGTTCAATGGTGCATCTCCGCCAGCAGCATTTCCCCCCAGTAATAACCGTCATCTCAGGTCATCTTTTGGAGCTGCCGGGCAGCAGCAGAGTGCGTCAATCAGCAGAGTGGGCAGCCTTCTCAATAGTTCAGCTAGGCCTTCTCCCTCTAGGAACGCAGAGGTGGTGAAGTGGATCGGGCTGTGCAGCAACTGGGTTAAGGTGAACGTCGACGAGTCCTCCAGAGCGAACCCGGGATCAGCAGAGGGAGGAGGTGTTTGCAGAGGAGACAAAGGACAATTTCTTTTCGCATTCTCCATGGGTTACAGCATAGGTTCCAACACCTATGCGGAGCTCGGTGCAGTGCATGATGGCCTGCACCTCTGTCTCTCTAGAGGCTTCAAACAGGCTATATATTATCGAATCCGACTCGATGTAGGCTGTGAAAGTGCTAAACGGGCTAACCAATTCGGGTTGGAAGTGGTCCCATTGGGTTAGCCAGATCTTCAAGATGAAAAGTGAGGCCGTATTGAATTTGCCCACATCTTTAGAGAAGGTAATGCCCCAGCAGACGCCTTGGCCCACCAAGGTAGCAAGTCTCAGCTCTCCCCCTCTGATTTCTTGGCGGATCACTCGACCAGGATCCGAGGCCTCATTTTTCTGGACAAGGTGGGGCTAGGGGCAATTAGAGAATGTTAGGGTGTTCAGCTTGCTTGCTCGTGTTTAGCGTTGTGGTCCTATCAGGCCTGGCCTCTGTTTAGTGTTTCGTGATATGATAGGCTTCCCCTGGTCCTTTTTCTCCTAGAGAATTCCGAAATCAGCTCTTCTGTAGTTATCCTCTCTTATCAATGAAGCGCTTCTTTTTGAATATATATGCCCCCATTTAATTTTCCATTATATGCATGGCCTTAAAGGAGTGCATCTGTAGCAGAGTATTAAAGTTTCTCACACATGCACATAGAGATGCATGTAGAAACACATGTCTCTATGCCGATCTCTACATGCGTGTGTGAAGAACTTTTTAAGTATATGCAAGAGATGCACTCTTTTTAAGTATATGCAATGTGTAGGTTTGAAGAACTTCAATATTCTATAGAGAGGCACTTTTTTGAGTCTATACATATAATGGATAATTAACTAATTAAAAAATCTTATTCAATATATGTGTCCAATAAAAGACTTTAGTAATTTGAAAGAGTATAATAATTTATGAACACCCACTCACCAATTATAAAATAATTGTATAACCCTCACCTTGTCCTAGCCCAAGCCCTGCCCAGCCTAGCCCAACCCTCTAGGTCAAGGGCCAGGTGAGACCTCTTTAGCTTATTAAGGCTTCCAGCAGGCCAAGGTCGGGGTTTAGGGGCTCTTTGGCCAAGCCAAGTCCAACCATTGCCACCCCTTGCTTATATTTTATTTCACTGATTGTGATATTGATCTAGGAGTAGACCTGCTGGCATTGTGATCCCGATTCAGGAAGAACTTCAAAGATCCACCGAGGAAGGACTTCAAAGATCCATCATGTCCATCAGGTACACCAGCCTGTATTTGTATTGGGCCAAAAAAATTAGGATGATTCAAAATTTAGGTGGGCTACACCATCATCTTGAACAGTTGACATGAAAAATCCCACCACTAAGATTGTCCAAAATGGGTGGGTCCAACCATGGTGTGTATACGTCATTCAATCCACTCATCTGATTGTGAAACACCAACATGAATGTATTCCAAAAAATCATCCAAGACTCATGACGGACCATACCACCTGAATTTAGGATTATTAGGGATGATTTTACTTGGTCTTATAGTGCAGCCCACCTAAATCTGGATTGGGCTGATTTTTAAGATCTATATTGTGAAAATATGGCATCACACCTGATTAATCCCCCGCATGGTTGCAGGTTAGTTGTAGGTCAGGCTAGGGCAGTCGCACGCAAAAAAAACGGGGGGGGGGGGGGGTGGGCCATGAACCGTCCAAACAGTATCCACCTACGTCAGGATGTATTCTAGACCGAACTCTCAACCGTCCAAACAGTGAAAGTTGCTGAGGGTAAAAAAAAAGAGAGAAGTGATATGGAAGACTGGAGGGGCCGCAAAATGGACGGTCGCCTGACAAAAAGTCAAAATTTCCAAGTCAGCTGAAACAGTCTAAGTAGGTGTGATTTATTTTTGGACAGTTGCTGATTTATTTACTCTACATTTTTTAACCGTTGATATATATGCAGAGCCATCAGGTATATATATAGTATAGTTTCTACATGATCCGCTTCTTGAATTCATGACTATTTCCAATGGATGGCGGGAGATTTCTGAACAATAACCTTCTGTGTTCGCACTGGAACACCGACCAGCAACTTGACTCTACACGTCTGTATCACCATGATGTATGTGTTTTATCTGTACCATCCATCTATTTTGCCAACCTATATATTTAAGGCCATGATCCCCAAAATGATTCAGATCCAAAGCTCAAGTGGACCCCACCTCGGAAAACTATGGAAATTGTATTATCACCGTTGAAAACTTCCTGGGGCCACAGTGATATTTTGCCATCCAACCTGTTTATTATAAGGTCACACAATCTCAGATGAAGGGAAACAAAAATAGTATTGGTGGGCCCCTTATCAGTTACCTCATGCATTTGCTAGATTAGTACGTTAACTACGTATAAAGGTGCATGGTGTACCGTTAACCTAAATTCAAGCTGCACGTCCGTCACTGGGGCCTGAGTTCTCCACGGGTGGCCCACCTGATTGAAGAGATTCAATTATTGGTAACATACAGTTCTCTTTCATTTTCAAGGAGGACAATCCCAAGATAGATACAAATATACAACAATTGTATAAAGATAGCTGCAGTTTTAGCAAAGTCAATGGAGTTACGTAGCAGCTTTTCTCCCAAGCTACTAAAGCATTATTGCCGTTTTTTCTCTCTTTTTTTCCTCTTACCCACTCTGTAAAACCAGAGTTAGTGATAACCGAGCTAAAGCTTGTGGAAGCTAGACTAAAGTGGGCTCCATTTACAAGTTATAGTACATTTTGTGTTGCCACCATTAATGTTGCATGATGATCTATTTTACGTACTGAAAAGACCAACTTTGGACTGTGTGGATTGTGTGCAGGATGGAACTGCATAACAACAAAAAGTAACTATTTGTGCATGTAGGTTGTAGGGCTCACAACTATTTGTGAATGGTATTGAATGGTATTGAATTGTATTAGATGGGATTAACATCTTATTGCTCAATGATTGCATGTCTGGAAATACCATGGTATTATAGCCATCCAATCCCATATTTGGGATAAAATTTTTGCTATGGAAAAACACTAAATTAAGCAAAATCATGTTTGGTAGACCATGGAATTGTAATCAATGGACCAAATTAAATCACAATGGATTTCATTCACTTGTACACATATATAATCAAATGTCACGTGCAAACGGTGTATATGGATGGATGGCATGGATAAACACATCATCAATGTAGGGCCCACATGTGTAGTGGATTTCACAATCCACGGAATTCCTGCATAAGAACAACTGCAAATCCATGGGACTAAATGCAATTACATCCCACCTAATCCCAACCTTTCCCATCCTCTCCAAATGTTGAATGGAATTGGATGGGACCAAATGCAATTCTATCCCTCCTAGTCCCATCTAATACCTGTGCCAAACACCCCTTAAAGATTATCTAGTATAAAATGATAATTTTATCCTTTGAAGTGTAGGTTCTATTATTGATAAGTTCACATTATGCTTTTTTATTAGCGAGAAGTCATTATTGTGTGTGACATGTACAACAATGCAATTTGATAATTCATAGGCTCGTAATTTTAGGCACATATTACAAGTTAACATTCTCACTTCTTCTTTTTTCGGGGGCTGGCTAGGATAGTACCTTGTAATATTTCCGTTGATATCACTCTATAGGTTTAAGGCTTCCCTATTCATTTAGGACTTACATGGAGATTTTAGAGAAAAATACTTGTTTCATCTCTCCAAGTTTGTCTTTTTGGTTCCAATTACTAGTGTTTGGATTATTTCTTGAATAGATTGGATGATAGGGACCCATATGGATACACCCTCAAAGGGACATTTAAGACCAAATTGCCATTTTAAATCAAATCGCAATCTATTTTTGTCTTCATGCACTTCTACAGCAAAACTGTCTGATACCATGCTCAATAAAATAAGTACTAAAAGCCCACTCACCGAAATCAATCTTATTGGTTTTGGACATGTCAACCGAAATTTTGCAGATTGCTCACTTTATGGGAATTCCATCCAAAGGGGCTCCAGATTGGCTCATCACATAGTTAAAAAACTCCATGCGGCTGGACTGATTTGCCTGTTCTAAGTCGAGCCAGGACTTAGACCAGATTAGGTCCTACTATATGTTCCTATTGACCAGAATGAGTCGCTCGTCCGAGTCTTAAAACCAATAGATGTCATTTTCACTCAAGATTCAATGTAGATATTGTTGGGATTTTTGGCCTGCGGAATCACACAGATCTAGATCTAGGATAGCAATCTAATGGCTCCAAGCACACACACAAGAACAAGAGAATACACAGATTTAACGTGAAAAATCCTTGTGGTAAAAAACCACGGCACAAAGCGACAGATCACCACTATGAAAGCATCAATTACAAAGAGAAAATACTTACCCGATTCGAACAACCTCGAATCTCACCCTTGCTACACCCTTTGATAACCCTAAAACCCTTTAGAATACCTTTAGGAAGTCTTGGAATTATGTTAGAATAGCCCTAGGGACCCCAATTTATAGTTTTGGCAACTTCCCTTTCGTATCCCAGTTGCGAAAGGACTTGCGTCACAAAATCCGTGAAACTCCTTTCGCATCCCAGTTGCGAAAGGACTTGCAACACAAAATCCGCGAAACTCCTTTCGCATCCCAGTTGCGAAAGGACTTGCGTCACAAAATCCGCGAAACTCCTTTTACATGCCAGTTGCGAAAGGACTTGCAACACAAAATCCGCGAAACTCCTTTCGCATCCTAGTTGCGAAAGGACTTGCAACACGAAATCCGCGAAACTCTTTTCTGCATCCCAGTTGCGAAAGGACTCATATTTAAGACATCTCGTAACAATCTTCACTATGTCTTCAATCTTCAACCGTGTAGCTTCTTAACCTCTTCTCATATTTCTGCATCACATCATAACTCAAGATCACATTGGCCAACCAGCGCCAATCACGGATCTGATAGATACCTGCTATACCGTCAGCGCGAATATCTCTAAGAAGCCGATCTCTTCTCTCTGAAAATAACCCCTTGCTACCAACCTCACCCTGTATCTATACTGTATCCTCCTGAAGGTCCATCTGCATCCAACTGCTCACCGGCCCACTAGAAGCTCCACCTGCTCCCATATGTCGGTCTGGTACAATGAATCCATCACATCGCCCATAGTCACCCACCACTTCTCAGCACCAAACTCACCTAGAGCCATCAGAATAGAAGATGAGTCCTCTGCGATATTAGAGTCGTCCATGTACCACGCCGATATCTTGCGATCATGCTGTATGATTTTTCACATAGGTGGCTGCTCCACCTGCTCTGTATCCCTGTCCGCACGTCTCAGCCTTGCTGCCCTGCCCGCTCATATGGCCATGCCCATCATGCCACACACGTGCAGAGGTGGAATCCGCTACATCCACTGTAGCTCCACCTTTTGAAGTGCTCCCAATCAACCTGTAAACATGATCGAGTCGTTACGCTTTCATGATTACCTGTGCCCCCTTAGATACTTTAAGAGCATCATCAATACATGTGTACTTGCATCCTTTTGCCTCAAGTACACCAAGAGAAATCAAATTCTGCTTCAAATCAGGAACGTACCTCACATCTGTAAAGGTACGCTCCACCCCATCAAACATCCTGATGTGCACCGTACCAACAGCCACAACATTACAGGCAAAGCCATTGCCCATAAACACTTGTCCACCATCGCACTCCCTGTAACTGGTGAACCAACTCCGATGAGGAGTCATGTGAAAAGATGCCCCTGTGTCTAGCATCCACTCGTCCTTACGATCATCGTATGACCGTCTAAGCAAAGACACAGACAAAACATCACCATCACATCCACTCGATTCATCTGACGTGGCAGTGTTAGCCTCCCTACATGAAGCCTCAGAATCTTCCCTCTTAGATTTAGGATTTTCACAATCCCTCTTCACATGTCCTTCCTTCCCACAATTCCAGCACTTTACCTTTCCTTTGCCCTTGCCCTTAGATTTAGATCTAGAACCTGAAGAACCTGTACCTTGTTCAGAATTCCTACCCACTGTAAACAGTGCAACAAAAGATGTCTCCATGTTGCTGTCTAGCTGTCTCATAGCCTTCCCTTGAATGGCTGAGATAACGGTGTCGACACTCAGGGTTTTATTCATGCTGCATATAGTGTCCTTGAATGACTCATAGGACGCCGGGAGAGAATTCAGTAACATACATGCTTGTTCTTCATCTTTCATCACTTCCTCCATATCCAGCAATTTGCAAACCAATTTATTAAAGTTGCTGATGTGAGCCTCCAGATCTCCACCCTCTGCCATCTTGAAGTTATACCACTGCCGCTTCAAGTGTAGGAGATTTTCAGAGGATTTTTTCGCATAGACATCCTCTAACTTCGCCCATAACTTCGCCGCATTTTTCTCCCTCATGACGTTGTAGAGAACCTCATCCGTGAGACATAAATGGATCGATGATAAAGCCTTCTTATCAAGAGTATTCCAATCACCATCAGTCATAGTAGACTTCCGCTCCTCAAGAGCACCATCTTCGCCTTGTTTGATTAAGGAACTCATCATCTTGATCTTCCATAACTCAAAATTATTTTTCCCTGAGTACTTCTCAATCTCATACCTGGCGCTCACCATTATTACTAATCCCTCAGATTCAGATCTGTGTCCCAACCGATTGCTCTGATACCACTTGTTGGGATTTTTGGCCTGCGGAATCACACAGATCTAGATCTAGGATAGCAATCCAATGGCTCCAAGCACACATACAAGAAAAAGAGAACACACAGATTTAACGTGGAAAACCCTTGCGGGAAAAAATCACGGCACAAAGCGACAGATCACCACTATGAAAGCATCAATTACAAAGAGAAAAGACTTACCCGATTCGAACAACCTCGAATCTCACCCTTGCTATACCCTTTGATAACCCTAAAACCCTTTAAAATACCTTTAGGAAGTCTTGGAATTATGTTAGAATAGCCCTAAGGACCCCAATTTATAGTTTTGGCAACTTCCCTTTCGTATCCCAGTTGCAAAAGGACTTGCGTCACAAAATCCGCGAAACTCCTTTCGCATCCCAGTTGCGAAAGGACTTGCAACACAAAATCCGCGAAACTCCTTTCGCATCCCAGTTGCGAAAGGACTTGCGTCACAAAATCCACGAAACTCCTTTCGCATCCCAATTGCGAAAGGACTTGCAACACAAAATCCGCGAAACTCCTTTCGCATCCCAGTTGCGAAAGGACTTGCAACACGAAATCCGCGAAACTCATTTCCACATCCCAGTTGCGAAAGGACTCATATTTAAGACATCTCGCAACAGATATGACATTGTTATGGACTGTGTAGACTGATTAGGGTGGTCACCCGAGGAGCATGCCCGCAACTAGCCTAACTTTACTTTGGGGAGAATGCGCGTCTGATTCATCCTCTCCATCAAGTTTGGGGCCACATTTTCACCACTAATTCTAAAATTCAGTCTAATCCAAGGCTTATGTGGACCACATTATGCAAACAATGTAAATCATGCCTAAAATTACTAAATTCACGGTGTGGTCCACATGAATCTTGAAATGCTCTGAGTATAGAGAAATCCATTCATCTTGGTGTGGCACATTAGATGAGTGGATTGGATGGCATATTCATACCACAGTGGACCCCACACAAAATTTAGACAATGCAACTGTGGGACTTCCCGTCTCAAATGTTCCCCAGGTGTAGCCCATCTTAGTGTTGATGTTGTTATTAAATCAAATATGAGGCTACGTGTATTAACCAACAGCTCCTATTCAACTAAACGTGTGCAATTAAGATAGTGTCGGGCATACCAAAGTTATATTTAAGTCGAGTTTAACTGAATGCTTATTACCCGGGTGCTAAATGATCAGTCATAGGATCAGACTTGTGAAGGTTTGCCTAACAGTCTAACCACCATTGTTGCAGCAATTAGGCAATTTAAAAGGAAAGGTTTAGTCTTTCTGAATGGAAACTTTTTACCTTGAGATAAAGACTTTCCTCTCAACAATGATCATGGGCCTTAGGTTTCTCAATAATGTAGTAATGGACGGAAATAATTAACAACTAAAGGTTGAAATGTCAATTTCATTGATTTATAATGAAGCTTTTTTTCTTTTCTTTTTTCAAAAATCCATCTGGTATATATATTCATGTGCCAAAAATTTACAGAAGTAGATTCAAGCAGACCCACAATATGGGCCCGCCTATCATAAATTTTACAGGAAGTAGAAGAGGACGGATGGGGCCGCCAGCTAACCTACTCGGATGCTACTCAATCCGGTTCTGTCTAGGAAAAAGACCTCTGATCTTGGTCTGTAATCCTTCCACCATCTGGAAGAAACGATCTGTTTGGCCCCCACTACCCATACGACCCAACTCATCAACTGAATAATTCGCCTCTCTAAGGCACTAGACAAAGATTTATAATGAAGCTCAGTATAACCTACAAGGAAATAAAATTAGTAGAGAAACAGATAAAAGATAAATACCTAGAATCTCATATATAGACAAACAATTAAGGTAGATGCTTAGTAAGATATGACTGATGTATGATCTTTCAAGCAAGGACTTAGTTGATCGAAGATCTGACAATGATGGGTCGTGAATATTTATTCTATTCCTTTTTTTTTAATACTATTCCTAAGCATACTCTAGCGATGGTGCTGGACAACAGCGATATAGGCTACCATAAACTCCGGACATTTTACAGTGGGACTAGACAGAAGTAAATGGATCTAAAGTTAAAACTAAATAAGACAGAGTGCACTATGTAGACAGATTTTTGTGTGTGTTGGTGAGGGCCTGAAGCTCGATTTGTGCTCCGTATATAGATTTGGGAGGGTGATGGTCTGTATCGGCATCTCCTTGAAAGTAACAGAGATCCTTGAAGGTTATCGAAATATCAGTCTGTATTCCAGTCGGACTTGAATGCCTCATCGCACCCCGTAATTTCCTTACATTTTAGGAAGAATCGATCGACTTCTCCAACTTTCATAGTTGCTGCGAAATCATTGATCATCTATAGGAAGTTCTATTTCAACAGGATTGTATGAGACGACCATGCTAAGTGTATCCAAATTACAATAGATTTTCTATCTCTAGAGTACTTTATAAGCTTGCCGAACAACCTATTTCAACCATACGTGCCACTTACGTGAGGGATATGTACCCTTTGTGGCAGTGTCTCATATATCAATGTGCATACCATTCTGAACCATTTTGCTTTTAGCATGTGATGTCCCTAAGAGATACGGGGTGACAGATATCCTTAAGTCTTGAAATGATAGTGGATATATATATATATATATATATATATATATATATATATATATATATATATATATATATAAGTCACAACCGTAGGATCTCATATGTCATTCGTAGATAATGCCAATAATTTAAAGCATTTCATTAGTATGAGTGGATGTACAGGACAGGTGTAAACAATTGAATCAGCCTGATGTTTCTAGCTTTGTCTGAGTAAAATGTGGAATACCTAATGGACGGTGTGGATATCATCTTGGTGAAGTCTTCCATCCACCAAAAAAAAAAAAAAGTCTTCTACACGTCAGCGAAACGGCCTCGTGTGAAGCATGTGATCTCGCATTGTCGTTGCTTGACTTTGGATGTCTGACCATCTCACCTGATTTTATTCACGGCAATTTCTCAGCCCAGAGTTCTCCTGGGAGACTTTCAAAATTTGACATTTTCAGCAATATTACCGGAAAAATTGCACCAAAGATAAAATAGTTAAAAATACTTGTTAAATAATTTTAAGAATTGAATATTAATATGTATAAACCGAATTATTTTAACATCTGAGATTTTGAACATATTTGAATATTATCGATGAGAAAGTAACATTTAATTAAAAAATTCTGCAATCCATATTTTCAAAATCTGGACGATATTTGTCAGCTTACTTGTCTAAAGTTCCCACTATTATAGAACATGGGCAATGCCATTTAAGTCATCCATCTGATCTTGAGTGAGAAAGATCTTGTGACAAGACTACGTGATAAATAACTATTTTTTATAATTAGAATCATCATAGCAATGAGCTTTGCTATACCCAGGTTTACAATGCAACTCGCGAACACGGCATGTGTGCTGGAACACATAGGTTCGACATCCAATCCATCCACAAGGGAGGTACAACCATGCAGACCCAAGAAAGTGGACAACCCACTTATGTGGTGGGCCAGAGTACATGAAATAAATGTGTGGCTGTGAAAAAGTTGACCAGAGTTTCCTAACGTATCCACCTATTTCCAAGTGGTCCATAAGCCCAGTTGGCAGATAATATCCACGGGTCCGACCCACTTGATGGATGGTTTGAATATGCCGTGTTTGCCACGCTGGCACATGTAGGTTGTAGATGTTATGGCTTGTCCAAACATGCAGCATAGCAAGCTCCCACAACCGTGGCCATGATCTCCACTAATATAGGTTATGAAAAGCTAAAAGCAAGGTTCATCTAGCATGACGTTTGATGCCAAGCAGCCCTTCAATAGGGAAAAAAAAAACTTCCAGATCATTGCCACATCGCGAACCAGCGGCAAGGAGGCATTTCCCGACTCCTTTGCTACACAAGCTTCATTCGATCCCACAGCTAGTTGCTGCCACCCTGCCTGCATTTTCAAGCTTATACCTTTACACGACCAGCAGCTTGTTCCTCTTAAACAACTTGTTCATATCTGCTTAGCCATCCCACCCAAACCTTTGACCTTTGAACACAATTTGCTACTTCAAAAGCTAGCACCTGCCCATTAGAATTTCCAAGATAAAATGTACCTTTGGACTGGATCGATTAAAGAAACACTGAAGCAGAGGCTGAAAGGGGTTGCATCAGCTCCTAAAACTAGGCCCAACAAACATCGAACTTCACAACCCCTCCAAAGGGACAGCCGCATGTTTTAAGTCATAGTGAGTCTAAAAATGCTCAACCTAACCTAAAGTCTAGGTGGTTAGGGTTAACGACACAAGCAAACCAAATCAACCTTAACCCTTCCTTGCATGTGTTACCACAAGGAAAAAAACAGACCACAACTTAAAAGTAGAAAGAAATTGACATCAATCTGTGTTTTTTTTTTTTTTTTTTTTTTTTTTTTTTTTTAAACAAACACTTGATTTTGGATTCGATTAATCAACAACATGTACAACCATTCGGGTGGGTCCCTACAAAAAGGAAGAGGACCACACCTATCATGTAGACGCAGTCAAGCAAACTAAAAAAAAGGCAAAAGGGTCCCCTCATGGGACGCAGAACAACGCTAAGCAACTCTGACCCACAGAAGGGAGAGAGGAAAAGAATCACGAGGGTCTAACGGCACCTAAGCCCATGTTGTCCAGCATGAGCTGACCTCTAACAAGCCTCGGAAGGGACGAGCGGCTTGTGTAGATTTGATTCGGGCAGCCGTCACTTGCCAAACGGGCTAGAGAATCCGCCACGGAATTCCCCTCGCGAAAGATATGAGAGAATTGCAAATCTGTGTTTCCCCACGGAATTCCCAGCATGAGCTGACATCAATCTGTGTTGAAGTCTCTTGATATACATGAATACACTAATCCTCTAATAGTTGGAGCTTTTACGGCAAGCGATGGTTAATTTATCGAGGCGTCAACGGCTAGCCATTGAGGAAATACATAGGTGTGTGCATGTCTTTTTTTTTTTTCTTTTTTTTTTTTTTTTTTTTTACTTCAAAGGGTTTTTTTTTTTTTTTTTTCATAGGTGCCTGCCAAATACATAGGTTTTTTTTTTCAAAGGATCCTTACTCTTGGACGGGTGGTAGACTCCTGGGAGTTTCAACTCCCGTTCCAGGGTTCGAGTGTCCATGGGGGGTGAAATTCCCAAACGTGTAGGGAGTGAGTGTGTGCGTGTGTGGGGGTGTGCGTGCGTGTGTGAAAAAAAAAAAAAAAAAATATATATATATATATATATATATATATATATATATATATATATATATATCTACATAGGTGTGTGCATGTCTACATATAATATATCTACATATAATATATCTACATAGGTGTGTGCATGTCTACATATAATATATCTACATAGAAATTAAGACTAACAAACATGATATAAACATAAATTCATGGCATGCATATTAAATAAGGTTCATGATTTTTTATTTCGTTTTACATCCTTAATTTTGAAAATATCCAACAAAATATAATATATCTACATAGAAATTATGGCTAACACATGATATAAATATAAATTCTTAGCATGCATATTAAATAGGATTCATGAAAAAAAAAATTTATTTTTATTTTTTTTCAAATAGGGTTCATGATTAGAAGCATCCTTGACACAGACCATCTGCCAAGTGGTTTGATGATTGTACTCATCACTACCTTTAGATAGATTTTGAACATTAAAAAACAAGATCTTCAATATGACTTGCATTCAACTCTTAAAAATTAAAGGTTAGGATACTCAACAAATTATAATCATGAGACCATTGCTTATTTATAGTAATAGGAAGAACATGAATGGTTTCAATGTTTGAATAGTTAGATTTTTATTTTATATGTTAATCCAATCAAACCCGAATTAGATTAGAGTATTAATATTCATTATCTTGGGTTGGTTCCCAGGCATTTCGTCTGACTTATGATCTCGTGCTTCATCACCAGTCCATCTGATCCAATCAAAGGTGGGCCCACCTGAATTCCATGGTGCGACAGATAGGTTGGCATTTGATCACTCTTCTCTAGAATTCACCCAATGATAAATCACGTTTGGCATGTGAATAGCAGATTTGGTAATTTTCCAATATCGAAATCGCGTAGAGACCACCGTCCGCGACACTTTTCAATTTTATCCAAATCATGGGTCCTCGACCCCAGGATATGCATACGATACTAAGGCTTTAAGCTTGTAGTATTGGACCCATGGTTCAGTAATCCGGACCGTTGATATTTTGGCTCACGTAGTGAGTGTAAATGATCTGCAAGATTTCCAGGTTTGGAAGATCAAAACCACCAATCTTGGCCGTTTTTCATTTGCATGTGGAATATCATTAGTTTCTTGTCTTCAACGTTTATTTGTAGGCCACAAATCCAATGTTATGACAATCTGATGGAGGATTATTCCAGAAAATGGTCCATCCATGGTAGAACCCAACGGGTTAATGGTCTCGATTTCCCATTTGTGGGCCCCACTAGTACAAACTAGTATCCCAAGTATAGTGTTCATGCGGTTCCATCGTGGCATATACGGTACATCTCATTTTCAACGCCAAACCTTTGTGTTTTCTTTTGTTTTATTCTATCATTTTATTTTATTTTTATTTTGTTGAGAGTAGAAATGTAGGTAGTAAAGGTACGCACGGCATTTTTAAGGACATTTTTAACATGAATAAAATGACATTAATTATCATTTCTTGCCCATTAAAAATAAAGCGGATTGGGTGGTATGCCACACACCACCCATGTGGGTGATGTGTGGACGTCACAAGGTTATGTGGGCGTCACCATGATGTATGTGTTACATGCATATTGTTCATCCATTTTGCAAGATAAAAAATAAGCAGATCCAAATTTCAAGTGGACTACACCTTGGGAAAACAGTAGCGATTGAATGTCCACCATTAAAAATTGACCACTAGCAAGTCATGGTGGGCTCACATAGCACCAACTACTAGCTAATCCGCACCAGTGCGGCCGGGAACGAATTAGTACATGGTTTAGCCAACACCAGTCAATTAGCGCTAGTGTCAAAGCTCTCTGGACCCACCATGATGTATGTATTTTATCCACGTCCTCCATCCATTTTTTTCAGCTCATGGACATAGGACAAATTCAAATCTCAGATGGACCACACTACAAGGAAATAGTTTTAATTAAATGTCCACCATTAAAAAGTCTGTACTCCTAATGTATTGTTTATGTTTCATCCATTAATAGCGTCACATTGATTTGGATGAAGGGAAAACACAAATATCAGCTTGATCCAAAACTCCGGTGACCCCAACAAGTTTTCTACCCTAAGCCGTTCAGTCCCGGCCCACTATTTCCTACGGTGTGGTTCACCAAAGAATTGGATCTACCTCAGTTATGGGCTCATGCCCCCGGAAGAGCTGACAAAATAGATGGACCCGTGATAAAACATATACATCATGGAGGGGCTCACAAAGCTTTTACACCAGCCAGCGTTGGGTTATTGGGGAGCAGATTAGCTGTTACCCAGGTGACAACTTAGTGGGTATTACCCTCACCGAGTGGGGCACACCTTGATAAATGTGTTTCATATCCATGATACCCATCTATTTTTTCAACTCATTTAATGACATTATCCCAAAACTTCAGCATATCCAAATATGCAGTGGACCACATGAATGGAAAAAGTGGTGAATGACCATTAAAAGCTTTTTATAAGCCACAAAAGTCGTGGATCAAGCTAATCCTTATATTTTTCCTTCATCCAGTTCTAGTTAACCTTATCAACGGGTTGGATGTAAAATAAACATTACAGATCCGCTTTGGGTGGGCCTTGGAAAGCTTTTAATGACGGGCATTCAATCACCACTATTTCCGTTTTTTTAGTCCACTTGGGCTTTTTGACTACCCAATCTTTGGGCTCATGCTCTAGAATAAGTTGGCAAAACATATGGACGGCATTGAGATAAGAAAAAAACATCATGGTGGGCCCCAAACACCCAACACTAATAAGCTAGTTGGTGTTGGTATCGCCACCCAATATGCTTCCCTCACGTCCCTTCCTCACCAAGACACATGCCACTGTTGGAGTAAACCGGCTCCTTATCACACCAAAATGATGTAAACCTAAGACACAATAAACTTGAATTAACCAAAATCTGTGTGCTTTGCAATAGCATGTAAAAAGAAGATAGAAGAATCACAATAAAACGATCACACACAGAAAACAATAATATTTATGTAAAAATAATAATAATAATAATAATAATAATAAAAACCTTGCAGGAAAAAAACATGACACAAAGCGACAGAAATTCATTATAATCAAAACTTTAGAATTTTACATATTCACCTTCTTCAATTAGAGATGAAACTTGAATCTCTCATTGCAATATACACCTCTAGGATGTCCTAGATCCCCTTTAAAAAAATTCTTCCCAAGCCCTTACAAGTGTAAAAACCCTCATCTTACCAAAGCCCTTGCCGCTTGAAAGAAAATACTCGGATTGTTTAAGTCCTAATTCCAAATTAGGCTTAAATTCCCTTTTCTTATGTAAAAACGTGCAAACTGTCAGTCGCACATTCAGTCGACTGAGCTTTCAACAGATACTCTCAGTCGACCGAGGACATCACAATGAGATTCGGTCAACTCAAGAATTTGTTGGTCAACCGAACTGCCCCTCTAACCGAAAGGCAAAAAGTAAGTGATGTAGAACATGTCACAGATACTTTCCTAGCAAGGTTGGACCAAAAGAAGGTGGACCGTAACTTTTGATCCGGATATCTTTACAGGGTGCACCACTTATCAATCTTTACTGAAATGGCTCATCCGAGGTGAATTGACCCACTATGTGGGTCGCATCTATCCATTTCATCAGAAAACGCGCACTTTCAAATCAAAAACAAATATTTAGGGAAAAAATACTATTTTTAGTAATTCCAAAATTTTTAATATTTTTCTATTTTTAGAGTTTTATATTTTTTTTTCTTCCTTTTTAGAAATAACTTTTAATTATACTAGGACTCTTCTAGAGAAAGTTTATTTTGAATTTTTATTTTTAGAAATTAAGCTTTAGAAGAGTTTTATTAGAATTAGGATTTTATTAGAGTTAAAATTTTGATATTTTTGGTAATTACAAATTTTAAATTTTTTTCTTTATTAATGATGTAAGGAGCCACATTAGACGATTATTAATAATTCATTAATCAATTTTGAATTTATTAGAATTTATTTCTATTTTCTGCTTTATTTCCTCATGGATTCGAGAAGTCTCTGTGAGGATTCCAGAGAAGTTCCATGGATTCGAAATAGTTATCCTCTTGAGGAAGACGGTGCTCGACCTTACGTCCTTCCCTGCGTCAATTTGGTATCAGAGAGAAGTTTCTCCTCGGATCGATGGCTTCTAACAACAGGTCGGGCAACAATCCCATGGGCAATACTCCAAGAAATTTACCTTTAAAGGCGGCAACTTTCGAAGTAACACGGCGAGAGAATCAGTAAGCCATGCAAGGGTTGCATGCTTCCATCGCGATCGTATAGCGGATCGTTTAGCTGAGGCCCTAGGGCAACTCCGTGTTCATAGTAGTGATCCACCATCAACAATTGCTGGAATTCATAACCAAACTGATCGTAGAGCGACGCTATCAGTGAACCACAGGATCACTCCTGAGAATGTGAGATCTAGCGACATGATTTCACAACATCCTAGACGAGGCATTGATCAGATAGATCGGATGAATCAAGAATTCAAGATGAAAGTCGATCTTCTTAGTTTTAGTGGCCAACTCTACTTCAAGGACTTCCTCGTTTAGTTGCTTAAAGTCGAACGTTTCTTCGATTACATGAACATCATGGAAGAAAAGAAAGTTAAACTTGTGACCTACAAGTTGACAGGCAAAGCTTCAGATTGGTGAGAACAACTTCAACTCAAACGAATGAGACAGATGAAGACATCAATCCACACGTGGTCGCGGATGAAGCAGTTATTATGCATGCAATTCCTCCCCCGAGATTACGATCAGGTATTATTCCAACAAAGCCAAATTTATTACCAAGATAACCAATCAGTAAAAGGTTTTGCAGAAAAATCATATTATTTATCCACAAGAAAGCACCTCATTAAAACGGAATCGCGACAAGCCATAAGATTCATTAATGGCAAACATATGGCCCTTATGGGAACGGAGAACAAACTCAAGACTTCTAAAGTGGAGGGACAATATCTCATAACTGAACAAGCCTTTGTTAAACAATCTAAAGAAACGAGAGATATATATCTATTAGTTAAAAAGAAAAAATATGTAGAGCGTGTGAATATCCTAGAGGATTTTGAACCAGTATTGCAGGAGTTCAAGGCGGTTGTGATTGATGAACTCCCTAATAAATTGCCTCCCATACGAGATATACAAAATCACATTGATCCCGTCTCAGGGGCAAGTCTACCTAATTGCCCACATTATAAAAAAAGAATATGAGATCTTGAAGGAAGAAGTAAAGGAACTAATCGATATAGTCAAGTCAAGGAAAGCATGAGTACATGTATTGTGTCAGCTCGAGATCCTAATGCCAAGTACAAGAAAATGGCTAATAAACATCAGCGTCAGAAGTTATTTCAGAATCATGAGTTAAGTCTCTTGAGTAACTCGAGGATGAGTTTTTTTCAAGTAGAGGGGCCTGATGTAGAACATGTCACAGATACTTTCCTAGCTAGCAAAGTTGTGTCAAAAGAAGGTGGACCGTAAATTGACCGTAACTTTTGATCCGGGTATCGTTACGGGGCGCACCACTTATCAATCTTTACTGAAACGAGCCATCCGAGGTGAATTAACCCACTATGTGGGTCGCATCTGTCTATTTCGTCAGAAAACGCGCACTTTTATATCAAAAATAAATATTTAGGGAAAAAATACTATTTTTAGTAATTCCAAAATTTTTAATATTTTTCTATTTTTAGAGTTTTAAATTTTTTTTTCTTCCTTTTTAAAAATAACTTTTAATTATACTAGGACTCTTCTAGAGAAAGTTTATTTAGAATTTTTATTTTTAGAAATTAAGCTTTAGATGAGTTTTATTAGAATTAGGATTTTATTAGAGTTATAATTTTGCTATTTTTGGTAATTATGAATTTTAGTTTATTTTTTTCTTTATTAATGGTGTAAGGAGACACATTAGACAATTATTAATAATTCATTAATCAATTTCGAATTTATTAGAATTTATTTCTATTTTCTGCTTTCTTTCCTCGTGGATTCGAGAAGTCTCTGTGAGGAGTCCAGAGAAGTTCCGTGGATTCGGAATGGTTATCCTCTTGAGGAAGATGGTGCTCGACCTCACGTCCTTCCCTGCGTCAATAAGGCATCCTGCATAATATACATTGCAGTAGAGCAACATTTAATTGGGTCAATTCTTTGTAACATTGGTACTCGACTAAACTACTTTCAAACATGTGTGGCATAGCCCCATCTCTAATAGGGGCACATGACCTGATTAAATGTCACCATGTCAGACCTCACTATGTTTGGTGGGTGGCAGTTTGGCTAGTGATTCCCACACCAGCCAACTTGCCGGTACATAAGATCTTTGGACCTTATCGGTTTTTTTCGAAAAAGGTGGGAGTAGGTCACCTATAACTTTTGTTGAAATTAAAAGACATGCAATTTACGGATTAGTGTAGGCACCAGAAAAAGAACAGACCATGCCCATAAGAAGACCTAGAGAGAGAGAGAGAGAGAGAGAGAGAGAGACCAATATGTACTTCCCTTACCATCATTAGGATTAAGTCAACCTTGGTCCAGCGGAACCAATTTGATTACTTCAAATCTATGCTCCTTACTGCAAATGGACCGGAGGCCAAGAGAATCCAGGCCAATTTCCTCACCAAGCATCGATCCTATTTGTAAGGGCCGTGAATAATTTACTAATATTAATATATATATATATATATATTCTATCTTATCTTTATTATTATTTATTTATTTTAAATCTATCTTATCTCTTATCCTATCTAAATCACTAAGTCATTTAGTTTAAATATACCTCTAAACCCTCCCCGCATCTCTCAAGATAAAAAAATATTAACAAAAAGGCTACCTGCGACAACAGAGAAAGGGAGAAAGAAAATTTTGGAGTGCTTAGATCAGGTATATATATCGTCATCATTCTAGTATTTTATATATCTAATATAATTTAATTCGGTGAATGCAATGAACGGTGTGGATTGGTCACACGTTCATTGTATTGGATTATGGGTGGAGGCCCTTTAAAGGTGAGGTGAACCTAAAATTATGTAATTGTAGTTGGTGTGCATCTGATCAAATTAGATTTGATCTGTACGGATCATATGATCTCTAAGGCCGAAATATATAAGGGTCCTAATATTCAGATTAATCTGACCATCTAATGGACCACCCCGATCAAGTAATTATCATTCAATTTTATAATCTTATAAAGGAGAAAAAAAATTGAATAGAAATTTGAATTATTTGATTATTTTGGATCTGGCAACCTAGGATGTAATCAAAGGTGGGCCCCACTATGTAATACAAATAAATGAATAATAATACCGTTGATATAATTGATAGGACCCCAACATTCAAATCAACCTAATTACATTGCAGAGTCAATACTACCAAATTCAGGTGAGTGACCCAACTTATTTCATAATTCATTAAAATTAAAATAAATCATTGTGATTGTTTGATTGATTTATTGGTTTGAATATTTTGATATGATAATTGTTCGATAAATTTATATGTGAATATTTTAATCGAAACAACTATGCCAAATATGAAAAATATGCATTTACATATCATCCCCTCATTCATTACATTGCATAATGCATGGTCGATCCTAGGTGCCCTCCATGGAAGAAATGTTGATCCTGGTATAGCGTTACCAGATACGAGCTATGCCCAAGCCTACCAAAAGGTGGAAGCCTACCCAACGGGTGGATGCGGGTTGACGACCTCCGACCCAAGCAGATGGACGATCACCCCATCTGATGCATTCATACCCTATTTTACATTCATATTTTTGTACATGTATTTTTTGTATTATTTTAATTGCTATGATTATGAACAATGCTGGGTTATATCACTAAGTCTGGCCAGTTTACATTTTTATTGATAGAAAAATCATACAGAGAAGCCATTGGCAGATGATGTGGCGCAAGAACCGAAAGGATCTACTGTACCTGAACACGACCCACCTGAAACATAGTCATACTTATCTGAGGATGAAGTGGCAGCATTGAAAAAATTTTTATTATATGTTTTATTTTGTTAGCACAGTTTAATTAACGAATAATGCATACTGGTATTTATTTTGAGACTTTAAGAAGTTATTTAGCTTTATTTCTTTGGATCAATATTAGTATAGAATAAATATCATTATAGTATAATGGTATAATAAATGAATGATTTTAAGATTTATTTTATTTTAAGGGTTATCAAGATTTATAAATGCTTAGTTGATTGGTGTTATGTATTATATATGTGTGATTGAGATTATGGTGGACTTTATATTGAATGTAAATATCACATGCGATTAAACTGATTAAAGAATTAAGTTAGTGTACTTTGTGTATAAGTTACGAACCGAAACTCGGGTCTGAGGATGCACACTCTGTACCCGGATTTTGGGGCGTGACACTATTTCCGCCCTCAGTCCCATGTTTAGGATAAATTTTTTGCCATGGGAAAACACCGGGTTAAGCAAAATCATGTTTGGTGGATCATGGAATTGTAATCAATGGACTAAATTCACAACGGATGTCATTCACTTGTACTCATATATAACCAAAATGTCATGTGTAAATGATGTATATGGATAGGGCTATTCACGAGTCGAGCTAGCTCGAAAAACTCGCTCGACTCGGCTCAAGTCAGTTCGGATTGACTCGGCTTGAATGGCCGATTTGAGTCAAGCCAAGCTAATTATTTGAAGCTCGAGTTGAGTTCAAGCCAAGTTCAACCTGGGGGCATTTCAACTCGACTCGACTCGAAGCTCGAACTCGAGCTCGACTCATCTCGATTAATAAATATATTAAATATTATATATATATATATGGGTTTAGGTACTATACGCTCGAGCTCACGATAAGCTCCCGTGAGGTCAAGCTGTGTGGGCCCCACCGTGATGCATGTTGACCATATCAACACCGTGCATTTGATGGGTCCCCCTTAAATTATGGGATATCCCAAAAATCAGCCGTATACGGAACTCAGGTGGGCCATACCATCTAAAATCATGTAAAGACATGCCAAAAACATATAAAAGCACTTGGTGGGGCCCACCTGAGTTTTAAATGCTACTGAAACTTGGTCTGAACCCTCATCCAAGTGGGACACACATAATGGATGGGCTGGATTTGCAAACCACATCTCGGTGGGCCCAAAAAACGTCCCATAAATGTTTTAATGGTGCACGGCCCGTCTCCACTTCTGTATGTGGTGTGGCCCACACAAGTCATAGATTGTCTTAATTTTTGAGACCTAAGCCCACGATGGAATGGTGCATCTGATTGATGGGGTAGATGTTCGAAACGCATCACGGTGGGGTCCACACAACTCGACCTCATGGGACGTTCCCATCAACTCAAGCGAATAGTACCTTTTTCCTATATATATATATATATATATATATATATATATATATATATATATATATATATATTTTAAGTTTAAACTTTAAATAAATTTTTAAAAAAATAATAATAAACTCTAGAGTCTCTACCCGACCACATGCACTCCCTTTCCCTTTCCCTTTCTTCTCTTTCTCTACCCACTGCTAGCCGCACCCCCGCCCGGACCACCACCACCAGTTTTCATTTCAACTCCACAATAATATGATTTCAATCTCTTGAGATCTACTTCTTAGGCGAGAAGCACAAGAAATCCAAAATGGGTTCTTCTCAGATTTGTTAAAGCTTCAAGGAAATCCAGTGATATGATTGGCTAGAGCTCTTTACTTAGATTTCTGATCTGTATTCTGCTCTATTTCTTTTCAAGTGCTTAGATTTCTGCTGGTGGAAGAAGATCAAGAACAGATCGGGTCTTACAAGTTTTCTCATCCAATTCGAAGCTTTGTTTGATTTTTTTCATCAGGTTTTGCTTTGATTCTCTTAAGATTTTTGAATTTTTCATCAATGGAGGATCAAGAACAGAATCCATTACTCTCTCACCCAACAAGCTTGAGCTCGACTCAAGGTAAACTCGACTCGAACTCGACTTGACAGCTTTGGCAAACAAGCCAAGCTTCAATGTTGAGCTCGAGGCCGAGCTTGAACTCGAGTACATCATGGACAAGCCGAGCCGAGCTTGGCCCACCTCGACTCGACTCGGCTCGATGCCCACCTCTATATATGGATGGACGGTATGGATAAATGCATGCATCAATGTGAGGCCCACATGTGTAGTGGATTTCAAAATCCACGTAAATCTTGCATGAGACCAAATGCAATTCCATCCCACCTAATCCCACACTTTCCAATCCTCTTCAAATGTTGGATGGAATTGGACGGGACCAAATGGAATTCTATCCCACCTAATCACATCTAATACCATTCGCCAAACCCCTGACCTTGGCAATAACTCCACCCATCAATATCATATTACCTTTATACATGCATGCAAGCATTTAGCCCTTGCTAAAGTTCACAAACAATAAAGCACGGGACAATGCCACTACCATGATGCACTTGCTTTATCCACATCATCCTTCCATTTCACTAAATCTAGGGCATGAGCCCAAAAATAAGGCAAGTTCAAAGCTCAAGTGGACCATACAAAAGAAATGATGGAGACCAAAGGGTTATTATGAAGGGCTTCTTTGAGGCCATAAAAATATTTCGTATTCATCCAATCTGTTTATAAAGTCTCCTGACCTAGATACAGGGAAAACACAAATATCAGCTTGATCCAAAACTTTTATGGCCTAAAAAGTTTTCAATAGTAAGCTTTCAATCATCACTATTTCTTGTGATGTGGTCTACTTAAACCTTAGATCTGTTTGTCTTTTAAAAAAAAAAAAAAAAAAAAAATTACTCATGCACTAAATAATGTGGCAAAATAAAATGGACGGTGTCTAAAACATACGTCATGTTTGGGACACACAGCTTTTCGACCAACTAGCTGGAATCAGCTGCCAAACCGCGTCCTTTTCGGTGAAGCCCGCCTCATGCAATGCGCTACCACCGTACTCCATCGAGAAAAGGGCAATTTCGTCTGAGGGCGGGAATTTCTTTCAGTCAGTTCTTTGAAAAAGTTTTATACTCGGATTGCGTTGGGTAGCACGCACCACCGACCTTGGCAGTGTGTTGACGTTATAAAGTTTTGTGAGGCCACTGTGATGTATGTGTTCTATCCACACCGTCCACATATTTTGTCCGAATGCCTTTGGGTATGAAAGATTTTTTTTTTTTTTTTTTAAGAAAAAAAAAAAATCACATCCAAGGCTCAAGTGGACCTACCATAGAAAGAAAGAAGTGGGAACAATATAGCTCACTGTTGAAGCTCTTTAGGCCTATATGATGTTTATTTGGGATCCAAGTCACACGGATTTAGATGAAAGGAACTCACAAATATTAATTTCATCCAAAACTTTTATAACTCCTAAAAAGTTTTTAAAGGTTAACATTCAATCCTATGTTATATGTGGTGTTATCCATTTGAGGTTTGGATGTGCCTTACATTTTGATGTAGAGCAAGTGGGAGACAATTTCATGGCCAAGATGGGCTAAAGAAGGCCCGATCAAAGGTGGAAATGATCCGGACCATTAGAATTAGGGCTGTAAATGAACTGGGCTAGCCCGATTAATTCGTTCGACTCGGCCTGACCCGAAACTGAGTTCGGGTCGGGACGGGCCATTTTCTTCGGCCCGAAATCGAGTTCGGATATGTCCCAGTTCGGCCCAAAACCTGACTCGACCTGGCCCGACTCGGTCAAGTGGCGTGTGTGTGTGTGTGTGTGTGTGTGTGTGTATATATATATATATATTCAAAACCCTGCCTGTCCTTTTCCCCTTTACCCTTCTGGGATAGTTCACCGCCCATCTTTAAAGTGACTATAAGGTCCGAAATTGGCCCGAACTCACCCAATTGCTAACCGGGCCGGGTTCGGGCTGGACGTGTTGGCCCAGTGATCGGGCAGGACCGGGTTCGGGTTGGGTTTGGCTGGTGACCGGGCCAGGCCGGGTTTAGCCCAATTAGACTCAGATCGACCCGTGTACACACCTAATTAAAATATTAAATCAGTTGTATCTTACAAATAGGGATGAGTTTTTCAATATATTATATATGATTTTAGAGTAGGAGAACCTACTTAAGCCAACCAACCTCTATTGCCCATGTCAAATTCACGAGATTCGATTAGATTGATGGTCAAAAGTCTTGATTAGGTTCATTTTTACTATAAATAACAAGTTTAATAACATGAATAACTTTTAATCATTTGAGTTGTAAAAGTCATGCCCAACATAAAAAGGATTTAGAAAAGTTATGAGAATAATGTAGTTGGGCCAAGTGGACACTATTTTTGGCTGAGAATTATGAAGTCTAGTAGGAATAGAGGTCATTTATAAATAATAACTGACATTTTTAGAGTGTTTTTAGAATTATAAGCTTTTTTCCTTGGCCCCCATCCCCAAGCAACCCATTCTTCCCCGTCTCAGACAGTGGATTTCTGCGGCCAGCAATCAATCAATTATTTCCATTATTACCGATCTCTTCCCAAGCTTAATTATTTGGGAAATTTGGCTGAGTAGAAATGCAGCCCGCTTCGAGGGCCACCCTATGTCGGAGAATGCTATCATCAACAGAGTCACGAGCAGGTTGAGAGAGCTTGGCTCTTCCATACAATCGGAAGAGAAGCTCCCTATGGACTCCCTCATCACTCTGCAAATCCTTCAGATCAAGCGCCCCCCCACTCCAGCAACTGCAAGCCCCATCCTCGTCAAATGGTCCAAGCCTCCTGTGGGCTGGCTAAAGCTAAACACTGATAGCTCATCCAGAAACAACCTGGGAATAAGTGGCGATGGCAGTGTATGTAGAGACCACTCAGGCAGATTAATCATTGCTTTCAGACGGCAATTCGAGTTCATATCCAACACGATGGCGGAAGCCAAAGCTATGATTGAGGGTCTGACCATTTGTTCAAATTTGGGACTAACCAACATTATAGTCAAATCTGACTCTGCTACGGTAGTAAATGCGGCGAATGACCCGTCCGCTGGTTGTCCGTGGAGCATCTGGTACACCATGGGCAAAATTCATGCGAAGAGGCATCCTCTTAATCTCATTTTCACGCACATATTTCGCGAAGGCAATGCAGTGGTGGATGCTTAGCCAGGTCGGCTAGTGAAGGCTGTCCCGATGAAACATTCTCCTGCCCATCTAACCTCCCTAGGCTTATCAGAGGATGCTTAGTGTTGGATAATTCAATTCTCGGTTCTCTCCGAAAACACAAACCTTGCTGATTCTCGAGCTGTGTTTCAGCAATTTTTTTGCTGGACGCCTGCTCCCTCCTTTGTGAATTCTGCCTTGTAGGTTGACACAATAGGAGTGGTCCGTTTTCTTTTTGTTCGGACCCTCCCGAATCCTATACATGTTTCAGCTGAATGAAATTCTGGTGGCTTGGCCCCTTTTCTTTAAAAATAATAATAATAATAATTAAAAAATAATTTTTTAAAAAAAAGTTGGAGTCAAAGTCTAAAACTCCATTCTAAGTTTGATATATTTATTTAAAGAGTTATAATTTTATTTTTTATTATGAATCAAGTTATTTCAAATTTATTAAGAATTATTCTAACTTTTATCCCTTGTGAATTTAAGAAAGCTTTATGAGAAGTTCGGATAGCTCCATAGATTCTGAGTAGTTATCCTTTAAAGAAGAAGGTGATTGACCTCATCAAAGCCTTTCCTACACCACTTTTAGGCTCGTGTATTTAAATGTTCTACTATGTTTTGGGCTCATGTAGTCCTTAAATGATATGGAAAAAAATGGATGCATGGTATGAATATAACAATGATCTGCTATTTTTTGAGTTCATATGATCTTTAAATAATAACGAAAAAAAAAATAGATGGATGGTATGAATGTAACATAAACATAACGGTGGAGGCCACAAAACTTTGCCACGCCAGCAAACCACGGAGGTTAGTGGTGTGTCTGCTAAACTATGCGATTGGATTAATCCTCTTCTTTCTTTCACCCAAAATAAATAAAAAAACACGTGGTGTTCGTATCATACGGCAGGCGCCTGAGAAACCGGAAGATCGTAAAGCCATCTCTCCACCGTGCATGTTGCAGGACGATGTATCTATCATGTCTATCCATCTACTAGCCCAAGGTATTGATAAAAGCTATAAGAAAATCATGTCCGTCCATCTATTAGAAAAGCAATGGAATGGTCAAGACTAACCCGATAGGAATCTCCCATCCATCAATCTCGAGTGCATGACCACGCCTTCATTTTCCAGCAATATGCAACGTGACCATACGATATGGACAGAGATTGAAGTAAGGATGCCCAACTGACGGAAGGAGATACGTCACACATATAACATGGTGGCCAGCATACGAGCCGTTGTACTGTTAGGGACGATTCCAATCCAGCTTGATTGCATACATGCCGCGTGGACGGCTGTGGACACGAAACCACAACTTAGCTGTGGTCTTCGACTATCAATATGGTCAAGTCCATGGACTTGCTAAAAGGTATAATAGCAAAAAAAAATATATATAATTAAAATAGAAAATATGAACAAGTGGAAAAACATAAATAAACCATTTAAGGCAGAAAAGGTTGCTGCTTCTTTCTTGACTTTTTGTGGTCAATATCCAACATCTGCAGTTTGTAGAATTCTCTCTATAAATTCCTTTCTCTTCTTCTGCATTCCTACCAACATACACTCCCATACAGATAGAGAGAGAGAGAGAGAGAGAGAGAGAGAGATGGAGTTTCTACAGCTTTTCCAACCTCTAACCTTAGCCATGGGATCCTTTCTCCTCTTCCTGATCTTGATGGGGGTCTTTCAGTTTTGGGTTTTGCCCATCAGAGCGAATGGACGGTTACGGAGGAGCGGCTTCAGTGGGCCACCTCCAAGTTTCCCACTTGGGAACATTAGTGAGATGAGCAAGAAGGTTAAGAAAGGCTATTATGGTGGGCCTCTAGGGTTCACTAATGATATCCATTCATCTGTTTTTCCTTACTTTGCTCAATGGAGGCAATCATATGGTGAGTTGGGTTGATTACTTAAACCATGTTTCTCTTTCGTTAGTGAGATTTCTGATCTGGGTCGTTAGATTTTTGGCCTTTGATCGTCTATGTACATCAAATCGAGGCCATCGGATCTTGTTGCAATGATTGCAGTGAGTTCCTCTTAGCACCCTCGATTTGCCTGATAGACAAACCTGCAGCTACGGAGGAATGACTTAGTGGGCCACCTCCAAATTTCCCGCTGGGGAAGATATTGAAATGAGTAAGAAGGGTTATCATGGTTGGCCACAAGGGATCACATATGATATCCATTCAACTCTTCTCCCTACTTTGATGAATGGAGACAATCATATGGTAGTTTGGGTTGATTCCTTAAACCATATTTTGCTTTCATTGGTGAATTTTATGAAGTGGGGTCCATAGATTTCAGCTTTTGATCTCCAGTGTATGGAGATTCTGGGGAGCCCCGAGCACTATAAGTGTTTGAGAGGTTGTGAGGATATATAGAAGTTGTTATTGTTTAGATGTTCACGTAAGGTTGGGAATGTGGTCGATATCCTCAATCTATAGCTCCACTCGTGGCCCATGCATTCGAGATCCAGATGGTCCAAAAGGAGGCCCCAACCGCATATGGGTTACAGCCTGAAAATCATACAGATGCAATTATCCTGGCGATCCCATCAAATGAATTTACGTGGATATGGACCGTTACTTATGCATATTTCCCTTTGGTATACTGATCAAACGGTTAGGATCATCTAATGGTGAAATTTCTCAAGTATGGATGTAATCTAACATAGAAGGTTTTTCTTCTCTTTTTTTTTTCAGGGAAGGTGTTTATTTACTGGCTTGGTACAGAGCCATTTCTGTACATTGCAGACCCTGAGTTCTTGAAACAAGCAGCATCAGGTGTGGTAAGCAAGACATGGGGAAAACCAACGGTGTTTAAGAGAGATAGAAAGCCAATGTTTGGGAAAGGGTTGATGATGGTTGAGGGAGATGATTGGGTACGCCACAGGCACATCATAGCACCTGCGTTCTCATCAGCTAACTTCAAGGTGAGAATCCTCTCTCTCTCTCTCTCTCTCTCTCTCTCTCTCTCTCTAACAACAACGCGCCCCTCCCCCCCCCCCCCCCCCAACTCTAAAACTGTGATGAATCTCACCCGTGCTGGCTTTGGTCATAGCCACGTAGAATCTTACAAGCACCTATCCCCTCCCTCTCTATCATGTAATTAGAAAAATAATGGCAGTCGCATGAAGGCACAAGATTTAGAAAAGTTAGACCTTCGTGGGAGAAAACAAAAGACCTCATGAGTTCTGTAGCTTCTAATTATCTGGTCATTGATAATAATCATGCATATGATATCCTGTTGGAAAGCTATCAACAAGATACTCTTAAAAACCACGCATATAATATGCCAAAAAGCTATAAACAAGCTCTACTACCTCGCCAATGCCAAATAGCAATTGGCCTCCAAAACAGTTTCACAATAATTTAATTTGTGAGTCAAAGTTGCAGTATTAGGTCACTATTTACTTTTTTTAGTAGGTTAGATGTTTACTATTTTTGAAAGTTTACTATTTTAGAAACTTATCAATCCAAGGCTTACATAAGTCATACGAAGGTGGCAATGAGCTGGGCTAGGATTGGGCCAAGGTTGGCCCTGGACTGCCCTAGAGTCCTAAGTCATGACCCTAGTTTGGCCAAGCCCTGATGGGCTAAAGAGGCCCCCGCCTGGTTCCTTACTCTTGCTCCAGTGGTAGACTCTCGGGAGTTTCAACACCGGGTCAAGGTTTCGAGTACCATATGTGGTGAAATTCCACTAGCGTGAGTGTGTGGGGGTGTGTGCCTGTGGAAAAAACAAAAAAGAGGCCCCCGCCTGCCTATTTGCCCTAGAGGGTCAACCTAGCCCGGCTGGGGCATATATAGCTACCCAAAGATAAGTTACATGTTTGCTATGTGTATTGGTGAATGCGTATTAATGATCATTCATCAACCAATCATACGCTCCACCCAATTATGCTCCATATACAGACTTTTTTTTTTTTTTTTACACATGAACACACACTCACGGCGTAGTGGGATTTCACCACCTATGGATACTCGAACCAAGAGTCTACCACTGGAGGAAGAGTAAAGATCCTCTGTTTACATAGACTTAAATAGTTGCATCAATATAGTTTAGTACATAAAATAAGGTTTACATTTTGGACAGTTTATAAGTACTTTTCTATCATCCATCAACCCTATTAGAGTATCAAAATTCTTACCCTAAACCCTATAGTCTACAGTGCAAATACATATGTACTATATACACTAGGGAAACGGGTGAAAGGCGGGGCTGGGTTATTCATCACTGGCCAGCCCTAGCCAAACCCGGCCGAACACGGGGCCAAAATTTCAAGCCCTAGCCTAGCCCGCCCAAAAGATTTCAAGCCCTAGCTCAGCTAGCACTCTAGCCAAGTATAGTGCCTCAAACCTTAGCCCTTTAGGGCCAGGTTACCTGGGTTGGTCTAGGCATTGTAAATATTCATTCACAATTTATTCAACGATACAAATTTTCTTATTCTCATTTTTTAGGGAATTTTCTATCCTATATATTCAAGGATTATAATCTTAAATGAAGAAAACGTACCTGTCTCTCTTTATCTACTTTAAGAGGACCATAGAAAAATGTATGCATGCATGTTTTGTACCTGTTACGTAAGTACACACATACGTAGATTTGCATCCGTCCTTTTTCGATAGAGACTCTTATTTTTTTCTCTATCGGTAATACAACACAAACAGTTTGTAATACTATCGTATTGCCAAATATAGTAGCAGAAGGGACATATAAAAGAGACCACTTAAGGCACTGTATGTGAGCTTTGCTTTATTTCCTGCAAACTTACAGTATGTGTAGGGCATCCAAGCCATGAAATAGATGGGCCACACAATGAAGATCGCTTTCCTTGAAAAATAAGTACATTCCCGCATATTATGGAGAACAACACCCGCACGGTCAGTTAGATCATCAATTATCTATTATTCGATGGTGTGGTCCCTCCAACCAACTGAATTAACGTGATTTCATAGAATATGATCTTCCTGGTGAGGCCCACCTTTCACATGGCTCAGATATTCTACACAAGTAGCATTTTCGCAGGAAGAAAGATGAAGCTGCATGTGAACTTGTTAGTATTGTTATTATTTATTTTTATTTTTTTAAGCTTGAGGACCTCAATCTTGTGTTTTTTTTTTTTTCCCGTGTAGAACATGGTAAGCATGATGGTGGGGTCCACTACCAAAATGTTAGATGGATGGAGCAGGCTTGTGGAATCAGGCATGCCAGAGATAGATGTGGAGATAGACATTACAAACAATGCAGCAGAGATCATTGCTAAGACTAGCTTTGGTATGGGTAACCATCATGGCCGTCTAGTGTTTGAGAAGCTTAAAGCCATGCAAGTCATGCTCTTTAATTCCAATCGCTTGGTGGGGGTCCCATTCAGTAAGCTCATGTACCTGAAACAAACCCTAGAGTTATGTAAGCTAGGGAAGGAGATCGACCATCTTCTTCTGTCCATCATAACTTCGAGAAAGGCATCGAACGTGTCTGAGCCCCAGCAGGACTTGCTGGGCCTTCTGCTCGCCGATAAGCCTGTGGACGGTCAGAACAGGAAGAAGTTGACGGTTCAGGAGCTGGTGGACGAGTGCAAGACCTTCTTCTTCGGTGGTCATGAGACCACAGCACTGGCCGTCTCTTGGACATTACTGCTCCTGGCCCAACATCCAGACTGGCAGACCCTGCTGAGGGAAGAAATCATGGAGATCACTGCAGGAGAGCCGTTGGATTTCGCCATGCTTGCCAAACTAGAGAAGGTAAGGTTTGACTTTACGTGGGACGCGGCTTGGTGACTGCCACTAGCCAGGTGGCTAGTGGTCGGTGCTCCAAGGACCATACCATGTTGTATGTGTTTTATCCCCACCGTCCATCCATTTTTCTAGATTTTTTTTATGGTATGAGCCAAAAAACGAGGTAGATCTAAATTTCAAGTGGACAACATCACACGAAAAAGTGTTGAGTGAACGCCCACCATTAAAAACTTCTTGGGGGCCATCATGGTGGACCGTCCATGATGGAATTCGAATCATAGATCTGGACCGTCCATTTAGTCTAACACACTCTTCATGGTCAATCTTGAAAATAAAAGTCATTATGATGAGCTAAACTAATGGATGGTCAAGATGTTTGTAAAAAAATAAACCCAATAAATCTGAAGCATTCACTCAGTTTAGTCTCCCTTTTTATGATTCTACTTTGATCAGCTAATGCTAATGGTCCGGCCGTTATAACGAAAGAGACCAATGTTCAAATGATTGGGATGATCTGATCCGTTAGATTTTTTTTTAGTGGTCAGTTATAATGGTCTATCGGAATGTGTAGACCGTTCTGATCAATGATACAATCTGCCCATGTGTTCGGATACTCCAAATAATATATAAAGAGTTGCATTAGAGGACCTTTTTTCATACATGCTTTAGTGAAATGAATCAATGATATTTATCTAACCATCTAATGTGCCAAAATGCAGATGGGATGGGTCATGAACGAGGTCCTACGGCTATACTCGCCGGCCCCAAATACCCAACGGCAAGCGAGAGAAGACATCCACGCCGGCAACATCGTCATCCCCAAGGGGACCAACATGTGGATCGACATCGTTGGCATGCACCATGACCCGGCTCTGTGGGGCCCAGATGTTAATGATTTCCGACCAGATCGATTCAAAGATAGCCCACATGGAGGATGCAAGCATCGGATGGGGTTTCAACCGTTTGGATTTGGAGGGAGGATGTGTGTGGGCAGGAACTTGTCCATGATGGAGTACAAGATTGTGTTGACCCTCATCCTATCTAAATTTTCATTCACAATTTCACCAACCTATTGTCATTCTCCGACCATCCTGCTCTCTCTCAGGCCTTCCCATGGAATTCCTCTCGTCCTTCAGCCCATTTAGAGAAGATTTTGTTTTTTATTTTGTTTGGACAATCCATGTCATCAATCTTAGCCGTCCATTTTGCATGTCCCACTATATATATGTAGGCTTCCTTGAAATTTTATAATTATTTGATCAATTCAGTAGTTTGAAAAAATTGATGGACAAGATCGTTCATTGAAGACAGGTCAATCGTGGATGTTTTGGGTTATTCAATTGTTGTGATTCTTGCAAAGCAGCCGAAGAAGCATGGACCCATCCTAATGAATGGTCTAGATGGGGTACAAAGATGCCAAGGAGTCCAAATGCAACTGGATACATTAGAAGATTTCCATACACTTACAATCATAAGTCTTTTAACTTTTTAAGCAATATAAACAGTTTGTTTTATATAGTTATACAAGAATCATATATAGTATTTTGAAGAAATATAAAATTGAAAATAAAATAATTATTTTAAAAATTCAATAAATAAGTGGGTAAGAGGGATATTTGCCTTGGCAAAATCTAGTTTCAAATCACCTCAAGGATGAGGGTTCCCTGAGGCACAACGTGGGCTTTGTATCCACCCTATCCATCAGCTTTGCCAGATCATTCTAGGGTATGAGCCTAAAACAAAGTTGATCAAAAGCTCAAGTGGATAACACCAGGGAAACAGCAGGATGATGACACTCATAGTTAAAACATAACTAGGGCCCATTGTAATGTTTGCCATGCATACAAAAATATCGGCTTGATCTAAAAACTTTTGTGGTCCTCAAAATATTTTTGATAATGGGTGTTTAGTCACCACTATTTCCTGTTGTGTGGTACACTTGAACTTTTAAACTGCTTTTTTTTTCTATAATCTCTCTCTATCTATTTATGTAATTTTAATCTACTTTAATTTTGAGCTCATGCCCTGAAATAAGCCGAAAAAGAAGTGGACATCCTATATATAAAACACATATCACAGTGGGCCCATAGTGTTCAACACAACCTAGCTGGTGGTCACCACCCAATTGGCTTCCCTCCCTCACCAAGATGGGTGCGGATTGCGTGCTAATACTGTATTAGCAACTACTGCAGTTGCTATCGGACAGTGTTCTATGGGCCCCACAATGATGTATGTCTTCTATACAGACAGTTCATCCATTTTGTATTATTATTTTATGGTATCATCTAAAAAATAAGGCAAATTCAAATATCCGGTGTATATATGTGTTCCATGCGCATCATTTATACATTTTTTATTATTATTTTATGGTATGATTTAAAAAAAACAAAAAGGCATATTCAAATCTCAAGTGGACCACACTATAGGAAAACAGTCATGATTGGACGCCCACTATTAAAACCTTCCTAAGTTCCATTGTAATGTTTTTTTTTTTGACACACCCACCCAACACACACACCCACACAGCCGTGGTGGGATTTCACCACCTATGGGTAACGAACCCAAGACCTCTGTTGAAACTCCTCAGAGCCTACCACTGAGGTAAGGCCTCGAACCCCATTGTAAATTTGTAATGTTTGTTTGCCATCAAAGCTATATATATATATATATATATATATATATATATATATATATATATATATATATATATATATATATGTGTGTGTGTGTGTGTGTGTGTGTGTGTGTGTGTCTGCGCGCGCGCACTTTTGCCTGAATATGTATTGATTGGAAAATTGGTTGTACATCCAATATGCGGGCACTACCAAAAAATCGAGCCACACCTAACATAATCTAACCATATATATATATATATATATATATATATATATATATATATATATATATATATATATATAAACTGAAAAGGATTAAGCCTAAACAGAGAGCAAAAAGCTTATCTCGCTCCGAATCTCCTCGCTGCCAGAACAGCCAGCTCAAAAGGCCCGCATGCTGCATGCAACCGGCCGCAAACTGCCAGTTACTACCCAAAATCCAAACGGTAGCATTACCAGCCCACACCACAGCAAACAGCTTCACCGTCAGCCAACAGTGCAACGGCAGTCCAAAATCTGCGCCAGCACTTCAGAGAATATTAAATGTTGATGTCAAAATCTGGACAGTCCTCTCCTCCTCTTTACACACTCCGAGCAGGTCTCAGACTAGAAATCCTGCACATAAACCGTGAGCAATGGAGACCCTGGCTAAGCCGGGGGACCCTCCGATGCCTAAGTCAGGACAACAGAATCTGGGTCTAAGTTAAGGAGAAAAGGAAGAGTCTCTGATGTTGCGTACCTGTTCTCACGAGATGATGTAGTATTTATATCTTTCCATTACTCGACTCTCATCCGATAATCTCGGCACAATCAGTGGGATTCGTGGATCATGGGGATATTGCCCAGAACCCGGAGATCATTCCCTACAATGTGTGTATCTGCAGGCGAGATAATAGCGCACACCTATACATGGTAGTTTCTCCATTTAGCGTATGGGACCTTCATTCTCGAAGATGCCTCGGCTCGGCCAGTCCGAAGGCTAAGATATCGCTTCGAACTGATGGCTAGTTATGTCAACTCGAGCCGAACCCTGATCCGTTCGTCCGTAGTACAGTGACCCTTCTCAGTGTTATGATGGACGCTTACTCGAGTTGGTCGTACAACTCGAGTATTTTCTCTACTGACTGTTGAGGGAAAGAAGGATCAGGAAAGGGAGCTTCGTTCGCCTTAACCCACCTTCCTATTATTATGCCGAGGCTCGGACTTTCCGCTCGGAGTGACAGACCATCGATCGCTCTGATTGTAGTCGTCTCGGATCTTCCATAACAGAAGCCCCCTACTCTCTGAGGTCACTCATGAGCTCGGAAAGTAATTTAGAAGATCCGTCACCTCAGTTCCTTGATGCATTTATGGTCCTCATGTGAAACGTCTCATACTCGGGATTTAGCGGCTTCGAGCTAACCGTGAGCAGACACGTGGCGACGGTTGGGATTCTGAATCGTCACTAACCTGTGAATGACCGCCACGTGCGCTCGAGGCGTTGCGACGAGCACCCTTTTCTGTGCTCGGGTACTGTGTGGATTAACTCACACAACAATCGAGGCGGATATCGTTACCTTTACCATGTTTTGAGTCAATGATATGACACCACGTCGGACTCGGAGTCGGCTAGCAATGATTCCGACGTAGCCATTATTACGGGCTATTTAATGCAAGGTTTCTTCAGTCTATAAAAGGCCCATCCGGGGTCCTCATTCGACTGCTATCGTTTGCATTTGAGTCGTTTAGCGGAAAAGGTGATTTCCGGCGAAAGCGATTTCCGGCAGAAGGTATTTTCGGTACAGTTTTCTCACTTACCGAAGCCATCTCCGGTGATCATCTGGTGAGTTTGATTCTCAGTACCTCTTGTTTTAAGATGTCTTCCGATAGGGAAATGTCGAGAGGTTACAATGACGACTCCGAGTCGGGGAGTTCGACAATGTAAGAGAGACACGAAGGCCCCTTTGAGGCGTGCCTTTATATCCTCGGCCCCGAGCGGACGGTGGCGAGCTCACACTCGCCAGAGTCGGCGAAGAAGGTCGGTAGGAAGGGGCGACACGAGCCCCCAGCTGCAGCCGTCGATGTGCCAGAGATGCCCCCTGGTGGACGGGCATCGGAATTGGTTCCAGGGGGCTCCGTAATAACGGAGGCTCAAATGGCGTGGATCCGTATAGAGTTTGACATACCTCGCTTCGTTCGGATCAGAGCTCCTGCGCCTACTGACGCTGCTGGCGATCCCGTGGCTGGGGAAATAGCCATATTTTTATGTGGCTTATTATGCGGACTCCATCTCCCATTGCACCCCTTCATCCGAGCTCTGACCGCTTACTTAGGGCTCGCGCCTGGGCAATTTACGCCTAATGCTTGGAGGGTGCTGATTTTCGCCTACATCATCTGGCACCAAGTGGGGAACTTGGCGTTGACACCCGCCGAGCTGATGAATCTGTACCTGATCAAGCACGAAGGCAACGATCCATGGTACTACTTCGCGACCAGAGGTAGTAAGGGGTCAGGGCTCGTCTTGGGTCTTCCGTCCTCGAATAAGGACTGGAAGAACAAGTGGTTTTGGGCCGCAGGCGAGTGGGAGGCGCCGGCAGCGGAGATTGGGGCTTTATCGACTCGGGTCCCCATTCGCTTCACAATGCTAGGTCGGGTCGAAATTTCTTTCACGCACTGCTATTTACTTCAGCTTCGCTTGAAAGAGTTTCCCCTTTTTTTTTGTTTTGCAGGTTTCGCGAGGGGCGTGCCCTTCATCACCTCGGACCAGAAGAATCAGATAGCCAAAGCGAGGACATATTCGGAGGAGCATCGTCGCTGGTCAGACCTAATCACAGCTGCTAACCTCTACCGATCGGGGCTTTGCAAGACGAGGCCGCTTCCTACCTCGCTCAGTGAGCACTCGTCTTTAGCCAATTTATTTCCATTGGTCCGAGGTAATGTTATCTTAATCATTCTTCTGCGCAGGTATGGCCGAGGCGTCTGGTTCTCGGAGGAGGAAGGCAGCGCTGACTGCAGAGGAGATGCTGAGAGCTGAGCCCCCAGCGAAGGTAGCTCGGAGGAAGAAGGTCGTTCGGGGTTCGCCTTCAGGTTCCGCCTCGGGGTCGCGGCTCAGAGGGTGGCACTTCCTCCCCCTATCCCGAACATCTTGGTTCGGGATACAGCTCCATTTCCTGCCCCAGCATCCTTGGTTGAGGGACCATCTGCATCTGCAATTGTGTCCCCAATTCCAATACTACCGGGTGCAGCCACGGAGCCTCCGGTCGGTGTTGGTATGGTCGTTCCTCTATGCGGCCCTAACCTCGCTTCTGCTCCTGTAACGGGAGCAATTCCCTCTCCATCTATCGATGTTCCCCCCACCGAGGGAGCACGGTTCCGCCCTCCATTAATAGCTGTTCCATCATCTTCCGAACGGGAAGAAGCTGTTCGGATGGCCGATGCCATGATTACCCAACCGGGTAATGAGGGGAGAGGCATGCGTGGTGCTTAGAGGTGAGGCTCGGCCCTCGGCCGGTAGTCGACGGGGGCGAGGAGGCGGCAGGTTCGGCCCAAGTTGGCACGAGCCGAGCGGGATTCGGCCGGGTTATCACATGTCTTGTTTGACAGACCGGCGAGACATGTCACGGAGGAATCTATTTCCCGCCTTCTTGATAAACCGGACGACTGCTTTCTAGAAGACTTGGCTGGAGTCTTCTATCAGGTACTTCCTGCCTCTCTTCCTTGAAAAAGTTGTTGTTCATGTATTATTATTTTTCCCTCATTCTCTTGTCTTGGACCAGTCCGTTACAAGATCCTCTTATCTTTGGGAGAGGGTCAGAGAGTGTCGGAAAATCGATCTTGAAGTCAAGACCCTCGGGAGGCGAGGTGGGTGTCCTCCGGCGAGAGACGGAGCGGTCGGTGGCGGCGGGAGTCCTACGAGACACTTGTTTCTATTCTTCGGTGGAGCGGGTGATCTGTGTCATCGGCTCGAGGCTAGTAGGTCACGAGCGCTTGGTCGGGGGTCGCAAAAGACCTTGAGGCACGAGCGAGCGATGCGCATGAGTCGAATCGTGCTTGGGGCCCATGCTAACACCACCTGGCCGAGGAGGTTGGCCGATTGAGTGAGAGCCAGGAGAAGATCAAGGCCGAAGCTGCAGAGGAGAAAAGCCGAGCTCTAGAGACACAAAAGGCCGAGGCTGAGGCCTCCTTGGCAGCGGCAGTTGCCGCGGCGATAGATTCGTACAAGACCTCGAAGGAGAGGGATATCGAGGCCGCCAAGTTTTATGACCGCGGCTTCGACGAGTGTCTTGTCGAGGTCCAGAAGCTGTACCCGGACCTTGACCTCGATCCACTCCTGCCTGAGGACCCCGCTGATGCTGCTGCCGAGGCGACCAATCCAGATCAAGTCTCCGGTTCCCAAGCTCCTCCGGCCTCTTGAAGACTTCGCTTCTTTTATTTGTATATTCTTTATGTACTTTGCTTTTACAGCAATTAATGAAAGAGCCAATTTTGGATCATCTCCTTTTGCAGTTTGGGCCTCGGTCTGATCCTTAGGAGGATCATCCCATTTCGCTTTCGGCGAAGGGCCTTCCGTGTAGGTGGGACCGACTCCCTTACTGGGGGGTCGAAGTTACCCATTGGCTTTGCCCTCCCGGTTAAGGGGGGATGCCTTTGTAGAAATTGGTCCGACTTCCTCAGTGGGAAGTTAGATCGCCTCGTAACTTTCTCTCCTCAGTTTAGAAGGAGACGCCTTGTAGAATTTGGTCCGTTTAATCTTTGTTAATGGCAAGGATAAGCCGATCGGATATGCTTTTATTCATGGCCTTAAAGGCTTGTCACTCGGAGGCGTACATTTATTGAATAACCTTAAAGGTTAGTAGGCTGCTCAGAGCGCTTTATTAAGGATAGTAAATTTTCAGATGCTCGGCATTCCACGGGTGGGGGAGCTGACGGCCTTCGAGATCCTCCAAGTGGTAGGATCCGGGCTTTGTCGATCGGACCACTCGGTATGGTCCCTCCCAGTTAGGGCCAAGCGCTCCGGTTCCCGGCTCAGCTGTGTTCTGAAAGACCCGTCGAAGAACCAGATCCCCTAGTCGGAATCGTCGACCTTCACCTTAGAATTGTAGAATCGGCTGCACATGTGATGTCGGGCGGCGGCACGGGCTTGAAACTTCTCGGATCTCTTCTAGAAGATCCAAATTGGCAGAGATTTGCTCGGTATTCGATTCTCATTGTAATTATCCACTCGAGCCGTAGGGAGGCCAATTTCAACGGGCACCATTGCCTCCGACCCATAAGAAAGAGAGAACGGAGTTTCTCCAGTCGAAGATTGAGCCGTGGTTCGGTACGCCCAGAGGACGAATGGGAGTTCTTCCGGCCGATTACCCTTTGCTTTTTCCAGCTTCTTCTTGAGGTGGTGCTTGATGACCTTGTTTACGCCTCCACTTGCCCATTGGATCGCGGATGCCGAGGCGAGGCGTGGCGTTCTTGATACCGAGCCCTCTACACATACCTCTGAATTTGTCATTGTCGAACTGTCTTCCATTGTCTGAGACGATTGTATTTGAAACTCCGAACCTGCAGATTATGTTCTTCCAGACGAAGTCAATTACTTTCTGTACGGTAATCTTTGCAACGGGCTCGGCCTCTACCCACTTTGTGAAGTAGTCGACAGCGACGATGGCAAATTTGACTTGTCCTTTTCCAGTCGGCAAAGGGCCGATGATGTCGATCCCCCATTGAGCGAAAGGCCACGAACCGCTCATGGGAGTCATTTCTTCCGCCGGTTGCCTCGGTACGGCCGCAAAACGTTGACATTTGTCACATTTCCTAACATACTCTTTGGCATCTTCTTTGAGGGTCGGCCAGAAGTATCCCTGCCGAAGCACTTTTAAAGCTAGGGCTCGACTGCCAGAATGGTTTCCGCAAATCCCTTCGTGAATTTTCTGGATGACATATTCCGTTTCCTCGGGTCGAAGACACCTGAGATATGGCTGCGAATATCCTTTCTTATACAGAGTTCCATTCAAAATAACGTATCTTGCTGCTCGGAGTCTCAGACGTCTAGCTTCCTGTCTGTCCGAGGGAACCTCCCCTGTCTCGAGGTAGCTAAAGATCGGGTCCATCCAGCTCGATCTGTTGTCCACCTGGATTAACCTGTCTTTCTCTCTATTCGATCGATGCTGGGATGTTCAATGAATTCTACCGGAATGATCCGCGGAATTTTTCCCTCTGCGGCTGACGCCAGCTTCGCCATGGCATCAGCCCATGCATTTTCTGTCCTCGAAATCTGGTGAATCGTACAATTCCAAAACTTCTCGATCAATTTTCTGGCCTCGGCTAGATAAGCAATCATTCTATTTTCTTTGGCTTCATAATCGGCGGAGATGTGATTTACGACTAGCTGAGAGTCACATCGAACTTGTATAGACTGGACCCCGAGGCGGTAATCTAAGCCTGGGCCTAAAGTGCCTCATACTCCGCCTCGTTGTTAGAAGCTTTGAAGCCGAGTTGGATGGCATATTGGATAATCGTGGAGTCAGGAGCGATTAAGACAATCCCTGCTCCGGCTCGCTTTGAGTTAGACGATCCGTCCACGTAGAGAATCCAACCTGCTTCCGAGATAACCTGTGAGTTGATTGGGAGGTCGGGCGGAGTTATCTCATCCCCGTCGTGGACTGCCCCTTCCTCTCCTCTAAACGGTGAATTACTCATGATAAAATCGGCCCACCGCGGCCTTTCTTCGTTGTCTAGTCGGAAAATAATGTCAAACTCTCCAAGCTCAATCGCCCACTTGGTCAACCGACCAGAAACCTCCGGCTTTCCGGAGAATGCTTAGGAGGGGGAGTCGGTTAGCACGATGATTGAATGGGCTTGGAAATACGGACGTAATCTCCGAGCCGAAACGACTAAGCCGAGTGCGAGCTTCTCCAGAGCGGGGTATCTTGTTTCTGCTAGTACCATAGCTTTGCTTACATAATACATTGGATGCTGTTTGTTCCCCACTTCCCTGATCAGAGCCGAGTGATGGCTTGGTGAGAGCTGCTAGGTATAAGAACAAAGACTCGCCATCCTCCGGTTTCGATAAGCGAGAGGAGGTGAGCCCGGATATTGTTTAATTCTTTGGAAGGCTTGTTCACATTCGGGCGTCCACTCGGCTTTCTTATGACCCTTCAATTCTGGAAGAAAGGGAAGCACTTATCGGTGGCTCGGGATATGAAGCGCCCAGGCGCTACTGTCCGATCAGTGAGGCATTGTATTTCCTTGACAGTCCTAGGTGAGCTCATGTCGAAGAGTGCTTTAATCTTATCGGGGTTGGCCTCGATGCCTCTCTGGCTGACTTGGAATCCGAGGAACTTTTCCGAGCCGACTCCGAAAACGTACTTTGCTGGGTTCAGCTTCATTTGATATTCTCGGAGGACTTACGAATGTTTCTCCGAGGTTCGCCAAGTGATCGGATGCCTTGACGCTTTTCACCAACATGTCATCAATGTAAACTTCCATCGTGCGCCCGATCAACAAAGCTTGCGAACATCGGTTGACTAGCCTCGGTATGTGGCTCCGGCATTTTTCGGGCCAAATGGCATGACCGTGTAATGCGAGAGCCCCCATGCGCTGACAAAGGTAGTCTTCGCCTATCCGGGGATGCATCGCGATCCGATTGTAAACTGCAGTAGGCGTTCGGGAAGGAAAGTAGCTCGTGTCTGTGATCTTGTCCACTAGTTGATCGATCCGAGGTAACGGAAAGCTGTCCTTTGGACACACTTTGTTCGGTCTGAATAGTCCACGCATGAGACTCTTCATTTACTGTTTGCCTTTTCACCGACACCACATTCGCGATCCATTCTCGGATAATATACTTCTTCTATGAAGCGGCGTCAACAGACCGAGACTTCGTCATGATGGCTTCACATCGCTCGGCATCAAACGGTCTCCTCTTTGTTTCAAAGGCTTGTGAAGCGGATCCACGTTTAGATGGACTAAGACGTCAGAAGAGATTCTGGCATATCCGCGTGCGACGGGCGAATACGTCCTGTGTCGCCGCGGGAAAGTTAGCAACTCGGAGCGTTGCTCGAGGCGTGAGTGATGCTCCGAGGCCGACCGTCTTGCTAGGATCGGCTTCGTTGAGTGGCACCTTCTCCCGGATCTTCAATTGACTTATTCTCGGTAGGCCGCGCGGGTCCAAGATGTTGACGGTGAGTGTTTGCTTTCTGAGACCCTTTTGAGCCGCGATGGCATAGCATCTCAGGAGCTTCCGTTGATCGCCTCGGAGGTAACCCGTTCCGCCCTCGGCGTGAAACTTCATCATTAGGTGATAAGTAGACACGACCGCGCATTGCATTGAGGGAGGGCCTGCTCATAATCACATTATGCACCGATGGCACATTAACAACGAGGAAGTCTACCATCAAGGTGACTTGATGTTGTCTCTCTCCCGCAGTCACTGGGAGGGAAATAGCTCCTTCGGAGATTAATCTCTCTCCGGCAAAGCCGTGTAAGGGGGTCTTCACAGGTCTAAGACGAGACTGTGGAATCCCCATCCTTTCGAAGGCCTCAGAGTAGATCACGTCGGCTGAACTTCCAGTATCAACGAGAACCCGGTATACTTTATGATTAGCTATGGTCATGGTGACCACCAAGGCGTCATCGTGTGGGTGTTAGATCCCCCGAGCGTCATCTTCTGTGAAGGTGAGGCTACATGGACTGACTCGTGGTTCTTTGTTGGGCCGCTCGGTAAGGTTGACGTAATGCTCTGGGCTCCTTCGGGAATGGGCTTTTCGGGCTCTGTTCGAGTCTCCTCCACGATGTACCTCCGAAGATGGTGCGGATCTCCGCGGGTTCTTCGGCCGGATTTTGGGCGTTCTCGTGCTCGCTCCTCTTTTCGGGTAGTTTTTCTTGCTTGGTGTACCGACATAAGTGCCCCTTCCGAATGAGGGATTCAATTTCGTCCTTCAGATCTACACATTCATCGGTATTGTGGCCATGATCTCGATGGAAGCGACAATATTTGCGTTTGTCGCGGAGTTCGGGTCTGCCGCATGCGAGGCCGCCGGTTGAGAAGTTTCTCGCCGGATATCTAGCAATATCTCGCTTTCGGCGGTTGTGTTGAGAGGCGTGTAGGAGCAGAATCTTCCTTCAGGTTTTCTGCTCGGTGCGATCACGAGAAGAGTGATCATCAGAGTTTTCCTCGGGGCTTGGGGTTCCTCGTTCCTTGGCCTCTTCCCTTTCCCATTCGGTTCGGTTACTGGATACTCTTGCGAGTAGCGAAGAACTCCTCGGCATGGACGTATTTACGGGCTCTAGCGATGAGCTCGGCTAACGTCTTTGCTTGGGTTCTTCCCCTATAGAAGGCGAACCTTCCTTCCCTCAAGCCGGCGCATCTTGCGGCGGGAGTGCCATCTTGTCGTCATAGTCTTCCACCCGCAATGCTTCCTCGTTGAATCTAGCGATGTAATCCTTTAAGGATTCTTTCGATCCTTGTTTGATGGTGAGCGGTGTGGTATTAGAATGCTTTCGGCTTCTCTTACCGCTTATGAGCTGGGTAAGGAATGACCGAGATAATTCTTCGAATGAACATATGGATCCAGGCTTGAGTTGTCGATACCAATTCCGAGCAGATCCGGTCAAAGTGATCGAGAATCCTCGCACATCATGGCATCGGTTGCGATGCAGCCAATCGCATCCACGAACGATAAGCTTCCACATGTTCGGATGGGTCGCCGGACCCGGAGTACCTTGGATGATGGGAGGAATCGAAATCTCTGAGGCATTACTTCGTTCATGATTTCCGAGGTGAACAGAGGTTTGGTCTCTTCCATCATGGCTTGAACAAGGCAGCCGGAATCGATGATGGCTGCTGTTGCTTCTGTAACATCAAGACTTGATTATTCAAGTCCGCGAATCGTGACTCCCGTGATCTTTATTTTCGCCACTTCTTCCCGAGTGCTCTCCGGCTCGTGCATTCTTCTTTCCCTTCTCCTCTCCAGGGGTGAGAAGGTCCGTTGGAGCCAAAGCCGAGGCGGCCGGGACATCCGTCGGGGCCGTGTCGTCACATTCTGGTAGGAGCTCGCATTGGAGCCGGGGGAGGGTTTTGAGCCGACACCGGTGCTCGGTGAGATTGTTGCGGAGATGTCCCGGGCCCCGGACTTCTTGTCGCCGAATGGGCTTGAACGGTCGGTCGACGACTTCGCGCGCCGGACTCCTCCGCTCGGGTTGTTGCTGGGGCTCGCGCTCCTGCCTCATCCGTTGTAGCTCATCGCGCAAGGCTTGCACTTCATGCCCCAAAAGCGCGGTATTTGTTTGAACGGTTACGAGAACGCTGAGAAGGGCCGGAGCGCGGACTCCGCGTGAAGTAGTGATGAGGAGCGGGTCTGCTCTGGTTCCACCACGACAGCTTTCTTCTTCCCTCTAGCCATAGTTTTCAAGAATAGGAAACTGACTTTTTGTATCAGTTTCCCACAGACGGCGCCAAAAAATGTTGATGTCAAAATCTGGACAGTCCTCTCCTCCTCTTTACACACTCCGAGCAGGTCTCAGACTAGAAATCCTGCACATAAACCGTGAGCAATGGAGACCCTGGCTAGCGGGGGACCCTCCGATGCCTAAGTCGGACAACGAATGGGTCTAAGTTAAGGAGAAAAGGGAGAGTCTCGATGTTGCGTGCACTGTTCTCACGAGATGATGTAGCATTTATATCTTTCCATTGCTCGACTCTCATCCGATAATCTTGGCACAATCAGTGGGATTCGTGGATCATGGGGATATTGCCCATAACCCGGAGATCATGCCCTACAATGTGTATATCTGCGGACGAGATAATAGCGCACACCTATACATGGCAGTTTCTCCATTTAGCGTATGGGATCTTCATTCTCGGAGATGCCTCAGCTCGGCCAGTCCGAAGGCTAAGATATCGCTTCGAGCTGATGGCTAGTTATGTCAACTCGAGCCGAACCCGATCCGTTCGTCCGTAGTACAGCTGACCCTTCTCAGTGTTATGATGGACGCTTACTCGGAGTTGGTCGTACAACTCGAGTATTTTCTCTACCGACTGTTGAGGGAAAGAAGGATCAGGAAAGGGAGCTTCGTTCGCCTTAACCCACCTTCCTATTATTATGCCGAGGCTCGGACTTTCCGCTCGGAGTGACAGACCATCGATCGCTCCGATTGTAGTCGCGTCTCGGATCTTCCATAACATTAAACACCAACAGCTGGGCCTGCAGTCCCACTGCTGCCCGTCCGAGTTTTCCATGACCATCACCCAGAAGAGGAAAATTGCAGCAGCTGCAATAAGCCAAAAGCCAACATCTGAGCAGCCATCCATAGTCTGAAGGAGGAACAACATTTGCAACAGAAGACTGGATTCAGAAGCAGCCCAGAAGCTCTGTATGAAGTCACCAAAACAAAAGACAGCAGAGCAGACAATTCTGCCCCTACTACACCAGAATGACAGTGGCAGCAGGGAGCGAAGAATTGCCCTGATCTTCAAGTTTCGATCCTACAAGAACTCACATAAGGAAGACCATCTGCATGCAAACACGGTAAGAAGAGGGCAGGAAGATGGGCAGCCTTCCCTATTATTGCATTATCCCACAGACTCTTCCACCACCCCCTGTCCCCGGATTACCCCTCAACTAGCCATCCACGTTGAGTTTCAGATAACCCATACTCGGCCTAGACCATTTGACTATCTGCACCGACTTCTCCATCGATGAGGTATGTAGGGAAATGCGGAAGATGAGCCCTCAAGATCGCAGTCTCTAGTGCCCTCACATAAGATTGATCCTCCAAGGAGCCTATCTACTATCTGGGCAGATTGATCATTTACACCTTCGATCCTACGGTATATAAGTCCCTGATAGCGATTTATGGATCGGATCGTCCAAGGACAAGCCAAGATGGACAGACTATAGCGCACTCTGTCTCTCTCGTTTCAGATGATTTGATCGTTCCATGAGAGAAGCGCACTCCTTTTATAAGTAGAGTTTGAAAATGGGATTGGGATAAGGCCTATCATCCGGTCTTATCCCTATCTCTATCATAAATCAAATTCAAACTTGAATTTGAAATATAACTATAGGCAAAATAGTCGGAATAAGCCAAAGACCCACCCACTAGTGATTGCTCACCAGTGGGCCCCACTGGCCTACGTCCAACAGGGTATTTGGTGATAGTCCTAGCGCCTCCAGTGCTATAGATTCTATCAAGGAGTTCCTATCTGGGTTTGACATTTCATTCCCTACTTCATAAAGCCACTGATAGACTTTCGCAATCACTCAAGCTGCCAAGAATAGGTGTCCTTTGAATTTAGCAGCATTGCGGCCCAGCCAGAGTTCCCACGTAATGAAAATTGGGGCTAAGGCCTAGCCAGAATAGGTGACCTTCGAATACTCAAATCTCACGTGGACCACAGTATAGGAAAACAGTCGTGATTGGATGCCCACCATTGAAACCTTCCTAAGTCCCATTGTAATGTTTGTTTGCCATCGAAGGTATTGATTAGGTCACAAAGCTTGGATGAAGAGAAAACACAAATTTCAGCTTAATCCGAAACTTTTGTACCTAGCCTTGGGAAAGCTTTTAGCGGTGGGTGTTCAATCATTTCCCATGGTGTGTTCCCTGAGTAAACTCTTTTGGGCCCACCGTGAATGCATGTGGTTTATCCATACCGTCCATTCATTTTTCCATATCATTTTAGGGGTTAAACCCAAAATCGATGCATTTACAGAGCTCAAGTGAACTATACAGGAAAAAGTAGAAGTATTGATTTCCACCGTTGAAACCTTTCTAAGGCCCCCAGTGATGTTTATTTGTCATCCAACCTGTTCATAAGATCATACCGACATGGATGAAGGGAAAACACAAATATCAGCTTGATCTAAAACTTCGGTTGCCCAAAGAATTTTTCAACGGTAGATGGTCATTTCACACTATTTCTGGTGGTGTGGTCCACTTGAGGTTGGGATATGCTCCATTTTTGGTTTAAAGACCTAAAATTATGTGGTAAAAGAGATGAACGGAGTGGATACAATGCATGAATGACAGTGGGGTCCACAGAGTTTACTCAGTTAATCAGTACGCAATCCGCTTCCGAAGAGTGGCGATTAGCAGTGTCGGTAGAGCGCAGTTTCGGTTTCGGTGGACGATCAACTGAGGTGGATGGGATCCCTAACTATAGAGCCCATTTTGATTTATGTACCTTACATCTACGCCATCTATCCATTTTGAAAGATAATTATAGAGCATCATCCCAAATATCAAGCAGATTAAAATCTTAGGTAGACCACACCAGAAAAAATAGTGGTGATTGAATTCCCACTAGATAAAAATTCCTGGGTGACACCGAAATATTTATTTGTCATCCAATCTTTTGATAAGGTCACAAAGACCTAGTTGAAAGAACCACACAAACATGAGCTTGATCCAAAACTTTCGTGACCCACAGGAAGTTTTTAATGGTCAATCACCATTATTTCCCGTGGTATGGTCCAAATGAGATTTGGATCTGCTTCATTTTTAGTATCATGTCTTAAAATGAGCTGTCAAAACGGTTGGACGGTGTAGATGCAAGGAACATACATGAAGCTAGCCTCACAGTAAGGGATCTTACCCACTGCGGTGGATCCGCGCCCGTGTCGGTAGGCAGTGTGTCCCACAAAGATACGGGCACCAATCAGATTGTCTCAGCAAACACCGGAAGTCCTTGAAATGGTGACATTGGACTCGACCCAACCATTTTCCAACGCGTATTGTGTGGCCCACCTTTGACAGCATCAGGTGGGCCTACTTAAATGTCAGCACCACATCAGGCCTTACCGTGTTCGGTGAGGCCCACCTCACCTACTACGATTCCTGAGTGGATTAGGCGTTACTCTCAGTAACATGTTAGTGGGTGTTGCCCCATGACTGTGGGGCCCACCTAGATGTATGTGTTGTATATCCACACCGTTCATCGGCTTTTCTAGCCCATTTTAAAGGATGGTCCTAAAAATGAAGCAAGTCCAAATCTCAATTGCACTACACCACAGCTTGATCCAAAACTTTTGTGGCCTTTAAGAAGTTTTTAACGGTGGGCAATTGAGATTTAGATCTACTTCATTTCTGGAACATGCCATTAAATGAGGTGGAAAACTGATGGACAGCATGGATATACAACACGTACATCACGGTGGGCCTAATCCACTCCCCACCGTAAACACGGGTCAAAACTCCTCCTTACGGAGAAGGATCCGGCAGGAAAATTTGCGAAACTAGTCATAGGTCATAGGTTGATTTTTGAATTTGAATTAATTGACATGTTAGTCAGTTTTTTAAACAAATCTTAGTACACTTTGGGCCCTTTCTTTCACAGAAAATCCTGTCCATCCATCTACTACGAAAGCAACGGAATGGACAAGACTACCTGATAGTTCAGACCAACTCTTAAGTGGTGGTGTCGCGTGGAATGTACACGTGACATCCCCAGACGTTGGGCATCATGCATCACGTTTGCAATCGACACGGACGGTTGAAAATAAATGTTAGGTGCTAAACGTACAGTGGCCAAAATCAGACGGTGTGCAATGTGAACCACGATTTGGACAGTCTAGATTTGAATAAAACTAGTGGCATTCATACGCATCAAACGACCACTACCACATGGATGGTTTAGAATAAAAATGTTCAGACCATATTCCAAGTTCAATGAGCAAAATTCAGACGGTTGAGATCATCCAATCAATGCAACGTGACCCACGATGTGGACAGAACTGTAGTTAGGATGATCAACTGATGGAAGGAGATACGTGGCACATACAACATGGTGGGCCCCACACGCACTGCTATACTACATGCCGTGTGTACGGCCGTGGATCCGACGCCACAATTTAAAGTATGGTACGGTGATAATAGAAAAAGAAAAAACATAAAATATGAACAAGTGGAGGGAAAAAAGACATCTGAAACACAAAAGGTCAATATTCAACATCTGCAGTATGTAGAATTCTCTCTATAAATTCCTGTCTCTTCTCCTGCATTCCTACCAACATACACTCCCATACAGATAGATAGATAGATAGATAGAGAGAGAGAGAGAGAGAGAGAGAGAGAGATGGAGTTTCTACAGCTTTTCCAACCTCTAACCTTAGCCATGGGATCCTTTCTCCTCTTCCTGATCTTGATTGGGGTCTTTCAGTTTTGGGTTTTGCCTGTCAGAGCGAATCAACGGTTACGAAGGAGCGGCTTCAGTGGGCCACCTCCAAGTTTCCCACTTGGGAACATTAGTGAGATGAGCAAGAAGGTTGAGAAAGGTTATCACGTTGGGCCTCTAGGGTTCACACATGATATCCATTCATCTGTTTTTCCTTACTTTGCTCAATGGAGAGAATCATATGGTGAGTTGGGTTGATTACTTAAACCATGTTTCTCTTTCGTTAGTGAGATTTCTGATCTGGGTCGTTAGATTTTTGGCCTTTGATCGTCTATGTAAATCAAATCGAGGCCATCGGATCTTGTTGCAATGATTGCAGTGAGTTCCTCTTAGCACCCTCGATTTGCCTGATAGACAAACCTGCAGCTACGGAGGAATGACTTAGTGGGCCACCTCCAAATTTCCCGCTGGGGAAGATATTGAAATGAGTAAGAAGGGTTATCATGGTTGGCCACAAGGGATCACATATGAATTCCATTCAACTCTTCTCCCTACTTTGATGAATGGAGACAATCATATGGTAGTTTGGGTTGATTCCTTAAACCATATTTTGCTTTCATTGGTGAATTTTATGAAGTGGGGTCCATAGATTTCAGCTTTTGATCTCCAGTGTATGGAGATTCTGGGGAGCCCCGAGCACTATAAGTGTTTGAGAGGTTGTGAGGATATATAGAAGTTGTTATTGTTTAGATGTTCACGTAAGGTTGGGAATGTGGTCGATATCCTCAATCTATAGCTCCACTCGTGGCCCATGCATTCGAGATCCAGATGGTCCAAAGGAGGCCCCAACCGCATATGCGTTACAGCCTGAAAATCATACAGATGCAATTATCCTGGCGATCCCATCAAATGAATTTACGTGGATATGGACCGTTACTTATGCATATTTCCCTTTGGTATACTGATCAAACGGTTAGGATCATCTAATGGTGAAATTTCTCAAGTATGGATGTAATCTAACATAGAAGGTTTTTCTTCTCTTTTTTTTTTCAGGGAAGGTGTTTATTTACTGGCTTGGTACAGAGCCATTTCTGTACATTGCAGACCCTGAGTTCTTGAAACAAGCAGCATCAGGTGTGGTAAGCAAGACATGGGGAAAACCAACGGTGTTTAAGAGAGATAGAAAGCCAATGTTTGGAAAAGGGTTGATGATGGTTGAGGGAGATGATTGGGTACGCCACAGGCACATCATAGCACCTGCCTTCACTCAGCTAACTTCAAGGTGAGAATCTCTCTCTCTCTCTCTCTCTCTCTCTCTCTCTCTCTCTCTCTCTCTCTCTCTCTCTCTCTCTCTCAAACGACTCTCTTCTTCATCCATTTTCTCTCCTCCCTCCATGTAGACTCCCTCCCTCAAACCCTATCCCTCCATTAACTCTCCCCCCCCCGTGAACTCTAAAACTGTGATGAATCTCACCCGTGCTGGCTTTGGTCATAGCCACGTAGAATCTTACAAGCACCTATCCCCTCCCTCTCTATCATGTAATTAGAAAAATAATGGCAGTCGCATGAAGGCACAAGATTTAGAAAAGTTAGACCTTCGTGGGAGAAAACAAAAGACCTCATGAGTTCTGTAGCTTCTAATTATCTGGTCATTGATAATAATCATGCATATGATATGCTGTTGGAAAGCTATCAACAAGATACTCTTAAAAACCACGCATATAATATGCCAAAAAGCTATCAACAAGCTCTACTACCTCGCCAATGCCAAATAGCAATTGGCCTCCAAAACAGTTTCACAATAATTTAATTTGTGAGTCAAAGTTGCAGTATTAGGTCATTATTTACTTTTTTTAGTAGGTTAGATGTTTACTATTTTTGAAAGTTTACTATTTTTGAAAGTCATCAATCCAAAGCTTACATAAGTCATACGAAGGTGGCAATGAGCTGGGCTAGGATTGGGCCAAGGTTGGCCCTGGACTGCCCTAGAGTCCTAAGTCATGACCCTAGTTTGGCCCCTGATGGGCTAAAGAGGCCCCCGCCTGGGTCCTTACTCTTGCTCCGTAGAGACTTCAGTTTCAACACCCTCAAGGTTTCAGTAATATGTGGTGAAATTCCAGATTTTGAGTATGTGGGGGTGTGTGCATGTGGAAAAGAAAAAAAATATATAAAAATAAAAAAATAAAAAAAAAAAAGAAAGAGGCCCCCGCCTGCCTATTTGCCCTAGAGGGTCAACCTAGCCCGGCTGGGGCATATATAGCTACCCAAAGATAAGTTACATGTTTGCTATGTGTATTGGTGAATGCGTATTAATGATCATTCATCAACCAATCATACGCCCCACCCAATTATGTTCCATATACAGACTTATTTTTTTTTTTTTTACACATGAACACACACTCACGGCGTAGTGGGATTTCACCACCTATGGATACTCGAACCAAGAGTCTACCACTGGAGGAAGAGTAAAGATCCTCTGTTTACATAGACTTAAATAGTTGCATCAATATAGTTTAGTACATAAAGTAAGGTTTACATTTTGGACAGTTTATAAGTACTTTTCTATCATCCATCAACCCTATTAGAGTATCAAAATTCTTACCCTAAACCCTATAGTCTACAGTGCAAATACATATGTACTATATACACTAGGGAAACGGGTGAAAGGCGGGGCTGGGTTATTCATCACTGGCCAGCCCTAGCCAAACCCGGCCGAACACGAGGCCAAAATTTCAAGCCCTAGCCTAGCCCGCCCAAAAGATTTCAAGCCCTAGCTCAGCTAGCACTCTAGCCAAGTATAGTGCCTCAAACCTTAGCCCTTTAGGGCCAGGTTACCTGGGTTGGTCTAGGCATTGTAAATATTCATTCACAATTTATTCAACTATACAAATTTTCTTCTCATTTTTCAATTTTCTATCCTATATTTCAAGGATTATAATCTTAAATGAAGAAAACGTACCTGTCTCTCTTTATCTACTTTAAGAGGACCATAGAAAAATCTATGCATGCATGTTTTGTACCTGTTACGTAAGTACACACATACGTAGATTTGCATCCGTCCTTTTTCGATAGAGACTCTTATTTTTTTCTCTATCGGTAATACAACACAAACAGTTTGTAATACTATCGTATTGCCAAATATAGTAGCAGAAGGGACATATAAAAGAGACCACTTAAGGCACTGTATGTGAGCTTTGCTTTATTTCCTGCAAACTTACAGTATGTGTAGGGCATCCAAGCCATGAAATAGATGGGCCACACAATGAAGATCGCTTTCCTTGAAAAATAAGTACATTCCCACATATTATGGAGAACAACACCCGCACGGTCAGTTAGATCATCAATTATCTATTATTCGATGGTGTGGTCCAACCAACTGAATTAACGTGATTTCATAGAATATGATCTTCCTGGTGAGGCCACCTTTCGCAGGAGGAAAGATGATATTCTACACAAGTAGCATTTTCGCAGGAAGAAAGATGAAGCTGCATGTGAACTTGTTAGTATTGTTATTATTTATTTTTATTTTTTTAAGCTTGAGGACCTCAATCTTGTGTTTTTTTTCCCCGTGTAGAACATGGTAAGCATGATGGTGGGGTCCACTACCAAAATACTGGATGGATGGAGTAGGCTTGTGGAATCAGGCATGCCAGAGATAGATGTGGAGATAGACATTACAAACAATGCAGCAGAGATCATTGCTAAGACTAGCTTTGGTATGGGTAACCATCATGGCCGTCTAGTGTTTGAGAAGCTTAAAGCCATGCAAGTCATGCTCTTTAATTCCAATCGCTTGGTGGGGGTCCCATTCAGTAAGTTCATGTACCTGAAACAAACCCTAGAGTTATGTAAGCTAGGGAAGGAGATCGACCATCTTCTTCTGTCCATCATAACTTCGAGAAAGGCATCGAACATGTCTGAGCCCCAGCAGGACTTGCTGGGCCTTCTGCTCGCCGATAAGCCTGTGGACGGTCAGATCAGGAAGAAGTTGACGGTTCAGGAGCTGGTGGACGAGTGCAAGACCTTCTTCTTCGGTGGTCATGAGACCACAGCACTGGCCGTCTCTTGGACATTACTGCTCCTGGCCCAACATCCAGACTGGCAGACCCTGCTGAGGGAAGAAATCATGGAGATCACTGCAGGAGAACCGTTGGATTTCGCCATGCTTGCCAAACTAGAGAAAGTAAGGTTTGACTTTTCGTGTTCCTCATGTTGCATGCGCAAAGCATGAACGTGAGATGTGGACACCATTTTCTATTGCATTGCAGATTGGACACATGGAAGTCGCAATCGTAGATCTGGACCGTCCATTTACTCTAACAAACTCTTTATAGGCAATCTTGAAAATAAAAAAAAATAAAATAAAAATAAAAATAAAAATAAAAAACTCATCATGATGAACCAAGCCAATGCACGGTCAAGATGTTTTTAAAATATATGCCCAATAAATCTGGAGCATTATTCCCTCAATTGGTTCCACTTAAATTGTTCATGGTTCTATTTCGATTAGCTAATGCTAATGATATATAGCAAAATGGGCCAACGTTCAAATGATTGAGATCATCTAATCCATAATTTTTTTTTAATTGGTCAGCTATATGGTGGATTGGATTGTGTGGACCGTCCTTATTGATGATACAATCTACCCATTTGTCCACGTACTTTGAATAAAACTTGGGTAGTCATAACTTATATATAGTATAAAGAGTTGCAGTGGAGCACGTTTCTGATGCATGCTTAGTGAAATGAATCAATGTAATTGATCGGACCATCCAATGTGCAATGTATACAGATGGGATGGGTTATGAAGGAGGTCCTACGACTATACTCGCCAGCCCCAAATGTCCAACGGCAAGCAAGAGAAGACATCCACGTCAGCAACATCATCATCCCGAAGGGGACCAACATGTGGATCGATATCGTCGGCATGCACCATGATCCGGCTCTGTGGGGCCCAGATGTTAATGATTTCCGACCAGATCGATTCAAAGATGGCCCACATGGGGGATGCAAGCATTGGATGGGGTTCCAACCGTTTGGATTTGGAGGGAGGATGTGTGTGGGCAGGAACTTGTCCATGATGGAGTACAAGATTGTGTTAACCCTCATCCTAGCAAGATTTTCATTCTCAATTTCACCCAACTATTGTCATTCTCCAACCATTCTGCTCTCTCTCAGGCCTTCCCATGGAATTCCTCTCATCTTTCAACCCATTTAGAGAATATATTTGAATTTATTTTTTTTATTTATTTAGACAATCCATGTCTTCAATCCGAGCCATTCATTTTGCCTGTCCCACTCTATGTAGGCTGCTTTGGAAAACTATAATTAATGGATCAATTCATTGGCATGAATAAAATTGATGGACAGGATCATTCATAGATGATGGGTCAATCATGGATGTTTAGGGCCATCTAATTGTTATGATTCTTTCAAAACAGCCGAAGAAGTATGGACCAGTCCTAATGAATGGTCTAGATAGGTTACAAGGATGACAAGGAGTCTAAATGCAACTAGGTGTTAATATAGGCTTCAATCATAAATCTTTACTTTGTAATCAATATAGACTTCTATTATTTATTTTATTTTTTAAAGAGTTACACAAGAAAGCACACATCAGCCCATGTATCAACATGACTCACTTCGCAGTGTAGAAATATGCTGAAGTAAATAAGATATTTCCACTTAAGTTACTCATAGTGTTAGAAACTATTTGTGTTGGACTACTTAAAATACAACAAATAGTATAGTTTGTGTTATTTGAAACTTCCATGTAAAAATCAATGTAAAAGCTTATCCCACGTTCAACAGGTGTAAAAGCTTATCCCACATTCAACAGGGAGGAGTGAAGGGAGAATGAATGTCCAGTGCTTAATTATAAACCATCCATTTTTTAGTGTCTATGAAAATGCTTACATTGTGCTCTGCCTTGTATGTGTGCACAAGGCTTTCCTGAGAAGTAAATTAGCCGAGAAACAGTTTACTTGGTATATGAGGGGGTCCTTTTTTTTAGTCTTGATATACGCATGATTTTGTCAAAATCTACTTTGGTTTGATTATTATTTTTTAAATCGTTATAATCACAATCATTCTTAGTTTATCAAATAATTAAACTAGCCAATTTGAAGAGAAAAAAAAATGTATCTACATGGTGGGAATCACTTGATGGATGGTTTGGATTTCACACATTTGTGATTAGCATGTAGCACGCATGATCGAACAATTCTAACCATCCACTCAATAGTTGTTAGGTAGATGGTTACAAGTAAAATAGCCAGTAGTGGAAAATCAATGAAAAAATCACTGTTATATTTGATGTCTTAAATTTAATCAAATTCTGTGCAGATTTTTTTGCAAAAATGCAAAATTGTGAGATTTGTTTCCAATTTTGTTTAGGATTTTTTCCAAGGCTATATATATATATATATATATATATATATATATATATATATATATATATATATATATATATATATATATATAGGGAAAAGGTACTATGCGCTCGAGCGTAAAGCAGTCGTCCGTGAGGTCGAGCTGGGGTGGGCCCCATCGTGATTCCGTTCGAAGATCCACACCGTCCACCAGATGCACCGTCCCATTGTGGGCCTGGACGGCCCAAAATCGTCCGTCCACTTTGTTGGGATGCCTTGCACAAACCTTTGAATCTAGCCTCCCGAAACAAACCAGAATTATGGATAATAAAGCAATGAAATAAATCAAAGCATCAATCACACAACACACAAGAGATTTTTACATGGAAAACCCTCAAAGAGGTAAAAACCACGGGACCTCGTCCAGATCAACAATCCACTATGAAGTAGAACGTTACAATCTTCTTCACTCACGTAGGAGTGGATAAACAATAAGAGAAATAGAGAAAACGAAGAGATCTAACCGATTATGAGGACATAGAAGCGCTGAGATATAAATTGCAAAGTAGAAAAACCTCCACGAGCAGAACCTCCCTTTTATAAGCTTCCTCTCTCTCTTTCTCCCTCTCTCTCACCTTTGATAGCCCTCTTGTATTTTTTTCATCAACACAACATACGTAGAAAAATCCTAGGGACCCTTTTTTATAGTTTTAGGAAACTCCTTTCCGCATCCCAGTTGTGAAAGGACTTGCGCATCCTAGTTGTGAAAGGACTTGCGCATCCCCAGTTACGAAAGGACTTTGCGCATCCCAGTTGCGAAAGGACAACGGGTTAAAAAAACCCATCAAATCTCTCCCTTTTGACCCAGGAGGGATTCACCTTCTTTAAGCCAGTCAGGTTTCTACAAACCTCAAACTTGCCCTTAAGCAAGGCTTTGGTCATCATATCTGACCCATTATCGTCCGTGTGGACCTTCTCAAGCTGTAACACCTTTTGTTCCAAAGTATCCCTGATCCAGTGATACCGAATCTCTATGTGCTTTGACTTGAAATGCTGACTTGGATTCTTGCTCAAGTATATAGCACTCTGACTATCGCAATAGACCACGTGCTCCTCCTGCTTCAGGCTAAGTTCCTGTATGAACCTCTTCATCCAAAGCATCTCTTTACATACCTCTGTGACTGCAATGTACTCGGCTTCTGTAGTTGACAATGCTACGACCTTCTGTAGCTTGCTTTGCCAAGAAACCGCTCCCCCTGCAAACGTGAACATGAACCCCGATGTAGACTTCCTGGAGTCTATGTCACCTACCATATCTGCATCTGTGTAGCCCTCTAACATAGGTTTACCGTCACCATAGCATAGGCTCAACCTGGATGAGCCTCTTAGATACCGCAGTATCCATTTCACCGCTACCCAATGCTCTTTACCAGGATTGGCAAGATACGGGCTAACAACACCAACCGCATATGTTATGTCTGAGCGTGTACACACCATAGCATACATCAAACTTCCTACAGCTGACGCGTAGGGTATCTTCTGCATCTCATCCACCTCTGCCTTCGTCTTGGGACACTGCCTGTCGCTCAATCTGAAGTGACCATCCAGTGGAGTACTGACCAGCTTCGCTGCATTCATATTGAACCGCTCTAGGACTTTCTCAATATACCGCTCTTGTGACAGCCAAAGCTTCCTGCTGCTTCTGTCACGGGTTATCTCCATTCCTAGGATCTGTCTAGCCGGGCCCAAGTCTTTCATCGCAAAAGACTTGCCCAACTCCTGTTTCAGCCTATCGATCTTCTTGATGTCTTTTCCCATTATGAGCATGTCATCAACGTATAATAGCAGAACTAAGAAATCACCATCTGAGAACTTGCGCGTGAACACACAGTGGTCCGACTCCGTTCTGTCATACCCATGTTTCAACATAAACGAGTCGAACTTCTTGTACCATTGCCGTGGAGCTTGTTTCAACCCATACAAGCTCTTCCTCAGCCTACACACCATATGCTCCTTGCCTTTGACTTCGAACCCCTCTGGTTGGTGCATGTAGATCTCTTCTTCCAGGTCACCATGGAGAAAGGCAGTTTTAACATCTAACTGCTCTATCTCCAGATCCATGCTAGCCGCCAACCCAAGCAACACCCGTATGGATGTCATCTTAGAATATCTCTTCGAAGTCTATACCTTTCCTCTGACCAAACCCTTTCACCACAAGTCTGGCCTTGAACCTCGTCTGTGAATTCTTCTGCTCAATCTTCTTTCTGAACACTCACTTGTTGCTCAAAGCTTTCTTGCCCTTAGGCAGTTTCACCATATCATAGGTGTGGTTCTTATGCAAGGATTTCATCTCCTCTTGCATAGCTTTCAACCACTCCCCCTTATGCTCGTCGGCTAGGGCCTCAAAATAATGTTCTGGCTCTCCCCCATCAGTCAACATAATGTACTCATGTGGCGAGTACCTCTTGGACGGCTGTCTGTCCCTAGATGACCTCCTCACCTGTGGCTCAACAGGTGGATCAAGTAGGGGATGCTCCCCTGGTCCATCTTCTGAAGGAACTCTCTCGTCCTCTACACCTTGCTATACTCCCCCGTCATCAGGCACCACAGGAGGAATAACCGGATCCATGTCCTCTAGCTCACCCAAACTAGGCTGATTCTTCTCTGGCTTACCAATGTCTTCTATACACTGATCTTCAAAGAAAATCACATCTTCGCTCCTGACGAGCTTCTTCTCGGTCGGATCCCATAACCTGTAACCAAATTTTTCATCACGTACCCTAAGAACACACACTGTCTGATCTTCATATCGAGCTTGGACCTCTCGTCCTTTGGTACGTGAACGGATGCCCTGCATCCAAACACCCTGAGATGACTGTATGATGGATCATGTCCAGTCTACACCTTCTGAGGTACTTCTCCATTCAATGGGGCTGATGGAGACTTGTTTATCAAATACACCGCCGTGCGCATTGCTTCTCCCCAAAATGTCTTGGGCAACTTCGCATGGGATAACATACATCTGATTCTCTCAACAATGGTGCGATTCATTCACTCAGCTACACCATTATGTTGGGGGGTCTTGGGAACCGTCTGTTCATGCCGTATACCCAGGGACTTGCAGTACTCATGAAAGTCGCCAATGTATTCACCACCATTGTCAGTGCGGATGCACTTCAATGGTCTACATGTCTCTCTCTCGACCATAGCATGAAACAATTTAAACACACCAAAGGCCCCGTCCTTGGATTTCAAAGCATAAACTCAAACCCTCCTAGATGCATCATCTATACAAGTGACAAAATACAATGCCCCACCCAAGGTTTTTATCCTCATTGGACCACAAACATCAGAATAAATCAAATCTAATGCATGCACTTTATTAACATGAGAAGCAGTTTTAATAAATGAAACTCTATATTATTTCCCTGATAAACAATCAAGACAGGTTTTAAGAGGTATACCTGTCACGTCTGGAAGGAGCTGCTTCTTCGCTAGTAGCTGAAGCCTTTTTTCACTCATGTGGCCTAGACGCCTGTGACACATGTCAATAGCTGAATCTTCCGCTGCGTTCAACCCACCCTTGCACATACTGACACTTGCCTTGTACAGGGTGCAACACTTCTTTCCTCTAGCCACGATCAACGAACCCTTGATGAGCTTCCATCGTCTACCAGCAAATCAGCTTTCAAAGCGATCATCATCCAGCCTCCCGTCGACATCAAGTTGAGGCGAAGGTCTGGGATATGCCTCACATCCCTGAGAACCAGTGTGCAGCCCACATCGGTCTTCACACAAATATCACCGACTCCCACGATCTTTGATACGCCAGAATTTCCCATCTTCACAGTCACATAGTCACCTGACTTGTAGCTTGTGAAGGAGTCCCTGTGTGGAGTCACATGAAAAGAAGCTCCCGAGTCTATCACCCAATCGGTGCCCTGACTCGTAACCGTGAGACAAACGTCATGATCTGTAGAAAGAATAACTACCATGTCGCCATCTGAAGCGACCGCAGTGGAATCTGATTAATCTTCCTTCCCTTTTCCTTTCTTGTCGTTTTTCTTACCACGACATTCATGCTTGTAGTGGCACTTCTTGCCACAGTTCCAGCATTCAACCTCTTTTTTGTTACTCGACTTGCCTCTTGATTTATCTCGGGCCTCCCACCCTTCCTGTTCTTTCCTCTCCCCTGTTCCTGTATCACAAGAGCCTCTTGCTGAGTAGACCCCTGAGACTTCCTCCTTGTCTCCTCATTGAAGAGACAACTGGTTACCTGTTCCATGGATATCTTTCCGTCTGGCGCGGAGTTACTTAGAGACACCACCAATGTCTCCCAACTGTCAGGCAATGAACTAAGCAAAAGTAAAGCCTGCAATTCATCATCCAGGACCATCTTCATAGAGGTGAGTTGGTTCACTATATTGCTGACCTCATTCATGTGCTCGGCCACAGAACCACCATCCTTGAACTTGAGATTCACAAGTCGCCTTATCAGAAATATCTTATTACCGGCTGTCTTCCTCTCATACAGCCCTTGTAATTTTAGCCATAAGCTTGCGGCTGAGGTTTTCGTAGACACATGGTGGAACATAGAATCATCCAACCATTGTCTAATAACCCCACCGCCTTTCGGTCCATCTTCTTCCAATCATCATCAGTCATATCCTTAGATTTTTCTGATATGCCTAAGATTGGAGAATATACGTCCTTGCAGTAAAGCAAGTCCTCCATCTTAGCTTTCCATATGGTCCAGTTAGAACCATTGAGGCTGATCATCCTTGAACCACCTTCCGTAATTCAAAATCGATCCTACCCGTTCAATGAACTTAGCTCTGATACCACTTTGTTGGCATGCCTTGCACAAACCTTTGGATCTAGCCTCCCGAAACAAACCAGAATTATGGATAATAAAGCAATGAAATAAATCAAAGCATCAATCACATAACACACAAGAGATTTTTGCGTGGAAAACCCTCAAAGAGGTAAAAACCACAGGACCTCGTCCAGATCAACAATCCACTATGAAGTAGAACGTTACAATCTTCTTCACTCACGCAGGAGTGAATAAACAATAAGAGAAATAGAGAAAACGAAGAGATCTAACCGATTATGAGGACATAGAAGCGTTGAGATATAACTTGCAAAGTAGAAAAACCTCCACAAGCAGAACCTCCCTTCTATAAGCTTTCTCTCTCTCTTTCTCCCTCTCTCTCACCTTTGATAGCCCTCTTGTATTTTTCTCATCAACACAACATACGTAGAAAAATTCTAGGGACCCTTTTTTATAGTTTTAGGAAACTCCTTTCCGCATCCTAGTTGCGAAAGGACTTGCGCATCCCAGTTGCGAAAGGACTTTGCGCATCCCAGTTGCGAAAGGACAACGGGTCAAAAAAACCCATCACCACATTGAGGGACACAAATTGAGTGTTGCCTCCACGTGGACCAAGCTCCCTCTACATTTGGCGTGTTCAGATTTAAGTGAACGGCAGATGCTATCAGAGATGGGCTGACAAAAAGCAAATTTGGAAGTTGTTTGGTCAAGTGTGCCCTTGATTGTGCCCTAGCTCTAACATTAGCCTAATGTCCATCAAATCTAGCTTTTGCACCAACATGCGATATATCTTGTGAGAATGCCATGTGTTTACACTTATTTTGACATACCATCGTAGATCAATAAGAAGCCACCACGTGTTAACGCTACGAGTTTAATAATAATATAATTGTACTTGCACTCAAGAATATCTTTTGCCATTTTTCCCTCAGCGATACATTTTTTCATCATAAATGTAGTAGCACAAAATTGCATGCATGCTTTTAAATAAAACTAAGCAATGAATGACAAGTAACACTAATTCGTAGGGCGCGTGACCAAGGAAGCATACTTAGTACGTCTACAAAAGACCCATAAAGGCAGTAATCATATCATAAATATGGATATGCTCTATATGGTTGTTTCTCACAATCCTTCTAAAATGAGAAATCTTCCTAAATATGTTCGGAACTCTCACGACAATTACCAAGATTCGAAAATCATGCCAATATCTATGTAAATGAGAAATAAAGAATTAAGTCTCAATTTAGATCCAGTGAGATCAATTCCACTAGTTCTACAAATATTCAATGTCACAATAGGGGAAGATCTGAAAATAATTTGTGACCCACTCGAATATAATAACACAAACTCCTAAAAGTCCACGGAATAGCCACGCTAGCAAGAGATTTGAAAATGATTTCTATAATCGAGGAAATCTCTTATGGGAAGAGCATATAAAAAGGTCATGGTAAGAACTGAACCAATAAGGAAACCCAGCAAAAGTTTCGTTACCTCTAAAACTATAAAAGGAGAACACAATGATGAACTCTTGATCCATGAAAAACACAATTTACCCTTCTTCTTTTTTATCGCAGCATAGTCTACCCTAGTCTTAACTTAGATCACTACATTCCAATGCCAACGCTATAGCACCTTAAGAGTATGATAAATATCCACATCCTTCTATTACTATATCCCAATTAACTAAGTTCTTACTTGGGAGATCAAACTTTTTAGCCACATTCCTGCTAACCATTCACCTAAATTGTTTGTCCATAAAGATAATTTAAGTATTTGCCTATTTTTATTCATTCTCTAATTTAGTTTCTACTGTGTTGAAAGTAATAAACATTATTCATAAATCAATAAAAAATCGATATTATTTTTAGCTTTTTTCTCTTTTAGTTTATCCATCTACGTTTCTTTGATAAATCTATTGGCTGCAATTATTGATGACAAAACAAGTTCTTAAGATACAAAGTAAAAAAGAATCCACCATGAAGGATTAACCGTTATCCATCCATAAATACCCGGTCGTTATTACAACTGTTGTCTGATAAGGGTGATTGAGTCCTAAAACTTGGCATTAATCGGTGTTGAGCACCAAGGTTACCAGCATTCAACCCAATATTGAGTCGAGTACAACTTAGCACACCCATACTTTTCTAATCACACATGTTAACTGAATATAGGCCCTCATTAACACACATGACTTCGTGTTTGATTGAATTATGCAAACACTATAATGACCAAATGTGATGAGATTTGATTAGTTGGCTACCTGTTATAAGAGAAAGAGCCAAGGGTGGTAGACTCTTTGGAGTTTCAACACCGGGGTCAAGGGTTCGAGTACCCACAGTGGTGAAATCCCATGGTGTGCGTGTGTGGGGTGTGTGTGTGTGGCATGAGTGTGTGGGGGTGTGAGTGTGTGAAAAAAAAAAGTATGAAAAAACCTTCAAACATGCTTTGCATGGGCTTCATCTCTAAACACCTACAGTTGAATCCTTGGGCTACATGAATTTTTGAATCAAGCTGATATTTATGTTTTCCATTCATCCAAATCTATGTGACCTAGATGACAAATTAACATTTGTGTGGAACCTTAGTAGGTTTCAATGGTGGAGATCATCATCCCTTGGTGTTCCAAGCTATGATATACTTGAGCTTTGGATCTACTCCAATTTTTGGATCATGCCCTAAAACGAGCTGGCAAAAGGGATAGACCGTTGTGCATGAAACACATACAGCAAGGTGTGCCCAAAAGAGTCCTTGCCTCACGTGGTGTTGAGATCACAATGCAATCTGCGCCCCACTCATATATGCCACGTCAGCACATGTCGGCTGCTTGTCTCTGGTGCATCCCTAGCATTCACCCAGCAATTATAGAAAACTCACTTACGGTGGGCACCATCCACACGCATGCACTTAATTACTCACCCACTAATTATATAATATTCGCCCACTTATGGTGGACCACACGCATTCACATAATTACAATCGATTCGGCGTGCATGTGCCACAAATCCAGACCATTTATATCATAGTTCCCATTAGGAATGGGACACATGTCCAATAACCAAACAAATGGCCTTTCTATCTAGTCAATGAACATATGTTTAAAGTGGACAGTTGTCCGTTTTCCTCCCAACTATCCATTTGATGGCCTCCAAATGGATGGTTAGAATTCTTTGATTGGAGTTGGTGTGTACAATGTCCTATCTACAATTGGACCAGGTTAGAATCAGCCCCACTTACTTTCTTATTTTTTTTTAAACACACACACCCCACACGCACGCCGTGGGATTTAATCACTGGTGGGTACTCGAACCCTTGACCCTATGCTGAAACTCTTGGGAGTCTACCACCCGAGTAAGAGTAGGGACCCACCCACTTTTGAGGTGGTTATGGACTCATCTTAATAGGCAGTGAGTCAGGTTTAGGTCAGAAAATGTAGCCCATCTTTGCTAATGGGTTGGGCTTAACCGGGCGCGGATTAGATGCTGACAAAGGTTAGTAGCCAAATCGCTATTGAAGTGACGTCACCAAGCTCTGTGAACCCTACCATGATGCATGTGTTGTATCCATACCATCCAATCATTTGTACATCGTTCTATAGAGAGAAAAAGAATGAGATAGATTTATAGTTCAAGTGGATCAACTATAGAAAATCGTGGGATCTGTTACACCCACCGTTGAAACATTTATAGGGCCCACCACAATGTATTCTTTAGATCCAACCTATTCATAAATTAACATCAAGATAGATGAAGTGAAAACAAAAATATAAGCTTGATGGGAAACTTCTGTGGCCCCTAAGAAGTTTTGAACGGTGGATGTCACTGTCCCCACTGTTTTCTATGATGGGGGTCCACTTGAACTTTAGGTCTATATCATTATTTTTTTCATGTCATTAAACAATCTCTCCAAATGGATGGACGGCATGGATAAAACGCATGCATCACGGTGGGGTCCACAGAGCTTGGTGGCGTCACTTCAGTAGCGATTTGGCTACTGAACTTGTAAGTATCTAATCCGCGCTCGACCTAACCGGCCCAGAACCTGAAACAAGCCAATAGAAAATCATCAATGGTGGAACCATCAATGATATTATCAACCGTGTGAAATCTCCTTTTTTGGACCATGATCTCAGGTGGACCCATCAAGGAGGCTTCCGGACTAGTATTTTACCCAGGGAATCTACATGGCCAGTCCCACCAGACGACCCGATCGGATCTCGGAAGTTCCCACGTGCTGCTGCGAGTATGCTATTGATACTCTGCGACTGCATCAGTTCATACACATGAACTCAGAAATGCATAAGAGGAATTTTCGTGACTCAAACTAAACCGTACAAATCCATTTTCCTTCTTAATGAAGGTGAAAAGCCCAATATAATACATATTACATATCATGCCTGGCCGATTAGTGGACACGTAATGGACGGTTAAAGGAAAGATAAGAACGGTCCAAATTCAACAAATAAATTCCCACTAATCGGACTCTTAAAATTGTACGATTAAACTAAAGTTTATCTTGTATCCTATAGGCAGTGGGATCTTCATTTTCTACAATTTACTTTCAGTTCTATCTATGACACGTAGTGCACGAGTATGAACATCACAATCTGCCGGTGTACAATATAACAGGTGGTAACATTTTCAAACTATCGCGATATTTTGTTTGACTGAGAAATTGAGTTGCTTTGGCTGTACTACACATATACGGATCGCCACCGAAAGCCTTCTCACAGGAATTTCCAATGATGGGAAGCCATGTGGGGCCCACCGTGATGTTTTTTAAAAATCCACACCGTCCAAAACCTGTTTTTCCAGATCAAGTAGGGACATGGATTAAAAATTATGCAGATCAAACACTCTATTTGTCTGCAAGACAAGAAATAGCGGGTAGTGGAATGGATACCGTTGAAACCTCCCTGAGTCCACTTTCATGTCTATATGCCATCCATACCGTTCATATAGTCATTCCTACAGGGATGAACTGAAATCATAATTTTTTCCTGATCTAAAATTTATTTGGCCCCACGAATATTTCAACGGTGTACGTTCAATCCTCACTATTTACCGTTGTGCAGCCAGCTTTAAGTGTTGGATCTGCTTCATTTATGTTATACGTCCTAAAATATTCTGGAAAAACGTCTGGACAGAGTGGATTTCTCACAAACATCGCGGTGGGCCCCACTTAGCTTACCGTCGCAGAAAGTCACTGTAAAAGCTGTTCGCAGGGAATCCGCTTCCAGACAAAGGAGGCAACAATGCTGACTCCTCAGTAGACTTCCGTATACGTAAACCCTATGTCGGGGGACGTTATTTGATACTCTGGCAGACAATTATGCTTGATAGACAGACACCTAGAACTTGTACAGATCAGATACATCAACTCAGATTAAACTGGGTGAACTCTGGTACCCAATGTACCTGATTTACAGTCACAAAATCAGATTTGTTGATAGATTCTAACCTCTGATTCGTGGACAATTGGATTTTTCATTTTTGACCGTCCAATAAATGTCCACCAATCTGATATTCAGATAATTAAATCAGTACAGTTTTTTGTTCATGTAATATCTCATCTGAGATGCATAATTTGGACCGTTTAATTTGAATTACGTATTTGTTGCTATGCAATTTCTAAGTGCCTGCGTATCATCCATCACACTGCGCAAGAGTATCAAAGTGGTCATCCTTGCTAAATGCTCTGCGAATCTACGAAGATCTCTCCAAATGGATGGACGGTGTGGATGCAACACATACATCATGGTGGGGCCCACAAAACTTAATGACTTCACTTCAGCTACTGAACCCGTCAGTGTCTAATCAGCGTCCCCGATTTTTCACTCGTGCCAATTCAGCACGTGCGAGCCTCTTGCTGTCGGACCCTGCTGCATGCGAGGCATCAAACCGCAGGCCTCCGAAGATATTCCTCCATTTTTCCCACCACTCTCGAACCGCGGAATACGGGAACGGTACCCCCAACCCCATGTGAGAACGAAAGCGAACTCGCGCGGGTACATTTCTTCACAACTCGATGAAGCACATGCACACGTGTCACTCCACACGAGTGGGATATATCCACGACACGTGCCTCAATCTTGACATTCCATATCTCGTAATTACTCAATGGGCTACATATGAATAAAATAAATGGACGGTTACAAGAAACTGATTGACGGTTTAAAATCATTTTCTACGCATCACTTTCATTGTGAGCTGACTGGTCTAATTTTTCACTTTATAACAACTTAATAGTGATTTTGATCAGATGTAAGTTCCGGATCATTCGCACGTAGGCACGTGTGTCGCAGAGCTTTTTCCATATTATGCGTGCGAGTACATCACTTGGTATTTCTCGCTAAACACGCAGTAGAGCTACAGTCCGTGAGTTGGATATGACTGAGGGCGGGAATCCAATCGTCTTACTAAATTACCGAAATCTCCCCGACTATGACGGAATTGACAAGGACATGAGTTCCGAGAAGTTCTTCGTAATTACCATAATGCCACTATTAGGAGGATAGATAGCTTATATGAATAATATGATACGTGACTGGAAGACGGCATTCATGGTGTACTCGTGTTTTTAATTTTATATTTCAGTCTAACGGTTCAGTGATCCAGGCCACTGATCTGTTCTAGAATCTTCATGGATGCATGATTCTAAGAAAAAAAAAATCCATTTTCATTTTTGGTACTTCAAATGGATGGACAAGAAGACAAATAGAAGAACGGTCTAAATTTTAAAAGGCCTAATATTTGTGGATAGGATCTAGTCTGGTAATTTGAGGACTGTTCAGGAGGCACAAGAGATGAATGGTATGGATCATTAAATATGGATCGGACGGCAAGAAAATGAATACTTGATAGCACTGCAATTGTATCTCGTGACAAGGAAATGGCACGGTACAGATATCTGCATATAAAATCTTTGCAGCTTACTCCTGAGTCCTGATGGTACATGTGGAAAAACAGATATAGCTCAATTAACGGTGGGCCACTGCTTTCCAGAGCTGTACATGAACCGAGTTAGCTCAATTAACTTGCTCGACTCAACTCGGTTTGAAATTAAGTTCGAGCCAAGTCGAGTTGATTCATGGAGTTCAAAAAATTTTCAAGCTGAGTTTGACTTTGTTCAAGCTTGAATCAGATCGGATTGAACCTCAACTCAAATTGAACTCTGAACGAACCAAATCGATGACTAAATGATTTTAATATTGATGTTGCTCATCAAGTGTTTGATGAAATGTGGATAACAGTGAAGTGTGAACTGACAGTGGGGAGTACTAACCAGCTAACAGAAAAAAGAAAAAAAAAAAAAGGAAAAAAAGTAGTGTTTGATGAAATGATTCAAGTATTGTTCCGAGTGCATACATCCTTTGTGGGATCGGCTAATACCGAGAAAAGGTATGGATATGAAACAAATCACTATATATATATACTACCCATGTATATTAATTTTGATACTGCATACCTAGTGTTTGATGAAATAACTACAAATTGTTGCTGATATCTCGCATACTGTGAGCAATTGAAGATACATTGCATGTGTATGAGAAAATACTGTACAGACTCAAACTTAGCTTGAACAGGCCTGAGTTGCTGACTAAACCGAGCTGAGCTAGTCATTCAGGTTCAAGCACCAAGCCGAGATGAGCTGAGTTCGAGCTAAGGTCGGCTAGTGAACGAGCCGAGTCTAGCTGTGCTAAGCTGGAATGGGTTAGACTGGTGGACAGCTCTACTGATTTCATATGCTATATGGCAAAATGAAATGCTATTGCATTACCCTAGCCATACGATCGGTTGGCTGCAAAACGAACAGTTAAAGGAAACTTGTGTGTTAAATCAACGCAACTCACAAAGAATGAACGGTTAAGGAACTGCAATGACATGCATTGTTGTGTCCATCACATGAACCGTCAATGGTTCGGATGGGCCAAACCATGCTGGAATCTAATCCACAAATCTAGTCAGCCCATTATAGGGTGGGTGATTTGCAACATCTTTCCTGTAAGATGATCCTAGCTAACCATCTCAGGAAATTGGACAATCACGTTAGCCGTTGGGAAGGTTGGGATCATTTTCCAATGGGAGATTTTATTATCTCCCATCTAAAGGGGGCCCACTGTATGAACGATCTGGATCACTAAAAGGTTGGTGCAACTGAAAACATTCGGTAAGAACTTGGAGGGCAGCCATCGAACTGAGTCGTCATTCGACGCGGATTGGGTAGTGACCCAACACCATCCATATCCCTGGTGATCGGAATCTGGGTGATGTATGTTTTATCCATGCCGTCCATTCGTTTTTCCTTGTAAAATAAGTTATCATAACACATACATCATAGTGGGCTCCTGTAACATCCTGAATTTTTGCCACCTTGGAGTTAGACGTCCTTAGGTAATGGGTCGATCATAACACCTTATTGACTTCTCAAAAACTCAATTCCAAAGTCTCAAATCTCCTTTCAACTAATTTCCTTTAAAAATTTCACATTTCACCACCTTATTCTTCAAATTTTCTAAGTACTTTCATATTAGACACTAATCCTAACATTTAAATGATGGAGAACAATACTTAAACTTAAATTTACTATAATAGTAAATATATAAATAAAAATGAGTTTTTGGCCATTAGTCTTATGGAATCTAACAAAATAAATATGTGATTTGAATAGAGCAACCTAGTCTGTCGTAATTGGGCAACACGTAAATAAGTACCAAACTAAACAATCGATGGCTTTGGCTTGAACCACTTTCTATACAAACTACAAGACCAAACTACAAGACTCAAAACCATTAAAATCACTAACTCAACATTACTTAAAAACCTAAGAGCAATCTCAAAACCCAGTTGCTCACAAGAGCACCTTAGAACTCCATATTAGAACTGGACCGCATATCGAAAGTCTGATGACCACGAAACTATAAGGTTATGACCACGTTACTGGGCTTGACAACCATCACGGGAATCGAATCCAAATAATATCTAGAAACGCACAATTTGAGCCCGGAGCGAAGTGTGTGGGAAACGTGAATATCTTTAGAAAATGAACTCAGATTTGAGTGGTTTGGGTCATTTGTTTGCGGGCCAAGTTTAAGGTTTCAGACTGTCAGATTCTGACCCAATTATACCCTTGGATCAAGGAAATTTTTCTACACAAGTCAGTGTACTTGTAGCCCTGATCGAGCGACGATAGTCGTTGAACTGAAACTGGTCCTCCACAGTCGATCCACAAATTCAATCGGACTGAAATCTTAACTTGGCCTAGATTCATTGTCAGGGAACTTACTCTACATCGTAAGTGAGTAATGGACCTCCAGATGGGCCTTGTTTATCAGAAACAGACTCCCTTTGGTTATAATTTAAGTATACCATAGCCCTGGGGCCATTTGAACCAGTTCTGGGCCTATATAAGACCCTTAACCCACCCCTTCTCTCTCGCATACGAATTTACTCCAAACCCTAGGAGAGAGAAGAGAGAAAAGAGGAGAAAAGTGTGATGAGAGAAGAGAAAGAGTGGGAGATCGTTGCTGGGATTCTCTCCCACAACTCCACGCCTCAATTCATCCTTCCACATCGCTTCACGATCGTCTCCAACTTCGATTTGGGTAAGGAATCTTAACCTTAATCTTGTTTTAGGAATCCAAGTAGAAGAATCAGCGAAATAGCTAACCTCTTTCGTAATTTAGGTAGCTGTTGTGCAGTAGACAAAGACGTAGGGTTCGAATTGAGTTCGTAATCGGCGTGCCAGCGATAAGTGTGGACTATAAACGTTTAGGTTATGGTTTTCAAGGCTTTCAATGTCAGTTAATGATTTATGACTGACTTAATTGCTATCACATATGCTTAGATGCGATGTTTTCCACGTATTACATACATATATATAAACTATGTTGAAATTAATGCATTCCATGTGTTTGTTGAAATGTAGTGTTTGATAAAATGATTCAAGGAAGTATTGTCTCATGTGCATACATCCTTTGTAGGATCGGCTAGTACCGAGAAAGGTATGGACATGAAACAAATCATTTTTAAAAAAAATTACATGATAAAACTACCCTTGTATATTAATTTTGATATTGCATACCTAGTGTTTGATGAAATAATTACAAATTGTTGATGATATTTTGCTTACTGTGAGAAATTGAAGGTACATTGCATGTGTCTGAGAAAATACTGCACAAGCCCAAACTTAGCTCGAACTAGCCTGAGCTGCTAACTAAATCAAGCTGAGCTAGCCAGTCAGGTTTGAGCACCGAGCCGAGTTCGAGCTGAGGTCGGCTAGTGGTCGAGCCGAGTCGAGCTGTGCTAAGCTAGAATGGGTTAGACTCGTGTACAGCTATACTGATTTATAAAGGTGTACACGAGTCGAGCTGAGCTTTACCCAGCTTGTGCTTGACTTGGACTGATCGAGTCTCAGCTCGTGCTCAGCTCGGGTCGGCCTTCGAGATCGGAATAGCAGCTCGTGCTTGGCTCGGCCGAGTTTGAGTTGAGTTCTCGGATGTGTTCTCTACTCAGAGGCGAGTAGTCACTGGAAAAAATGGAGAGAGTGGCTTGCATTGGCAAGGTGCCCCATTTCATTTGGGTCTAAGCCCAACCTCCGCATCTGATCAAACAGTCTAGCTGCTGATTTAAATAAGTCATTCTTATAGAAACAATCATGGAGGTGAAAGAAACTAAATCAAGTTCCTACATTCTAACAAAAACCTTCTGAGCTAGAAATCAAGCAAACAATTCTCAATCTTGTAATCACAATTGAGTCCAACTCTAACAACAAGAGAGTGAACTTGTTTCCCAACACCAACCACGGCCAGGTCAGCGCAAGCCTGAAGCACAACATTACAGGTAAAATCATTAGGAAGAACACTGGATTCGAGCATTTCTATAAACAGAGAAAACCCAATTCCCTAGCGACCATTCTAGATGCAACGAGAAATAATTGAGGTCCAAGTGACAACATTTCTCTTAGGCATTCTCTTAAACACATAGAACATATCCGAAATATTTTGAGTTGAGCCAAGTCGAGCTAGATCCAACTCGGACTCGACTCGAAATATTCCGAGCTCCTAAAAAAAGGCTCGACTCGGTTCGAACAGAGTTTCGATCCGAGTCGAGTCGAGCTTTTTCAAGCCGAGTCGAGCGAGTTAGAGAGCTTACTTGATGTAGAGCGGGTTGCGGACAGTTTCATGGCCAAGATGTACCAGAAAAGGCCTGGTCGACGACAGAAGTAATCCGGACCGTCGAACCTTAGATCAGGCGTATCTCACAATCCGGAATGAGTTATCAGGCGTAAAATATATGATCTTGGGGTAGAACCAGCTACTTTAGCCAACCAACCCCACTACATCAGTTTGCGCAACCCAGAATTGCGAAATACCCCTGGATCGACGGTCGTTTTCCTGTTTTAATTTTGTTTTTACTATGAATAGTAAGTTTTAGTTTGATTATAACTCTTCATCCGTTGGGCTTTAGGAGTTGCGCCCAATGTGAAAATAGCTTAGAATAATTAGGAGAACGATTTGGTGAAGCCAAATAGGAGACTTACTATTTTTGGCCGAAAACCTTGCGCACTAGTAGACATCACGACCGTCTACAAATAGTAAGTTTACTATTTATAGTAAGTTGCGAATTCTAGGAATTTTAGTTGTAGTTTGCTTCTAATTTCTCTCTCATTGCTTGGTATCCCTATTTAAAGGGTTGTGAACTCATTTATTTCATCAATTAAATCAATTTCAAATTTATTAAAATTTATTTCTATTTTCTGTTTTCTTTCCTGGTGGATTCAAGAAGTCTCTGTGAGGAGTCCAGAGAAGCTCCGTGGATTCGGAGTAGTTATTCTCTTGAGGAAGACGGTGATCAACCTCATCACGTTCATCCCTGCGTCATTACTATGCTCGTGTACAGCTCTACTGATTTCATATGCTATATGTCAAAATGAAATGCTATTGCATTACCATAGCCATGCGATCGGTTGGCTGCAAAACAAATGGTTAAAGGAAACTTCTGTGTTAAATCAACACAGCTCACAAAGAATGAATGGTTAAAGTTGCCAAATCATTGTGGTTTTATCATATATCTCGTCCAAATGGTGGTCCACTAGATAGATAGTCATGATCATTAGATATGTTTGATCAAGGAATTCTATGCAGTGACGTGCATTGCTGTGTCCATCACATGAACCGTCAATGGTTCGTATGGGCCAAACCATGAGGGAATCTAATCCACAAATCTAGCCGGCCCATTATAGGATGGGTGATTTGCAACATCTTTCCTGTAAGATGATCCTAACTAACCATCTCAGGAAATTGGACAATCACGTTAGCCGTTGGGAAGGTTAGGATCATTTTCCTATGGGAGATTTTATTATCTCCCATCTAAAGGGGGCCCACTGTATGAACGATTTGGATCACTAAAAGGTTGGTGCAGATGAAAACATTCGGTAAGAACTTGGAGGGCAGCTATCAAACTGAGTTGTCATTTGACGCGGATTGGGTAGTGACCCAACACCATCCATATCCCTGGTGATCGGACTCTGGGTGATGTATGTTTTTATCAACGCCGTCCATTCATTTTTCCTTGTAAAATGAGTTATCATAACACATACATCACAGTGGGCTCCACAGTCCGGTCTTCCATTGTGATTTTCAAAGTTGGAATAAAATGTACATTCAAGAAGACATGAATTGCATACCGAGTAAACTATATGAGGCCCACCATGATATATGTATCTTATCCATTCTGTCCATCTTTTTTATCAGCTCATTTTAGGGCACAAAACTAAAATTGGAGCTTGTCCAAAGTTCAAGTGTAACACACCTTTGGAAACGGTGGGAATAATGACATCCACCATTGAAACCTTCCTATTGCTTACAGTGTTGTTTATTTGTCATCCAACCTGTTCATAAGGCCGGCATGCAAACATGGATGAAGGGAAAGCACAGATATCATCTTGATCCAAAACTTCTGCAGCCCCAAAAGTTTTCAATGGTAGTAGTTCATTTCCCACCGATTCATGTGTCGTACGTGGTCCACTTAAGCTTTGTATATGATACAATTAAAGCTAGGCAGGAACTAACTCAGACTCACCTAACTCAACTTGTTTGACTCGTTCAGACCCAACTCAACCCGAACCAAATGGGTGAGTCGGTACGAACCAAGTAGGCTTTGCCCAATCCAAATTCAAACCGAGTTGAGTTCGAGTTACAGGGTAACTCAATCCGAAACTCGATCCGTCAGACTTGACCCGATTTGAAACCCGACTCGACTCGGATTGTTGAGTAGGATATATATAAAATAAAATATAAAAAAAAAAAACTAATTCATCCTTTACCCTACTCGCCGCATGCCCAGATCCAAAAAAACCCAACCCTCCCGTCCAGCACCCATCGGCCATCCCATCCTATCCAGCAGGTAGTAGCAACCCTCCATCCTCCTCCTCTCTCTCTCTCTCTCTCTCTCTCTCTCTCTCTCTCTCTCTCTCTCTCTCTCTCTCTCTCCTATCTACTCTCGACAGGCAGCAGCTAGGGTGGTACACGAACCGAGCTAGCTTGGTTAGCTCGCTCGACTCGACTCGACTCGAAAAAGCTCGATTCGACTTGGTTCGAAGCTGAGTTCAAGCCGAGTCGAGCTGATTTTTTTAGCTCGAAAATGAGTTCGAGCCGAGTTTGAGCAGTCCCCAACTTGACTCAACTCGGATCGAATCCAGCTCGAATCCAACTTGAATCGAACTAGGATCGAACCAATTCGGTGACTCGGTTACTTTGTCATTGATGTTGCTCACTAACTGTTTGATAAAATGACTCAACAGAATGTGGCTCGTAACAAGCTATCAGCTATCGAGGGAATGAGGCTTCACTGGAGGTCTGCTTTTGGTCTCCAGTTTAAATTCCTTCACTGTCAGATAGGCCTATGCTGTGTTTTGTTTCTTGCCGTGATGTGAAGTCGAATGTTACGGTTCCCATCTCTATGTTCTGTACAGAGAGAGCTTGCACCTGGTGTGTGTAAGTTGTTTTGTAAAGAAAATAGAAGACGTTTGATCTGGTTGGAGGTATGTAAGATGCTTTTTTCCTCCTTCCTGTGTATTTAGATTGGATTGGATATGCCTATGTTCTATGCTGGGAAGCTGAGATATTTTGGAGGTTTTCTTCTGATGGGTTTTTCTCCCCAGGCTCAACCGGTCGAGAGCCTCACTCGACCGGTCGAAGGCGGTGGTTGACCAGTCAGGACTGGCTCAACTCAAACTCCAGCGAGTTTGGTTTATTTTTTTCCGTGGTGCTCGACCAGTCGAGCTTATGCAGTTTTGAATCTGGATCTTGTGCGGACTATGGAAATTTGAGGCGGTTTCGCAAGATGTGCGAAAGAGAGTTGCCTAAATTATAAATATGGGTTCCTAGGGATTTTCTAGGTAATGCAAGAGGGTTTCCTAAAGCTTTACAAGGGTTTGTTAAATGGTTTAGGACTATCAAAGGTGTGTGTGTGTGTGAGAGAGAGAGAGAGAGAGAGAGAGAGAGAAAGAGAGTGAGGAAGCTTGTGGAAGGAAGGTTCTGCTCATAGAGGTAATCTACTGTGCACTCGACATCTCAGCGCTTCTACGTCCTCGTGATCGGTGAGATCTCTCCATTTTTTTATTGTCTTATTGTTTATCCACTCATGCGTGAGTGAAGAAGGTTATAACGTTTTACTTTATAGTGGATTGTTGATCTGGACTAGGTCCCGTGGTTTTTACCTCTTTGAGGGTTTTCCACGTAAAAATCTCTTGTGTTGTGTGGATTGTGCTTTGATTTATTTCATTGCTTTATTATCCCGTAATTCTGGTGTTTTTGGGAGGCTAGATCCTAAGGTTTTGTACAAAGGCCCCCAACATCTTCTACTGTCTTCTGCTATGAATGGTCGGTTGACAGCTTTGGATAGTGGAGGTAGTTGTTCCTATGTATTTAGACATGGGAGGTTTCCTGTTGGGATTTTAAAGTTGCAGTTCAGGTGTTTGTGAAAATACCTCAATGGTGAACTCGGCTCGATCTTGGCTCGAACACGGGCCAAGCTGCTGATCGATCTGAGCCGAGCTGGCCAATCAGGCTTAAGGACCGAGCAGAGCAGAGTTTGAGCTGAGGTCAGCCAGTGACCGAGCCAAGTAGAGTTGAGGCCAGCTTGACTCGGTTCGACTCGATATACACCTCTAGTGGCAGCCAGCAGTCGATCAGGTACCTTCGTCTGATTTTTTTTTTTAATTAAATGTTAAGAATAAACAATGGACTGTCTTGTTCATGGATTCTAGTCCAATGAAAATTGTTCTGTTCCTAGCTCTGAGCCCCACCTGCGTAGAAGTAGTCGGATGCAGGACCCTATCGTCCCCCTCCACCATCCTCTTTTTCCCAGGCAGTGTGGGATTTCACCGGACGCGAATTTCTTGCCAGAGCCTTTTTGCCAGAAAGCTTCCTGGGGTTAGATGCGGCAACTCGATCCGAATCATTGCCAACTCAATCCGACTTGGTATCTCGGTCGAACTCGGTTCGGGTCAGCCCAGCCAAGTCCCGATTCAGATTGAGTTAGGCCCTCTGGACTCGGTCCCGAGTTGGATCGAGTTCGAATAAGAGACTTGACAAAACCGAATCGAATCGAGTTGGACCTGACTCAGTCCAACTCGACTCGATGCCCACCTCTAGCTACAATTTTAAGCTCATCCCCTAATATGAGCTGAAAAAATGGATGAACGGTGCACATAAGACGCATACATCACGGGTGGGCCCTACAGAGTTTACTCAGTACGCTATACTGAGTTACTCACAATCCGCGCTCAGTTGAAAAATGATCTAAGCTGACTTACCGTGCATGGACGCATTGGCGTGCGCATCACCAATCTGGACCATCCATTAGGTCTCGTACAACCTAATCCGTCCACTTTCACATATACCACTTGCTATACCGTTTTGACCATCCGATCAGTATGATTCTATCCCAAATATATATACAGCTTGTGAGGAGCAAGTCAGGCCAAATACAACTAAATGCATGGGAAGGTAAGTAGGTAACCCACTCCAATTAACCCACTATACTTAACCCACTTGGCCATTTTACAAGTATATTCAATTCTAAAAATGATTTTTAGGGTGTGTTTGGTTGCACCAAGTATCATGAAATTCGTGATAGCAACCAAATGGTGCAAACAAACGCAGCTGATGTTTATTTCCAAATTTCATTGTAGGGTTCCCATTATAAATAATTAAGAAATGAAACCTGATTGAAAAGAAAACAAGGCCGTGGAACAGCTCAGGGAAAACATGCATGGGCTTAAGATGCAAGGGCGCTTGAGGTGCATGAGAGTTCTTCCCAAACATGGGTAAGAAAGTTCATTCCAATAGCTTTGCATACTCTCTCCTTTTTGAATTTGAATTCATGACAACATTTTTATTGTTTTTAGTCAATTATTTTATCAGGAAATGGATGGTCATATATATATATATATATATATATATATATATATATATATATATATATATATATATATATATATATTTCCAACCCAATCGACCACTAATTTGAAGATTGATGGCTTAGATTTCAGACTTCTTTGTATCCTTGTAGACATTTATGGCCTGTTTGGATACCACCAAATAAGTTACTTTTTCTACTTACAGCATAAGTAACTTATTTGAAATAAATAAGTTTGGTTTATGATTAATTATAAATAAATTTTTTATCTAAGGTTACTTAATCACTTCAGTTTAACAAATAGAAATCAATATAAGTTACTTGAGACATAGGTAGCTTATCTAAAGCAACTTACGATCCAAACACCCCCTTAACTAAAAACCTTCTAGAGAGATTTAAATAAAAAAATTATAAAAAAAAATTTAAAAAAAATGGGGCTAAATACTCTCTTAATGGAAGCTGACCATGTGATGTGAAAAACTTAGATTGACCATTTTTTTAGAGATAAAAACATTCAAAACCGTAAAAAATAATATGAATTCTTCCTTTTTGCTTGAGAAACTAAAAAGGATGGGGAAATTAATTTACTTTTCCTGGACTTAAAAATAAGTGAAATTATTTCTCTGAGTAAAATAATATGTTAAATGTAGATTTTCACTATTACAAAAGACAGCTCATGTTGTTTTGTTGTTGAATATTTAGCATTTCCATGAGCAACAACATTAGTAGCTAAATAATAAAATTACTATTAGATCCACAGTTCCATTTCTTGAGTATTCCATGGAGGTTTTTCATTTTCATATTTCATTTTCTTAAATAGTGTTTTCTTTATTATAATAAGCAGAGATGGAAACTGACTGTCTTGATTTTGCTTTTGTTCAAAAATCAAGTCAATTTCTTCTGAAAAACAAAAACTTAATCCATGAGCATTTTTACGAAGTGGACTTTTAGATATTTCCACCATTTCCTGTGGACTAATTTATGAATATTTTTCATATCTATATTTAATACTTTTCTTATCAACACACCTCCTTCTAGCTACAAATCTTGAGTAAATCTCATCCAACCATTTGAGAACATCTACTCTTACGGGTCATTTACTTGCCTATGACTTTCCAAGTAATAAACAACTTATACAAAAAAGTCATGCTGTATATTTGGATCTTAGTTATAAAGTACTTATATAATTAAATATTTTTTTTATATGGATAACTTATATAGTTTTTACATGTAAGAGAATATTTATTACACTAAATATAATTTGAAATGAGAAATATTTATTCCAAAATATTCAAATCACATTATATATATATATATATATATATATATATATATATATATATATATATATATATATATATATATATATATATATATAAAAAACTTGACATAAGATATAATATTGGGTTGCATCATCTAATTAAATAAATCTTTGAGCAGATTTTAAACTAAACCAATATCAAGTTAGCTACAAAATTGTATCCACATATTCAAAATACTTATAATATTATAGATTAATTATTTAATATAAAGAACAAGTAAAGTAATAATAATATTAATGTCTAAATACAAATTTTAATAACTAGGGTCAACTTTAAGGAATAACATGGCTAAATGCGACCATTTTGCAAGGTATTTATTAGTTTATAACATTTTATCATCGATGGTTTCCATATTCTTTAATTCTTAAATGAAGCTTAGATATAAAATTTGTTTTAATTCACCATAGTAGTAAGATGAAACCATATCAGTTGTGGTTAGGGGTGTACGCCAAGTTGAGCAGGCCTCAGCTCGACTCGGCTCAGCCACTAGCTAACCCCAGCTTGAACTCGGCTCGGCTCGGTCAGCAGCTTGGGCCAGTTCGAGCCAAAATTGAGCCTCTGCAGCATTTTCACAAACACATGCAGTGTACTTTCAAATTCTCATCGTATGTAAAAAGCAGTTACAAGTATTTCATCAAACACCTTATAGGGAACATCAAAATCAAGGGAAAATGGTATTTGTTTCGTATACATACCTTCCTTGCCACTAGCCGACACTTTGTTGAGTCATTTCACCAAACACTCGGTGAGCAACATCAATATATATATCAAAGTAACTGAGTCACCGAACTAGTTCAATCTGAGTTCAATTCAAGTTGGGGTTCGATCTGAGTTGACTCGAGCTCGAACTTGGTTCGAAATTTTTTCGAGCTAAAAAATCAGCTCGTCTTGGCTTGAACTCAGCTTCGAACCAAGTCGAATCAAGCTTTTTCGAGTCGAGTCAAGTTGAACGAGCTAACTCAGTTAGTGTACACCCCTAGTTGTGATAACCAATATGGATATATCATGAAACTTGAATGAATTTTATTTGATTATCTCACTGTCCTATTATTGGACAAGTAATGGATGGTTAAAGATGAAATAAATACCAAAATGTTATTTCTACAAACAAGCGTCCATGAAATAGAGGTTGGGATTATTTTTCGCCACGTGAGTTGGAGACGGTGAGCTGTACAATCTTATTAGTTTTATTTGTATTAATATATGCCACATGTGTAATTTCTAAGTGACTGCATATCAAGCTTTATATGCAGCCCGAGTATCATGTAGCTCTGTAAAAGGGTTGCCAAGTGCTCACGTCTGCTCTTGTCATCCAAAGCTACATGGGTCTTCTGTGCTATCCGTGTGAAATATATACCGTCTATCAGTTTGGGTAGCTCATGTTATGTTGAGAGAAAAAATAATTAGGTAGATCCAAGATCCGGTGCGCCTCCTGAGTCCTCCCCTAAATTCACCCTAGTTAGTTGAAATGTGGCCAAATTTCCAACCAGACGTATCGTAAAGGTCCACGTTTGTGTAAAGATGAAATGGACTATAGAAAATTTCCACTCCAAAATGCTCTGTGGATTCCAACGAGATGTATACTTTTTTAATTCCTTTAAACTCATTACTCGACTAGGAAAACTTTGATTCTGAGTCCTGGGGTGTTAACACTAAAATAGCTTAGTGCATTGGCACCCATACTGGCAATGTTTTAGTTTTTGTCGATTGAATATGTTGTTCTAGTTGTGCGAACTCTAAGTGTCACTTAGAAATGTGGCACGTGGGAAAAATCTCCTGCATATATACTCAATCATATTAACATTTATTCTCAGCCGATATAAAAAAATAAAATAAAAAATAATAAGATCAGTAAAGCCTAAAGCAAAAGGGCAAATATCCCAAGTACGGGAATCTAAACGATTACCCTAGAGGTTTCCATAAATCATAAGCAAACCAAATTACGAAATGTCAATATTAAAGAAAAGCCATGGAAAGAAACTAACAACTCGAACTCACAAAGCTCGTCCAGCTAAGGCCTCCTTATTCGATCATCCATCTCTCCACCGAGCTCTACCCAACAATCATAAGCTCTGCACTCCATTTACATGCATCCATTGTTTTATTTTTAAATTTGAGGTGCGAGTAGCCAACTCAGTGAGAGATTCCCCCTAAGATTACATAATAACATATTAATCAGGTATATTTTTATAAAAATCATACCAAAACAATCATAATTTATAATAAATCTTGTTTAAATGCATGAATGTTCTTCACTTTGAGAATGCACATCTAGCCAGATCAAATGCAAATGAATGGATATTTCAAATAGTTGATCCACTCATAAAGTAACATAAAACTGAGTCTTTCAAACAGTCAACTCAGCTCATAGTTATAAAGAATCAGGTCTTTCAAACAGTCGATTCAACTCTCAATTAAAATGATTTGGGTATTTTAAACAGTCAACACAACCCACAATCATAAGAGACTGGGTCTCTCAAACAGTAGACTTAGCTCACAATAACAAGAGATATGTATTTCAAACAGTTGACCGCCCACGTGCCAGGAATGCATGATTAATTCAACCTTTATTAATCCGATTCACAAACAACTATTTTAATAACTCTTTACAGCTAGTGGCCAACGTTAGTACAACTATAACCTTACCATCCCAATGTATAAATCCAATAATGGGTTCCTCTCAACCAAAGCTAAGTAAGCATGCCAACAAGATAAAAAATAAGATTTCGCTCAAATAAAGCCAATGAAGCACGATGATACACCAAATGATAAGTCTACAACTAAATTCCATTTAATCCATTCAAGGCGACCATTAGTACGAGGCACAAGATAAGCCAACAGGACACTAATACAGGCGTGCAACATATCTACATAAAATCATATATTACCACACTAAGGCATGTCATAATTCATATCAACACGAATTCCACGAGACAATGATTATATTCAAATGATTTACAATTAAGGAGTGTGGGTGTGTGATTCAACCTAATCATTAGGTTAAAAATATTACATGATCATATATGGAATTCTAAACATGTCACAAATTTTAATAAGGAACTAAGCATGTAATGGATTATAACAATTCACCCTATATTTAACGTACATAAAGGGTCCTTACTCTTGCTCAGGTGGTAGACTCTTGGGAGTTTCAACACCGAGTCAAGGATTCGAGTACCCATAGGTGGTGAAATCCCACTATGGCGTGAGTGTGTGCATGTGTTAAAAAAAAAAAAAAAAAAAAAAAAAAAAAAAAACGTACATAAAATAATTTACAATGGCTATTGCATGATTCATAAATTAATTAGCATGATTATCAAATGCTAAGACTTTTGTAAGATTAAAAATGTCACCGTAAAACTTAAAGGGTAAATCTCATCTTAGAATCAAAGATTCTCGATTTCGATGCAACCTAGGCATAGAGAATTTAGAGGAAATATATCCAAACCCTAATTCATCAACAATTTCATCATTAATAACTTAAATTCTAATATAATTAAACTTTCAATAAGGGTTAAAGGGTTCTACCTATCTTGATTCGAGCAAACCTTAACTCGATCGGTGAGTGGAGCCTAAAATCGGCACACAACCAAAGCTCACATGAAGCCGTGTTCCAATATAGCTCCCAGAGAACAATGGGCCACCATAAATTGCTTGTGAGGATTACAAATCCTAACATGAACAAACCCTAATATAACAAATTTTACAATTTTAATGGAAATGAAAAGTTTTCAACCCTAACCACTCCAATATTGTTAGAAATAGGGGAAAGTGTGCATGCGCCACAATGGGACTCCTTATCTGGCTAATCAACAGATCTTCTAGTCAGGTAAGAAGCGAAATGGTGTGCATGACCTGAATTCAACGAAGAACGGCCCAGTGCAGCGATCCACACTCGATCTCCAAGCTTTCACACAAGCTCTATCTCACTTCCTCACTTTATCTCACTCACAACTCTCATTTCCTCACTCCCACGCAACATTTCCCAATCTTGGAAAATAAAATAAATGGGCAAATGCCCTTATATAACCTCATTGGGGAAATTTGGTCATTGTAAGTGTTTTAAAATTCGAAGGTTATGGGTCGAACCAATGACCGTCGTCGATCGGACCAACAAGAATCGATGATCGGCCGCTCGGACCGACAGATACCAATTATATCCTTCTTTTTGTGCTACACAAGTTGGTTGATCCGACAGGGGCTATATTAGCCATGAATCGATGTAGTTCGCTATTCTTGGTGTCTCAAGAGTTCACACTATGTGTCACGCTGACCTTTCAAAATTTGATTATAAAAGCTTGCAATTTAGAAAGGATCAATGTGAAGCTGCTCAATTCTCATATGAATCAGCCATTTCAAAATTTTAAAAGAGCAGCAACAGATATTGTCAAAGAAGCAAAGAAAATAAAGAGTCGTCAAAATGAACAAAGAAACTCTGATAAAGAAAACATGAGTGATTGTACAACTAAAAAAGTAAAGAAAGAGTTCAAACAATTCAAGAACTATGGGAGATATACAGTTAAAGAAGATGATATACTTCCTATGATGAATCAATTATTAGCGACAAAGAAAAACAAATTGTCATGGCCAAAGCATCCAAACAAAATGAAGAAAGTCAAAGAAAATTATTATTGCTATTATCACCATTTTCTTGGACATTGAATTAAAAATTGCTTCACACTAAAGAATATTCTACAGAAGATGATCGATGATGGCAAAATTGTCATAAAAAAGACATGAAATAAGAGAGAAAGTGGACCGAGATGACCATTTGCCCACACCGATCAACTTGTCCATTGCAATGAGGCACCGACTACCACTACCCGCGCACTAAAGCCTAATGGACCGGGAATCCAGTGATCTAAGTTATGATTTTAATTCGGTGAAATTGCATGATGATTTGACTTACCAACACTGAATTTCGATCAAATGCATCCTACATGCTAACCATCGGCTAAATATTCAATATTTTGTATTCTACGATAAATCCTACACTATTGGACATCCGAACTTATAAGCAAGAGATTTGTGGAGTTCGGGCCCAACTAATGATCTAACTTGTTTCATTTAGTTATCATACGGGTTTGATTGAGCCACAGGCTTTTAGATTACAATTTGATTTGAAACTCCTGGGTCTTCAAGTACATGCGCCTGTGAACGCATATTACTTCCTATTTTAATTGAAAATTTACTAGGAGTACGTCCAATACCTAAATATTGAAGAGTTAGGTGCAAACTTTAGTAGTTTTAAATGCCATAGTTTTATTTTTGTTTATTATTATTAATTTTTATAACTCAAACACAAAATGCTTCCTGGTTTGGTGCAAATGTAGGCCATGGTTCAATGATCCGAACCGTTAGTGTTATGGTCCTCCCTGTGGATGGCCCTATCATTGTTAATGTCCTCTTTATCTATGTAGAACATCCGATCCATGCAATAGGTGGGCTAGATGATAAAGATCATCTGGGGGGGAAACCAAGATGGCCCACTCATGAGACGGGCTACACCGTCAAAATCAACGGACAGATGAAGGTCGGAATCGGTGGTGTGTATCCTACCCAATGGGTTGATTGATCCTATTTTTCACCCCATGTGATCCATCCTGCCCGGCCCGCTTTTTTGCACGGCTCGGATTCTCTACTTAAATGACACGTCGACTGAAAGTTAAGTACAAGGTTGCATGTCAGCATTTCTCTTTAACACTTTAAAGACTAAGAAAATTAACATAAAACTACCTACTTAGCATAAAATATGCATTCCGCTACCTTCTTCAAAAGGATTTACAAAAAGCTAGCAAAGGAGTGCTAGCTTGGGTGGTGGGCCTGCCATGATGTTTATTTGAATTCCACTCTTTTTTCTTTACACACGCACACACACCCCACACACGCATGCAGTAGTGGAATTTCACCACCTATGGATACTCAAAGTCTCAAACCCTCAACCCGGTGTTGAAACTCCTGAGAGTCTACCACCCGAGTAAGAGGAAGGACCCAGTGTTGAATTCCACTCCTACTATCCAACGTGTCACTCCTTGTTAGGTCAAGTCTCATAGCTTAAGGGGGCGTTTCGCGTATGGTATTAGATGGGATTAGGTGGGATGGAATTACATTTGGTCGGTGCCAATTCCACTCAATGTGTGGGAAGAATGGAAAAGCTTGGAATTAGATTACATGGAATTGCATTGGGTTCGTGCCAATTCCACTCAATGTTAGCAAGTTATGTCGGTTCCACCATGATGCGTGGGCTATATCTACACCGTCCATCCATTTTTTGAGATCATTTTAGAGCATGGGCCAAAAAATCAGGTAGATCTAAAGCTCAAGTAGACCCCACCATAGAAAGCAGCGAGGATTGAATACCTGCCGTTGAAAACTTCTTTAGGGCACATAAGTTTTGGATCTACCTCATTTTTAGGTGCATGCCATAAAATGAGGTTACAAAACAGATGAATGGTGTGGATATAACACAAATGTGTTATTCTCAATAGTTTTAAATGATGGTGGGTGTATTTATTCAATGTACGACCGTATTACAAACATAGCATCAAATTAAGCTCATCCCATGGTAACGGGGGACAATCCTGCCATGTGTAATAATTACATTTTTTTTTTTATAATCCCATCCCACCTAATCCTTCCCAATACCATGCGCCAAACACCCCCTAAGGGCCGGTTTGGCGGGGCAGAATGGATGGGATTGGATGGTATTAGAGTTGATTGCATGGATTTCAAGGTAATGGTAGCTACATCAGTCGATTGGTGCAAGATCTATGGGATTGCTATATCCCGGGATTATAATATCTGATCTGTTTGGCACGCCCGACCAATCCCAGGATTAAACCTTCCAATCCCTTTCAATCTCTCGATCCAAATGCGTCCCAGGCAATTTTGAAGGGATTAGGGTGGATTGGATTGGATGGGACTTAAAGGTAATGATGATTTTAAAGGGATTAGGGTGGATTGGATGGGATTTAAAGGTAATGATGGTGATGTTAGTAGATTGTCTTAAGATCTATGGGATTGCTATATCCTAGGAACAGGATCCTTGTATCTGTTTGGCACGCCTAGCCAATCCTAGGATCTATCTTCCAATCCCTTCCAATCACATCCAATCTGCCAGGGCAAAGAGGCCCTAAAGTCTCAAAATCCATCACCATTCATGACTTAGGTGGACTACATGCAAAATATAATGGAAAATATATATATATATAGAAAACAACACTCACCCTCTAAATTATTTGTGTAGGTGTCGCTCACATGAATCGCACGTCAATTTAATTTTGAGCCCAAGGCCTTATTTTACCATAGCATACAAGGACCAAAATGGATTTTATATAATAATGACAGTAGGCCCAGAAAATTTAAAGGGTAGATGTCTCCTCAGCTACTTGTATTCTTACAGCTCACTTGAATCACAGGTCAACAACTATTTTTTTGGCCTCTCCTAGATTACACATTTAATGGTCATAATAGATCTCTCTTGAACATTAATGTGAGCCCCATTATAATAAAGGGTGGGGTTGGCTGAAATTTCTTTTATGACGTATCATTTGAATTTTGAATTAGCTGAGAGGGTACTGCATGCCCTTCATTATTTATGTGTCCACAGTTATGCGTGCGTACGTGAATTTCACTTTAACTGTTAGATATGTAATCCCAGAAGGAGTTAAGGGCCAAAAAATTAGCATGACATTTGGGTGGACCACACCAAAGGAAATAATCTTGAGATATACTATAACCCATGATTTTTATAGGACCCACCATGATAATTATAAGATCCACTCCATCTATTAGATAGCATACCAATTTGGGCTTGAAGCAAAAGATAAAATAAAATAAAATAAAAAAGTTCATTTATGATTCATGTAGGCCATATCAAAGGAAATATTTTAGAGGGTGAGTGTTGACTTGTACAATGTTTTCAGTTGCGTGGTCTAGTTGAACCATAAATGTAGCTTAGTTTTGAGCCCTTGGCTTAATAGGGGTTGACTCACCAGATAGTACGGGTGGATTTCAAATAAACATCACTGTGGGGCCCACCCAAGCCGAGAGACCTTTTGTTTGGAAGGAACCCAAACTAAAGTTAGTCTTAGTTCTATGGGCCCCACCATTATCTATGTGTTTTATCCACACCATTTTTACACATCATTTTAATACTCTATCCCTAAAATGAGGCAGATCAAAATCTCAAGTGTATTACACCATGGGAAAACAATAGTGACTGGATGTCTACCATTAAAAACCTCCTAAGGCCCACTGTAATGTTTATTTGACATCCAATCTGCATATAAAATCATACGGAGCTGGATGAAGGTAAAAAAGCAAATACCAGCTTGATCCAAAACTTTTGTAGCCCTAAAAAGTTTTTAACGGTGAGAGTTCAATCAACATCGTGTGGCCCACGAGAGATTTTGATCTACCTCAGTTTTGGCTTCATACCATAAAATTATCCAGAAAAATGGATGGACGGCATGGATGAGACACATAGGTCCCACAGAGCACCGACCACTGCATGGATGAGTAGCCAATCTGTTTCATTCTTGGATGAGGCACCGAATGTAATTCTATATGAATAAGTAGTTTTCAGTTATAAATTCCCCATAGACAACAACGTACGGTGGGATTTGCTGAAAAGACTTTTATGCATCAAATGATCTGAGTAATGATGGCCCACCTCATCAAAGGCAGAGATTTAATGGAACTTTCTCCATTTGCCTTCCACGCGATCTACTTCCTACTTTACAGGTGGTTGAGGTGATAATGACTGTGGGCTGTTCATATCGTGACAGTACTGTCATCGTAGCTATACAATCACTGCCTCCAGGATCGTCCGATTACTGTAAATTTTGAAATCAGGACCATTCACAGTATGGGCCACCAGATGTATGGTTCTGATCTCCACCCAATGCCACGTGTAAATTTTCAGTTGCATCGAATCTCTGAATCATCAGTTGCCCAATGATGCATGGGTCCGCCGTGATGCACGTATCTCTTCATTCCGTCCATCCTCTCTTTCAGCTAATTGTAGGGTATGAGCCCAAAATCGAAGTATATACAAAGCTCAAGTGGACCACATTAAACGATAGGATGGACGGAGTGATGAGACACGTACATCACGGTGGGCATGGATGAAGGGAAAGCACAAATATCATCTTAATCTAAAACTTTGTGGCCGTTCGAGTGGTGTGGTCCACTTGAGTTTGAATATAATTCAATTTTGGGTTTCTCTGAAATGAGCTGGAAAAACGGATGAACGGCTTGGATAAGACGCATATATCATGATGGCCCCGAAATTGTTTACTTAGTACGTACGCTATCCCGTCCGTCAGGTACAAGGTAACGCAATGAAGGGCACATTGAAAGTGAACTCACCCACACGTGGAAACCCACGAATGTGTAAGATCTGGTCCACTCTTCAAATGATAATAAAAATATAGATTCTAGGAAAGAAAAAATAGGGAAACTTGATCATCAGGTGGACCACACGTATGAAAAATTAATGAACGGTTAGAAGAAATATACCAACTGTCTGAATTCTGTTTGCATAAGTCGCCACCTGGTGATAATCATATTGGCTATATTAGCTGAATAGAGTCCACACAGTGAGAATTGCCTGATTAACCGTTCTGATCTTACACGTATGGCTCGCATCCACGTGTGAGGCGAGTGCAAATGGCAGTTCTCAGTGCAACAGATTCCTGAGAAATACACGTCCGTTGGAGCGCATTTAGTGCAGGGTCATTTTCGTCATTTAAATTATTGAGGAAATAAAGGACCGCAAAGCATCGAGTATCCTCGGTTTTTCAGAATTCACAAGTGGGGCCCAACCAACGGCGGATGTACAGATTCCCCTGAAATATCACACATAAGAAGAAGATCCTAGCCACCCATTCTTATTTTCTTTTCAGTTAAATCTGGACCGTCCTTTTGATAGTCTATTTGCAGCCTGTGATTGATGGTTGGGATTGTCCTATCCACGATGGCCCAGCATAAGCAATTGCCCGGATGACTAAACCAAGGCACCAAACTCATACATGTGCTATACTTGCATTCCGTCCAAGTGGGCACATCGTTCGGCTATCCGGACCGTTGATTTGCAGACCACCCACGTTTAGATTATCCGGTGACAGCATCTAGTTTAGATTACCCTTGTAATGAACGGACAAGATCATAGTAAAAATGTGTCATGCTGATACATCTGTGACGTGTACATGACCTCTCTTGTACACGTGCGTGTACATAAAAAAGATAGAATAAACCAATGCTTCGAAATCCGCTTGATAGTGTCAACTCCAGCCATTTAATTGTGTGGCCCACAAATAGACGGTTCTGAAGGACTCAGATGCGTAGTGTAGAACACAACACCACGTTGGTCCTGTGTATATATGCCAAAACTCTGTGACTGACATATATATGTTTTAATCCAAACCGTCCATCCATTTTGCCGGATCATTTCAAGACATGATTAAAAAAACGAGGCAGATCCAGCTAACAAGTGAACTACACCGTAGGAAACAGTGGGGAATGAACGCCTGCCATTGAAAACTTCGTGGGCTCAGTGAAGTTTTAGATCGAGCTGATAACCGTGTGAGATTTCTACGGTAGCGTCATTATCTCCATTGCTTCCTATGGTGTAGTTCACTTGCGTTTTAGATTTGTCTCATTTTTTGCCTCATGCATTGGAATGATCTCAAAAAATGAATGAACGGCTTGGATAAAACACAGACATCGTGATGGGGTCCACAGAGTTTTGCTACTGATACACAGTACCAATGTCGGTGCAACGTACAACACTACGCAATCCAAGTCCGGTGTAGAAGAGGAACATGACATACCTGGAAACGGATTGGCTACTCCCGCTGCCACCATCCCGGTGGCTGATGTTCGGTGCTCTGTGGGCCCCACCATGACGTATGTGTTTCATCCACTCCATTCATCCATTTTTACAGATAATTTTAGAAGTTGTTCCCAAAAATTACAGGGATATAAATCTCAGGTGGACCACACGACAGGATAAAATAGTGATTGGATATCCAACATTAAAATCCTCTTAATGCCTAGTGTACTGTTTGTTTGACATCCAATCTGTTTATTAGATCATACAGACCCATGTGAAGATAAAAAACAAAGATCAGCTTGATCCAAAAATTTTATGGCCCCCAAAAGGTTTTTAATGGTCGATGCTCATTCAAAACTTTTTCCTGTAATGTGGTCCACTTGAGATTGTGATATATCTAATTTTTGGTATCATGATATAAAATGATCTTTAAAAATAGATGGACGGCATGGATGAAAAGCATACATCATGGTGGGGCCCACAGAGCATCAACCATCAGCCATTGGCTGGTGGCAGGGGGAGTAGCCAATCCGTTTCCGACATACCTCAGTCCAGCTAGTTCCAACTTGCCGGATTTTTATGGTGGGCCTCACGTGCCGATGGTCTCGATGACTAAACAATGGGCCCCACATGTACGAAACGAAAACCCGATCCGAGTATCCAGATCCACTAGGTGGGTGAGGAGTGACTGGTGAGTGGTGAGGACCACAACAAAATGCCCTAAAAGAAGAGGGGCATTTCGGTAAATTGGCATAAAAAATAGCCGACAGAATTACAGCCGTTAATCACAAAGATTAGCTAGAGAGAGTAAAAGGCCCAGATTAGCAATTCCCAACGCCCTGAAATCAGATATCATGACCTCCATGGCTTTCTAGCCGACACTATAACCAGAACGCCGTCTGCTTTCCTGTCTCGCTCCTTCCTGCGTAATCACTCGAACTGGTACTCCCTCGCTACATCTCTATCTTGCTTTCTCATACTCTCTCTCTCTCTCTGTCTCTTTATTGCTTTCCTTCCATCCATCTTTGCATGGACCAAGAGTTGCTTTTTCATGAGAGAGACCGGTATCTCGTGTGCGTGACTACAGAAATTGGTAGTCCCTCTTTTGTAACTACAATTTCCTGTTCTTGCTTTGCCTTTTTCTTGCATTGTCGGGTGGATTTGGAATTTCTTTTTGGATTCAAGACAAGGTTTTGGAGGTGGGTTTTTTTGAATCTTTGGGACAGAAGCTTGTGTCTTCAGATTCAAGACCCATAGCTTTGGTGCGTGACCACGCCAATTGGTACTTCCTCTCTTTTTGCGTCTTCTGTTCTTGCTTGCATTGTTGAGTGGATTTGGAATTTCTTTTTTCGGATTCAAACAAATGTTTTGGAAGTGGGTTGTTTGGAATCTCTGGAAAGGAAGCTTGGGTCTTGAGATTTCGGTGGCAAAACTGTAATTTTTTTCACTTTCTTTGTTGAGATTCAAGCTTGCGTGACCACATCAATTAGTACTCCCTCTCTTACTTTCCCTTTTTCTTGCATTGTTGGGTGGATTTGGAATTTGTTTTTTTGGATTCAAACCGAGGTTTTGGAGGTGGGTTTTTTGGAATCTTTAGGAAAAAGCTTCGGTCTTGACATTTCAGTGGCAAGCTGTAATTTTTTTCACTTTCTTTCTTGCTTTCGCGCCTTCTCTTCTCTCTTTTGCCTATTTTCTTCCTTCCTTGGATGTACCAATAGTAGCTTTTTTCCAGATCGGAATCAATGTCTTCTGGGCGTGGCCACGCCAATTGGTACTCCCTCTCTTATGATTTCTTCTTTCTCTGCATGCATTTTTCTTCAACTATTGGATGGATCTGGAAATTGTTTCTAGATTCAGACCACCATTTTGATGGTGGGTTTTGTTGGAATCTTAGAACAAAAGCTTGGGTCTTGAGATTTTTTAGCTTAGATGTGATGGCTGGCTAAGTTGTAATTTCTCTTTTTCCTTTTTCTTCCATTATTGGATGAATTTGGAGTTTGTTTTTGCATTCAGAACATTGTTTTGGGTGTGGTTTACTTGGAATCTTTTGGGTCTTGAGCTTTAAGTTTTGTTAAGATGGATGGCAAAACTGTAATTGTTCTCTTCTTTTGTTTTGGGAGTAGTCTTTGAGTTCACTTCTGTTAGATCTGGTGGGGTAGGGCATTCTGCTGAGATTTCAAGGTGGGTTGGATTGGAATGCAAGCTTACATGATTTAGCGGCTACCATTTATTTATTTATATATATATTTTTGGTTTTAAAAGATGTTAAAAGATTCCAAGCTTGCTATTTATTTTTTGGGTTTTGTTTTGTGGAATCAAGATCTATTTCTAAGATGTTCAATGAGGGATCTGGGTTTTACCGGCATTGCATTAGAAGGTTGTGTACCGTTTTCTTAATTATGTTGGTTTTTTATTTTTTATTTTGTTGTTGTAATTTAAGATTAGCAAGTTTGGATTTTTCATTCGGAAGATAAATGTGACTTTTTTTGGCATTGTGATTATGCTCTTTTTGGGGTTTGGTTGTTGTAATGTAAGATTTGGGATTTTCAATTTTGGAAGATATTTGGGTATGGGTCATTTTTGGCATTACCTGCTGATTTCAGTTTTGATTCTTTCATGTCTGATGATTTCAGATTGGTTATTGGATTGTTAGATTAGTTAATGTTGGCTTTGGAGATGCGATCTGAATTCTTTTACAAGTTAGTGCTGACTGCTATTTTGTCTGAACTGAGGAAATGGGTTTTGATTTTTCTTCCCCTTCTCTAAGTATAGGTGCACTTTCTATGTGGGATGGTTATTGTGATGCAAAATCAATGAATGTTCGATTTTCAAGTTTGGGATTTGAACTTGTAGAAGATACTAGTCCCTGGGTACTGAATGAATGGGTTTCCCTTTTCTTTTTTGTTATTTCTTTCCTTAAAAATTTATTTTTTATTTTTCTCTTGAGAGTTATTTTTATGAAATTAGAGAATGTCTGGTTTGAATGTGGGATCAGAACTTATAGAAGATATTTGGGCCATACTCGTTAGTTTCCCTGGCTGCTTCCTTAATCTTGTGAATGAGTTCTGCATTTTTCTGTTTACTTCTCTCTATATGTCTTGGTGTTTGATCTTGTCTTTTACAATATGTATTTGATCTCTGACTTAGTGTTCTGAGAAGTATGGGTTTCTCGTTAGATTTTGAGACCATTTTTATATAATTTTAGTTTAGAATATATTAGCTTTCTAAGCCCACACGTGTGTGTACAAGGGAGCCCATCTATGTGCCACCCCATTTTCGAACATGCAAACGTGCTTGACATCCAAGCCACCCATTGGGCATGTCTCACTGTGTAGATGGGCCTGCCTAAAAATCAGGCGAATCTATTCATAAAACAGGCCATGATGTTAGGAACAAAAGTATGGGTTGGAAAAACTTGGCTAAACTTTTTTGGCCATCCAATTTGTTTCATAATTTTAGTTCTACTGATCAGTGGACGGCTTGGATCTTGCATGTGTATGCTACTTCAGCACATCTTTGGCATGTAGATAGGCTGCTTTGCATACGTTCATGGCCTTGGCAAAGCTCCAGAGTCACATTTGGTTGTAGGTTCAATAACATGATTGACCTTTGAACTTTCTCTATTATTTCACCAACAAGAAATTCTCCTGGGAACTGGTTTTGATATGTACGTGTGGGAACTGGTTTTGATATGTACGTGTGAGAACCCTTTCAGAACCCCTCCCACATTGATTCGTAAATGCCATCCAATCTGTCCATTAGATGCATCAACTCATGAAACCTCTAGGGTCCAGAAATGAGACCAATCCAGGACAAATGTGGGCAGGAACAAAGTGGGAGGGGACACCCACCCATGATTTTCACCAGGGCCCACCTGAGTTGCAAAACATCCTGACTTTTGGTCTGACCCTTCATCCAAGCCAAATGAAGGGTCTGTATGCCTTTGGATTGCATATGCTTGGGTTCTCACCAATTCTCATAAGAACTGGTTCCTAGGAGAAAATTTCTCTTTCACCAATGGCTAAGGCAGTCTGACATGAAAATTTTCGTCAGGAGTTTATCCTCAGTCCAAGTAAAGAAAGATAAAAATGGCAAAAAAGGGATTTGATTGCGCAATATGCTTGAAGATGTATGTATAAGTGTTTGCTTATTTACCATGATTTTCTTCATGACTTTAACATACATGCAAGCATATGTATGTGGCTTTGATGTAGGACAAGGTCAAGGAAAATCACATGGATGGGTAGGATTATAAGGAAATTGGGTTAGAGAGCTTGATCCAATGGTCTAGCACCCAATATAGCTTCCGAGGTCCTACTGCCATAACTTTGCGATATCCATTTCAAGTGGTATAATATGTCATTGGAAAGCTATCAACGAACACTACATGCCGGCCAATGCCAAAGGCCCTTGGCCCATGAACAGTTTTCCAAAACTAGGTCGGTTTAGGGGTTTACTCTGAGCTTTTAGTCAAAATTTACTGGTTTTATTGCATTGCAGTTTTTGTTATTTTTAAGGTTTGGAGTGTCCTAGAATAGCTTAAAGTCCTTGTTTGATTCATGGGAAATAGTTTGAGTCAATTTAGCTAGTCCAAACCCAACTGAGGGTCTAGAAAGTATCATATAATTGCATGGGCATCTTTGGCAACTTTTAGTTAAGGTGTTGTTTTAGTAGTTTGCCCATGCACCATGGGATAAATAGAACAATAGAATAGTGTGGAGATTGCAAGAGTTTTATTGGGTTTACTCTAATTTCCATCCACTGAAACTGAGTTGACATTTCTCCCACATTTAAAACACTGGTAGAGAAGAAAGGAGAACCCACTCTATTTCTGTTCAAGAGTTGCTAGGTTTTTTGTCTGCATGCATGCGTGGTTTAGTATCCCCATGCGCACTGGAGGCATTCACATGCAGATGGTATACACGAGACTGAGTTGAGCTCTTGGGAAACTTCCATCATGAATGGAAAAGATTTGTCCTTCGTAATTCTAATGAATGCTATGTCGCAAGTCGGCCCAAACTGAAGGTTGATATAAGGGATGGACCAAGTGAAATAGAAGTCATTTCGGTCATATTATTTTCTGATGATGTTCAACTCTCATTTATTAAAAAACAAAAAAAACAAAAAAAACAAAAAAAAAAAAAAAAAAGCCATGAAGCCCAAGCCAATAAAACTGAAGGCTCAGAAAATCAATTTCTCCTCAGCATGAACAGTTTTGGAGTTTGGATGTCAGAAGAGCATGGGAATTCTGTCTGAAGTCGGGATGTCTCCAAATGTGTTTGCTTTCTCTATGGGGTCACAAGTAGTCACTGATGGTAGTTGAGGAGATCTTTGATAGTTTTTTCTAGTGCAACCTCTAGGTTTTTTTTTTAAAGGCAACACTAAGGCTGTTCCGATCTTGTCTACCCCTGCACTCCATGGGCCAAATAGAATAGGTGGATAGCATTAATTTCCTTTGGGTGAGCAAACCCCTCAGTCCAATTCGATTATGAATTTATGGGAGCTTTGCTAAGCCCACACACACGTGTGCCACCACATATCCCATTGTGGCAGACAGGTGCAATATCCAAGCTATCCATCAGAAGGGTACCACTATTTAGATTCCCTATCCCGAGAATCAGGTCAGTGCACTAGTCAGGTTGCCCACAATCCACTCAACAGATGTACAGTGGTGAAAAAAAAAAAAAAACGGCTGATGTTTTCTAACCCATCAATGCATTTCAATATCATGGTACACCTACTGAATGGACCACCTTTACCTTGTGTAGTAACATCTACATGGTGAGGTTGACAGGATGGATGTCTTGGATATTTCACTTGTTTGCCACGTTGGCATATGTGAGGACATGTGCATTAGTTGACTTGTACATGCATGTGGGCTTAACAAAGCCCTGATTATGAAAAGGCATATGTATCTTTGCCTTCTACGTCATTGGGAGTAAAAGTCTTTAAGGCATGTTAGTTTGTGGGCGGGAGTATTTATTTATATATATTTTTTAATTTTATTAATTTTATAAACTGGATGAGAGTCTACAGACATGCAACTGGATGTCTAGCACTAACTTTCTCTTGGAACTTTCTAGTTCAATTTGATTACTAAAAAGCACATGTTCTTCTCATGTCTCCGTGGTGAGTAATACTTAATGTTCGTGATTGTGGTGGGCCACATGGGCATTCATTATTTTTCAATGTACAATTCTATATTGTGGGTTTCAAACCCTTCTTCGGTTTAATCTGAATTATTGAGACCTAGCAGATTCATAACCATACATGTGCTGAAGTTACATAACTAGCAATGGATTGCATTGATACATTAATGAAATTTCTTTTATGCTTTAAAATGAAAGGAGATATGAGCTTCACTAAGCACACATGTGCGTGCAATAAAGCTCACATTCGTGTCACACATGGCACATAGGCGTGCGATCCAATTCATCCATCAGGACATGTTTTCCCAAGAATGGTCCACTCAGCATGTGGGCCTCAATTTGGAGACAGCTGGATGGGTTCAAATAACTTCAGCTATGGCCCACCTTACCAGTGGATCAACCTGATTCTTGGTCTAGGGCATCAATATACTGGTGCCATTCTGATGGGTGGATTGGATCTAGGACATATTGTGCCATGCTATCACATGTTGTGTGTGCATGAGCTTTATTGCATTACGCGTGTGCACACATACGTGCATGAGCTTTATTGCATTACGCGCGCGCACACATACATGCATAAAATATGTTGGCATTGCATTATATCTCTCAAACCATATCATAATTAGAGCAATTGCTCTTCTGTTAGAGTGTTGACATGATCTTGATCTGTTGTTTGGATTTCTTGCAGTTTAACACATTGATGGGGTTAGATGCAGCTTCAGAACGACAGAACCGTTGCAAGGCACAAAGCACAAAAACTGGGGGTAGCTCACACCGCCATCGTTCCAGGGTTGAAGCTGGAATTGAAAAATCAAAACCCGCATGCAGAAGCCGCCTTTTAAAATCTCCGCATGATAACTTCGCGGGATTGAGCTTCGGTAACTCTTTGACTCCCTCCCGTAAAAGCATGCCATCCAGACTTTCTAGAGTCACTAGTGATGAAGAGCTGAAGAGGGGTTCTATATATCAAAACTCGGAATCTGTAAGGAAAATGAAAGGACTAAGAACAATACAATCATCACTTAATCGTGATGTTTCTTTAACATTCACAATTATTGACTCATTGTCTCGGCCTGGCCAGAATGAAGGTGGCCCACTTGCCCAGAAGAAGAGATCACCGCAGTTTTCTTCTGATGCAGATGAGAGTTCAACATCCGTTGGCAAAAATTACATAGAATCACATTCTCCAGAATGCCTACATCGTTCCTACCATCTTCCTGAAGATCACACCAGTACCCATCATCAGACAGCTCTAGATGGCCCACCTGATGGCTTCTTGGAGATCTGTTTGGACTCGGAGGATGCAGCATGGCGCTGTGGCGAAACAGTTGCTGAACCGGTAGTAAGTGGCTCAATGGAAGAACCAAAGTTCAAATGCAGCCAGACCTCAGCTCCTGAAAGTGATGGTAACGATCTCTTGGAAAGAGACAAGATGCGGGCTCTGTCGAAGACCTCATCTGCAAAGGTGGGAATGGGAGATTCACCTTATAGATCGGAACCTAATCTCTCTAAAGCCAGCCCAAAATCTTGGTTCAGCCCACTAAGAAGGATGTTGGATCCAATCAAGAAGTCCATGTCTCAGCGGGACCTGCCCGTCTCAGCAAAAGAAATCGACAGCCACGCTACGGCCACTGCTGGTTCCCCGTGCATCAGGGGAGACAGAACACTTGGGAATTCTTTGTTGCATGACTTCTCAAATACAGCCCACAAGATGGAATGTGATGGGCGGTTGATTAAGAACGATCTCCAAAATTCAGTAGCAGCTTCTTTGCCAGCCCACCTTCATGGCCTTCTTAAACTGGAATATAAGCATGGAATTCCGTCTTTTGAATTCTCGGTGAAGGATCCGGAAGACGTCCTTGCTGCCAAGACATGGAGGACAGACAGTGCCTTCAATTGGGTCTATACCTTCCACTCTCTGAGCAGTAAAAGGAAAAGCAGCCAACAGAAACAACCAAGGATGGTCGGTCAGATGCAGGTTTCCTGTTATCTGTGCTCTGAGATGAGAAATGGTGGATCTTTGGATACCTCTACAGTAACAGAGTTTGTATTATATGACATTGTGCAAGCAAGAAAGAGCGTAACTGCCCAAGAAGCCCATGCTGGTGAAAGCCTGGGTACAAGCAATCCTAAGTCGACTGCCTCCGATGAGCCGGGCAGGTGTACACGTCCTCGGACACATGCCTTGCGCAATGACAGTTCTGATTCTTCAGACCATTATCCACGGGGTGCCATGGATTTGCATTCTCATCCTGAACTTGCAGCGATTGTGATTCAGGTTCCATTTGAGAAAAGGGAGAGCTTGAAAGACAAGATGGGTGATAAGCTCCCCTCTGGTAAGGAGGATCTGACTTTACCCGATAGCGATGCAGCCTGCAGCAGTGTAAGTCCAATGAATGTGAAGGTGGTCACTCCGAGTGGGACGCATGGTTTACCAACTACTGAAGATGGTGGTGGGCCTTCAAAGCTGCTGGATCGATGGCGATCTGGTGGGGGATGCGATTGCGGGGGATGGGACATGGCTTGCCCGATCGTTGTTTTTGACAATCCTATTGTTCAGAACATAGCTGATTATCCAGAGAATCCATGGCCATTGGAACTTTTCGTTCAGGTATGCTTCTGTTTCTGGCTTAATTGTCTGGGTCTTGCATAAATAATGACATACCCCATGGGGCCAGCATTCAGAGATTCTCAGCTAATTGGAACTGTTCATCTTCTTGCTGCTACTGTGGATGATCATGACCTTAAAAGTAAAAGGTTGAGGGTGGATACTTGAAGGGTGTGTTTGGTTGCACCAAATATCATGAAATTTCATGATGAATCAATCCAACTTGAAGCAAAATTTCGTGTACTACATGAAATTTATTGCACCCAAATGCACCTGAAAAAATATATTCAATTCTAATTGATCTTTGTGACCATCTGTTTACGTTACTTTTGGGATGTGGCCCATCCATCTATCCATCCATCCATCCATCAGTCCATGTCCAAGGGCCCCCATGGGGTGATGCAATGCCACAGTTATGAGTGTGGTGTGGGACTGAGAGAACTATTATATGGTGAATGTGGCCGCCCGCTCTTCTTATCGTGGCTAGACAACAATGTGTGTTTGCCACCATTTATCTTTGTCATGGCAACTGGAGTCGGAATGGGCAGGTCTGGTTTTAGGCCTGAATTTGACCACTCAGGCCTGTTGGCCAGTCTGTTCAAAATTTGGGTTTTTGTCCACTTAGGCCCGACCATTGCCAGCCCTGGTGGAAATTCATCCACCGTGCATGCGGCATCCTTTTATGTCAATCCAGATAATCCAAATCATGATCTCATTGCAGCTGGAGTGTAGCCCAAATCAGGGTTTATTTGGTACATCAAAAGGAGTGTTAAAAAGAAAATGGTATTCAACATGTTGAATCAGATGGTTATGATTATCCAACCAGTATGAGTTCCAGGCTATCCATTATTTACATTGGGCCCACAATTCGGCTGGTTTGGTTGACAGTAATGTATATGACGTGTGTGGTGGATGAGTTGCAGCCTTTTGATGAATGGTGGCATGGTGAAAGCACATTGTAGTCTACCTCTTATGATCATTGCAACAGTTGTCTCCTTTGTGGAGTTATTCTCTCAAAAGAATTTTGGAGTATGACACTGTAGGTGGCATACATGTACCTCAATTGGAATCATCCAAGTCATGAATCATATATAGATGGGGCATTATCCAGATATTACACTGAAAGAATGATCGCTACTGTCTGATTGGCAATCATCAAATGTTTGATGAAAATGGGAAGTTAGTCATGGTCTGATTTAAACTGACAAATGCCTAACGAGCAGAGGTTAGGATAATCCAGCCAATCTAAAGTGAAGCCTGCTTTTTGGATGGTGGGGTTTTGAGGTCCATGCATATATGTTGACCCCGCCTCTCATTGTCATACTCTTCCTGAGCATCTATGTTCTTAAGATGTCTAAATCGATTGTTTATAATAATCTGCCATAATTATATGATCCTTGGCTTGAGGATAAGTGTTGTGCTCTAGGGCCATGAGTTCAATCTAAACCATTGATGTGATGGGTCCCATCTTGGATGTGTTACCCACAAAATTTCTGTGACTGGAAGACCCTAACCGATCAATTGCCTGCAAATAACTGGCTAAAAAGAAACTGCGGCAGCATGTTCACGTTCAACATGAGAAGGCCAACATCAGATGGTTAGGATCTTCCAATCAGGGATGCATTTGGGGATCCCCGTCCATTGTTTGGCCCGTCAGCACAACAGTCTGGAATACTGAACTGTGGGTCCTGTCATTCTCAACCAAGAATCACACAAATAGATCTCTATTTCATTTATACGTCAGCTAGTGTCATTGTGAATTTGTACAAGGACAATGGAATGCTGGAAGTTGTGTATGTATTATAGTGGGAAAACTCCCGTATTTATGCACATAAACACAATCTAATGACAAGATAAAACCTCTCCTAATGGGATTACACAGCTAGACTATCTTACCTAAAAGGTTATATACAACCTGCTAAAAGATGCATGCAATCTTGTACATTAACCTTGCACCAAGGTATTCGGTAATGGTAACAGTTGGTGAGGTATTTGGTGTCGGTAACAATGGGTGTAATTGCCAGCTGTATTACTGTTATGATGCAGGCCGTAACAGCCATTACGGGCCGACAATGGTGGAAAATTTTTATTTTTAAAGGAAAAAAATGTATCAGCCCGATATGGCCATTATAAATACCATTACCACCACTACGGCTGTTACATAACCATTTTTTAATACTTTGCATTGCACCCTACTGCAGTAACACCTCTACAAGTCTCTCACAGTTTCCTATTTGTGGTCCATTTCTGTGTGTAGGGATCAAAAGAGAAGGTTCCGGCACTGACTATAACAGTGGTTGGCGAAGGAGTGTACGCCATTGATTTTCATGCACGACTGTCTACCTTAGAGGCCTTCTCAATCTGTGTTGCCCTTCTGCACACAGTCGAAGTCTCCACGGCAGTCAGACAGGAACCCAACCACCATAGGCTCCAATGCAACTCACTGAAGCTGCTGCTCGAGGAGGAAGTCAGGTACTTGATGGAAGCTGTGGCGGAGGAAGAGAAAAGAAAAGCTACAAAGCAAATCGGTGAGATCCCGCCGTGTTTCGTTCTGGACCCACCCTTTTCTCCAATCGGACGAGTGTAGATTGAGACTGCATTGCTTGGTGTTGCAAAAAAACGATTCTGCCAATAGAACTCGGATACAGATATGGTATGCGAGAACTGATATTCACGCCAGAGTATTACTTTCCCGGAGGTGTACCAAAAGAAATACAGCTACTCACGTGAGCTTGTGTTAGAGGTCCAAATTGCTCGTCAGTGGCGTTTATTAGAGGTCCAGGTTACTCGTCGGTGGTATTCACCATTTACCTGCTGTACCCAAATAGGCCGTCCCAGTCATCAAGTGGGCCCATTGTTTTAAAATGGACCATTGAACAATATTTGCCCCCAGTCCACATTGAACATGTGTAACCCACCTGATGACCAGGCCAACCAGATTTCTGGGGTGATGAACAGCCTCCCAGATTTTGCATAGACGTGGGGAGAATTGGATGTCGGGGAGCTCTCGGTGAAGAAACCGAGCACATTTAGGGGCATGGGTTGGTCGGCAGCGAATGAATATTATTCAATTCTTTTGTACCACTCTATCAGATCAGAATTTGAAGTGAGAACAATCTTGTCCATATATAATTTTAATTATCAGGAAGTTCTTATATTGTTTAGAAATAACTGTTTGTTTCTTCCTCTGGTTTGATCTACATTACACATGTTGATGTTGACGATATTGATTTGAGGTTGGATCCAAAATGTACAATATGCATGTAAGTGCGTCTGAGTTCATCTAAATGCGTCAAGTACATTGCATGAACGTAGATGCACTTACATCATGTACTTGGGACTTAACATGCCGATACATGAACCTAGATGCATTTTGTACATTAATTGCCTGTTCGGACACACCACCTCGAAAGGGACATTTGATGTCTAAATGCCATTTTGAGCTAAACCCAGTGAGTGTCATGCGTTTGGATGCACTTTTGCAAACCCCCGACAGATCCCCACCTGTCGAGATTGTATATTTCCTCTTCAGTTCTTCATTTCAATCAAACTACATCCAGAAATACTCTTCACTTCCCTCTCTTCCATTAACCTTCTGATTTTCTATATTTCCTCTTTAGTTCTTCATTTCAATCAAACTACATCCACTTCATCCCACCTTCCATTAACCTTCTGATTTTCATAAACCTCCTGCATAAATCCCCAACAGAAGCTTATAATACCCTGCCATCCTCGGGTCCACCTCGATCAACTGATCCCCAACTGCTTCCCCAATCTTGAAATCATCATGAATCCGGCAAGCTCCCAAGAATGCACCCCACACGTCAATATCTGGTTCCGTCGGTATACAACAAATGACTCTAAATGCCTCGTCGATCAATCCTGCACGTCCAAAAACATCTACCATTGTGGCATAGTGCTCCATTCTAGGATGAATCCCAAATTGCCTGATCATATACTCAAACATCTTGCAGCCCTCATTTACCAATCCGTTGTGGCTGCAACAAGATAAAACCAGAAGAAAACAGACTTCGTCGGGATCAATGCCGCTCTTCAACATTCTGAAAAAGCACATCAAAGCAGCTTCTCCATTGCCATGCATTCCAAGCCCATGTATCATTGCACTCCATGAATTTACAGTCCCTCTCGAGATTCCATCGAAAACACAAGAAGCCGAACTCAGTAACCCACACTTTGAATACATGTCTATCAAAAGCGCTGCCACGGACACATCAGAACTGATCCCAATCCTTACAACATAGCCATGAATACACTCCCCTGTTTGGAGGACCGCCAAATCAGCACAAGCTTGAAGGGCCACCAAAACAGTAACGACGTTTGGCGACACAGTAGCATCTACTTGCATTCTGTAAAAGAATTCAAGCACCATTCGTAACTCTCCGATTCGCGATAACCCGCTAATCATCGCATTCCAACTCACCACATCTTTGAATGGAATGGCATAAAAAATTCTCTTTGCGACATTCAACTCACTGCATCTCATGTACATATCTATAACTGCAGTCGCTAAAACTGCATTTGTAATCAAACCTGATGTGATCAGATGTGCGTGAGCAGATTTTCCAAGTCTAATTGCTTTCAGGAGACCGCATGCAGGGAGGACAATCTTCAAACCTACTCTGTCTAATCTCATCCCTTGGGATCGCATTGAATTACATAATTCTATTGCGACATCAGGGAATCCATTGAGTCCGTAAGCTGATATGATGGAATTCCAGGAAACCAAATTCCAGCTGGTCATCTCATCAAAGACCTGATGGGCAGACCACACCAACCCCAATTTGGCATACATATCAATGAGAGAGTTTGCGACGTAGAGATGGGGCCCATACCCACATTTCAAAATCTGAGCATGTATCGATGTGCATTCTTCGAATGCCTTGAGATCCGCGCATGCCTTGAGAACATAAGGGTAAGTGTAATTGTCAGGATTTGTGCCAGAGATGCGAACAAGGCGGTAGGTGTTGAGGATTTCCGAGGAGGACCCATCAGCAGATAGGCGTTTGATTGTCGAATTCAAGAATCCGATATTGGTTTTCAGGAGGAATTCGAGTAGAGATTGGGAAAATGGGATTTGCCCATTAATGAAATGGGATTGAAGAATTTCATCGTTGGCGGGAAGATTGAATTGGAGTCCTGTTTTTAATTGGAAAGAAGGGAGAGAGTGAGGGAAGTAGGAGTTTGGAGAGGAAGAGGAATGCGAGAAGTGATGGGAGAGAGAGAAGGGAAGGAAGAGAAAGGAGGGAAAAGGAAAGAGGAAAGAGAGGTGGGGCCTTTTGAATTTCGGCATAGAAGAGGGGCAGAACCCAACAGTCGAATTTGGTGTTTGAAAATTTAAAGGAGAAGGCTATGTAGAGATCCACCACCTGGGAGGACATGGAGGCGGTACTTGGATTTTTCCTTTTGTACGGTGGGGATGATGGTTCTGCAATCTGGATCATCGGTCTCACATGATGGCTCGAAACGCACCTGGATCCGACAATCCTAACCGTACATTTTTAGGCATGCAGATACATGTCAGCAGGAGATTCACTGCCCACCGGATAGAGCTTGGCACGGGATGAATCGACTCAGCGACTCGACTAGTCCGACTCGTTCAGACCTGACTTGACCCGAACTGAGTGGGTGAGTCGATCCGAACCGATTAGACTTCGCCCATTCTGAACTCGAACCAAATTGAGTTCAGGTCACCTAGTAACTCGACGCGTTCTTAAACCCTACTTGACTTGGTTCGAATAGTGTGTGTATATCCTAATTTAATCTAACTTACCTGCCGCACCTGACTCAATCTCTCTTCTTCCCAGTCCAACAACCTCCCACTACCATCAAGACACCCTTCACCCCTCTCTCGCATCCACTCCCTCCATCATCTCCTGCACTCAATAGTCCTTACCCGACAACCGAGTTGAGTTCGGGTCACCTAGTAACTTGACTTGATTGAAATCTGACTCGATACTAACTCGACTCGATCTTAAGCCCCACTTGACTCGGGTTCGAATAGTGTGCGTGCGTGTGTGTGCGCGCGCGCACTAAATTTAATCTCACTTACCTGCTGCACCTGACTTGATCTCTCTCCCTCCCTCGTCTCCTCAATCCGACAACCACCCACTACCATCAGGACACCCTTCACCTCTCTCTCTCATCCACTCCCTCCCTCATCTCCCGCACCCGATAGTCCTTTCCCGACAACCATCAGTTTGGGCGCTCTTCTCAAGTGAGCAACTCGTCCACACCCACTTAGTTCACCTCCTCACCGCCTATTCTCGACAACTATTAAGTTCTTCAAATCAACTAATAAAAATAATTTTGTATTTGAGAAGACTTTTATTTCATAATTTTCATCTATTCTTATAAAATATATCATGTTATGGTATTTTAATTTAAGAGTTTTATAAAATTAGATTTAGATAGGATTCAATGGACAAATTGAGATGAGTTGGGTGCTCGAATGCATCTGAGTTAGCCGTGGTGCAGCCAAGCTAACTCGGGCTAAGCCATTTCTAAATCTTAAACTCAATACCAAGTTAGGTTGAATTCAAGTGATTCCTATTTCAAAAGCAGGTAAGTCGGGTCAACCATAACTCAGTCCGAGTCAACTCAATGTCCGCTCTACCACCGGATAAGTGGTGTGGCGAGAGAGCATATATGTATGACATAGTGCCACTTACATGTGATGGGTCCGTACCCGTGCATGTTACACATGTGACAAAGTGCACAGTAGGTCCCACCTTATATATGAATTAAGGTCATCACACGTGCCACGCTTCCTAAAGTAGTTCGGGGTTGAATCTTTCTAACCGTTGATTGCATTGTAGAGCCCTTGTTTCTTAAATCTGAACGGTTGGTAAACACTTTCAAACTATGAATTTCTTCTGTACATTGGCGTCCACATGATGACGTGACCCACCCCAATGGATGACATGGATGTCACAAACGTCCGCCAGATTGATTACTAATTAGGGGGTAGCATTTGCGAACTCATTGAAAGGCAGTGCCGCAGTGAGGAGTGAGGACTTGTATTCCTTCCCAGCCAAATGGACGGCCCGGATATCACACACGGGCCGATTAATGGACGGTCTGGATACCATGCACGTGGAACCACTGTATGCCCTTCCCAGTAGACGGTCTAGAAGTTTAAATAAAATTTTAAAAAAATAAAAATAAATAAATAAGGAAAGAGCAATTACTACACACCACGATAGAAGGCAGTAGAATTTTTATTGTACATTGCGTGGCCCACCCACTGGTCGGCAGGGATGTCAGGTGGCAAATACCGCATCGCCCACACAGGGGCCGGTGGTGATTGGAGTCCATTAGAAAATGGAAAACCAAAAAAGTTAGAATAGGGCCCAACCGGGTTCGAACCGGTGACCTCTTGATCTGCAGTCAAATGCTCTACCACTGAGCTATGGACCCTGAGGATGTTGAAGAAACTTAATTTATAATTATATAACCATACAAAAGGTGGGAATGTATATTAAATTAGATGGAAATAATAGATGGTCTTAGATGGTTGCTTTTAAAAAAAAAATTTGCAATTAATGAGTGGCTTATCGAGAGTCTGAGAGGCCAGCATTTTCTAGCCACATAATCTACGAGGTGGGGCCCACCTTAAATACGGTTCGGCCTGCCATATTAAAATGATTCGGCGCACACTCCAAAGTAGGATTTTTGTCCTTTGAATATCATTCCACTCCCATTGAATGGTTAGCATTTTAAAAGCGTAGCTTCCCTTTTGGATTGGTCCATCAATAATGGAGGAACAGATGAACGGTCCAAATCATTTAGACATCACATGGGTGGACCAGTCATAGGTCTGATAGCGTAATCTCTCTCTGTATATATATACGTGGATATGGAAATCAAAATTGACATTCAATCCACTCCATTAACCTCTTATGTCTTTCTCACCACGCCATCCATTCATGTATCTACGAGCACGTACGTGTGGAATTTCTGAGTCGTTGATCAGATCCGTAATCTTTTTCCTGGCCTGATACCTCACCAGGTCAGCTACAGTGTACGAAAAGAATCGATGACTAAATGAACTTGGCCAAGTTTTTTTAAGGTCCACGTCCTGAGTGGACAGTAATTTCTGATTATGGGCATCGACACAGTGGACCCCACATGATGAACGGCTTGGAACTTGCTCAGTGGAGTAAAAAAGAAGGATGCGGCGAGAGTTGCTTAGTACCGAATACCAAACACTGGATTGCACACTAATTTGCACATTTAGGCCACTGATTCGATGATCTAGATCATTGATCTTATTAACCTACGGTGGTAGGAGGGCAGATTTCTTAGAGGACGGGAGATCAACTCTCTCTTCCCCTTGTTGCCTCCTTCTAGAGCTTTTGTTTAGAGTTTTATTATTATTATTATTATGGTCCTACGGTTGGTTAGACCATGTATAGGGTTGGACTATGTAAAAATGTTTAAAATTGAAAACTCGAAAATCATTAATCTTAAGATGACTCGTGAACATGTGTTCCAGATATTTCGAGTGATGGACTGCCGCTATAGAGAAGGAAGATGTTAAGCACCCACTCTATCTGTACATATATGTATGGTCTTTACTTCATAAGATCTGACTATTTTTTGAGGATTAGAATTAATTATCGCATTAAAAAAATGTAATATAATGCAATGATAATGGTAATTTTTTATCTGAACTTCTGATGGGAAGAATCTGATTATATCAACAAGTTGTATAGCATACATTCAAAACAATCGAGTACGAGGTACAAAGTGGGGTGTATGAGATGCTTGATTATGTATAAATGCTTATGATAAAATGACGGCTAATTGACTAATGTTTCTAATGGACATGCTCTGATTATATCGGTAAGCCTTAGAGCATATATGCCTGCCATTTAGATACTAGAAAATAATGAAAATGCAATGTGATGTTAATATACACGAGTAGCAGGAATTTGAGAATTAGAGAATAAATGTTGCACGATGATAATGCTCTGATTTGATAAAACCGATTAAAACTTGAATACAGGTTAGATGAATTGTAGTATTACAAGGTTGGATTGAGTGACTCATATTTGAACTTAGGTGACTCAGGAGAATTGGACTATGGTTGGGCTGAGTTAGACCGGTGTTAGACTCTCTCTCTCTCTCTCTCTCTCTCTCTCTCTCTCTCTCTCTCTCTCCTTGGTAGATGGATGGCTAGATGGCTAAGGCCCTAAGGGATGAGGATGGATGCTCCCTTAATTTACTTAATGTAATGAGTTTTTCGGATGTCTTAGGATGCTTTAAATGAGAAGGGACCGGAGGAGGCTATTTATAGCATCCAAACCTAATTTTTTTGTAATTCCGGGTGATCCTAGGGGCAAAAGGAGATTAAATGATTATGATTGGAGATTTTCATATGACATTATCTCATGGGTTGGATGAGGTGGTAATAATGTAATTTTGAGTAAGAATATGAGTATTAGAGTAAATACACTTCAACCGCATACTTAAGATCTGAAAAAAAGAGATTCTACATGCCTGAGGGATGCTACCCCAAAGAGGAGTGCCACGTGGTCGGCGGTAAGTTGGTCACCGCTGGTCCCCACTTGGACTCCCTACTTTGGTAAACAGTTTTCTCTAAGGGCTTGTTTGTTTTTTCAAAGAGATGGTAAATACACTGTAAACGGCAATTCCCCCTATTTCACGTGTTTGAAAATTCATAGGAATTCGGGTCTTTGAAATTGGTTTAAAAGAGGTAACTTTAATTTTTGAACCGCATGATAATGCATATGATATATACATTCCGTCCATCTGTTTTACTACAATATTTTGAGGTATGAGATAAAAAATGAAGTAGATCCAATACTCAAGCGGCCCACACCAAAAGAAACAGGGACCCACAAAGTTTTTAACGGTCAGTATTCAATTTTCTTTTTCATATGACGTGATCCACTTGAGTTTTTGATATGCCTCATTTTTTTACTCATGCTATAAATTCAACTGGAATAATGGATGAATGGTGTGAATAAGCAAAATGCATCATAGTGGGACCCACATGTATTTTGCAATATTCTTGGTTTTTGTGTCATAAAGTAAGCAGTCAAATCAGGTACAGTATAAATGCATAGGGAAATAATAATAATTTTTTTATATGGTATTTACCATTTTACCCAGAAATCAAACATGCCCTAAGCATGTGGAGGCTCTCTTATGAATGTTGTTGCCTTGAAGTTTTGTATAATTTTTCAATTGAACTTGCTTTTGGACTTAATTGGATGAGTTGGCTTATTTAGCTGACTTAATATTTTAGGTTCCTAGGATTTAGTGTGAGACTCACTAAGTTAAATGAGCTAATTGGGTTGTGTTTAGGATTTAAGATTGAAGTTTTTAGGGCTTAAGATTTCTAGGTTATGGTTTATGATTGACATTTGGTTGACCATCGATCAGTTCAAATTCAATCAGTTTATTACCTTGGAGTTAAGTGTATACACCCATGGGATGAACCACCCCCAAAAACCTCTGAGATTAGAAGATCTCAACCATCCAATATACGACGTTTTCTAGTTGACAATGAATTGTCACATCTACCTTTTCCTAACCATCTCTTTGCGGGCCCACAATCTAAAGGTCAGGATGTCCATTCGGACAGGTCTCATCCTTCATGGGAAATCAAATCAGTGGTCTAGATCATCAAACCATGGGTACTAAATTACAAACTCTGCCTCTAACAACCATAGTATTGCCCTAAAATACAAATAAACAATGCTAGATTAAAAACCCTGCCCAAAACAGATTTTTTTTTTTTTTTTTTTTTAAAAAAAAAAAGATGCAATCCTTGTAGAGATAACAAATCATGCATACACATCTGTAGTGATCATGAATCAATGGGCCCCACACTGCAAACCTTGCCTCGAAAAACCATAATTAGACACCCTCAAATTCATAATAAACCATATAAATGCATTAAAATCCGGTATTAACTACATAATAAATAAAACAAAATTACTGAAAATAATCTGAAATCCGTAGATACAACCCTTGTACAAATAACAGATCTCATACAAACATCAACAGTGATCAAGACCATTGATCCGGTGGACCATTTAAATAAAAAGGCATGGAGAGTGGGAATTAAAACGCATATTAATCCCTTTATTGTAATACCACATACAAACACTCAACAGTACTTTTTTTAAAGCATAAGCCACAAGCCAAGAGAATCAATGATCAGGACCGTTTAACTGGTGGGCCACTTTGTAGATGGACTATAGACCGAAAATTATAATACCCCACCAAACCAATGATCCAGATCACCCTACACAAGTACCAGTAGGTATTGAAATGGGTAGATGACCGTTGATCTCAGTCCTCCTCAGCTTCTTCGATGTCACCTTCCTCCTCCTCGGTAACCGCCTCCTGATACTGCTGATACTCAGAGACTAGATCGTTCATGTTACTCTCCGCCTCAGTAAATTCCATCTCGTCCATTCCTTCACCAGTATACCAATGCAAGAACGCCTTGCGCCGGAACATGACGGTGAACTGCTCCGACACCCGTCGGAACATCTCTTGGATTGAAGTGGAATTGCCCATGAAGGTAGATGACATGGATAATCCAGTCGGAGGGATGTCACAGACGCTCGATTTCACATTGTTCGGTATCCATTCGACGAAATAGGAAGAGTTCTTGTTTTGGACGTTGATCATCTGCTCGTCTACTTCTTTAGTGCTCATCTTGCCACGGAACATGGCCGAAGCTGTTAGGTAGCGGCCGTGGCGAGGATCGGCAGCGCACATCATGTTCTTCGCATCCCACATTTGCTGAGTCAGCTCAGGGATGGTGAGAGCTCGGTACTGCTGGGATCCACGTGAGGTGAGAGGGGCGAATCCGACCATGAAGAAGTGGAGACGAGGGAAGGGGATGAGATTAACGGCTAGCTTGCGGAGATCGGAGTTGAGCTGGCCAGGGAAGCGGAGGCAGCATGTGACGCCACTCATGGTGGTTGAGATCAGATGGTTCAGATCGCCGACTGTGGGTGGATGGATGGACAGGATTTGGATTGTGTTAGAAGGATGAAGTTTTACTGAGTTAGAAAACTCGCTGTGTTGACTCAGACCTGAGGAAGAGAATATCCAAATCTGGACCCAGATACCGGAAACGGATTGTCTACTCCCCCTGCCACCAGCCCGGTGGCTGATGGTCGGTGATATGTGGGCCCCACTATTTGTTTCATCCATTCCGTTCATCAATTTTTAAATATCATTTTAGGGCTTGATCCCAAAAATTAGAGGGATATAAATCTCATATGAACCACACTACATCAATTCAGTTTTTTTCACTTCCCAGAACCTCAGGTGGGTCACAGCACACAAAACAAATGGTCGGCTAGAAATGAATGGTTTAACAGTCGATTTTTTTACTTTATACATTTTGGGGCCCACCTGATGAGTGAAACAGCTAACAGATCTACGATTATTTCCAAAGATATGGAAAAGTCAGATCTCGTGCGTGTATGCATGGCATGCGTGTGGATGGGTGGGGCCGCTCTCGACGGACGCACCCAACCGGGAAGCGGATTAGGTGAGGCTCTGACCGTGGGGCCCACCTTTATGTATGTGTTGTATATCCACGCCGTCCATCGGTTTTTCTAGATCATTTTAGGGAATGTTGCTAAAAATGAAGTAGACCAGACCACGGCAGACAGGGACCATTGAACGCCCACCGTTAAAAACTTCCTAGGGTCCACCGTACTTTTTATTTTCCATCCAACATGTTGATAAGGTAATGTAGATCAGGACGAAGGGAAAACAAAAATAGCAGCTTGATCCAAAACTTTTGTGGCCCTCAAGAATCTTTTAATGGTGAGAATTCAATCCCTACTGTGTGGTCCACCTGAGATTTTTGTCTGCTTCATTTTATGGACTGTCCACTAAAATGAGTTGAAAAAACTGATGGACGGTGTGGATATACACCATATAGATCAAGGTGTCTCCATCGTCAGGGCTGCACCAACGTGGCTAGATCCGGGGTCGCACCTAATCCGCGTCCCTTGCTGACACTTCACACGTGTCAATGTTGTACGCGTGCAACACAGGGGTCTTTCATCTGGTGGTCCCCACTCACCTTGGCAAGAAAGGGGTCCACTGGATCATCAGATGGGCCACATCCAACGTTCACTTGTGACCCACGTGATGAGCGGCCTAGATCTGGCCCACATGGCTCAAATGGCTACTCTACTGCAATATAGCAAGATGAAAGAGAACTTACAGCTCGGATTTGTGAGCTTCAAGGTCCTGAAGCAGATATCATAGAGAGCTTCATTGTCCAAGACCATGCATTCATCAGCATTCTCCACCAGCTGATGGACGGACAGGGTTGCATTGTAAGGCTCTACCACTGTATCTGAGACCTTAGGTGAGGGGAACACTGAAAAGGTCATCATCATCCTATCTGGATATTCTTCCCTGATCTTTGATATGAGTAGGGTCCCCATCCCTGACCCTGTCCCACCACCAAGTGAATGGCAGATCTGGAAACCTGCCAAAAAAAAAAAAAAAACAGACCGTTGGATTAACAAATAGCTCTCGTGTCCACAATGATATGTCCAATCTTCGATCAGGACCGTCCATCCAATTGGATTGCTCTTGATGGCCTAGGAGGGAATATTCACTTCTTTTGAACAGTTCTTAACCATCCAATCGATGACCAGTGGAATAGATGGTGCTGATTGGTTATAATTGAAGAGTTTTCCTTCTTGGAGACGAATTGTCAAAATCATCAATCCGGACCGTTCATCCAATCAGGCTTATCTCGATGGGCTAAAAGTGCATAATTTCTTCTTTTGAACGGTTCTAACCATCCCATCGATGGCTGAAAAATGTATGGTTCTGATCGGTTACAAAAGAAAAGGTTGAATTATCAATCTCAACCGTCCATCAGGTGGGACCAACTAAGGATGGATGTTCCTGACCATCCAACCATTAGCTTGAATAATGGAATCTCTTTGAAAAAAAGACCAAACTGAGCCCAATGTTTCCCATGAAGACTCTTTTTGTGTGCAATATCCGATCCTTTCATCAGGTGGGCCCCACCATGTATATCTCATTGCATGGGAATCAGGTGGGCACAGTCATCAACGGTCCACATTCAACAGACTCACAACCCATCCGATGACTGGACGGCCTGATATTTGCACCACGAGCACTAAAAAGTGGGACCCACCTGAAGAACACAAGGATGTGTTTGGTTGCACCAAATTAGACTGGCTAATCATGAAATATCATGATATTTGGTGCAACCAAACGCACCCAAAGCAAAAAATCTACCTTGCAAGCAATCACAGTTCTCAGCCTCCTTGCGAACGACGTCGAGAACGGAATCGATCAGCTCCGCTCCTTCGGTGTAATGCCCCTTAGCCCAGTTGTTCCCAGCACCATTCTGCCCGAAAACGAAGTTATCGGGTCGGAAGATCTGACCGTATGGCCCTGTTCTCAGGCTATCCATGGTCCCTGGCTCCAGGTCCATGAGCACGGCCCTGGGCACATAACGGCCACCGCTCGCTTCGTTGTAGTAGACATTCACGCGCTCCAGCTGAAGGTGGGAATCCCCAACGTAGTTTCCTTTGGCATCGATGCCATGTTCATCGCAAACGACTTCCCAGAACTTGCCACCGATCTGGTTACCGCATTGGCCGGCTTGAACGTGCAGGATTTCTCTCATGTTGAACTAGAATGAATTTTAAATGGTAATGGATGGATGTTTTATGGGATTTGGGAAAATGGGTTCTGTTTTGTTTTTCGTTTTGATGAAGATTGTGAGAGGAAAATGATTTTTTTGAAAGGTGTTTGAGGTTGGTTGGGATGGAAAGGGAGGAGAGAGAAAATGGGAGGGATGGAGATTGAAATGGAGTTGGGTTTTTGTAGTCGTGGGATGATTTGAGGATCAGAGTAAGATATTTTTGTATAGGAAGAAAACAAACGAGAGAGAGAGAGAGAGAGAGAGAGAGAGAGAGAGAGAGAGAGAGAGAGAGAGAGAGAGCTAGGCAAAAAGCATGGAATGGAGATGGGGTTTTGTAGAAGGGGAGGATTTGTTGGTTGGAGTGTGATATTTTCTATGAGAAGAAACATGGCAATAGTAGATGAATTATGAGAGAGAGAGAGAGAGAGAGAGAGAGAGAGAGAGAGAGAGAGAGAGAGAGAGAGATTTTGATACTCTGGCTGCATATGATGTTGCTACACAGGCAATTAGAAAAAGTCTATCATGAATATATTAATTAAAATTAAACCGATTACATTGTGGAACCAACTTCCTAAGTTACATCCCCAAAAAAGCCCCAAATTGTTGTATTAATCGTAACCTTTGATTCATGGACAATTGTATTTTCCTTTTAAATAAGACCATTTGATACTTTTAAATCCTAGCCGTCCAATAAGTGTAATTTATGGTTCACTATAGATCTAATCTAGCACTACTAATTTTGGGGGCGTAATTTGAATTACTTGTATCTTATGTACGCAATTTCTAAGTGCCTGTGTATCATCCATCACACCCTGCTAGAGTATCAAAGTTTTTAAGGGTGATGAATGATTTCATGTGGGTATGTTTTTCTGAGGCGAGCATCGCAACAAACAGCTAGCTTGGATGGGATGAGCTGGACAATACAAGGAGACAACAAGGTGCATATGCTCCGTCATACATGGGTTGCTGTAGGATTTGTGAGCCGCTCCTTACCGAACTAACCCCAATTATCCTCCCTTTTTACCAAATAACCCACTCACCACCTCCACCAAGGAATGTCAGCGGGTCGGGTCTTTGGGTTACCTGACTTGCGTTGATCGGGTTCAGATCTTACCGGGTCTGAATCCAATAAGTTTTGGATCTTGTTTTCTAATAGATCCGATTTGGTTCATTTAGGTCTCTTAACCTTTGCTTCGAGTCATGTCTGGTTGGACCCACATCACGTAGGGGGCATTTATTTGGTTGGTGGACTTAGATGAATGGATTAGATCACACTCCTGTGCTACATTAATGCATTTGTAATGTAATTAGGCATTTATATGGTTGGTTAACCGGACCCGACCTGACCCACTTTTAATCAGGTCCACGATGGTTGACCAGTAGACAAACGGGTTTGGTAACTGGGAGCCACTAGGTGCGCCTGGCCTCACCCAACATGGTGCGTAGGGTCCACCTTGATGTATGTATTATATATCCATATTGCTCATCCATTTATTAACTTATTTTTAAAGCATGAACCAAAAAATAAAACAAATCCAATTCCAAGGTGGACCATATCACAGGAATGAGTGGTGATTAAACGCACACCATTAAAAATACCCTAGGCCCACTGTAATGTTTATATATTAGTCATCCAACGTGGATAAAGGAGAAAATATATTTATTAGCTATACCCAAAACTTCGTGTCCCATTAAAAGTTTTTTATGGTATCTGATTAATTCGTTTTTTAGGCCATGACCTAAAATTAGCGGTGTATACATACATCAAGGTGGGCCCCACCATCAGGACTGCATGCACCTAATCAGCTTCCCCGGTACAGACGGAGAGAGTCAGTACTGCCAATGTGTCAGGTTCGGGTTCAGGGTTCGTTTTCTTATATATAGTGCATGACAACTTACCATGCTGTCCCATCTTTCCCACCAACATGCCACTTGCCCAGGACATTAATACCACCCAAACGGTGGACCCCACCGTTAGACCACCTGGCACAAATGGGTTGGATTTACTCATCAGGTGTGGCCCACTTAATGACTAGATCCGACTGTGCTTCCACATGGGTGATTTCATGGTGGGCCATGCCATTTGCAGCGTAGGGATGACTCATAAATCCAATAAACTCAACCCAATCGGGTCATGTAAGTGGCCCGGTTGGGTGGCCAGCTGATCGACTCGACACCTTGCCAAACCCTAACTACATCAGTTAGAGGTGAGATGGGGAAGGTTCTTCTCCCTCACCTGCACATGCCAATGTGGCATATTCGTCAGGTAGGCCCCTCCTCTCATTTGCCGTCAGCTTATATATATCAGACCGGGTTTTGGTATTTAGGTGGGCCCCACATGTAAGATAAAACTGATGGTTGAAAAGGATTAATAGCAAGAATGTCCACATTCTAAATATATCTGTGGCCCACTTAATGAGCAGGCCGGCTTTGAACTTTGGCGACATATACCTCATGAACGGCCCAGATTCCACATAAAATGTCACATTGGCATGCATGAAGAGAGTAGGCCACTCCAATCAAAATAACCACATTCATTTTGGAGAATGGAGGAATGATCCCATACAGCCCCCACCATGCAAAGCTTACAATATTTGTAATGCTTTTTCCAGCTAATCTGTCACATGTGTGTGAAATCTGACCCGTGCAAAAGGTAGCCTCCATCATGATGATCACATGGCCCAGAAATCAGGCCAATCCACCCATTATGAAGCTCACACCATTAAAATCAATGGACACCAACGATCTATCTCGAAGCACATGTGTGGCCCACCTAATGCATGGATCAGCCTGATTTTCGATCCAGGTGATCTTCATGATGGTCCCCACCTTCTGGACAGCACGAATGTCCCACAAATATGACACGTGGACACCCCCTCTCATTCGCTCTGCACCTAATGAAGTTATATACACTAATATTATAATTCTGACAGGTGCGACCATGACTGGGTAATCCAGACCGTTGGTCTTTTGTACATTACGTGGATGGTCCGTGATCAAAATTATCCTTGACAGGACGGCGTACAAATAGATGTTTAAGAAGAGAAATACAACAACGGTCCACATCCCAATTGGGGAGATTTTTGGGGCATATTCCATTCTCTGTTAGATTAAACAGATCAACGGCTAGGATTTCTCCATAATTATCCCGTCTAATATACTAGTATGATTTGGAACCTGAGAATTCCTAACAATTGAGTAGGCAAGAAATAGCTAGCATTAGATCGACGCCGTCAATTAGGTGGGTCACATTGTTTCAAAGCTCTGGAAAAAAAATCAAGTCGGTGAGATCAACAGGTGGGCCGCAATTTTTAAAGGAAATGGACGGATGTGTGCCCCGGCAGGGGTTAGCAAACCTCTGGGCAAAAGGGTACTTGTGTAAATTCGCAAGTTGTCCATTGCCCTTTATTGTAAATCTCACGTGCATGAGATAGACTCTCAATTATTTGAGGGGTGAACGTCCCACTCACACAAGGACTGTTTGGCTGTCCAATGTTGGAATCCAATGCTATTATCATCTCAATAATACAAAGAGTAGCTGTATCCTGATATTAGGACCATCTGGACCGTTTCAAATGTGGGTCCCTTTATGGATAGGGTATGACTCAAATATATCATTATTTGATGTATGTAACCACCGGATTTTGCCCTTCTTGCTTCGGGTTGAGTCATGACTCACTCTGACTCAACCAAGTCAATGTGAACTGGGGGTGATTCGTGACCATCTTGGAGTCGACTAACCCGAGAATCATAGCCACATGCTCTAGAGTTCAGAAAAGATATTTATTAGAATATATATATATATATATATATATATATATATATAGAGAGAGAGAGAGAGAGAGAGAGAGAGAGAGAGAGAGAGAGAGAGAGAGAGAGAGAGAGAGTGTGGTGGTCTCCTGCGCATCGTCCCGGAGGAGACATTCGTACACACTAAGGCAAGCTTGCTGACACGCTGGGGTCAGGTCCCATTGTGATGCGTTCATGAAATTCATTATGATGATTAAGTCTGCAATGAAAATTTAGCTAAAAAGTTGATAAACTATGCAGGCTCATGATTTAAGTGGGCCACACCGAGGAAAAGTGGGAGAGGACGCATATCATTGGATTTTTACAAGGCCTACCATGATGTTTATACGAAAACCACTTCAAACATTAACTGACTCATGAAAATTCACACATGGGTCTAAAAGTAATTTAGGTGGGCCACACCCAGTGAAACAGTTTGGATGATGGCCATCTCCACTTAAATGTTTCCACTCATATGACTCAACTGAATTACGGATGTGGGTGGTTTTTGATATCTAGGGATAAAATTATGTCACTAACCTCACTGTCAGAGTGGATTTAATATTCATCATTGTGGGCCCACCCTGACAAGACTGTCAGGACACAGATTGCATCATAACCCTGCCACAAGTGCACTGCTTGTAGGTGCTCGTGGTCCCACAATGATGTATGTGTTTTATCTGAGCTTTCCATCCATTTTTCCATCTTATTTTATGGCATTAGATAGAAAACAAGATAGATCTAAATCTCAGTTGGACCACACCATAGGAAAATAGTGGTGATTGAATGTCCACGGTTAAAAACTTCCTAAGAGTCTTGCGACATTTATTAGTTATCCAACTTGTTGTTGATTAGGTCATACAAACCTAGACGAAGGAAAAACACAAATATCAACTTGATCCAAAATTCTTGAGAGCTCTAGGAAATTTTTAATGGTCGTTGTTCAGTCACGACTGATTCCTGTGGTGTGGTCCACCTGAGAATTGGATCTTACTCATATTTGGTTTGATACCCTTAAATGATATGGAAAAATAGATGGACAATCTGGATCATGCATGTATCAATGTATCATGGTAGGCCCACATTGCAGTTTCAACACCATCCAGTATTGGTTGTCACTTGCAAGACTCATGTCAACATGCATGAGACGGGTGGAAAAACCAAGGTGGGAAGGCTGGAGATAGCCCAATCTGATGTGTATGTGAAATCAACTCCAATCATATGGTGCATGAGGAAAACATAGCCATAGGGATCAAACATAAGACACATTCATAATTTATGCTGGACCACATATGCACAAACAATGCAAGGGATGCCCACCATCCAAACTGTTTAACTTGGTGTAGCTCACATAAATCACTTATGGGCATAAAATTTGGTCCCCATACATGAATTTTCATAAGGTAGATAATGTTTGGAGTGAATTCCAGATAAACATCATGCTGGACCTTGTACAAAGCCAACAGTAGTCGTCCCCCTCTCCCACTATTTCCCTTCGTGTAGTCCACATGAATCAAGTATCAACTTGATGTTGGAGTCTCACAGCTTAATTTCTCTCACAGACCTAATGGTCGGGGTAGATTTCACGAATACGTCACAATGGGCCCACCCCAATCTATCTGTCTAAGAAAGCCTACCTTGGTGCGTACGAAAGTCTCCTGCGGGACAGTGCGCAAGAGACCACCTCTATATATCTCTCTCTATATATATATATATATATATATATATATATATATATATATATATATATATATATATATATATCCCAAGGTATTACAATAAGATCTGTGTTCTAGGCTTCTAGTCGTTAGACCTTTTAGATGATTGGTTGTGTTTAAAAGGCCCCTTTTAAAGGTTGTTTGTTTACTAATTTACTATTATAAATACTTGAAAGTAAGTATATTAATTATTCTCCATCCCACCATATAAAGTTGATGTTTCGCTTTTTGAATGTTAAAATAAAGGTGGAATGTGAATTTTATGTGGAAGTTATTGTGATGTATATGGCTTATCCATATCATCCATCCATTTTGTTAGCTGATTTTAGGGTATAATTTAAAGAATGAGGTAGATCTAAAGTTCAAGTGAACCACATCATAAGAAACAATGGGAATTGAAGGCTTACCATTAAAAACTTTTAAAAGGACCGGGATGTTTTGGATCAAACAGATAGTTGTGTTTTCTCATTATCCATGTCCATATGATGTAGGGAAGGATGTGAGGTCGAGCACCATCTTCCTCAAGGGGATAACTGATAACTGTTCCAAATCCAAGGAACTACTCTGGACTCCTTATAGAGACTTCTCCGATCCACGAGGAAAAAAAGTAAATAAAATATAAATAAATTCTATAAAATTCGTAATTTGATTGGTATCTGAATAAATGAATTTACACCCCTTTAAATATGGATATTAAGCCATGGAAGAAGTTTCAGAATCAAACTACAACTAAAACTCTTAGAATTCACGACTTACTATAAATAATAAACTTACTATTTATAGACAGTCATGATCTCTACTAGTGCGCATGGTTTTCGACCAAAAATGGTGTCTTATTTGGCCGAATCATGACATTCCCCTAATTATTCTAAACACTTTTCATGTTGGGCGCAACCCTAAAGCCTAATAGATGAAGAGTTATATTCAAATTAAAACTTACTATAAATAGTAAAAAAACAAAATTAAAACAAGATTTCAACCATCGATCTGAAGGTATTTCGCAAATATGGCCTAAGCAACCTGGAATAGCCAAGTTGGGTGGCTAAAATAGCTCATCCTAACCCAAAATCACATATGGTACGTCTGATAGCTCGTTCTAGTTTGCGAAATACATCCGTTTTAAGTTCTAATGGTCTTGATCACTTCTCTTGTTGATCGGGCCTTTTCTGATCCATCTTGGCCATGAAAGTGTCCGCAACCCGCTCTACATCACCATGTGACCTTATGAATAAGTTAGATGACAAATAAAGAATATTTTGAACCTTATGAGGAAAAAATCAACAGTGGAAGTTTTACAACCATTATTTCTTGTGATGTGGGCTACTTGAGCTTTATATTTACCTCATTTTTAGGTTCATATCCTAAAATATTCTGATAAAACAAATGAACAGCATGGATATCTCGCATACGTTATAGTCAGGCACACAAATTTAAGTGAATCCTTTTTTGACCGATTTTGAAAAAAGATATACTCACTAAAATCAAACATGTGTCCTAGTAGTGAAAATAAAAAATCAAACAATCTTAGATATGTGATGCCAAAAACAAAAGGCTCTAAATTTGAATATTTCAATTTATTAATTACATAAAGGTTATAGGGAGCATTTATGTTCAAAACAAAAAAGCTAAATAGTCAAAGGGTGGAAATAATCCAATATAAGCTTTTATTTAGGGCGCATTTGGATACCATGAAATAAGTTACTTTTTAACTTACGTTAAGTAATTAAATTACTTTTTTTCATTTAAGCTAGTTTGGTAAGCATCATGGTAAAAGTAAATTACTTGCAAAAAGCTACTTAGATTGATTAGTAATTATTGTTAGCTTTTTAACTTGTGACTTTTCTACTTCTCTCTCCCCATCCATGTCAAAGGAAACTCTCTCTCATGGTCCATATTAAATGAAACCCCACATGGTAGACTGTCCACATTGAAGGTGGAGCTCATACTATGGACGGTCAACACAAAAGGTGGGCCCCACATGATGGATGACCTGATATTAATGTGGGCCCACAGACGGATGGTCCACATCAAAGGTGGGCCCATAATGATAAAAAGGCCGCATCCAAAGTGGGCTAGTATGATGGACAACCCACTTCAAAGGTAAAGCCTACATGATGGACAATCCACATCAAAGGTGGGCCCCACATGATGGGCAATTGATATTGAAGTTGGGCCCCACAAGATGGATGGCCTATTTGAAGTGGCCCCACATGATAGACAGTTTACATCAAAGGTCATCCCTTATGATGAATAACCCACATCCAAGGCAAGCCCTGCATAATGGACAACCCATAGTGAAGGTGGGGCTCTGATGTAGAAAGTGTCACAAATACATTCTTAACATGGTTAGGTCAAAAGAAGATAGATTGTAAATTGATTGGAACTTTTGATTCGAGTATCGTTACGGGGCGCACGACCTCTCAATCTTTATTGAAACAAGCCATTTCATCCAAAAACACACGCTTTTAACTCAAAAAAATAATTTTTAAGGAAAGCTATTATTTTTAGTAATTTCAATTTATTTATTTGTGTGTGTGTATGTATTATATATATATATATATATATATATATATATATATATATTTAGAGTTTTAAAATTTTCTTCTTTTTTAGAAGCAAATTGTAATCATGTTAGGACTCTTCTAGCAAAAGTTTATTTGAAATTTTTTTTTTTTAGAAATTAGGATTTTTATTAGAGTTAGAAATTTGATATTTTTGGTAATTATGAATTTTGAATTTTTTTCTATATTAATAGTGTAACAGGCACATAGACATTAGACATTCATCAATTAAATTATTTCGAATATTTTAGAATTATTTCTATTTTCTTTTTCTCGTGGATTCGAGGTTTCTCTTTGAGGAGTCCAAAGAAGGTCCATGGATTCGAAACAGTTATATTCCCGAGGAAGATGGTGCTTGACCTCACGTCCTTCCTTGTGTTAGGCTCACATGATGGACAATCCATGTTGAAGGTGAGATCCACATGATAAACAACTTGTGAGACCCGTACTCCGATTAACCTTTCGTATGTTTCGTTTCCAGTGTCAACGTACCTGGAATGGAGTCAATCAATGACTTCCGATTAGTTGTCCTATTTTAGTATCGTAATGACCTAAAATTTATACCTTTGCGACTACACGGACATTATGATTCCAACGCTGTGTGGCACGCCCCATTACGACGAACGGATTGAAAGATATGTGTTCCATCAGTATCAACACATGACACGCATCGTGCACACATGTAACGTAGTGTCCACCAAATAATTCCTCTCCCACAATTTCTCCTCCTCTTTTCAATGGCGACCATATCGTCCCATCTACCTCACCATCCCCACTCACACGGTCAAAGGAATTAATGTGAGAGAAAAGAAAGAAAAAGAGAGATTCAGAGAGGGATTTGAGTTAGAGTTAGAGGAGATTATGGAGAAAGAGAGTCGATCTCAACCGTTCATGTACACCCCGTCTCTAAATCAACCGTTAAGATTAAATTAGACATCAATAGTAGTGTGACGGGAGCACGTAAATGATCTTTTAGAGTTTTTAATTATGCTTTGTATTTTTCTTTCCAGAATTGTACTAGAAAATACTTTATAATAAGATGTATATGAAGATGACTTGGTTTGTGGTACCTTGTGATTATGTTCCATTACAAAAAAAAAGAAAAAAAAAAAAAAAAAAAAGGAAGAAGACGAATAATAATAATAATAATTTACCCCAAAAATCCTCATGGTCGGATTTTGCTTTTGAATCTTGATACAAGCTAGGAGCTGAAATTGAAGTACTATGGAGATTGTCAGCAACGGTTTTGATCTTAAGCGGATGGGCGCCGAAAACTAGATTTGAGGCATGATACAGTCCACATCAAAAGTGCACTCCACATGATGGGAAATTAATAATGATAGGCCACACATGATAGATGATCCACATCAAGATGGCCCAACATGATGGATGGTCCTCATCAAGGTAGGCTTGGCATGATGGACGGTCCACATCAAAGGTCAGCCCTAATAATGAGTGTCCCATATCCAAGGCGGCCCCAGCATGATGGACGACCAACATAAGAGGTAGGGTCCATATGATGGACGATCCACATTAAAGGTGGGCTGCACATGATGAGTGGTGGATATTGAAGGTGGTGCTCCCATGATGGACAATAACATTAATAGTGGACCTCACTTGATGGATGAACAACATCAAAAGTGGGCCCTACATAATGAATGGTGCACGTTAAAAGTCAAGCCATAATGATGAATGGCCCACATCAAAGGTGAGCCCCATAAGATAGATAACCCATATTAAAGGCGGGGCTCACACAATGAATGATCCACATTAAAAGTTAGCCGCACACGATAGATGGTGAATGTGAGAGGACCAAATAAACCTGAGGGATAATTATAATGTTGGAAACTAAAAATGCTTTTCTACTTTTTGAAAGATAAGTATATTAGTATTACCAAGTATATTTGTCAATTGAATAAGTATAAACTAAGATAAACTACTTATGACATAAGTAACTTACTATCCAAACACCTCCTTAATGCCTTACTGACCAACAAAGCGAGACTTGTCACACAAATGGTTTGGATCATTAGAAAATGACCCATATTAATGGGTTAGAGTCCAAACTTATATAAAGATGAAGTTTAACAAAATATTATTTGAACCACCGGGATAAAAAACATGAAGGGGAGTTATTTGATACTCGGAAAGAGTGCCAGTTCCTACACATGCACTCAAAATATCAGTTGGTTAAAGGATCTCAACCCTCTTGCATGGTCCATGTTCGAATATCACACTAAGCTGGTGATTCAAATCACTTAAATTTGCCCATTCAATTAATATTTGTTTAAGATCTACATCCACCATCCTTTTTAGCCAGATGATTGGTGATCATCAACAATACAGCTTTGATAAGTTGACCGGTGCGATTTGGGTTATATGCCATCCATGCGGGACCCAAAATTCGGACGGTTTGGATTGATTCACATGCATGCCACGTGACAGCGGATGTTAGTGCATGTGCATGAACCTAAAGCTCCTTAATATGCGTTCGTCACAAGTCATTAACTTGTGCAGCTCATCTACAAGTAGAGAGGGAGTGCGTGCCAATTAATCCGATCAGTCATATAATGGATGGCTAGAAAGAAAATAACCAACTGTCCAAATTTAGTAGGAAATGTCAGACCGTTCAGATTATTGGACCAGTATCTCAACTTCAAGGATATGCCTCATCAGTAGTAGGAATTACTGAATGGACGGTCTTGATTTTTATGAATGTGGGCCATACAAACAGAGAATTAAAGTTTTCACAATTTAGTGATTTATGAAAGACGCACACTATAGTCAACCCACATAAATATCATTCCTTGCAGCCAGATAAGGACAGAAAAACCCTGCTTTAACCTTCCTTTCTTTACAAAATAAGAAAAAGAAAAAGAACAGAGTAAATCTGATGTGGACCACCCATATCTAAAACATGAGATTGATGGACATACTTCAGTCGAATATCAATCCTTAGATATTTTTTCATCTCATCCGTTTGTTAGAGATATGAATGCATCTGCACGCCCAGCATGTCTTTGTTTCACAAATCAGATGGTTTAGATTTTAATTATCAGTGTGATCTTAGAGATATGAATCATCTACCATGGGCCCCACAAATTCAAGGGTTGGGTGACCTATATGAAGCTAGGCATATCATTTAGTTTAATCCAATTCAAATATATAATTTTGAATGCATCGTAGAGAGAAGGAGAAGGCATCTGTAATGGTTTCAATGGTGAAAGATGCATCTTCACGTTTTTTCGGTCCACTTTTATAGCTTATCCATGCTTTGGATGTACTTCATTTTATGGGCTAATGTTCTTACATAAACTTGGACAATAATTGTATGAAAATATGTCCAACAATTATTACGGTGGGCCTACAAGATGATTGTTACAAATGTGAGAGAATATTGGAAGTAAAAGGCGAAATGTATTTTTAAGCTTTTTCTTAGAGCATTGCATGAGTATATAAAGGTTCTGATATGCACATGTCCGTCATACACATGACACATTGATGATACTTTGAAACAATTCAATTATCGGCTACATAACTAAAATCACACTAATAAAATGGTCAAAACTATCAAAAGAGTAGCCATCTAGATGGACAATTACAAATTATTGGCAAGTTACTTATTTGTGATCCTAACTTTGTGACCCACTCAAGGTTTGAAATTTTTCAATTTTTTTGCTAAAGTATGTATTTCAATGAACTTATTACAATTATTTGATTAAATGTCACATATATACACTAATTTGAAATATTAAAGTTGATCTTGCATATCACATATGTTGAAATTTGGTTTTTGAAAAAAAAAAAATTTGGGATTTTCGTCTTGCCGCTAAAACACTTTTTGAAATTTTCAAATGAAAAGTGCGGTATGTGCTTTTGTCCCACATCGAAAATAAGAAGAGAAAACTTGTGGTTTATATATGGAGGTGTGTGTAGTATTCTTACTTTGAGTTTTGGAGATTGAGGCGCTCGAGTTGCACTGTTCCAATGCTACGCTCAAGGGCAAGGGCAATGTGGTTGTAGTGGCGCAACTTGACGCACTTTTCACTTCGCGAGACGGTGAGTGGTTTAATGTGAGCCTAGGTGCGAGTGGTCTGAAATGAGTTTAGGCTACTGAGAACGGTCAGATTATTAATCTGAAACAGTCAACCATTTTTTAGAACCGCTAGTAGCCTTGAAATATATAATGATCTAAAAATGAACGGACTATAATGATCTAACGGTCGATTTGATGACTATAAATGACATAAATTAATGATCAACGGTCAGAAACGTTTTTCAAACGTTCTCATCCATTGATGGTCACTTAGCAACAGTCCACTCCCTAGTGCCTATACAAACTAGACCATTTCAGTCCAAATTTCAATCAACTCCAACAGATCTCTCTTCATCTATCAAATCCTTTAGAAAACATCTTCATTATAGAATACTACAAACACGTCCATTATTTAAATTTGCTACAAGATTTGCTGCGTTGAAATTGTTCCTAAGTGGACCTTTCGTATTTGCTGTACGCAATTGATAAGGGGGTGAACCACGCTTTACGGACAACGTAAAATTTTACGTGATTCAACTTGGTGAAATGAAAAATAATTAACTTTATTTTATTTTTATTTTTGGTATTTTCATCATATTTTTCCAACAATCATATGTTTATATGAATATATTGAAAAATTCTCATGTATTCTAAATATTTATATTTCAAATGAATTTCATTTACTCCCATCTAAATACAACTTACTAATCCATTTACTCCTAGTTGTATTTTCCATTTACCTCCATTTACAAGCTCCCAAACTAGCGTAAGCCATTTCCCATGGGGTGAATGTCATCTTAAGCTTCCTTAGGAGTAAGCCTTTACTACTACAGGGTCCTCAAACTCAATCTTCGATAGAGCCGTTAACAAAGTGGATGAAATGTGATACTCAATTAGAGTTGTACATGAGTTGAATTGAGTCGAGCTTGGCACAACTCGACTTGGGTTGGCCAGTAGTTGACCCTAGCTCGAACTTAACGCAGCTCGGTCCTTGGGCCTGACTGGCCAACTCGACTCAGTTCAGTCAGCAACTTGGGCCAGTTCGAACATCTGCGACATTTTCTCAAACACATGGAATGCACCTTCAATTTCTCACAATATGCAAAACATCAGCAGTAATTTTTAGGCATTTCATCAAAACACTTGATAGACAACATCAAAATCAAAATACAAGGGTAGTTTTATCATATATTTTTTTGTAGTGATTTGTTTCGTATCATACCTTCCTCACCACGAGTTGATCCTGCAAAGAATGTATACACTAGAAACACCAATTCGTTGAGTCATTTTATCAAACACTTGGTGAGCAATGCCAATATCAAAATAACCAAGTCACTGAACTGATTCAATCCGAGTTCAATTCGAGCTGAGGTTCGATTTGAGCTCGGACAAGCTCATACTCGGCTCAAATTTTTTCAAGCTCCAAAAATCGGCTCGAACTCAGTTTCGAACCAAGTGGAATCAAGCTTTTTTGAGTCAAGTCGAGCGAGTTAATCGAGCTAACTCGGTTCGTGTACTCAATACTCAATCTTCAATCAAGCTACTCACAAAGGGGAAGAGATGAGTGAATGGTTTGGTGGCGTGAAAGAATTGAAATGACAAAAATACCCATAAACATATAAAAGCACTTGGTGGGGCCCACCTGAAATTTGGATGCATCTTAAACTTTGTTTGACCCCTCATCCAAGTGGGACACACATAATGGATGGGCTGAATTTGTGAACTACATCTTGGTGGGCCCAACAAATGATTATGAATGTTTTAATGGAAGAGTAACCCCTCTCAACTTTTGTATGTGGTGTGGCCAACAAAAGTCACGGATTGACTTGAATTTTAAGCTCGAGGCCCACCATGGAATGGTGCATCTGACTGATGGGGTTGATGTTTAACACACATCATGGTGGGGCCCACATAGCGTGCACTCGCGTGCACACACACACATATAGCTTTTCTACTTTTCATCACTTGCCCCACGAGACTTTTCTATGCTTCCATTTTCTAAGAGGAAACTTTGATACTCTAGTAGAGTGGCATATATGCAAAGCAGGCTTCAGGTGCTTCATATGTACATGTGTAATTATATCTAGCAAATATTTCATGGCCTGATCAATTTTTAGGTTGGGTTTAGGCTAGTTATTGTACCCTAGTCTGGCCCACCTCAACCTGACTTCATATATATATATATATGTGTGTGTGTGTTATATATCTTGCAAATATTTCATTCAAATCCTCAGTTGAGCAACCCATTCATCTTGAATGCATAGTTTAAAAGATCAAAAACTGACTCAACAACTAGCCCGGCGGTTCGGTTGGCTTGAACAAAGAAATGATTCGACTCAAGTCGGTATTTAAATATTAAAGTATGTTTAGTATTTTATTAATAATCAATACATAGAAATGTATGAGGATAAAACTTTTGAATTTAATCATAATCAAATGGTGTGGCTTTCTGTTTAGTGCTGAAGTTACCTTTTAAGTAAAGTTGAAAAGGTTGAGAGTTCCTTTAAAATGTCTATTTCTTTATGCATGTGTGGCACAGTCAGATGAATTCAAGTGGGACATAAGAACTTTATTAATTTTCAGACTGGTTGGTTTGGATTGTATCAGGCCCAGGACCAACCAACTTTCCTTAGATTCAGGTCAGGGTATGGGTCTGTTGTGCTTGGTTATTACTGGGCTTGGGCTCAGCCCAGGTCTTATGTCAAAAGTAACCCAGACCTAACCCATCCCGGCTCATCGCCCTACTTAGCTGCCCCTACAGATATAGCCATCTTTACAGAACATATGGCTTAGAAATGATACCCCTGAAATATATGAACTCAAGTTGTAAGTACTGTCCCCAAGTTATAGTCCAAAACTCAAACTGGTTGAACAATCCTAACATCTGATTCATGAAAGCTTGTTTGTTGAAATAAGTCTACTGGATATTTTTCATTTTTAACTGTCCACAAATCTGATAGTCAGATAATCAAATAACCATAATTCAGGGAATCTGATAGTCAGATAATCAAGTAACCATAATTCAGGCAGTTTATTTTGAATTACTTGTATGACAAGTATCTATTTTTTTAAAAAGTAATTTCTAAGCCGAGGATCTCAACGCTCTAAAATTCGACAATTGTTGTTTAATGCCACAGTTTCCTTCTTTTAGCTGCTTATAGAGGAGAATGATTTTTTTAAATCTAAGTGATTTAAATTAAATGATAATATGGGGTCACTTTCATGCTGGGTTCGAGTGGGGTGGCCCATGGGATGCATGGACATATTTAGGGTGGGCAGCCCGCGAAACTCATGAATTTGGAGCCCATGTGAGGCAGAACAGATAGATTTGGAACCCACGAGAGACGGAACCCATCGATTTAGAACCCACGAGAAAAGTTCGGCTAATGATCTAACCCATGGATTTGAGGCCTATGCTATTATATGAACGAATTAATTTACCATGCTCTATTAATTCTAACTTTTAGAGCAAGCGATTGATTATCCTGCATCACATGGGCCATCCATAAGGAAGTAGATTATCTCAATGGTTTGAATCAAAGGAACATGGCCCCACCTGTGCAAACGTTGGGTTGGAGCAATGTATATTTAGGTTTCAGTTCAGGATGAAGGGTGGATGATCCCTAGGATTTGTTTTGATCAGTGCATTGCATACCAACGAATGGACGGCCCACAGGCGTTCAAAACTGAGGTATTATAGAATACTTGGTCCACATGCTTAGTATGCTGAGATTTTAAGTTTGTACGGGTAGGGTGATGTAAACCGTTGATATTGTGGGACATGATCTCTGCTTGGCTCACAAGGGTGTGCAATAAATCACATTACACACCACAAATGTGCTAGCATGGCATGAAATGTCTGAGATCCAATCCACCCATCAGAATGGAACTACTACACTAATGCTCCATTCCAAGAATCAGGTTGATCGACTGGTCAGGTGGACCACTGTTAGCAAATCAAATCTGCAGCCCAATAAATGGATGGACCAGATTGATAATTCCTCCTGTCATGTACACCACGCATCTCGCATCTCACTCATACAATGACAGAAAAGTATACCACCATCCATGTTGAAATGGAAAGAGTTAAATGATCCAACGGTTAGAATATTTTTATTTGCGATTGTTTTGGGTATTTTCCATCCACGATGAGTATGGGGTTCAAGCCATGCCCGGCCCATTTGCTTAACGGACCAAAACCCCCGGCTCATGACTCATTGTCCATATGATTCAGCCCGACCCATTTATAAATGGGCCTGTTTTGACTGACCCGTTCCAGCTTGGGTTGCGTTGGGTTTGGTTGGGCCTACGGGTGTACACGAATCCAGCTAGCTTGGTTAGCACGCTCGACTCGACTCGACTCGAAAAAGCTCGATTCAAAGCCGAGTTCTAGCTGATTTTTTTAGCTCGAAAATGAGTTCGACCCAAGTTCGAGCAGGCCCAGCTCGACTCGACTCAGATGAAACCAGTTCGGTGACTCGGTTACTTTGTCATTGATATTGCTCACCAAGTGTTTGATAAAATGACTCAATGAAGTGTGGTTGGTGGCAAGGAAGGTATGTACATGAAACAAATACCTTATTTTTCTTGGTTTTTCTTGATTTTTATGTTACTTAGAAGGTGTTTGATAAAATACTTGGAAAACCATTGCCTTTGTTTCATATACAGAGGGATTTTAAAGGTGTAGTCCAGGTGTTCGTGGAAATGCCTCAATGGTGAACTTAGCTTGATCTTGGCTCAAACTCAGCTTGACCTAGCTTGAGTTGTTGACGGAATTGAGCCGAGCTGCCCAATCAGGCTCGAGGACCGAGCCAAGCCAAGTTCGAGCTGAGGTCAACCAGTGGCCGAGTCGAGTCGATTCGAGTCAAGGCCAGCTCAACTCGATTCAACTCGATGTACACCCCTAGTTGGGCCATGTCACCTGAGCTAAAGACCTAGCCATTTACTTAAATGGGTTACATTTTATGGCCCCAAAATGTTTTTAATGGTCGACGCTCATTCAACATTGTTCCTGTAATGTGGTCCAGTTGAGATTGGGATATAACTCATTTTTGGTCTCATAACGTAAAATGACCGGTAAAATTAAATGGACAGCATGGATGAAACACATACATCATAGCACCGACCACCACCGGCCATTGGCTGGTGTCAGGGAGTAGCCAATCCGTTTCCCTCGTTCTTTGGCTCAGACCTTATAATGAATGGATGAACGGCGTATACGGCATGGATACAACATATACATAGCGAGTCTCGCTACCAACCTGTCACAATCTGATCCGCGTCCCCTTCAACACGGCTCTTAGGAAACTCACTTCAACTTGACACAATACGCAAGGCACGAGCCGGAATCCGGAATATGCATCTCCACATAGCAAACATGGTGGGGTAAAATGTCAATCGGGTCCATCCATCCACTGGAATCTAGTATGGATGGTCCATATATCAAGATCAAGCAATCCTATCGATCTGTCTGTTGCTTCAAAAACGACAGTAAAAAAATAAATGTAGTTAAACGGTCACTTATTTGCACAAAAAGAACACTTGTAATGGAAGATTTTTTCTAATAGGCTTGATTTTTAAAATCAAAGCCATCTAAATAAGGGCCCACTAAATGGATGGAACCGATTGATAAAAAATCCTTCCACGTGGACTGTGGAGGGAGAGGTGGCTTATCATATTCCGGTTTTTCCGGTTCTACCGTATTGTCTCGGTACTTCTTCCCGGTCCCAACGTCAAAAGTACAAACACCGTCGCCACTTAGAAAACATGTGTGTCGCCTCCCACTGGGGCCCACTTTCTCACTGTTCCATTGATCAGATCCGTCCATGCAGTGGAATCTACAATATAACATTTATAATAAGAAATTACTCCGAAAAGTGACTATTACATTCACCATCTATAGATAGAACAATGAAAATGTTTCTTTCAACGGTTCGAGTTAAACAATAAAAATCAAAGGTTAAAGTTAACAATAAAGTACAATTATAGATTTATAGATTATTTGTTAGGGTGAAGACAATATGGACGGTCGAAATCAGCTAATCAATCTCAGAAAGTGGACCCCACTGGGCAGCAGCAAACGAAGAATCGTCAGTCGCGACAGACTCAAAACGAACTCCACACCCACACAGAGTCTCTTTTCTCTCTCAACGAAAACTCCGACAACAGCGCAACAAAATCCTCTCTTCCTTCGAAACCCTAGAAATACCAGAATCATCTCTCTCTCTCTCTCTCTCTCTCTCTCTCTCTCTGCAATGGGAAAAGGCCGTCCTCGGGCAGTGGAGAAAGGCGTCCTAGGGCACTGCCCCAGTACCTCATCCCAAACCCTAGCTGTGCCCCAAGCCCCCGTCTACTACCCGTCAGAATCCGAATTCCAGGACCCGCTCTCCTACATCTCCAAGATCCGACCCGAGGCCGAATCCTACGGTATCTGTCGCATCGTCCCCCCAAAGAGCTGGGCCCCACCCTTCGCTCTCGACATCTCCTCCTTCAACTTCAACACCAAATCCCAGGCCATCCACCGCCTCCAGTCCCGCCCCGCAGCCTGCGACCCGGCCACCTTCGAACTCGAGTATAACCGCTTTCTTGAGAACCACTGCGGCCGCAAACCGAAGAAGCGGGCCGCTGTTGTCATCTTTGAGGGTGAGGATCTCAGCCTCTGCTACCTCTTCAACGCTGTCAAGCGATTCGGTGGGTATGATAAGGTCGTCAAGGACAAGAGGTGGGGCGATGTTTTTAGGTTTGTGCTGCACTCAGACGACAAGAAGAAGAGGATTCCGAAGATCACGGAGTGTGCCAAACACGTCTTGTGTCAGTTGTATAGGGAGCATTTGTATGATTACGAGGTGTATTGCAATGAGTTGAATTGTGGCGGCGGCGGTGGTGGTCGGGAGAAGGTATGCAAGAGGAAGAGCAGGGATGGGACAGTAGGATCGGGGTCTTTCGGCTTTAAGAGGAGACGGCGGAAGAATGTGGTGGTTGAGGTTGAAAGGGAAGCGGATTCGGATAATTTGGATCAGATTTGTGAGCAGTGCAAGAGCGGGCTCCATGGGGAGGTCATGTTGCTGTGCGATCGGTGTAATAAGGGCTGGCATTTGTATTGCCTCACGCCACCGCTGGAGAAGGTTCCTCCGGGGAATTGGTATTGCCTGGAGTGCGTGAATTCAGACAAGGATAGCTTTGGTTTCGTCCCAGGGAGAAGGCTGTCATTGGATGCGTTTAGAAAGGTGGCCGAGAAGGCAAAGAGGAAGTGGTTGGGGGTGGCGGGGTCCATGGGCAGGTCGGTGATTGAGAAGCGGTTTTGGGAGATTGTGGAGGGGTCATTGGGGAAGGTGGAGGTGATGTATGGGAGTGATTTGGACACATCCGTGTATGGGAGCGGGTTCCCCCGTGAGAACGACCCATTGCCGCCTTCTGTCGAGCCAGAGGCGTGGAAGAAGTACTGCTCTAGCCCATGGAATCTCAATAATTTGCCGAAATTGGAAGGCTCGATGCTTCAAGCGGTTCATGATAATATTGCAGGTGTCATGGTCCCTTGGCTTTATGTCGGGATGTTGTTTTCGTCGTTCTGTTGGCATTTTGAGGATCACTGCTTCTATTCGATGAATTATCTGCACTGGTATGTATTTTATGTGGATGTTTCTTTGACAAAGGCCCTTTCTGATTATATCCATCTTTAATTAGGGTAATGAGTAGTTTGGCATCTCATTGAAGATAATTAGGGGTCTAGGGATTTTAGAGAAAGAATATGAGATCTAATAGATGAAAGGAGGGACACTGTTAGGATTAGGAGAAACCCCAAAGAGATTGAATGGCTACAAAAATTCTAAAATATGTCATTCCATTACACCTATAATGCTTTGCCTTTGCAACAAATCAATAATTCAACTTTATGATTCTAAGACACTCCTGATATCATGCCTAGAATTTCAAAAAACCAATTACATTCCAGAACATGGTTGGACGAAGCATGAAGCAACGTGACACTAGATTCAAATGCAGATAGAGGGAAACATTTGTTTCAACTTTCAAAATGTTACAAGTATAGAAGGATAGTAGCGTGAGTAGAAGCTTGAAGTGTGATTCAAAGTGGGAGCAACAAAAAGTTAGAAGGATCTTGCAACTAAATTCTAGAAAATAGACTTGAAAGAGTCAAACTTGCCTACAACTAAATATCTTCCTTGACTTCTAGAATATCTTTTTGGTTTTGGTTATATGGCAACTTTATTAAGAAATAGAAAAGCAAAAATAGAACTTTCAAAATATTCGCAAGAATGGACTTGAGCAGCATAAAATACCCACCAAACAGAGCTGGTTATTAGAACAGTAAAAATTATGAATTCAAGCCTTGCAGGTTAACGGCTTTAGAGGTCAATGACAACTTATTGAAGCAAATGCTTTTCTTTAAGTGTGGGTCGGACCTAGCAGATGGGAATGTGGAGGAGAAAGAATTTAGACGGATTGCCATTGTTGGTGGGAGAGGTCGAGAAATCATCAAGCTTCTTGTCTAACCAGGGGAAGCAGTCGGAATCTCTAAGCAGAGACGAAGGATGGCATCGAAAAGGGAAATATCATTTCAAATGAAGGTGAGGAGGGGGAATTGACAACGGTCAGTCGCAGAAGCTGGGATGTGGCGAGGAAGGGGAGGTTGAAGCTGGCCCTATCGGAGTATCCAACTCTCTTTGTTGAAGTGTTCCCGGAGGGATGGCTATTGATAAATTTTTTGAGGGTGTTTGGTAGGGCAAGAGTAGTTATGGAGGTGGTTGTGCCCAGAGATAGGTTCTTGGTGGCGCCTTGGGGTTTTGCCTTTGTTTGGATGAATTCGGAGGTGGAGCTGGGTCGAGTGGTGGAGATGTTGCATGGGGGAACTTTTGGGGGAGAGCTAAATGTTCAAAGAGCTAGATTTGGCCTGGAACTTAAAAAGGAGTTGTATTCTTCGATAGAGAAGCAGGCTTCTGGTCGGGTAGGTGGTGGAAAAGAAACGAATGTGGATGGGGTTCGTTCTACCCTTGGGGCAAACATCTCTTCAAAGGGATAGGGAGCTATCTCCTATGGAGATGCCGTGGTGGGGAAGGAGACTTCCAAGTTGTCGGAAGAAAAAGATAAGAATACTGTAGTGGTTAAAAAGGCAGCAAATACTAAACTGGTGTCGATTGAAATATGTGCGAGAGAAATGGTGATTCGGGTAGAGAACAAGTTGGTCGTCCAATATTGGGAGTCTATGCAATTTTTGGTAGTGGTGATGACCAGGGAAGGAGCTACAATTTCACAGGTTAGGTGATGGTTAGATGAATGTGCGGATTAGTACCAGAGGTATACACAATCAGACTGATTGGGTATAATGAGTTGTGGATTCGGTTGAGTCCGGTCGTGAATGTGGATTTGATAGTCACGGTGAGAGCCTGTCACAGGGACGACCCTATCGTAAAAATTCAAAGGTGGGAGTTCTCCATCTTTGGAAGGGAAGATGTGTGGTTTCTGATTTGGGTGGTCCTGTTGGAGTTTTGGTTCTAAGACTTCTTCGTTGTGACAACTTCTTGTATGGGGGTGATTTTGGAGTTGGACCCCAGAACAAAATTAGGGGAGGAGATGGGAGTGGTTAGGGTTCAGTTGCGGAAGAAGAAGGGTGCTGTACTTCCAAAGTACATCTCTGCCTTTATAGGTGAAAGGAGTGTGGTTATGCCAATCTAGAAGGAACTTGTAGCCTGGGAAGCGCTATGTTGGGGGATCTTTGGAGATTAATGGAGGTAGATCCGTCGACAAGAAGCCATGGTAGTAGATTGGAAGCTGATGATGGAGCATTGTTGACTTGCTCCCCAGGAGAAGTGTTTGCTGAGATGGGTATGTGTTAAGTGCTGATCGTCGGAAAAGTGGTAGGTGGGCAAACTTTTAAGCCAGTCGAAACACGTGCCGTTCCATGGGATGCGGGAGCCTAGTCGGAGGCTTTCCCCCACTCGAGCATGGGAGAGGATTTTCCTTTGGCGTCTGAGGATTCTCCAAGCTAAAGAAGCAAGGATGAGGTGTAGGTCAAGGTCTAGAGCCTAGACATGTGCCTCGCGGAGAATCACTTAATCGCTGTTGGATCGGGATCAGAGACGGGATCGCTCTCGGAAGGTGACACATGTAGGGAACCTCAAGGTTTATTTGGAGAGGCATGTGCTGTAGAGATATTGGGATTGCTTGCTGTATTTAAGTTGTAGGAACGCACGAATATAAATATCGACATCCTAGGTGTGCCTTTAGACATCACGTGCAAAGGCCCTGCGAGGGTATATCAGTTGAAGGCGCCCCTTTCAGTTTCATTTCAGGGTTGGCCTTCTCAGACCGAGGAGGAAAAGGCGGGCTGTTCCAGAAAGTCTAATGATTCCATCTTCCCTACATTTGGTGCTTCTTTACAAAGTTGCAACGAAAGAGGAGATTTGCAAGAGGAGGTTCAATGGGTTGTTTTCAAGTGCAGAGAAGAGGAGCTGGCCTCATCTGACGATGAAGATGCTTTGGAAGAGGGTAGGAGGTTTGTACCAGGGAATTCCATTGATGGAGATTTGTTTGAAGATACATGATCAACCTCAACTGGTGGAATCCAAGATGATCCCAATTGGTTCTCTCTTGGTCGGTGAAAAATGGACACATATTGGCCAAATAGTATCGGTGGGCCAAAGATGTTTCGGAAAGGGTGGGGGGACTTGTGGGTAGGTCATATGGGGTTCAAGACGAAGATGTTCATGCCTTCTTTCCGTTTGTATAGGATAGAGCGTTTCAATATCAGTGGGAGATTCAACATCTAGGGGAAAAAAAAATCCCCTAGTGGTATGAGGGAGTTGCCGAGTCTCAAGTGATCTATCAATTATGATGCAACCACTAGAGCTAGTGGAGGCAAGATGACGAGATCAGGTAAAGGTGTTGCTCAATGATCATCCTTTCTTAGAATGTTAGAGGTTTGGGTGCAGGAAGAAGAGGGCTCAAGTTAACAAAATTTGTGACAAGGCTATGTCAGATATTGTAGCAGCTTAGGAAATAAAGGTTTAGACCTTTCATAGAGGCATGCTTGATTTTCTATGGGGTTATAATTCCAAAAATTAGGTGGCCTTGAATTCTTTTGGGGCAGTTGGGGGTATTTGTGTTGCCCGGAAGTCTAATAGATGGATATGCTATGATTCCTTCTTTGGAAAAATTTCGACTTTAGTGCTTTTGCGTGATTTAGTTATTGGTTTCCAATGGGTGTTCACTGCGGTGTATGGTTCCTGTAAGTCCGACTTGCGGGAGCATTTTGGGAGGAGCTAGATAGTGTCAGGCAGAGATGGGGAGGGCCCCCTGTTGTATAGGCGGAGATTTTAATGTCATTCGTTTTTCTTATGAAAAATCCAGAGGTGGTAAAATCACTAGAAGCATGGTTAGTTTTTCTGATTGGAAGGGCCATTAGTCTTTTTTGGAGATGTTGAGGGCTTTGATGATGACCACTTCCAACAAATAAGGCCTTGGCCGCCCTTCTCTCAGGAAAGGAGAGAAGAAACCTATCCAAAGAAAGTCTTGCCACCCCCTATAACAAGATTCCTAAAACGGTTGATGGATTTAAAACCTTCTAATAGCTCCACCCATCACAGACACCTACCTTCGAAAATAGGAAGTAGGCACAATCTTATCTCCTGCCTATGTCGATTGGCAATGGCATCTTAGACTCGAACAGTGATGGTGTGATGATAATTATTCCAACAAAAGCTGATTTAAACATTCCTAAACTACAATAAAATCTCAACACTTTATTACTATAAACAATGTGAAAATGCTTAGTTTCTTTGTGGAATCAATTGAACATTCTACTATGTCGTGATGGTGACTGTTTCTCATATCACGACTGCCTTGAATCTAAGTTAGCAGGGATTTCATGTTGGCTCAAGGGCCTCTTGTTTGCTGGAATTTGCAGATTATTTATCTAAAAAGTAACAAATTTTATTAAAGCCAAAACAAAGCAAAAACAACAGAAAGCATTAAAACAACAAACAAAAGAGGCGCCGAGATAGTGACCCAATTACAACCCAGGAAACTCCAAATTACAACCCTTAAGCTTCGAGACAGAAGAAGCCCATTTGATAATCAACGATCTGACTCTTTGGGAGGTGCCTTCCGTCGACTTCTTGGTATTGTTGAAGCACCTCGCATTTCTTTTTTCCCACATTGCCCACAATATAGCGAGTAAAGCCATTCTCCAAAGCACTTTCTTTGGGTGACCCAAACCAACATCGTGCCAACCAATCAAATAACGATCTACTGAAATTGGATTGCTCCACAAGATTTGAAAACGGCCCAAGGCATCATCCCAAATCCGTCCCAAAAAGGGACAATGCAGAAATACGTGGTTGATTGTCTCTTCATTTTGCATTACCATTGCTCTTTTCGTCAAATTATCCACGGTAACGACTTTCTTCCTTATGACTAACCACTCGAAAGCTGCTATCTTAGGAGGAACGTAGTAGGACCACACAAATCGAGTGTACCACACCTCTCTTTGATGATCTATACCGCATGTAAGAGAGTAGAAAGATTTGACTGAGAAAAAGTTGGTCCTATCGACTTTCGACCCCATCTTGTTTGGTTCGAAATCAACTGCGACGAGAGTGTGAATGTTGCTCTCTTAGAGTAACATACTCTTCCATGTCCTCATCATGAAGGAGATGCCTACGCGGGGGCTCCCTCACTACTACTCCCTCCAATTCGAGAGAAGTAATTCGCCATTGTAACAGTAGCATCTGGCGCCAAACTAAAAATGGAATGTACATATCTTCTAGGGTAGATGAGTCCACCCACATATTTTCCCAAAATCTGATTTTTTTCTCCGTTACCCATTGAAAACCCCACCCTACTCCTTGCTAGAAAGCCGCTTTCGTAGAAGAAACTCCTTTCCATCGGGTTGATGCTCTATGGAGAGATGAATCTCTTGTCCCCCAACCCCCAATTGAGGATCCATACTTGCTTTTGAGGACCTCTTTCCAAAGAGCCCCATCCTCCTCACCAAGCTGCTAAAAGCCATTTACCAAGCAATGTGGTATTCATTGTTTTGAGATCCTTTATCCCCACACCTCCCTCATAGGTTTTGCAAACCTCATTCCAACAAAGGATATGGAAATTTTCTCATCATCTCCTACTTGCCACAGGAAATCCTGCGTAAGCTTCTCAAGTCTAGAAAGCACCGATGCCAGGCATTTAAACAAATACATGGAAGTATAAAGGGAGATTAGATGGTGCCGCTTTGATTAAAGTAATACGACCGCCAAGCGAGAGATATCGGCCTTTCTAACGTGCTTGCATCCGCTCAAATCTATGCACCACCTTACCCCATGGGTGCTTTGCCGGTTTTCCCACATAGCGGTCAACCCACAAAAGTTGCCGAAAGTGTTCTGGCTGCACATAAAAAATATCAGCCAACATCTTCACTTCATTTACCTCCATCTACACCCTATACATCTTGCTCTCAAACAAATTAACTTTAAGACCGGAGTCAACCTCAAAGCGTTTAACGATGGTTCTTAGCTTATCCACCATGGCGGGGGATGCGTCACAAAAAGATAAGAGTATCGTCTACAAATTGTAGGTGAGAAATGGGTTGAGTCATTCTTTCAATTGAAAAGCCACGAGTGAAGCCCTCCTCTTGGCCCCTATGCAGCATTCGCCCTAGCGCTTCGACCACCGTAAGAAAGAGAAAAGGAGTCAAAGGGTCCCCTTGATGAAGGCCTCGAGAGCTTTTGAAACAGCCTTTCAGAGATCCGTTTATGAGGAGCGAAAAGCACATCGTGCTAACATGTATCCGAATTCATCGCCTCTGTTTCAGCTCACATCCTATCCAGAGCGTCATATAATCAAGAAAGCTCCAATCGATGTGAATGTAGGCTTTTTCAATATCTAACTTGAAACAACAAAACTTAAATAGCTCTTGCAGTGATGGAACACTTGGCTTCCAGCTCATGTGGTTCCCAAAAAAAACAGAACAATATATTTTTCCATAAATGTACATTACTGATTTTTTATGTTCCTCATGTCTTCAGGGGAGAGCCGAAGTGCTGGTACAGTGTCCCTGGTAGTGAAGCCCGTGCTTTTGAGCAGGTAGTTGATCAAATATTTCATAGGTTGATTGCATAGGTTTTGCCTAGCATGCTGTACTTTTATTGTTCTCTATTGGATTTTTATTCGAGTTCCTTTCTGTCTGGAAGTTTGAATTGTCTCTAGTTGCATGATCTGGTTGATGCCCTCTTTCAGAGGTGATTTGTTTTGAAATTCTTCTGAAAAAGGTCAATCTGGAAAACAAATAGAACAGTTCAAGTTCTCTGTGTGCACACTCCAGGCTTCTAGAAATGAATCTGAGAATTGTGCTGAGTCTATGCTTATGATTCTTTGACATGGACTGGAATTTTTGCAATTGTGTCGTATCTGATAATTGCACTGAGTCTATGCTTATGATTCTTTGACATGGACTGGAATTGATGCAATTGTGTCATATCTGAGAATTGCACTGAGTCTATGCTTCTGATTCTTTGACATTATTTTAAGTGTGCATTCCCCTTTCTATGCAGGTTATGCGAAAAACTCTTCCAGATCTGTTTGATGCACAACCAGATCTGCTCTTTCAGCTTGTTACAATGCTGAATCCATCTGTTCTACAAGAACACGGCGTTCCAGTGTACAGTGTATTGCAGGTTCGATATAATGTAGTGTGTTCATATTTGTCAGTACAAAGAAGTTTGTTCAGTGTATTCTGAAGCTCTGTATTTTCAAACTATTTTTAAAACTTGGCTGGATACTGGATATTCCGACAATTTTTGTTGGTAAATGGATCAAATATTTGATATATGAAATTTGTAAGCTTCCAGAATAATTTCGTTCCAGTGCTGTAATGTGTTACTTATTCTCTGGATTTCATTGATATTGTTCTACTTAAATTTGCACATGGTTTGCTCTCTTCCAGGAGCCTGGGAACTTCATCATCACCTTTCCTAGGTCTTTCCATGGGGGTTTCAATTTTGGTAAGCCTTTGTATGAGTTTAACTGTAGTCAAGTAAAGGAGAACCTGAAATTCTGCATTTTGGTATAAATTTTTTTTTTTTTTTTTTTCCCCTTGTTTTTGATGAATAATTTTGGTATGAATTAGGACTGGCACATTATATCTGAAAAGCTCAAACATTGTTTCTGGACCTTTTCAGGTTTAAATTGCGCTGAGGCTGTTAATTTTGCTCCTGCTGACTGGCTGCCTCATGGAGGCTATGGGGCAGAGCTGTATCGTTTATATCACAAGGCTGCTGTCTTGTCACATGAGGAGCTTCTTTGCGTGCTGGCCAAGGTTTCAGATTTTAAGTTTCTTGTTGCTCCAGTTCTTGTATCCATATTTTCTGTCTACTAACTCTTGGACGCTTGTTTCTGTAAATGGTTGGTTTATAATCTACGAAGTTGTTACTATTTAATTGATGCAGAATAGCTTCTTCTGGCTATTGTTAGTGGCTTAAACACAAGAATAATTTTAACTGACCACACTGTTGGATAGTTGTGCTGAGTTTCTTATTCCACAGTGAAGGACCTAACCTAGGAACCTACTTTATTTCATTCGGCCTGTTGTAGGCCATGTCTTTGTTTTCTTTTCTTCAGGAATTTGGTGCAGAGGACATCAGTCTCATTTCCTTTCGTTCTCCCTGTATACCATGTCCTTGAATTAGTTTCTTTTCCCTTCTTTCTATTTGGAGCGTTGCCTGTTTGCCACATCCTGTACTGATGCGTTTTTGGTTGTTGGTACAGAAGCATCTATTTAAACCCATTTAAGTTCTGCTCATATCACTGAATAAATCTCTATAAGGAACGGAATCTTCAATGCATTTTTATTAGCATATCACAAGTGTTTAGACTTCACTGATAAAAATAGAAATGAAGAACGTCTTTATACATGTTAACTTTCATTGTTACTGGGATATTTTTGTCACATGCGCTTTGATTTTAGCTCTTATTCCTGGTAAAAAAAAATCTTCTGGACTGATTTCACATTGAATCAGTGGATTATGTGTAGGATTGATCCAATGAAACCCTTAGGTATGATGAGTGAGTTTCATTTTTCTTTATTTTGTGAAGAGTGATATAAATATCACATTCTTTGTATGGAATGAATTTTGTTTGTCTTTGGTTTTGTGAAGAGTGGCATAAATATCAAGTATTTTATTGATCGTGAGTGGGAGGGGTCTAGTCCCCTACTTAGGTGCATGTGTTTGTTGCTTATCAATATATACACTACGGTGGGCCCGTCTGCTCTCAATAAAAAAATATTTCTGTTTCTATATCTTATCTTCACTTTCCGATCTTGACCCTAGCTCAAGCCATATACTTTGCAAACCCTTACCAAGTTAGCAGGTTATACAGCCTAGGAATGCTTTTCCATGGTTGCCTTTACTAGGATCCTAGTGACTTGACACCCTTGACCAATCTATTACGTACTCTAATATCTTACTTCTATTCTTCACTCGTTGTGTCTGCATCTTCTACATTCCTTTCTCCTTTCATCAGTAGTCTACTTGATGTTTCTATTCTTCCACTATACAAAGGCATTCATACCCCTCTATTTGCATTCTACATTCACTCAAACTCCCCCTCTACTCTCATACTTTCAAGGATTCAAATCCCTCGTTCTCTCTTACAGAATTAGTAATTGCATTCTCTATCTCAAGTCTAAAGTTTCAAGCCTCCAAGGCCCAAGGAAGATTCAAGTTCAACATTCAATCACTCTCTTACATACATTCTTCATTTCTTCTAATTCTGATCTTTCTTTTCAAGGAAGATTCAAGTTCAATCAAGTTTAATTGATTTTATTTCTTAGTTCTTACTTATTAAGTGTTAATTGTTAACTATATTGTTGAATATTGATGACTTGATGTTTTAATTCATTGTTTAATTGATTTTATTTCATTCAAATGTATTTTAAATATGTAAAATTAGTTATCTATTAACTTAGGAAAGTTCCCCCTACTTTCACACGATCGCATATGCGATTCGATAACATTGTGTGTGAGTGTGTGAATATATATATAAAATCACATAAGTGATGATATAATCTTGTATGCGAACTGTTAAATAATAATAATCGTGTATGCAATCTCATATGCCATCACTTATGACATGGGATAATGCCCAATGTTCATAAAATCACATATACCACTATTGCATATGTGGTATATGCCCCCAGAATGGCATATGCGATCACATAAGCACTTATGCGATCGCATATGACAACACCGATACCGTGTCATTTTTTCCAAACAGTGCATGAACAGAACATCAAGCACTGAAACGACAATAAATGTAGTCTTCATAAAAACAAGCCAAAAACTGCAATTAAAAAGAGAGATTGAGCGTGAAAGGCATATCGTTTCCCTGCAGTTTGTGGCAGGGGAAGAATTCCAAAGTATTCATCATCTACTCAGATGGCCCATAAACCAATATTTTTTAGCCTCAATTTTAAATATCTACTACTGTTCATGTTTGACCTAGTATTGAATGCTGTCTGTCCCCTGTTATCTTTAATGCCCTTTTGCTGCAGTAGTGCAACTTTGTTTCGCAGTATCCCTTTTTTAATGGCTGCGGATTTTCTGGCAGCATCCTACTTCATATTCTTTCTAAATTACTAAATATTGTTTGTTTTGTGCACTGATTTCTGTTGGGTATGTGTTGCATCTGCTTGATTTCTTTCCCTGTGATTAACCTGGTAGGGTAGTTGCAGTAGCAATGTATTACCTTATTTGAAGGAGGAAATGTTTAGGGTCTTCGCTAAAGAGAAGACTTCTAGAGGGAAACTTTGGAGAAATGGAAGTATGAAGTCTTCTCCAATGTCTCCTCGTAGACAACCTGAATATGTGGGCACGGATGAGGTATTTGCATTGCTCATTTGTTTCTTACGATCATTGAGTGTTGAAAGAAATTCTTTGGTGGTACCAAATTGCTGATCATATTAACTCCTGGCCACTCTTGTAGGACCCTACATGCATTATTTGTCAACAGTATTTGTATCTTTCGGCTGTTGTATGCGGCTGTCGACCATCTGCTTTTGTTTGTTTGGAGGTATGACCAGTCAGCATGTAATAAATAGAACCTTTTTTCCTTTGAGCAGTAAAAGTACATTAGCCAAAAATTCCATTCTTGTGTTGGACTTATTGCTTTCTAACTTAATTTTCAATCCAAGTCTTTGTTAAATTTTTATATAGACAATTTTGTAATGAGACTAAAAATTTAAAGTCTATGGGGAAAAATAATAATTTCCAAAGACGTCTCAATACATAAAGAAGATATGCAAAACTCCTTTTGCTAACAAGTCTTCCCCTCATTAGCCTAAGGCATGTGGCAAAATGAAACATGCTGTCCTCCACCAATTCAATCACTGCATCTAAGATTTAATGATAAGCTTCAATGGTCCAGCTCCTTTTTGCGGTCGATTTATTAATCCTATTTTGCTGATCAATATTTAGAACAAGAATTCTCATGATTACTTGTCAATAGTTTGGCGACTTGCTGTGAGATCATTTCTCCTCTTTCATAATCCTCTTATTTATCTTCATGCAAATCTCTACCACCCTACACTTGGTACCACATAGGGGTGCACATTGAACCGTGGAACTGGACCGGAACCGACGAAACGGTCCGGTTTGGTCCGGTTCTAGAGTGCATCGGTTCCGGTTCCGGTTCCAAAAATTAAAGAACCGTTTAGTTTGGTTCGGTTCCATTTTGGGGGTATGTAGAACCGAACCGTGGATCCGATCTGTGGAACCGAACCTGGAACCATGAGTTTACAATATATTTTAGTTGTATATTTGACTCATGATTTATTGTTTACAATGCACCTTTTGATTCTTTTCATAAATGTATTTTTTCACACCATATACAATATCTAAACCATTCATCAAATGGATCACAATGCGAATGGACATGGGCTAAAATATAAATTAGAACATGCAATTGGGCTGGATTATAAAAAGCCCAGAACCATGGAATCGATCTGGAACCAAACCGGTTTTCACAGTCCGGTTCCGGTTCGGTTCTAGAGTGCTAACAGTCCGGTTCTGGTTCCGAAAATCCTAGAACCGTAAGGAACGGTTCGGTTTCGGTTTCACCCCAAAACCGGACAGAACCGAACCGTGTGCACCCCTAGTACCACATTCAGTTCTTCCTGGCACCACATGCAGTTCTCTTACGAAGATGCTTATATTGGTTCTTCAAAATTCTTTCCTAATTCTCTCTCTCTCTCTCTCTCTCTATATATATATATATATTTGTGATTCAGGTGGGCCACATGAGTGAAGATAGTGTGAAGGGTAGAGTTGGGCATTGAGTTGAGTCGAACCAAGTTAGGGCTGATCCGACTTGATCCGGTTTTGAAATAGACCTGACCCGAACTCGACTCGACTTGGAATCGAGTCTAGCATACCTGACCTGATCCGAGTTGGGGTCTGGCCTGGACTAATCCGGACCATGTTTGACCCGTTCACAAGTACCGAGTCTAGTCGAGTCGGCACCAAGTCAGGTCGGGTGCAGCGGGTATCTACGGGCTAAAATCAGAACTCAAAACCTAGGTGCACCTGTTGGAATTGCAACCTCTCCATCAACTACACATCATCTCAGATCTGAAATGTCAAATTTGGAGTTTATACACGCGCACACACACACGAGTCGGGTTTCGAATCTAGTCTAGTCAATACCGAGTTGGATTTAGGGTCGAGTTTCTGGGTGATTCGAACTCGACCCGGTTTGAGTTTGGATTGGACGAAGTCTGCTTGATTTGGATTGACTCACCCACTCAGTTCGGATTGAGTAGGGTCCAAACGAGTCAGACGAGTCGAGTCGTCTCGTGCTCAGCTCTATTGAAGGGGCACGCCCACCATCCAAACTATTTCCCTTCGCGTGGCCCACCTGAATCATGGATATGGCTTATTTTTTGACCCTGGGCATAAATTTTAATGTTGCGTATAATGGTTGGAGTTGATTTTTAAAATTCATGATGGTGGGCCCACCCTCACTCGACCACAAATTCACATAAAAGGATTTTATGTCGTTGCTGCGGATTGTGGAGTGAGGCTCTCACCACCCTTTAGCATATGGTGTGAAGACTCGTTGGGGCCCACCATAATCTGTGTTTTATCCATGCCGTCCATACGTTTCACCTGCTCATTTCAGGGCATGAGCCCAAAATTGAAGCATATCCAAAGCTTAAGTGGACCACACGTCATCCAAACTGTTCATAAGGTGTCACAGACCTAGATGAAGAGGGGGGAAAATAAAGATCAGCTTGATCCGAAACTTCTGTGGCCTCCTAGAAGTTTTTAACTGTAGGCATTCAATTCCCACTGTTTCCTGTCATGTGGCCCACTTGAGTGTTGAATATCCTTCAATTTTGGACTCATGCCCCGAAAATGAGCTGGAGAAATGGATGGACAGCGAGTTTATAATACATATATTATGATGTGCCTCACATAGTCTTCACAACACATGCTAAAGGGTGGTGAGTGCCGCACCCCACAGTCGGCAGTGGCATGCAATCTATTTACGTGAATTGGTGGCCGAGTTGGGGTGGGCTCACCATCATGTATTTTCAAAATTCACTCCAACCATCAGGTGAGTCACCCAATTTTAGGCTTATTGTTAAAAAACCAGGCCCATTTGTAATTCAGATGGACCTCGTGATTGGAGACATTGTACGGTGCAACACTCACCCCCCAAACTGTTTCCCTTAGTGTGGCCCACCCGAATTACGGATAGACCTGGTTTTTGCTGCCTGTGCCTAAATTTTTGTGTCATGTGATGGTTTGAACGGAATTTACATACTCATCACGGTGGGCCCTGTTAAAAGTCAACAGTACATGCCTCTCTTCCAACTGTTTCCGTTGATATGGCCCACCTGAATCACGGACAGGGCTGATTTTTGAGCCCCACGGCCAAAATGGAGTGACGCACCTGTTGATCAGGGTGGATTTTACTTAAACATCATGGTGGGCCTCACTTCAGCCAGCCAGAGGTTAAGACTGTAAATAAGGTCCCTGCGGACTGGTGTGCTGGAGACCGGGTCTCTCTCTCTCTCTCTCTCTCTCTATATATATATATATATATATATATATATATACACGTGCGTGCATGCATGTGTTAGTTATTGTGTTATTCTTTTCAACGTAACCTCCCCGCTAAATGTTCTGTTATTCTTCTGCTTTCTCTATAAAGATTAAAGTTCTATTAATAGGATGGGTTGTGGTTAAAGAGGATGCAACTCTGGCTTGCCTTCTTGGCAAGTGAATTGCAACTTCATTTGCTTCACCGCATGGCCGATGTAGTGGTTCCTCGCTGTTTTTAAATTGTTGACCGTTGATTTTACTATGTTTTAGAGTTTGTTGGAGTCTGCATTTCTTCCGCTTCATTTATTGTTTCATATTCTATAGTGATAAAATATAAGGATGTGGCTTTAGTCCCATCTCTTGTACTCGTTGGTGCTTTCATCGTCTCCTCTTGCATTCTTTTCTTGGTTGTGCTTTGTTTCTCAAGTGTCAAATGATTACTCTGCTTTCCAAATTCAATTAGAGGTATCCCGACAGTTCCACATTATGTTGGTATGTAAAATTTACTTTTGGGCACCAACATATTTTAGCTTTAAAACTTATATAAGACGCCATACTAGATTCCGTTCATTTTATTTGTTTCTTGTGCAGCATTCGGAACACCTTTGTGAATGCAATCCCAGCAAACATCGTCTTCTTTATCGTCACACTCTTGCAGAACTTAGTGACTTGATCCATATGGTTACTCCTGTATCTGCAGCTCCTTGCAGTTTGGAGGAGGCAACCCAAAGTAGGACTTGTCTAGGCGAAATTTCAAGCTCCAATGAATCAAATGCTCTAATGAAAAAGGTCTACTACTGCCTTTTGATAGTATTGTCCTTCTTTCTTTTTCGTATAGTGTTCTTTTTTTTTTCCAGTTTGTTCTTATGTATGTTATCTTCTCCTAGAGGAATTCATTTCAGGTCACTCGGCAAAATTACTTTCCACTCCAATGGATGCATGTTCATTTATAATGTTGCGAAATCTCTTTTAGCGTATTGTTCCCAATCCCTCTAAGGCAATATTTGTAACGGGGAGTTCAACACTAGCCTTTGTGAATATGAAATCTGAACAATTAGATATAGGGATATGTAAACAATTTATATTTAGTTTAAATCAGTGAAAAAGGATTAGAAAACAGTGGATTAATGATTTAAACACTTTGGAAGGATTTCATACTTGTCACCAACTCTCAATTTCATCTATAAGTTATATCCATGTACAATGCTGGACTGGTTGACACAATGAGGAAGTGGTAGCCTCACTATGAATACATTTGCAAATTTTCACACAAACAATTAAAAATTGGAAAGGGAAAGAATCCACTCTAAATGCTCACATGTAGGTCATTAATAAATCACTTTGTCACTATGCATGTAAAATGCATGGATGGGTTTGGACAACTCATCTGTTGGGCCCTTCAGATGGACCATACTCCAAAATTGGCAGTAGTTGGATCTTTTGGATGATTCAAATCACAGATTTTGCATTCACTGTTGACCATTGATTGGGTGTTTCTCTAACTCTCAGTTTACAACCTTCAAAATTCCTCCAGTTATGGCTAGGGTAGCCCAACCAGTGGTGTGTCTAGAGTAAAATCCTGGACATGTTTGCTGGGTTTCTCCATTAAATTTTTTTTTTTTTGTCATATGCTCGAATTTGATTGCTGAATCCACAGCTCTCTTGGTGGGTCTTGAATTATGCTTTGCAAATGGCTTTAGAAGAATCTCTGTGGAATTGGATTTGGAGCTGTTAGTTGACATATGGTGCAAGAATAGCAGTACCCTATGGACTTTGTGGTACTGGTGGGTCTAGAGGAGTTGAGAAAAATAGGATCCCCACTTTTAGAATCAAGTTTTGTTTCCTCCCACCCTCTGTTGTATTTGCTTCTTTCATAAATATAAGGTGGAAGTCCCCAGCTTTTGCTAGAGAAGAAAAACAAGGTAGGACCTTCTAGATGAATGAGACAGAGCTTTTGCATGTGCCACATGCCCTGAGTTTGAATCTTGGTTTCGGTAGGGTGGTGTCCACAAAGCTACTAGAGAAAAGAAAGGATAGAGAAAAGTACATTAGGTAAGAGTTAATTGTCTTGTCAAGAGTTTTGGGCCATAGCTGGAGATTGGAAATTTCTGAATCCAAATATTTTGTGGTGATGAAAGTATCTTAAGGGGATATGGTTGTTTTGAACTTATGAGCATATTCTTTTTTTTTTTTTTGTTTTCATTGATCGAATTAGTCTACTGGTTTGGAGTAGTTGCATATAGCTATGTTGTTGTTTGGAGGTGAAGGATTTTTATGAAACTTTAATTTTCATGGTTTTATGGAATCTGCACCTTAGAAGGAATTTGCGGGATGAGGAGATATGGATGGTTGAACAAATGCTTGAAATTCTTTACCAACTGTTCCTTTCTATTGATGAATTTGATAAATGCATTTGGGCTCCCTCCTCAAGTGGGACTCAGTCAGAGGAGTGTTTTTCAAGGCAATTTTCCTGAAGAATTTGCCAAATTTGTTCTATGCTGAGGTGTGGGGATCTTGTTCTCCACCAAAAGTTGAAGTTTTGTTCTTTGGCTGTGGCAAGATTTCCACTCCAGACAATCTAAAGAAACGGAAGTGGGTAATCTGGAATATGTGCATTCTATGAAGGATGGATGAAGAGGCAGTCAACCAAATATTTCTTCACTGTCAGATGGCTTTGTTTATATGGTATTCTTTCTTCCTCCTTTTCAGTTTCTATTGGGTTTTGAGAAGGAATTTGTCTCTTTAAAAGCTAGGGAGTTGCCCTTTTTAGCCACAGGCAAATTCTTGTGGACAATGCTTCTTTGCGCTACTTTATGGTGCATTTGGGGAGGAAAGAAACATTCACCTTCTTGTCCATTTCAGAATTGGAGCTCATGAAAGGGACACTCTTTTGTGTAATGTCTGTGGCCTATATGCTGGAAGCAAGTTTTGTTTGACCTCCCTTGATCATGCATCATTGGCTTTCTCTTGGTGTTGGAGTTTTTCGTGGAGGGTTTACCCATTGATTAGCACCATTACTGCTTGATACATTGTTCAAGCCATTTTTGTTATCATGCACAAGATTACTACTGGGGAATTCACTTGTCACAGAATGGTGGCGCGTGGCATAGTGCTGCTGACTGTAACAAGTAGGTGTGTACCACAGCTTCAAAACTGGTGTTTGTCTGTAAATTCCTGTTCATGCACCTTTTTGTGCCACCTGGTATGCTTCATCCAAATGGTCACCAAACCTCATTGGATGTCCAAACAATTTTATTTTTTTTTTGTAATTCCGTGCCACTTGTTGTAGTACTATGCCACCTATTGCCTGGCTATGTCCATCAGTCAAGAATGGAGCACTTGTACATAATACCATTGTGTATATTCCTCTGCCAGCAAGTTTTCATGACGCAACAAGGGATCTTCTGAAACAAGGTATTCTCATATTCCTGATGCAAAAATATCTGCTAGTTGCCTTCAACAATGTACCACCAGTCTTGGGCTGCACCCATAAGTTTCAAAGCTGAGAAACGTAGCTTGATGGCTTAATCCATTTCATACCGTCGAAAATACCTTTCCATTGACTTGAGCAAGTTATTGAAATTCTAGGGGTCCAGATCGCCATTATAAATATTCAATCTTCACACATTTGCTGGAATCCTCGGTGTCAGAATTTAGCCCTTCCTCAGTATAATATGGGTAATCCCTTTGAAGGGAAACAAGTGCTCTTGGATCTTGTCATGGGTAGCTAGGTTGTGGGACGACTCAGTTTATTTCATTATCATCATTTTAGTTTTCGTTATTCGGTCCAACTTGCTTGGGAATGGCATTCCTCGAGTTCATATTTGCCTCAAGGCTATTGCTAGATGGTTGAGGGTCAAATTGTTCCTCTTATTGACCTCTTTTGTTATTGTCATCTGAAAGTCTAGAGCATTCAATTGAGTTGTGAAACTTCTGTTCATGGCCACTAATTTGTTTGATTAGTGTGTCCATTCTTTGTCATACACGTCTCAATATATCATTCAAATTCTTGTATGTCATTTAACAATTATAGATGAGTCATGCTTCAAGTCCAGGTGCACTAACATATTTGAACATAGGTTGCAAATCTCCCTATCGACCAATCACTAATCGCCAGTGTCCTAAAGATTGGATGAAATAAATGCTTATAAATCGGGTTTTATCACATCACTGATTCGAGTATGTATCAACAGATTTATTATATGGACAGTGTTGAAGATTTCCATGAAGAAGTAAGAACCTGACGTAGGCATAGCTGGCCTAAAAAAGAACAATATGTCATTTGTGGTTAGGGGAATGTTGAAAACAATAAGGGGGACTGTTTGAGGACGTCATCATTTTTCATACATGAGTATTGTGTGGTGGATCAGTTGTCAAGGTAATCATTGATAGAGGCAACAACATGAATGTAGTTTCTCAAAGCATGTTGGATAAGTTGAAGCTTAGGGCTTGTTTGGAAACATGTATTTGGAATGCATTGGAATCTAAATCACAAATACATTGGTAGCCCGTTTGGTAGTGATGATTTGAGTGTATTTGATTTGTGTGTGTGTGTGTCTCTGTCTCTGTCTCTGTGTGTCTCTGTCTCTGTCTGTCTGTCTGTGTGTGTCTCTGTCTCTCTGTCTCTGTCTGTCTGTCTGTCTGTTGACTGTGTAAATTGGGTAAATAGGGTGGATGATTTGAATTCGAATGCATTGCAAATTACCCGAAACTGAGGATTCAAAATCACAGCTGAAAGCTGTGATTCGAGATGCATTCGTTTCCAACGGCTCTATTTTTTATTCCTATGGTCTCCAATGGTTGGAAATAGAGCCTATCGAATGGACCTATCTTTCTGCATGAACATCTAAAAGGTGAGGTCCCCTTGGTCGATGACTTTGATATTGCACCTGCTCCACCACATTGGCATATGTTGTGGTGTGTCCATTAGCTGAGTGTGGGCTTAGCAAAGCTGTAAAAGCTGTGATAACAAGAATATCCACAATTTCCCACATTCAATATGCGGATGACACTCTCATTTTCTGCGAGGCAGCTCCAGCTTTGGTGGACAACCTGTACTCCGCTATCCATTGCTTTGAGGTGGTGTCAGGGCTGAAAGCGAATCTGGCCAAGTCAAAGTTGTTCAACATCAATATGGAGGACAAGGACCTATCGGATTTTGCTCTTAATATTGGTTGTTCAGCAGCCTCGCTCCCTTCCTCCCTTGTTGGTCTTCCGTTATGTATTGGAGTGCCCCCAAAAGCTTTGTGGGACAAGGTGATTAATCGTGTCGAATCCTATCTTGCCAAATGGAAATGTCGCTATCTCTCGAGAGGTGGTCGGCTTACTCTCATAAAGGCGGCCCTATCAAATCTGCCCGTGCACCTCATGTCCCTTTTCAGATGCCCTGTTAGTGTTTTGAAGACGATCGATAAGTTGAGACGTGAGTTCTTTTGGAACGGCAAGACAGACACAAGAAAATTCCATCTAGTTAAGTGGAAGCAGGTGTGTCGCAGCTTTCAAGAAGGGGGTGTAGGCATAAATGATCTCAAGGTTATAAATGGTACTCTTCTGGGAAAGTGGATCTGGAGACTTGGGACTGAAAACGACAACCTCTGGAATAAGGTGATCAAATATAAATATGGTACTTCTATGGGGGGCTGGTGGTCTAAGCCCTCTTCTAACTACAGGGCCTCTACCCTTTGGAGGGGAATTCTTGCCATGCATAATCAGGTGCTTAAGGGGGTTGTTTTTGACCCAGGAAAGGGTGATCGTATTTGATTCTGGGAAGACACCTGACTGGGTGACATTCCGCTGAAAGAAGCATTCCCAAACATTTTCCAGTTTGCCCCAAACAAAGATATAATGATAAACAGGTGCGTTTCTGTTTCTGGCGGAGATATAGTCTGGAATGTGGATTGTAGAAGATATCTTCATGACTGGGAGGCCTCCGAGTACGTCGAACTTCTTCACAGACTGCATAGCATCAAGCTGGACCCTCAATCTGCTGATCGCATTAACTGGAGATGGGACAAATCTGGTGCTTTTATGGTTAAGTCGTTCTATCAGAAGATGGCCACTCCCCTTGCCACCAATTCCCACCCGTCTTCCATTATCTGGAAATGTGGGGCTCCCCCAAAAATTCTGGTTTTCGGCTGGCTGGTGGGGCAGAAGAAAATTCTTACAATTGATAATTTGAAGAAAAGGGGGAGCCGATCATCAACGTTTGTTTATGCTGCATGAAGGAAGAGGAATCGATCGTTCACCTCCTCCTCCACTGCCCGTTCATAGCTACGATATGGTCTGAATTTCTGCAATGTTTTAGGCTAAGCTGGTGCAATCCGGGCTCTCTCGATCTCTTTCTTTACGCGTGGCACGGTGTCAATTTGGGCAAGTTATCGAAGCGGCTGTGGAGAATATCGATTTTAGCAATCTGGTGGGCTGTTTGGATAGAGAGAAACCACAAATGTTTTGATAACATTTCTAATCTTTTTTTTTTTTTGGAAGGTAACAGAGAAAATATATTAAAGAGAAAAGCTTACAAAAGGACTGCTGAGATAGCAGAGCGGGAAAAACCAAGAACCTAAAAAAACAAGATTGTAGTCTTTTAATCCCATTACATTAGTCACCCATTCAATAACAAGATTTTTAGCAATAGAACCCACTGAGATAGCCGTAGCCTGAGAATCATTAAACACTCTATCATTCCTTTCCGTCCAAACCGTCCACCAAATTGCAATTATCGACATTCTCCAAATTTTAGTTTTCACTTTGTCAAGTTTGTGGCTGAGCCAAACTGCAAGCAAGGATTCAGCCGAGCCAGGGGGGCAAGAAACGAAGTTGAATCTTGGCCAGAAGTCCCACCAAATGTGAGAAATAAAGGGGCAGTGGACCAAAAGATGGTCAACAGTCTCTTCGTCGCGCATGCAGCAACGGCAAATGTTGACAAGATGCATCCCACGCTTCCTGAGATTGTCAGTCGTAAGGATTCGGTTCATAGCTGCAAGCCAGGCAAAAGAAATGAATTTGGGAGGAGCTGCAATTTTCCATAAACCAGGGGAGAGCTGCTGCAGGGAAGGAGAGGTGAGGTTCAGGATCGCATATAGCGATTTAACTGAGAAATTGCCGGACCTATGACGATGCCAGGTGATATTGTCATGAGAGGAAGCGTCCAACGAAATAGAGGATAGACAGTGCAACAGCTCGACATATTCAATGACCTCCCTCTCCCTCAGATTTCTAGTACAATTGATTTCCCAAACCCCCCTATTACCCGAAAAAGAATAATTAGTGGCTATCATGATAACATTTCTAATCTTGTGCACAGTATAATTTCCAATGCTAAACGCATGCTTGTAGAATGGGCAGTAACTGATGTTAGGTGTAAGGAGTCTGATCTTTTCTTCTTAAGGTCGCTGTCAAGTCCACTTTCTCAGCGGACTGCCTTTTTTATTTTGCGTTTGTTTCTCCTTTCCCCTTTGTTTTATCCTTTTCCTTTTAATGAAATTTTAGTGATCTTTCCAAAAAAAATAATAAAAATCCACATTGCAAACAATATCCAGTTGGCTCTAAATGCCCCATTAAACAATGGGACGTGACCAACACTTGTTGATGACCTCCAATCTCATAGCACCACTGCCAAGTGCCACAGCCCCACTACGTAATAATGTCTTTCACCAAATTAGTTCAGATGTCACGCAAGATGGTAGCAAAGACGCAACTAGTATTCAAAATCGGTTACGTAACAATGGTAACGGCGCGTTACAGGGCCGAAACGACCTTTACAGAAAAAACAGGCTGTAAAGGCCCTGTAATGGTCTCGTAACAGTCCCATAACGGTCCTGTAACAGTTTTTTTCAAAAAATAAAAAAGGACAGTAACGGCCAATACGGCCCATTTCATAATTGTAACATTGGTGGCCGTTATGGCCACTGTTACCGTTATGGAACACCTTGACTAGAAGTGCAGCACCAAAGACTATGCCTGATCCCTCTTTCTAGGTACCTGGTTATCTGCCTCTGCAATGATGTCATTCACACCAAATGCCCGCAAATGGTGATGAAAGATGCCCTTAGCATTTGGAGATCTAGATATGTCTGGGATTAGCCCCTGCTCTGGTGTTTTTGTCTCCATTCCTGCAAAAGTGTGAAGTCAGTACATCGTAGTGCATTGTCTTAGCCTTTGCCCTCTGTTGCCATCTTCTCCACTGTTCCTGCACTCCTCGTTCACTTACCTTCAATGCATTTACCTTTGTTGAATGGCGTTGGGAATTTCCATTGCTGAGTACATTGATGATTTGGATCAATCATGCTCAACTAATATATTACGAAAAAGAAAAAAAATTCAATTATAACGATTTTTTTTAAGAGGAAAATACATTAGTTATCTCTTGAAGACCATTTTCAATACATGCAATTCTGATGTTTAAATATGTTCTCAAGTTGGTGGAAGTGACATTTATTCTTGATGAATTGTGTTGGGCATTTCTAAATTCTAATATGAATAGATGCATGAGTTTGTTCGAAAGCACACTTGTCTTTTGTAGTTAATTTGCACACGATGTTCGTGTAAGTTATAACTTGCAGTATTTATAAGTATTAGTAGTTATGGTTGTTGTATATCATTCAATGCATGTCACATACTTCATAGGATATGTTTTTCTGGTTAGTATTGAGTTGGAAGTTGAAGGATCTAAAAGGGCAAGGGGAAGGCCCAAAAGGACAGGTGCAGAGGTAGTAAGAAAAAAAGACTTGATGACCTATCGTCTAACTGAATTTATTGGAATGGCGGAAAAAGGATACATGTAGCTAACCCTAATTAGTTGGGTTAAGGCTTAGGTGATGTTGACCTTCTAAATTATTGGTGATTCCATTTTCTTACATTGCATTGGGGTTTCGTTTACTATTCCAGTGAGTTATATTGCCATTGCTCTAGTGCACTTTTCTGGATGGAGGAAACCTTTTTAAAATAAAAAAAAAATTCCTGATACTGCAAATCTGTCTCTTGATATTGAATGGGCTTCGAATGTGGTTAATCTTTCATCTTGTAATTTTTCGAATGGGCTTCAAATGTGGTTAATCTTTCTTCTTGTAATTTTTCCCTTTTTTGTTAGGCACGAGGCCTGCTAACTCAGCGGGTTTTCTTTGGTTATCTAATGAAAATCGCAGTAAATTCTCAAAAAAAAATAAAATAAAAAATCTGTCTCTTGATATTGAAGCTATGTTTTTCTTTTGGAAATTGGAGCAGGCCTCTCTCTCTCTCTCTAAGTATTGAAATGGGTCAATATATGCAGGTGAAAGGTGGCCATGCTACGTACAAACAACTTGCTGAAGATTGGATTTCCCATTCACGACAGATTTTTCAGAACCCTTTTGCTGATGCTGCTTGTATTAGTGCCCTGGACGAAGCAGAACAGTTTCTTTGGGCTGGCCATGAAATGGATCCGGTATACTTTTATTGTTTAATTCACATGTGATATCTCCAATTCCTTGTAATATCATTTTAAACATGGCTATTATGATGCCAATGGTAAAGTATATATAATCTTAAACATACTTCTGTGCTATGTCTTTGACATGTAGGTACGATGCATGGCAAGCGATTTGATCAAAGCTCAAAAGTGGGCTGTGGATGTGCGAAACTGTCTTTCTAAAGCTGATACCTGGTTGCATCATCGGGATGGTGATACAGGGAAAGTGGATTTTACTGATATTGAGGACCTGCTATGTGTTGATCCTTTACCCTGCATTGAACCTGCTCATCCTAAATTGAAGGTTCATATATTTATAGAACTCGTAGTTTCCACTTTACCATTGTCCATGAATTTACCCTTTCAGCCAACCGATTGGTTCAATTTGTATAGGTTTTCATGGAAGATGCAAGGATGTTGCGCCTTGAAATAAAATCTGCACTTTCATCCTGTTCATGCGTCACGGTAAATGACTTGCAAAGGCCTTATATGTTCTTTTGCCTCAGTGGCTGTTGCATGAATAATTTCATCATGGTTTTCTTTCAACATTATTGTTGCCAAATGATTGGTTGTATTTCAGCTGTCTATATATTGGATGGTTGGTCGTTACTTTTGTATGTTTTCGTATTCTGTTTTTTCTTTGATATTGTATTTGTACGACTTGAGCCAGAGCTTCGGTGATCTATTTATTCATTTATATATTAGAACCATCATCATCATCATCATCATTTTACTCTCTGATAGCTTGTTCCTGAGCCCTGATAGAAGGAGGGTTGTGTCAGATTGGTGCTGGCATACAACTTTTTCCATATCCCTGTGACTCCTAACACAGCGTTTCATTTATCTATTAGAATAACTCAAGGATTTTATTCTTCTGTTTTGCCAAAAGGGTATATATTTTATTCGTGTTTGTGAGAATGCAAGTTAAATACGATATTTTCTAATTCGATTTGTTTCTGTCATCGTACCTCAAGTTTCCTGTTGACATCTGCCCTTTTCGTTTCACACTGTAACTCCAGATTGCTGATTTGGAAACATTATATTTGAGAACTATTGACCTACCGATTCTTCTAGAAGAAAGTGGAAAGTTAGAGAGGGAGATTTCTTCAGCAAAGGTACAAGAGATTTTAGTATCTGTATATTTATCTTGTGTCTGATTTCTATTATTCTGTAGATGTTCTTGTATTACTCTCCTTAAGCTGTTGTTTGCAACTCATGCGTTCAAACTCTTTTTTTTCCTCATTTGGTCCAGACCAGTGATAAAAAGTCTTAATTTTCCTTTCAATTTTTTATCTGCGCATGGGATTTGCTTTCATCTTTTCTTTCTTTTTGGCTTTCTATATTGTGTGCTTTGTATCGCTGTTGATAACCATGATCAATATTGTCATTTAGATCAATATCTATTGATTCACAATTTGGAAATAAGCGAGATATACATCATTGACGGTAATTCCATGCGCATCTGTTGTTTGAATTGCAACCCATTCCTTTTTCTTAATCTTCACAAGAAGAAGAAATGCTGTAAATAAAAATAGGTCCTTTTTTGTCCTTTTGATGATTAACTGGATTTTTTCTTTATCTTCCTTGTCACGTCGGTGCCAAATGGGTAATATTTGAATTACTAAATTTATTGGAAACATAATGGGAAAGGTTTAGATGATGATAATGATTGGAAAAATGATCATTATTACAGAGAGCGCCCAATATGAATCAAGGATCTAGAAAGACCTTTGTAGAAAGGCCACTCAATATTTCATTAGCATATGCAGTATTCGTAGGAATGCATCATTAGCAATGCACTTAATTGATATTGTTGACACCCAGTAATCATCCCCAATGTTGTTTTTCAGAAAGACCTGGGAAGCTAAGTATCCTCCTAATTCAATAACAGAATGTTTTGGGAGCATTTTTTAGCTAGTAGCTTATGTGAGGCTGAAAAGTCTGGCAACTCCTGTGCAGGAACCATCCTGTCAGGATAAAAGCTTTGCACCAGCTCAATTTACTGTTTATTTTTTTCCTTTTCTTCTTTATTGCACTTCCTTTCAAGTTCTCATGCTTATCTTCTTTCAAGTGCTTTACTAGGTTAATAGCAATTGCACTTGCTGCATATCTACTACTCTTTTCAATTTCATTTTTACTTACTGAGTAATGGTAACTTGAATGAGTGTTATCCTGTGCTCTAGGTCTGGGTAGATAATGTAAGGGAATGCATTTCACAAAAGAAGCCTGCTGCAATTGAAGTTGATGTCCTTGACAAGCTGAAAGCTGAGGTCATAATACTATGATGTCAATAGTCCATGTTTTTCTTTGAAGTGTAACCCAGTACATGCGTACTGAAAGGTTTTTATGATTTCTAGTGGTACTGTGTTATTCATTTGGTCTGACTGTCTTCAGCTTCATATTTTACAGATGTTGCAGCTTTCTGTTCAGCTCCCAGAAATGGATATGCTGTCGGTGCTACTAAGTCAGATTGAATTATGGCAAGTTCGATGTAATGAGTTCTTGAGAGGTCCTATCACTCTGAAGGTTCAAACTTAGATGATATCGTCAGTTTTAATATTTTAAGGAAATAGGACTTATTATTCTCCATATTATTCTCCATTTTGAAAAGGAGGCATATACCCACTATTTTCACTTATGCAGGAACTTGAGGTTGTTCTTCAAGATGCAGATAATTTCACTGTCAACATTCCGGAATTAAAGCTTTTAAGGCAGTATCATTGTGATGCTCTGTCCTGGATTCATCGTTTTCATGAATCTCTTGTAAACATTCAGGATCGGGAGGATTACAGCCTGATTGTTGAGGAGCTAACGAGCATTTTGGAAGCTGGAGAATTGTTGAGAGTACATGGTTTGGTCTCTTTACAGATCCTGTTCAATCAATAGAAACTCTTAGCAAGGTTGTTTTTTCTTTATACCATGGCACTGAGATTTAGTTTCCTTTCTTAAACAGTTGATCAGTTGCCCCATGTCAAGGCAGAATTAAGGAAGTCTCGCTGCAGAGAAAAAGCATTTAAGGTATTGATATTCATCTATTCTTTATGTGTTTTACCTGGTCCCTATTTTAATGATTGTTTCGTATTTAGTTTCCTGCTATGTTAATACATATCTTTAAATAGCTTGCAGTTGTAAGCGTCTCTACTATTAAAAAAACTTTCAAGCTTCCAAGGCAGCATTTGGTTGTAGGGCCAAATTGCACTTGGTCGGATTTCTGAGCATGGTTTTAAATTCAAGTATGAGTTTTCTTTCGTCTGAAGTGTTCCAGTTTCGGTCCACAATTAAACAAGTCACCAGATTGAAATTGGACAGAAACTGATCAAAACGGATGCTTTGGCTAAGTCGCACCGGTTTGGGTCCTCAGGTGATTCTCACTTGAAAAAACCACTATATAAATCCATTCGTTGCCAACAAAGTGTGAGTTGTGTTTGGGTTGGCACGGGAAGCAGAACCTTCGTAGAGCAGGCTCTCAATTTCCACTCATGAGTGGGATATTTACAGAAGGGTTCCAACATATATCTCTTGCATTTTAGCAATAGTGGATCATGATAAAATTGGGTTCTGGTTACATCTAAAAGCAGTTCTGAGTCCTATGACTTATAGTTTTAAAGCACTGTGTATGTACCTCAATTATTTTAAATGTTATAAACTTATAAAATATTCTTGTTACATCTACAGACACTAACTATTCAAATGCCACTGGAGTTTATCCAGGAGCTGATGAAAGAAGCTGCTTTGTATGTTTTTCTGTCGTGACTCTTGAGCATTTTTTAGTTTTAACCAATGGTTGTGGTTTACCATTTCATGATCTTTCAACTTAAAAATAACTTTCAGGTTACAAATCACAAAAGAGAAATTGTTCATGGATGTTTCTAGAGTACTAGAAGAAGCTAGTTCTTGGGAAGAGAGTGCTAGGCATCTTCTTTGTAGCATGGGTCAGATGTCTGAGTTTGAGGATGCCCTAAGGTTTTCATTTACTGTGCTTTAGTTCTTGTTACTCACCCTTCTGATCATTTGATAAATCCCTCAATTTATGATTGTTGTCTTTGAATATTTCAGGGCTTCAGAAAGCATATTTGCACAGCTGCCTTCTCTCCAGGATGTCAAGGATGCATTATCGATGGTTGAATCATGGATAAGGGCATCTCAACCCTTTTTAATGTCTGCTGTTTGTTCTGGGCATGCTCTGAATCCTCTGCTGAAAGTTGATGCCTTGAATGTTGATGTTGTTTTATCATTTTGAGTCATCTGTTTTCCAAGCTGGTGGGTATGTTGTATACTCATGCACTTGATTTTGCAGGAACTAGTCACTCAGTCAAAGCTTCTGAAAGTCTCTTTGAAAGCACCAGAGATGCTTCAGAGCATTCTGAAGGATATTGAAGAATGGGAGCTTGATGCCTGTTCTTTGTTAGAGCATGCAGATTCTTTGTCTAATATGCATGATATCAATGTCCAAATCGACAATGAGCTTTCTACAGGAATTGAGACACTACTTTACAGAGTAAATAATGCTACACAAGCTGGCCTATCTTTGGGATTTGATTTGTATGAGATACCAAAGTTACAAAATGCTTCTTCCATGCTACAATGGAGTTTGAAGGCCCTCTCGCTTTGCTCTGGAGCTCCTCTGATTAAGGTAACAACTTTCACCCACCATACACATTTCTGGGAGGTATTACCTTCTCTCCTTTGGAAATAACTTGTGTTCTTTGGTCACTTTGCTGCAATTGTTGGTGTAAAGTAGCTCCTTCTTTCCAAATGGTGAATTACTTTTAGTGCTGTGCCTTCAGACTGTAGATATTCTAAATGCCTTTTGCATTAGAGCAAACAATTCGACATGCTCTTTATTTTGTTTTTAAAACATGGAACAAGCAATATGGTGAAGAAATGCATTCTTCACCATTATATATTATAAAAACGGTGTATATCTAAAAAAAAAAAAAATACTCAAATATCTTGGTAATAAGCTACTGGGAGGATATCTTGAAGATGAAAAAGGTGGTGCTCACTGGCGTCGGTTTCGCACTTGGTAACGGGGCAAATATTCGCTTTTGGGAAGATATCTGGGTAGGGGACTTGCCTCTTAAAACTAGATTTCCGAACATATTCCTCATCGTCCCTGAAATGGAAATTTACGTGGCTAGTTGTTACACTGTGACTGATGGTAAGATGGTGTGGAATGTGACCTGTAGAAGGAACTTGCAAGACTGGGAGATTAGCAAATTTGCTGATCTCCTGGATTGCATCTATGCTACTTTTCCTATCCTTTCCTCCGCTGACAGCATTATATGGAGACTGGAAAAGTCCTCCAGATTCTCTGTCCGATCTCTTTACAATCGGATACACTTCAACCTGCCCGATCCTGATCTTAGCCAGTCCTCTCATTTCTGGAAATATGCAACTCCCCCTAAGATCGTGGCTTTTGGCTGGTTAGCTGGCAAAAAGAAAATCTTAACCATTGACAATCTGAGGAGAAAAGGGATAATCCTTCCTAACATTTGCTTATGCTGTAAGCGGGAATAAGAAACAGTTGACCACCTTTTCGTGCATTGCCCTTTCATTTCCTCTATATGGTCAGATTTCCTCCTTCGGTTCCATATCAGCTGGTGCTTTCCTCTTGAGGCTAATCTTCTCCTCCAAGCGTGGCATGGGGTTCACATCGGGAAGGTTAGGACGAAGATTTGGAGGATGGTTATTCTCGCTGTTTGGTGGTCAGTTTGGAAAGAAAGGAACAACAGATGTTTTAGGGATATCTCCAATCCCACAGGGGTTGTCTTGTCAAAGGCAAAGCGGAGTTTAATTGAGTGGGCCACTCATGTAGATCCCCTGAAGGGATCTGATTTCCTTAGGCGTTTAAGTTTTGTCTGCTATCTCAGCAGGCTCTTTTCTTTTCGTTGTAATCTTTTTTGTTTTTAATATATTCGTCATCTTTTTAAAAAATATCTAAGTAATAAGCATGCATTCATGTGTAAATCTATTATTCTAAGCAATAAGCATGCATTCATGCGTAAATCTATTATTCTTTTGATGTGAATCAGCAGTTACAGACATATCTGAATTGTACCAGTGAGGAAAATGATTTTTGACAACATAAAGATTACAGGCAGGTGTAGTTTATACATTTTGAGTTTATTTGCTGAGTGCTGACGCTGAGAGGGATTTCCCCCTTGTGCTTACAACTTGGTCAGCATAAGAAAAAAAAAAGTAGCCACTGCAGCAAAAGTCTAGTTCATGTTGGAACTGTATTTGCCATTTTATGGGGACTATATGCTTCTGAAACTGTCCTGCCTGATTCATTTCTTTAGACTAATTCCTGATTACATGACATTGTACAACTTTCTGTCGCAGTATGTACTGGTTTGTGGTACTGATAGCCTGTGTCCGAAATATTGGTATTGCGTTACGTATCGCATTCTTGGGATACGGATACGTATTGGTTATCGCATGAGATATATCAGTTGTATTGTGTAATGTATCGCTGTTGTTAGAAACATGGGGAAACATTTGGAAATTGGTTGAATTTTTCGATGAAACTTCAGTGATTGTTAAAAAAAGACATCAATACACACTTATAAATCAAAACATTACAAAAAGCAAATACACATAATAGGTTTTCTTTGTATGGGGTCCTAATCTATGCGTTGTCTATCTGAATTGATGCAAGTATATTTAATGTCTATTCATATAATTTATAAATGTAAGAAGACCTGTGGAAACACACGCAATACATACAAAAGCAAAAGAAGAATCACTAGATTAGGTTGCAAACATTTCTAATGTAATGTTTGAACACAGATTGCAAATGATTTGCGAGAAATTGGAAAATTTTGATTTTTTTTTTTTTTTCAATTTTTCACAGTTCAGCCCATCTCCAAATCTCGAAATCGAAGCTCCCAATCCATGATTTTTCATGCAAAACATGAAAAATCATGAATTTGTAACAATTTGACACTAATTTAACATGAATTACAGAAAATAAGAGCATCGAAATTTGGAAATGCTCACTAGATCGAACATGTAGGATATATCACACTACTTTTGTGTTTCATATTGCACTAGTGGGATACAAGATATATCGTGGGATATATCGGCCGATATCGTTGATATTTAAAACAGTGCTGATAGCTTTGTTGTAAATTTTGTGGCATAGGTCACTTGTTGGATCCTAGACATAGGATCACATCAGATCATCCAATTAAGACCCAGATTTGGCTGATTGCATGATCAAGCCAATGTAGGGGTTCAGATCACAAATGAAGCTCTAATCAGGCCCATCTAAGGGTTCAAAATATAGGCCAAGCCTATCCAACCATTTACATTGAATATTCAGAACATTCAACCGTGCATATTGAAGATCTGGGCTACATCAAGGGTCCAGATTGACCTGATCGGCTATCTGATCGGATGTAATGTCCCAATCGTGATTTTGTAATAGATCAATGGTTCGATTGGACTGAAAGACCCACCTATCCAATCAGATGGCCATGATTGATGACCAGTTGGACTCTCCCACAGGTGCAACTGTATGTTATTCATAGTCCTACATATCAATTGATTATTGCTCGAGTTTTTGCGCAAACCATATGATCTATATGTGCCATATGCCTGTGTATAGAAATTTACATGGCTGTTGTACAGAGGGATTATAAAGATTCATACCCTTACCTTGGTTTCCTTCTTTGTTTGTTTTGATTTATAGCAAGATGAAATAATTTATGACATTTATTTGTAGAATAATAGGTTTCAAGTGACAACCCTTGGTTTCTTGTTTTAAGTAGGATTTGTAAAGAAGGTTGCAAATCCACATGTATGGAACACTATGAAACAATGCCATGGTATGTTGTATTGATTATAAGTTTTCTTCCTCTCTCCTTTGATGGGATTCAAGTCCTACGAGAGAGTGGTTCGTCTGGAACTAGTGGCGAGATGCCTCTAGTAACCTCTTTCAGAAAAAAAAAAAAAAGATGCCTCTAACAGCAACCTTTGTGTGGCATGACTCTACATATTTATCCTTTCCTGGTTTATTCTATTTTCTGCTGCAAGCTAAGAGCTTTTGATCTTCTAATTGGTGTATAATCCAGCCTAGTTGAATTCTTTGAAGTTCTGCTACATCATCACCACTGGCACTGCAACTATAGTAAAATAATCATGCATGTTGGGTACATCAGATTCATTTACTCCCAATTCACAATCTTCGATACAACATCTGGTATTATAGGAGGTTGATAGCTTGATAGAGGAAGCCAAACTCCTTCCTGTCACGTGTGAGGGTGGTTCATTAGTCAGTTCATTGATTGATGGAGTGAAATGGCTTCGACAAGCCCTTATGGTAATTATTGAGCCTCACAGTCCCAAAAGATGCAAGCTTCAGGATGTTGAAGAAGTTTTGGAAGAAGTTCAGGTAATCAGTTTGTGCAGTCCTATATGGTTAACATTATTTGCTGTCATTTTGTTTCCATGAAATTGAATGCCATGCAATCTTTACTGTTATTATTATTGGAAATAAGCTATCCTTGTTTTTTAAGATTATTTATTTTGTTCAATGGCATATTGCAGACGATTAAAGTCTCGTTTCCTATGATGGTTGCTCGACTTGAAAATGCCATTGAGAAACATAAGTGAGTTTTCTGATTGTGTAATGAAATTCGTCTCCCCTTTGCATTGGTTTATCCTTCTTAGGCAAACAATCTCTTTGCGTCTGTCTTGAAAGATCTTTTAGTACAGCTTTCTTGAAGCATGCTTATATGTATGTATGCTTTTTTGTGCGTACATCACCACCACCACCACAGCATTATCTGAACTGGGATACTAAAAGAATACATGAATCCTGTTTCGCCATTCCACTCTACCAGGAACCATATGTGTGTGTGTGTGTGTGTGTGTGTGTGTGGATATGTATATACATATACATATCCACACACACACACACACACACACACACACATATATATATATATGTGGGTATGTATATCGGGAAATGATTCAATGGCATGATTTTCACAGAAAGATTGGTGAAAACTATCTTCTTCTTTTCATTTCATTTCTGTCTTTCTTTTTCTCTTTGTTGGGTGCATTATGACATGTTGATGGCATCCAACCCATCCATTAGATGTGCCTTGGCTCATATATGTTACATCTTGTATCATATGCACGGGTTGGATGGTATATAGACAACATAGTGGAACCCATTTCCATTCAATGGTGAGCATTCCACCTCAATTGTTTCCTGTCACGTGGCCCACTTGGAGTCATGGATGGACCTGATTTTTTGGCCCATGGAAAAACGAGGGAGGGTGCTCTTGAAGGTTAGAGTGGATGTCATCAACACATCACAACGAGGCCTACAAAAAACACTTGCACCAAAATTTCAGGGCAAACATTACCATGGAATCATTTTCCAATAAGGTCCAACCTTACTGTAAGTTATGGCAAGGTAGAGCTATGTGGACACCACTTTAATTTGTATGTGGCATCTGAATTGTGCATCTGGTGACTTCCCTCCTAAACATGGGATGTCTCAAAATTCAGCTGTATCTGAAACTCAGGTGAGCCGCACCATCCAGAACAGTGCAAAATCATGCCTAAAACATCTAAAATCACTTTCTGTGGCCCCACCTGAGTTTGAGGTTGGCCTGAAATTTGGTAGAACCACTCATCCAAATGGGATGCACACAATGGGCCAAGGTATTCCATAACGGTAACGGCCATCGCCGTTACTGTTACGATACAACGCCCATTACAACTTTTTTTTTTTTTGGAAAAATCTATTTCAGCCCATTAATAGACCGTTGCTGTTACGGCTGTTACAACCCCATAACGCGGTTACCACCGTTACCATTGCATAACTGTTTTGGAATGCCTTGCAATGGACATGTCGGATATCTAGACCATTTCTTGGTGGGCCCAAAAACAATAACGAAGGTTTTGATGGGTGGAAACCAACTCTCAACTGGTTTGTGTAGTGTAGCCCACCTAACTCGTGGATCGGGATGGATTTTGGGCTCTAGGCCTAAAAGGAGGGACACATCTGATGGATAGGGTGGATATCCGACACATGTCATGGTGGGGTCCACAGAGCTCGATCTTACTTAAACTTACAATAAGGTCAGCCTTGTAGGAACCTTTCCCACATATATGTATGGCATGAGGGGGGCTGCTTTGATCCATTGAATTCTTGCTCAAAACTTGTGTTTGGAATTAAGAGAGGGAAAAGAAGAAAATTGAGAAAAAAAAGGAAATTATGCTATTTTCCCACAGTTGATACAACCAAGTTGCATCAATACCGGTATGGGCCATAATGGTTTGACATGGCCACCAATTTTTGAGGTAGCCTGTTCCACACCCCTTATCAAGTATCGGCTCAGCTAACAGTTTCATATGGAGCTATTGGCTAATCCAAAACCATTTTTTTTGAACATTGGTTCTTGCCCCTTGTACTCCTTCTATGGCCCACTTTTGCTATTAATAATGATGCAGGACATGAAATTTAAGTATGAGATGCAAGAATTCCGGCTTAGATTATACTAATTCAGAAACAGTTATATAAATTCTACATCCCACATGACAATCCAAATCATTCAATTAAAAAAGGGAATCTATGCGGGTTCAGGCCGACACAGGCTAGGACTGGACCAATAAAAATTTTAAACTAGACGATGTCAAAGGGGAATAGAAATCAACCACACATGCATAAAAAGCAGTCCCTAATCCAAGGGATTCCCCAATTTCAATTCAAGGAACCCTAGGGTGAAAAAAAAAAAGAGCAAATAAATTAGGGTTAATACAAACTAAGGCTAGGGTTTAGGAAATATGAATGAAAAGAGGAAAACCTGACTCGGAGAAAGCTCCTGCGTGCAGATGGTGACCCGGGGCTGACGCACGTGCCTAGGTGGGTTGGCCGCACGTGTGATGGAAGCCCGCTTCCCCAAAGTGACACCTAGGCCTTAGTCGGCTAGGGGAGACCTCCAATCCCTCCAAGTTTGACGATAATCCGATGTAAGGTCGAGGCGTAGTGCTCCGCCGAAGTTTCAGCCCTCTTACAAGTCCAGATTTTGGAAACTAACTGTAGGAGGATGAATAACTGCAAAAGCTGGGAAATTCAAAATAATAATGATGAAAGAAGATGAGAGATATGGATGAAAGAGGGTAGGGGCGGATGGGGATAGATGTGGCTTCGCACCACGGTAGTTAGCCCTTCGAAGAAGGGAGGGCTTCGCACCCACTTTTGAATTCTTCCACAACTCACGAAGAGAGCAGAAAAATAAAGCAAAATTTTTTATTAAACTTGAATGAATGAAAAGAACTATAAGGGGTGCCTATTTATAGGGAAAACCCTATACCCCAAAAACTCGCACCATGTGCGCAACCTATTACTTGGCGATGAAGTAAACTAAAATAAAAACCAAACAAAGAAATTTAAAGCGTTTATGATGTTCTAAATAATAACAATAAGCAAAGCCTAAAATATGAAATCAATCCGACGAGTGAGCTACGATCATGAGATCATATAATGGGCTTTTCTTGACTATCGGGCCCACTTTTTTTGAACCAAAACTTATCTTCTAGATAGGAGGCCCTCCTTGGACGTTGTCATCGAGCCAGATCGATGGTGGGCTCCTCTTTCTGCGTACTTACGTGCGTAGGGGTGGTGGTGTGCGTGCGCGTGTAGGCGGAGTGCGGGCGTGCGTGTGCATGATGTCCTCATCAAATAAGTTTCCTTTTATGTGAACTTCTTTTTTTTCTTTCCATTTAGTTTTTTTTTTTTTTTTTTCCATTGAAGCTCTTCCGGAGATGATATCTGTAACCTTTGCATTAGTTGAGCATTTTATGGGTTATGCATGTCCCTGACTGAATTACACGTCATCAATTTACAAGAATTTCTTTACCTGTTCTTAACTCATACTCCGAGCTTGGATGATGTAAATTGCAAATGCAGGTCTTGGCGAGAGCAAGTGCATTTATTCTTCAATTCGGAATCAGGGGAACAATCTTGGTCCTTATTGTTACAACTGCAGGTAAGGCATGTTGAAGTTGTGCTTGAATAAGCAGTCTTAATTATTTACTAACTGTTTGGCTTTATTTAGATAATTATGCTTTCCATTCTGTCTACAATTTCATGGTTGTCAGGTTATGCAGCTGAGCTTAGTTTATGCTCTTTGGCTCTCCTATTGTCTAATTACTGGCCTATGAATGAAATGATGGACTGCTTCATCATGTCATTCCATGCAATTTGCTGGAACTTTATTCTAATCATTTATTCACGTTCCTGATTGTGGTGTTTGCTTGGATCCCGGATACCTATAATACAAAAGACACCTTTGGTGATTTAGCCATGAGCTATCTACTTTGAACTCGTAGAATTGATTGTTCGAATTTAGGAGGCCAATAGAAATGAACTTTCTTGGTGGCCACAATTATGAATAAATAGGGATTACAAAAGGTCCTATCCTCATACAAGGTTTATTTTCTAGCATTAGCACTGGGGGATGTGCGGGATTCGCTTGTGAATAGTGGGATGCAATTTGTGTCTTCATTGTATGAACTTCCAGTTCCTTTCTTCTTTGTTCACTTTTCATTATCTTGAATTAATTTTCTTTCCTTCATCATAATCATTATTTAAGCCTTAATTAACTTCCTTTCCTTCATCATCATCGGCATTAGTTGGAAGTTGAATGTTCCTGATTGTTCAAACGTGTTGGCTAATCTAACTCCTAAAAGCCACCATATCTGACTCCTCTTATTTGTGTACGCTGACACTTGTGTCCGCGTCCAAGTTGCGTAATTTCTGCCGGTTATATGTTCCAAGTAGAGCTAGCTTCACCCTCTATTAGCCAGCCCGGATTGGCTATAAGGGTTAATATAAAAGTCTATGCAACACTCTGGACCATGGAAGAGTTATACCATTACTGTTGCCATTTTCTTGGTAAAAGTGTAGTCTCTTTGTGAAACTTTTTGGATGAAGGGGTTACTTCTACTTGTTGCTTGTTTTTTCAGTTTGGTGGTGTTATTCAAAACAATTTGATTAATCACCAGAGGATTAGGATGGGGTGGGAAAACCATGGTTTTATCAATACTGTTTATGCTCCAGTCTTGTTAGAGTTGTCAACTATCATATGGTTCAGCGTGAATTCCTGTTGGCTTGGAATTTAGTTGTTGATGTTGAATGGGGAGACAATTCCTAAGCTGAGAGCCTTTAGTTATTTTTGAAACCATTTCCTGAGTTTGATGGGGTAGTCTGGTAGCCAACTCCAAATAGCTGTGAGCCTATGACGAGGCCAACACTATGTTAATGATGATGAATGGGGGCAATCTATTGCAATTGCCATAAGAGGAGATTTGAAGGAGGCATGCTAATGATGATGAATGGAGGCAATCTATTGCGTGTAGTAAAGGTGTGCATGTGCCCTTTGATTGGTTCACATAAGTGGTAACGAGTATTAGAAAAGGACAGTATATACTTGGCTTTGCAGGCTCTACTGTCATTGCAAGCCAACAGAAAAGGCATCTGGGAACCTTCTCCAATGTGTTTTTGGGATTAGTAGAACTCTGTTTCAAGACATAATGGGGATTTATTCAGCCTGTCACTTCCTAGGGTTGGTGATGGTGAGGCATGCTTCTCATGCTTTGGAAAGGCAGTGGACCTGTTTACCCATTCTCGGATTCCGTGGGTTTTCCATGTTCATCAGGAGGCTATTCTCATAGTATTAATGTCTTTTTTAACAATCCCTAAGGTTTCATTGAAAAATTCAATCCTTTTCCTAATGTTTCCCTTTGTTTCCCAAAAAGTGCCATAAATTTCCCGATATGAACAAAATATCCCATGTGATAACTGATACGTATCTATATCCTAAGGGTGCGATACGTAGCACGCTACCAATATTTCGAACACTGCTTGTAGTTTTCTATGTGGTGAGCCTTAGCTTTCTAATCTCACATTTTTATTTTTGGAATTGTGTAATTTCAGGAACTTGGGGAATCTGATGCCTTTGACAGTCCAGAGCTGGATAAGGTTGCATTTGAAATTGGAAAAGTTGAGAAGTGGATGATGCGCTGCAAGGATATTGTGGGATCTTCAGACAGTGATCTGAGGTCATTGTCCAGTGCTCTTTTAAAGGTGTGTTTTCCTCATTTTGCACTGTAAGTGATGACAATTTATTGTATTTTAACCATTATATACTTGAGATGCCATTGTCATTCTTTGACAGATCAAGGATACCCTGGATAGAGCTTTATGCATATATCGCAGTCCAAAAGGCTGCAGGGAAAAGGCTTTTTGCATATGCTGCTCTAATGATTTGGAACACCGAAATGTAGTAACTTGTGTGACATGCAAAGACTGGTAAGTTAGTTGTTTTTATTTACCCTGTTTAGCAATTGCAAATTGTTTTCTGTGCACGCTCCATCCAGTTGTAATAGTATACCATTATTTAAAGAGGGTTTATATAATCCTCTAACCCAAGGAAATGTGTAGGAGAACTTTCAGATTTTTTTATTTTTATTTTTAAGAGATGAAATATGTAGGAGTGCTGCATCTTGTGTCGTATAGGTGCAGCCCATAGTTTCATTATCCAGGCTTGATCTCATGGTCTTATCTCTATACCATTATTTGAATATTCCCTAAAGTTTTCAGGTGTGCCTAGGTGTTGCCTAGCATCTCATCCTTGTGACTTTAGTGTAATGTTCACACCAACCAGATATGAAGCTTCACCCCATGGGTAAGCATTGAAAGTGTTCAAAATATCAGTATCAGATACATATCATTGGGCTCCAAAACCAATGAATATTTACATGTACTGGCTAATATGCAGTGTATTGCTCTAGGTCCTGTTTGGATTTGTGGAAGAAGATTTGAGGAAACAATGGTTCCTGAGAAAAAAGTGTTTCTTGAAAATCGAGGAAAAGTTCTCCACGATCGTTCTTCAACAAGATTTACTTGAAAAAGTTTTCCATTTGGTCCCGACCAATATGGTCACTGATACTGTAATTCAAAATTTTTGGTCCAGGTCATGGGTCCTGCATTGGATGGATCATAAACCAATAAATAAATTGAGATTACACCTTGAATGTCAAATTGGTGGACATCTGATCAACAGTATTTACAAAAGAGCACATTGTTTAAAAACCAAATGGAGTTCAAATTTGTTCCAAATTAGCAGATTCTGTTTTACTGAGTTCAGAATTTGTACGAGACCAAGCTTGTCTGGCATTTTTTGTTCCGGTCTTCTTTCATACATGACGAAATTTACCCTACATCCAACAACCACTTAATTTGGAATCATGTTCCTGGCAGATCAGATCGTAGTTTAGATAAAGAGAGGATCAGGTAATCACAATGCTTGTTACTAGAAGCATCAAGAAGCACATGTGAGGAAAAAGGGAAAGGAAAAGAAGATCGGTTATGTCCCAAGGTGTCATGGAATGCATTTTGTATAGAGGGAACTTTCTCTCAACACATTAAAGACTTTATCGCATTTATAAAGAAAGGAGAGGGATGAGTAGACTTTTCATGCTATGAGTTAGTAGTAAAATTGTAAAGCTGACCCCAAAATTGCTGGGACAAGGCAATATGAATAGGGGTTTATCAATGGGTACATAATCGATTCAGCATATCAGACCAGTGCATCAGCCCTATGTTGGGATGGAAGCATTCCCTATCCGACTCAATTGTCAATTGGCAGGAAAAAACTATCATAAATTGTTAAATCCAAACCCTAAACCTACTTAAGTTTAAAAATTGCACTGGAAGTCCTCATCTAGATAGAAATTAACTGTCAAAACCGTTGTGGTCCTCATAATGTCTTGTAAATTTTGTGGAAAAAAGTGTGAAACTTGGTTTGCGTGAAACTGAAGAGTGAAAATCTTTAAGATAGTGTCATATAGAAGGCACTTGTTTGCAAAATCTTGTAAAAGTTTCCAAAATGTAGAAAGGTTATTCATCTAAGCTATTCTTGGAATACACTGGGACTAAAACAGGTCAAAACCTAACAGCGATTCCCTTTTTATTATCACTACTCAACATAATGATAAACTCGATTAAAAGCATCAATGTGCATTTCATGTATATGATGGTAGGTTGATTTACCTTGTTTTTTATATGCAGAAACTTCCCTGTTGGGAGGCGGTTTATGTTGCACCAGTTTGCACTTTTGTAAAGCTTCTGCTTTCTGTTAGATTATTATTCTCAAGTATCTCATGAGTGGATTTGATTTATTAAATTAGGTACCATCTCTCATGCATGAGGCCATCACTGGCTAATGCAGGCATGGCAAATGAATATAAATGCCCTTTCTGCCTTTGTATTGAGACTGGAGCTATTTCTAAGAATGGCAGGCATCCTTTGGTATGTTCTAGTCATAAATTAGTTTATTTGAAGAAGTTGGCATCTTTGTAACTAACTAAATTTGGCATCATTTCTTACAGATATCTAGGGAAACACGCCCTGAACTAAAGATGTTCAATGAACTTCTGTGTGATGCCAGGGATTTTTATGCAGGGTAAGAAACAATGCATTCTATACATATTTGGATATAAGCACACAATATTATTATTATTATTATTTTTTCTGAAGCCCATATAATATCCTTCTGTCATTATTGAGCCAGAAAAAAGAAGATGTTTCCCCATTATTATCACATGAACAATTCCTTAACTATTAGCTTGTTGTCATATTTTTCCTTTTTGTTGGGCTATGTCATGCTGTCTTATAATATTCATCACGCAACTATGCTACCAATAAATAATCATGGTATAGATCTTTGCAAATCTTACAAATATCTATCTTTGATCCTATGTAGTTTATTTAATCAAGCCCCCTATAGGGAATAACAGCATGGGCAGGTGGTTCTTATATTGGACTGTTTATTTTTCTTTTGTTACTTGAAATCTAGTATCATTTTAATTCACTTGGTGATCATTGAGTTTACATTTTTTTTTTTTTTATTATTAATTGTTGGGTCATCAGCCTTAGCCAATGCACATATTGCTGCTACTTTCAATTCCAAACATGTAGGGCACATGATTTGATGATCAAGATGCTTGATATGATGGACCCTACCATGGATGGGGATGCCCTAAAAATATCTCAGGTTGGAGGATAGATCTGAATGCTGAGATCGGTGTCCTACAGTTGGAAAACTGAGAAGGCAAACAGAACACTGATGCACATATAGGTGCTGTTTGGTTTCTGGGGAATTCTTATTCAGGCATGTGTTCACATCAACCCATGGGCGTTTGGCTATGAACCTAAGCTGGGTTTTGGCATTCCACCAGGAACCTTTAAGTCTAACCCAGTAAAATTAGGTTTAGGATCCCAATTAATTTCCTTCATTTCCAGCAGAACTGGACAATGGTCAGATGCGGTCTTAGGAAGACCTTTTTGACTGGAAAAAATTGGAAACTTCTGAACCCACCCTGGAGAAACCCAAAAACCTGTCAAGAAGAGACATGGCTGGAGAGACTTGAACATTTGAAAGGGAGATCCACAGACTCATGCTTGAACACAATCAGCAAAACCTCTCATACAGCTAGTAGTCCTAACCCCATTAAGCTATTCATGTTGGCAGAGTTCTTAACTTATGTTCAATGTTCGAAATATCGGTATCACGTTATGTATCGCACCCTTGGGATATGGATACATATTGGTTATCGCATGGGATATATCGGTTGTATCGCGTAATATATCGCTGTTGTTGGTCGAATTTTTCTATGAAATTTCAGTGATTATTAAAAAAGACATCAATATACACTTACAAATCAAAACATTATAAAAAACAAGTGCACATAATAGGTTTTCTTTGTATGGGGTCCTAATCTATGCGTTGTTTAACTGAATTGATGCAACTATATTCAAAGTATATTCATCTAATTTATAAATGTAAGAAAATGTGTGGAAACACAAGCAATACATTCAAAAGCAAAATAAGAATCACTAGATTAGGTTACATGTTTCATTTTGATTTTTTTTTCAATTTTCTGCAACTTGGCCCTTCTCCTCCAAATCTCGAAATCAAAGCCCCCAATCCATGATTTTTCATGCCATGCAAAACATGAAAAATCATGGATTTGTAACAATTTGACACTGATTTAACATGATTTACAGAAAAAAGGATAAATTTTTACAAACAAAATAATAATAAAAAAAAACTCACTAGATCGAACGTGTGGGATACAAGATATATTGTGGGATATATCGGCCGATATTGTCAATATTTAAAACATTGCTTGTGTTGTCTAGTGGAATTACTCTTCAATGTTTACCACTGGGTTTTTCTGTGCAATGTTTCTATTTGTATCGTCTCCCTACTTCTTCCATGCCTATGAGCTTGATATGCTAATTTATTGATAGAAAATTGAATTTTAATATTTAGTGAATTTGTTATCTTCTATTCTCATCGCTTCATCTTAGCTACAGTTGCTTCATAAATGGGCTTTTTCTTCGCAGGATTACAGAAACAGATATAGTACAAGATATTGTGGCTCAAGCTTTGGCATGCAAGTCCCACTTAACTGACATAGTGTATCGTGTACTTACATATGTCAATAAAGATCTGAGTTTCATGTCTGAAAATCTTTTGATTGTTTTGAAGGTAGTATTTATTTTCCGCCAACCTTTGTTTCTATTACTTCAATTTTGCCTCAGTTAGATTTTGTCCCTGATTATTTTAAGATATTAGGCTACATACAATCCAAGGGAGTTTTTCACGGTAACAAGTTTTGGGATCATGCACCTTTTTTTTTTTTTTACATGCACTCGCTCACCCCATAGATGCCCGCGCACTCACACCACAATGGGTGCTCGAACCCATGACCTCGTGTTGAAACTCTTGCAAGTCCACCACTAAGCCATAGGGTCGCAGGCGGATCACACACCTTCATATAAAAATGATCATATGTTTTGTTGCCAGTGGCTCACCTGAAGATCGCAGCCATTATGAGGAACTATTCCATTTATAGTGTATGTTGGTGTTATTCTTTCTTCATATCTATGTTAGTCGTGTGTATACGAGTCTTGGGTACTGGTATGGAACAGGTCTTGGACTCACTTTAACCCTTGAATCTCATGGTTGGGGACATGATTGTCTGTACTACTATAGAGAGAGTTTCCCCACCATTTTACTTCCCAACTTTTCCCCCATTCATAGTTGTTATTTCCAATTTTATCCCTATCAGAATACATATATTACACAACTATTATAAATATTTGATAGTTCGTATTAAGCTTTTCTATGATCACACACATGTACAAGGCAGCTTATCGACATGCTTCTATGTGTACTGGGTTGGCACACAAACAATTAGATCCATTCCTGTCATCAGGTTGGCCATACCCAATTAGATTCTCTGGCTCAAAAATAGGCCAGTATACTCCTCATGTAGGCCATATTTACATAAAAAATCGATTGGTTAGAATAACTTCAAGTTTTTTCTAGACTGTCTGCCTTTTTCTAACATTTTGACCTGCCTGATTAGTGGTCAACCTGATGGCCGTTCTAGATGGGTAACTCAATAGACATCACATTGGTTTGAGAGTCATATTATTCTAGTTAGTGGCTACCATCAAACAGATGGTTATAGAGAAAAGGATGGATGGTCTGTGTGCAACATATATCACTAAAGCTGCTTGGGTTGTCTCATTGGTAGGGGTTCTTCTTTTTTAGGTTGGTCATTAGCGTTATGGTCTCCTAGATTGACGATTTGGTTACCTATGGTACTCAGGAAAAAGGGAAGGCAATGGACCCTTAAAGGGTGAATCAAGTCCTCTTCAGAAGGATAGATGATGGTCTTTGTGAAACAGAGACAACTCAAGCTGCTTGGGTTGTCTCGTTGGCGTGGGTAATTTCTTTGGGTTGGCCGTTAGCGTTATGGTCTCCTAGATTGATGGTTTGGTTACCTATGGTGCTCATGAAAAAAGGGAAGGCGATGGACCCTTAAAGGGTGAATCAAGTCCTCTTCTATTTTAGAAAGCATGCCTCCTGACCATTGCTTTCCATTGTTTTGCCTTTGCTTCATTCCATAAATCATTTTTAAAAAAAAATGTTTCCTACCTCAAATAAAAGAAAGTCTCGATGTGGTTTTGATTTGTCCCACTAGGATGATCCTGCTTACCCCTTCAATGAATACAGTGGAGTGTGAGCTGGTATGGGTGGAACTTACCCATCTTACTCTACCCAATCTAATACTCATGGTTACCATACTTGAGGTGCACTCAGATACAACTTAAGTTAATCCTTTCAGTTCTACGGGAATTATGGATTCCTCATGTATCAAACATGAACATGGTTGAAAATCTTGGTTTTGGAGTGCGACTCGTTCCCATATAGGAACAACTCATCCTGCACTAGATGCATTGTCAAATTGAATAAAACGATAATGTAAAATAGAAAAATAATAAAAAGTAAAATCAGGAAAAATTGTAAAAATAATAAAAAATATAAAATCATTAGAAAAAGACTTACCTCTTATCCCCAGTATTTGCCATCCAATGCATTCAAATGAAACATTTGGCCTAGATGCTTGAATTGCATACCAATGTAGTGGTCCCTCGAATCCATGATAGGCGTCCCCCTCTCAACTATTCCTGTTGCTGTGGCCAACCTGCATTGTGGATTGGTTTGATTTTCATGGAGATTTGTATTGAAGCGGTACCGACCTGGATGATGCGTGTCTTAATGGACTATTTTTAAAAAAAATAAATTAACGAGAGAATATATTAAAAACGAAGAGAGAAAAACAAAGGGCAACTGCTGAGATAACAGAAGCGAAATTTACAAGCCTAGAAAAAGAAAATTAAAGTCTCTAAGGTAAGAAATATTGGCTGCCCATTCAAGAATTAATCCTTTAGCCCTTGAACCCACAATGTGAGGGGGAGAATGAGAGTTGTTGAAGCATCTGTCGTTCCTTTCTTTCCAAATCGCCCACCAAATAGCCAGAATCGCCATTTTCCAAACCTTAGATTTGACCTTACCCAACCTGAAGCCGTGCCAGTAAGCCAACATGGATTAGGCAAATGCGGGAACGCACCCGTTGACACTGAACCGGGAAAAAAAGTCCTGCCGAATTTGCGTGATAAAGGGACAATGGACGAAGAGATGGTCTACTGATTCGTCGCTTTCCATACAACAAAGGCAGATGTTAACCAGCTGCATCCCTTTCTTCTTGAGATTGTCTATAGTGAGAATCCGATTTTGTGACGCCAACCAGCCAAAGCATATGTACTTTAGGAGGGACGGGGTACTTCCAAATGAAAGGGCAGGCGAAGATAATTTTGTCCTGCTCAGATTGGATCGAGGTGACCCAAGATAACTGATCGAGAAGGGCCGCGTAATTTGAAGCCTCCCTATCAGAAAGGTTTCTGTAGCATCTAATATCTCACACGGTCCCGGAAGCGGATTGAGAGAAGATCGGCGATAACATCATAGAGAGATTTGACTAAGAAGCTGGAAGATTTGTCTCTCGTCCAGATAATTTTGTCCTGCTCAGATTGGATCGGGGTGACCCAAGATAACTGATCGAGAAGGGCCGCGTAATCTGAAGCCTCCCTATCAAAAAGGTTTCTGTAGCATCTAATATACCACACCGTCCCGGAAGCGGATCGAGAGAAGATCGACGATAACACTATCCTTGTTAACAGCAAGGCGATGAATAGAGGGGAAGTTTTCCTTCAATCTTCTATTCCCTAGCCAGAGGTCGTCCCAGAACCTGATTGCCCCTCCGTTCCCCAAGTGGAAGGCTATATTCTGAACGACAGAAGATTTGGACCTCAAAATACCTCAAACTCCTTGGTCCCCCCCCCCCCCCAGAGACGTACCATATTTGTTCTTGATGATTATGATCCGTAAGGCTACCGGCTCAGATCCCAATCTCCAGGTCCATTTGTCCAAAAGGGCCTTGTTCATCGCCTTCAAATTTTTAACGCCCACTCCTCCGTCCTGGAAGTGACGACAGACATCCTGCCAGTCCAGCAGATGGAACTTGTTTTGATTTTCTTTGCCGCACCACATGAAAACTCTTCTCAACTTGTCAATACGAGACAAGACCGAAGGAGGGCAGATAAGGAGAGACATGAAGTAGGTAGGGATGTTGGACAAGGCAGCTTTAATGAGAGCGAGCCTACCTCCCATAGATAAATATCTACATTTCCATCTGGCTAGCATCTTTTGAAACTTCTCAACGACCTTGTCCCACATCGCGGTCGGCAGAGCCCCGATAGTGAGCGGCAGACCAACGAACAACATCGGGAAGGAGGCAGACGAGCAACCAAGGAGATCAACATACCGTTTCTGATTGATCTCCGAAACATTGACCCCAAAGACCTTGGATTTGGCCGTATTGATTCTCAGACCTGAGACTGCCTCGAAGCATCTAAGAGTGGTGTGCAAGTTGTAGATTGCTTCACTCAATCATGATAAGCGTGTCATCAGCGAATTGAATATGGGAAATTGGAGTATCTATTCCCGGCATCGAAATACCCGGAAGAGCCGAGAGCTTTGGCCCATTTGCAGTAACTAAGAGAGGGCCTCGGCGACCAGGAGAAAAAGAAGGGCGGAAAGGGGGTCGCCGTAGCGAAGACCCCTCAAACTGGGGAAGAATCGTTTAGGAGCGCCATTGAAAAGGACTGAGAAATGCGACGATTCAATGCAAGCCTTGATCCACGTCCAAACCCCATACGGAGAAGCATATAATGCAGGAAGCCCTAGTCGACATGGTCGTAAGCCTTCTCGATGTCAGGCTTACAGAACACGCTCTTCTTTCTGGATCCGTGGCAAGAGTGGAGAACTTCGTTTGCTATCAAAGCCCTGTCAATGATCTTTCTACCTTAATGGACTATTTTGAGTCATGAATATGAAAAATTAGTGCATCCATTTGGTACAAATGGGACCCATGCTCCCATAATCTTTGACAATGGAACCAATGGGCCCTACTTTTGATGGGTAATTCACTACAATATCTTCAACATCAAATGTTCCTCCCCCTCAATCAATGGCCTAGACAGGAGAAAAATTGAAATTTGGTCTAGAAAAAGAAGGGCAGAGATTGGATATTAGGATCTTATCTATAAGAATATTCGATAATGCCTCAATCTCTGTTGATACAATAGGGTTAATGACCCAGATTACTGAACCTCAATCAATGGCCTAGACAGGAGAAAAATGAAATTTGTTCTAGAAAAGAAGGGCAGAGATTGGATATTAGGATCTTATCTAAAAGAATATTCGCTAATGCCTCAATCTCTGTTGATACAATTAGGTTAATGGCCCATGGTTCAGTAATCGGACTTGTATTTTCTTCTTCTTCTTTTTCATCATCATCTTCTTCTTTTATTTTTATTTTTATGGGCCACGCAACCTCTGTTGAAAAATGAACTTTATAGTGATAGGGAATCCTTCAGTAGTTTCTCATACAGTAGGAGAATATGGAGGAAAGCTTGAGCCCTAGGAATGACAAATCGTGGATTAATGAAAGAAATTTACATAACAAAAAGGCTTTGAGGTCGTAGCTCATTGGTAGACATGGTCTGTTTTAACTGTCTCGGGTTTAAGCCCAGCTTGCCTGATCTAGGAATTTTTTTTTTTTTTTTTTTTTTTAAAGAAAAAAGATAACACTTTATGAGGACCATGCTCAGAGACGTCACTGGAAGCCCCTAAGATGTGCTACTTATTGACGAAATTACTAGGACACTCTGCGTGCAGATTCTTTGAAGGGGAGGGTCGTGTCGAGGAGCATCCAAGTGTTCCCAGGTGTTGTCATCAATTAACACAATAAATTAGAAGTGTCCATTGGAAAACACATGACTTACATTTCATGTGTAGTTTACATGCAAAGCACTATAGGTGAATGCTCCTCTTTAAATATATGGGTACATGGATTCCATATCGTTGTCATTCCATATCCAACAGGGATGCATGGGACCACTTGGTAGCACTGGTAAGCTATTGATGAACCATTGAGCAGATGGCTTCCTTTGCATTACAAGATTTCCTGTTCTCTTTATAATGTAAAATTACTGTGGGTTTTCAATGGAAGTGATTTGGTTGTATATAGGCTGTGGTGGTGGCTGGTGTGTATGATGATGAGGGTAGCTGCAACCTGGAGTTGGCATTGGCAAGAAATTCATGGAAAATCAGAGTCGAAAAAATCTTAGAGGGACCCAGGAAGCTCTTAATCCAGCAGATTCAGCGCATATTGAAAGAGGTATATTATGATTTGTGACTTGCGTGCACACTTGCATGCACACACAATGAATGCACTTTGGTCATTCACAATGAATGCTATTTGCTTTTGGATCATGGATATGCATGCTTGGAATTTATCTGCAAGTTCATAATCTGGAATCTATTGAGCTGCTCTTTATATGAGGCGTTATATGATATGCTTGATCCAGAACAAATGACAATTTTTTGGTTTTGATCAAGCAAATGGTACAGATAGGTTTTGCATTTTGGTAATGTTCTCCATTGATCTGTTGGCCTACACCATGGAATTGACAATGCTCCAATATCTGCCCCATTGAATGATCATAGCTATTGTATAAAAATGAAAAATTACAGAATGATTCGCATTTAACAGTGGCCTGATTGGATGGTGAGGATCATACAATGGTGATCTTTTTGGGGTATCTATGATCCATGATGGGGCCCATGATTTGATTTATTTGATTGCAAAAGGTGTCTCACCTATAGATCTTAACCGGCTGAGTACAAGCTTGGTGGAATACCATACATTTCCTCATTGTCAAGTGCACCTCAAGATTTTTTTATTTTACTACAATTTTTCATTTGGAATTTACATGAATCCATATGCTTTGTTAATTGGTTTCAATTTACCTACATGGATAAAATATTGTACCCTAAACCTAACTGATGATGTTGTAGGGATTGGTGATGGACATACCATCCGATGATCACTTCATGCAAGAACTGACAAAAGTCAAGCGCATTGGTTTGCAATGGTCGAATCATGCTAAAAAGGTAAGAAATTTTCTACTGTCATCTTGTGTGTTGATTTCAGATAGAATTTGCGATAATTCTCAAATGTTATTGTCTCACTTGATGCAGGTTGCTTTGGATTCTGGAGCACTTGAGCTGGAGGAAGTATTTAAACTTATTACAGAGGGTGAAAATTTACCTTTCCAGTTTGATAAGGAGCTCAAGGTTATCACCACACAGAAACACATTAATTGCAGCTGATTTTCTTAAGAGTTTCATATATTGACCACTTTCTTATTGCATATATAGTTGCTGAGAGCTCGAAGTGTACTTTATTGCATTTGCCGGAAGCCATATGATCAGAGAGCAATGATTGCTTGTGACCAGTGTGACGAGTGGTATCACTTTGATTGCATTAATCTCCGTGAACCACCACCAAAGACCTTCATTTGTCCGGCATGCAAACATCTGGCAGCTGACCTTCTACCCCTCTCACCAACCATGCACCATGATGAGAGGTAAGAATAGAAAATAATATATTTCTTCCATTATTGTTAACGGATAGCAATGGACCAGGTTCAGTCTGGGCCAGGGGAGGCCAGGGTCCAGCCCAAAACTTAAGTCCCAAGGTCCCAATCTGGGTCCAAGCCCAGGATGGGCCTTGTATGAGAGGCCCAAACCTGAGGCAGAAAGAAATTGGTTGGGCCTAGGCCCGACTGTACCTAACCAGGATTAAATTTGATAAATCCATATTTCCTTCTTGGATGTTCCTAATCTGTTTGTTGATCAAGTGGGCCACACATGCACAAAGAAATAGACATTTTAGATGTATGAAACCAGCAGTCTACATTCAGCATGGATGGGTTGCCTAACCGAGGATTGGAATGGCATATTTGTAGGATATAACGCATGTATGTATAATGTTGGGTTCGGCTGGGCTGGGCTAAAATGACTTGAGGCCAAGCTCAATTGGAGAATTGATCAACCCATGCATGCAAAGCCTGAGCCTAGCCCACTGGCCAAGCTAGTAGGTTGGGCAGGCTACTACCCTGCCATTGCTGCCCTTAAGCATTGTTGTTGTTGTTGGCCTAGTTCTTTGTTTGTTTGTTTGTTGAGTGCACTGTTATCCATGGCTGAAACAATGATATGCTTATGGTTGTTTAACCACACTCATTTTGTTGACTATTATTTTATTTTTCTTTTTTAGACAGAAATGAAACATATTACTATTTACAATATGATTTCACCGTTTAATTCTATCTAGCACTGTTACAATTTTGTAAACTGCTTCGATTTTCAGAACATTGGGTTACGTAATAACAGTGGATTGAAACACTTAATTTACTGTGACAAGGAGCTTGGAGGGCACACCTCGAATTTTATTTTAATTTATTTTACTCTGACCTTAGTTTTCTACTGATAACCAATGAAAACTTCATTTTGTGAGTGACAATGATGCTTCACTATGCGGGGATGAGCTTAATGCCCTTCTTTGACTCGTAGATTTGGCCAAATCATTAGATTCTCTCAACACATGGCAGAAAGAAATCAGAATTGCTTTCTCCGGTCCACATGGTTGAGGGATTCTACTTCTAAGTGGAATCCAAGGCCCTTGGGAAGGTCCCAAGTGTTTGGTCTAAACATTATGAGGTTTGTTAATTACGGAAGGAGATTGCAAAGATTTCATGTATTGGGTTTCCTCCCGGGTGTCCCAACTGTGAAAATTATATGTGCTTGCTTCGAGGATAAACTTGTTTGCTCATGTATGTAGATAGTAGACGTGCAAATGCTTTCACCAAATCGTTGTCCAGACATATGGCAAATGGGAATTTGTTCCCACTTCCTTGATGTATACCATTCTTCTATTTTTGAATAAAATCCCAGCCCACCCCCACTCTTGCACAGTGTCAACTGATTTTAGGAGCATTGTAGAATGGAGCAGTTTCTTCAGACTTGGTGGCTTGCATATGGATATTCACAGTGAATGGCCAGATTTACCAGGAGCCCAGTTAGATGATTAGGTTATTTGTGTGGGAGATTTCGAGTATCTGCCACCCATGATGGGGCTCACAATATGAATAGTTTGGATCACCAAAACTGGTCACCATGTTCGTGCATTGTCTGGTTGGCCCAACAAATCCACAATCGAGCATTTGTCTATATGCACCATCCATTTTCTTGCTTATTTTCTTTGGAAAATAATAATTTCCATTCTCCTGACACTTGACAAGCATCTTCACCACATTTTTTTTTTCTTTTATCTTTTTAGATCAAGCACTGATGATGAGCCGCAGACGCCCCCACCTCAACTCAGGGAATCAAAAAGAAGAAAACTGAGGAAAGCTAGGTCTAGTTTGCAGCAAAAAATGCAGGTTGCTACTGATTTAATCAACGTCATGAGGTGTTATAGTGAAACTGATGATTTGTGGAGAAAAAGTCGAAGGCCTTTCAGAAGAAGAGCTAGAAAACGTAGAGAGTTTGAGAGCCTCATCTCTCCGTTGTTCAACGAACAACAGTAGATACAATAAGCTCACCATTCATTCATTTAATTGATTTTTCTCTTTCACAATTCTGTTGCTGCCCCTGCCCAATAAAAGCTAATGAATAGTAATTTCATCTTTTGGGTATTTTACTGGTTGTGCATCGGTCTTTAAGAAAGAGAAAAAAACCTGTTACATCCACACTTTTCAGTTTTGTGTTTTCATCTTCATTCGCGGCTCTGATTTTTTCAAACATGCAGCTGATCATCACAAGGCTTTCTTTTGGTGGCTCTATCTACTTTTCCTAATTTTCAAGTGTAGGGTTTGAATTGGACTGACTTGAATAGCTCATTTCTGGGGTAAGTTCATGCGCCTACAGACCCTTGCCTTCACATTTGGAAGAAGTCTACTATGATGCAGGTCCCTGATGGTATTCCACAAAGTGCCCATCCAAGAGTCTCCGCCGTTTATCTTGTGACTTCAATGATGACTTCTGATGTGATGGGACATCATATGGACAGCCAGTTTGTCACAAGGCAATGTGATTAGACTGAAAGCTAACTAACTGATGGAGCGATGATTATCCCAGTCCTTGTTTGTGCTATAACATGTTCATGTGTGCCCCGCTAGATCAGATACATTTTCCATGTATGTATTGGGCATTTTGTAGAACCTGTATGAAGAACAGCGAGTCTGCAAGTAGGAAGTTTTTATGATCAAGGATGATGAGAAATTCAGAGAGAAAAGGAGAAGGAAAAAAAAAAAGTTCTGATGCTTTGAGCAATATAATCACATTTGTGACATGTTGATGTTGCATCCTTAAGATTGAGATTACTTTTGAATGGTTTACATGTGTGTACTTGCGCTTAAATTCTATACAGGTCCCTCACTGTACATGTGCCAAAGACATTTGATCATCGGTAGTGTTGGTCAGGTGGGCTAGAGGTGTAAGTTTGGAGGGATTATGTGATCGAGTTTTGCTGGTTGATTGTGGTTGGACTGCTCTAACCTTGTCTTTTGCAGGTCACTGATTGGACAGCTTCCAGGCTAATACTTCTCATTTTGGGCGTACAGCCTATGGACATTGTGGCCCTCCAGATCAACTGCCGTGATCAATGGGGCCTTTATATTCAACTGTTGGGCGTATTTGTTCATTATCATATAAGTTTTTTCCCTTATTTTTCCTGCAAGAATATACTCGTTTGAGTTGCAAGTCAAATCACCATTTTCACTCATGACTCGCTCTGTAGTTTATATTATGAGGTATCAAGTCGTAATGAAATTATAGGCAACCAGTACTTCAGAATACCATGTCATGGGTGCATGACAAGCATAAGGGGCGGCTGCATGCTGGATGTGCATGAGATCCACATTGCCCTCCATCAGATGTGCTGCCTCATAATAACAATGGAGCTAAAAAATTTGGACAATCCAAAATTCAATGTTTCCCACACCATTGAGAATTAGTGTAAATTCATTTCTCATACTTGTGAATTCACATCTTTGATATTTGGGTCAACGAATGGATTGGATGCCATACACTACAGGGTGTGGAAGCTTTTAATTGTAGGCCTCCTGTCACAACTGTTCTCTGTTGAGCTCTGGATAGGCTTGATTTGTAGGGTGTTCATACGGGTGACTCTTGTTAGGTCAGGGATTGATTGGTTTACACAATGTCGGGCTCCATAAAATGTATAAGCCATCGACGGTTTTGTCGTAATAGGAATAATTCCCTGTGGTGTGGCCCAACTGAGTTTTGAATCAGCCTGGTTTTTGGGTTCACGGCCAAACACAAACACAAACAGAATGGCGTGCAGGGACCAGTAAATAGTGGAAATTTTCCTTTTGGGACTCGATGCGCCCATCCACAATCATGGCAAAACCATCCTAAAGTTACCCCAATTGGAAGATCATTGGTATATGGGTCTCGTGTCTGATGAAGGGCAAGAGTCGGTTTCTACGCCTACCATCATTTAGCAAGCTCTTAATCAGATACATGTGGCCATTCAATGGAGACCTACTACATATGTAATCCATGGTGATCCCGAGGTGCAAAGCAATTCGCAACATTATGCTTGATTTTTTTATTATTTTATTTTATTTTTAATAGAGATATCTACCATATCCGTTGATATAATTCTCCATTTTCTCATGTGTTTTCATTTGTGGAAATTTGTCCCAATGTTCCAATTTGCCGTGAAAAAATTGAATAATAATAATAATAAATCATCATCATCAGATGCGCCCCATAAAAATCCATGGGGAACTACTGGCTCTCATCATTCCATGGAAAATAAAAAAAAATAATTTTTTTTTTAAAAACAAAATAAAAAGAAATGCATCCAATCTTCATTTTCCCATAAAACCAGCATCCGTTGTTAGTAGTGGATCTGATTCCAAATAATGTACCAATTACATGGATAAAGAAGATCACAATCTTTTTCCAAAGAAGTACTTGAATTCAGCGAGAAAGATATTAAAAATAAAAGTAATATTATTTATGAAAAGTATATTTATAAATCCTAACAAGCTTAAAATAGTTTATTTTCCTTAGATAGTAAGCTTACTAAAAATGAAATTAATTTAAACTCCTTTTCATGACCCAAATAAAAACTTTCAAGTTATTACAGAACTCATTAAATCCTAAAATATCTATAAAAATAGCAAAAATAAGGAATTTTCCAAAAATATTAAAATTTAACTTAAAATTCAAAATTAATACTAAAACAAGTTAGTTTTTAGAAAACCGCTTGAGGGGCAATAGCCTTTGGCATGGGATAGCATGTAAAACTTTCCAAGGGCAGATCATACGGTTGAAATGGACAAGTGATCTCAAAGGTTATGGCCGTTGATAGCTATAGTGCGTGCTGGACCCTGTGGATCGAACTTTCTAGCCAGATTCATTACGATCCAGACCATCCATGAGATCTCCCTTAACTTCATCCTACAGCTATCCATGTGGTCCATGTGAGCAGAATGTAGAATGTGCATGTGAATAGCTGCTGTTTGATTGTACTAAAAACAGGACGGACGTGTTGGTGTAAATTCAATTTTTTTTTATTTTTTTTTTATTTTATTTTTTTTTTTTAAAAGTGCCGTGGAATCTGCTCTCACTAATCAATCAACGTACGAGTGGGGCCCACATTCACGGAATGGGACTCAAATAAGGGTATTGAAGAAGTGGACAGTTGGGGTGATGCAGCAGCATATAAGTAAATAAAAAAAAATAAAGAGTTGAAAAAACACTGAAAAGTTGCATGAAAAAAAACGTAATGGGAATTTCCACTTAGAGTAGTTGATGGGTTTAAAGAGTGGCCCACCTGTGCCGAATCAAGGGGGCATAATGTCGTAATCGCATCTTCAAGAGATAACGCGTGCCCCTTGTGTGGGCCCACCATGCTTCTCATCTGCCCATCGTCCTTTTCCTCAACTAATAACATCTCACGTGACCCTGTCTTTCTGAGAACATAACCCTTTGCTGTTCCATCCCACTCCTAATCCCCATCCATGTCCACGTGTGCCATATCCGTGTCGTTCATCAGGTGGGCCCAACAATACACGTTCACTCCCCTTGAAATGGACCGTTCCCCATCCTAAGGTGAGCAACACGTGCACATCTGACATGGGACTGTCCACTTATTTTGTAACCATAAATATGGAGTTTGCCATTTGGGGCTAGACTTCAATTTTGGGCCACCCATTTAAAAAATAAATAATAATCATGCCAAGGCCCATCTAATGAACGAACGTATCCTTTCTTTGTGAAAGGATAGCCATTGAAATTAGGAATATTTTCCCTTTTTTAAAAAAAAAATAATTTTCATCTGACTGTTTGTATGGTGCACTTACTTTGGTTTGCTGGTGTTTCCTTTATAGGAGAAACATGGGCCGCAAGAAATTCCCATTTCAAACCGGCACTGACAAAGTCAAGCACTCACCATGCATTTTGCCTTTTCTTTTCTTCTTCTTCTTTTGTTTTTTATTTCTTGTTTTTACTTGAAAAGATTATATAAATATCACAATAATTTATTTATTGATTTTCTAGAAAATACAAAGGACACAAGGTTCTGCTGACATACATCTTTGTAGCTAAGTAGGCCTGACCAACTTATAGATTTAGCAACATTTCTTAATGGATTGGGGCTGGGTTATATATACTTCATGCCTGTGGACCATAGTTCTAAAACTCGGTGACACGACTCAAAACTCAACTCAGAAAATTTTGGTGCCGAGTTAGTTGACTCGAGTTGACTCACTGTGAGTGGAAGCAAGATGTTTATACAAGGGAATACAGTCATTAACCAACAAGGCATGTGCTCTACATTTGCATCTCTTGCCATTATTATTTTTATTTTAATTAAAATATATTTATTTAAAGAGAACCTTTCAAGTCCAATCGGTTGGACCACAGCTTATGGTCCTCTCAAAAGACAACTTCCGACCTACCTGGTGCATGCAACATACAACCCCTACTAGGAGGACTGCCTTGTTCAAACATTAGCCATGTCTACTCATTTAGTAGGCCACCTTTTTTTTTTTTTTTTTTTTTAAAAAAAAAAAAAAATTAAAAAAAAAAATCAGTGGCTAGATATTGTTTTCTATAATGGCCCACTTCATTTGTGAATAATGATGATTTTTAAAAAAGATTTTACCATAAAATTTCTTTAAAAATATGCAATTTACCAAACAATGCCTTTACCAAATAAAATTAAGGGGAGATGCTTTTCAAGGGGTTAAAAGTACCAAAATGCTCTTCATTTAGTTCCTTTATTCAAAAGGTTGTGACGTCGAGAACATCCAATCCATTGAACACATGAAACTCACCATGATGCTCACACCATCTAAAAATCTGGCCAATTGGTTCTCTAGATGGGCTACACATGAATATAGATGTTTTTAAGTGGGGCTCAATGGTAGACTCCGAGGAGTTTCAACACGAGGTCTTGGGTTCAAGACTCATAGGTGGTGAAATCCCACTATGGTGTGTGTGGGTGTGTATATTGGGTGCCTGTGTAAAAAAATAATAATAATAATAAATAAAAAGTGGGGCGTATTAGTTTGTTATCCGTTGGATGATTTGGATGTCATATGTCTTAGGCCTCACAATTCTTAAATAAACATTGCTTGATAATTTCAGTTTGTGAGGGCATTATTTGATAGAAACTGACTTTTTGATGATTTTTAACATAAAAAAATCTCTTTTTAAATAGATGAACTTTACGGTGGAGCCAACCTACTTAGAAGGTTTACTTGTCACATGCACTTAATAAGTCAGAATCTATCCACTATTTGGGATTGTAACTTGTGGGCTAATTGATTGGACTTTATTGAATTGACAATCTTGTAATTAATTTTATAAGTGATTAGAACTTATAATTTATTTTTTAAAGATTAGCTTTATTTTATTTTAGACTTGTACCATCTTTATAAGATAGCTTCTCCATTTCAATGAAAGACAGAAATTCTCCACTTGACAGACTTGGGACCTTTTCTTATTTAAATTATTTATAAAAATGTTGATTTAATTATAAAAATTTGAGCTGAGTCGACTAATCTGACCAGCTAGAAATCGAGTTGAGTAAGTTTTGGAATTTTCAAACTACGAGAAAGATGAACAGTTATGAAAAGATGATGGTTATATTCAACCAAACATGTGTGGCCCACCTGATAATCAGGCTTTGATTTTTAGGACATGACACATTGGTACACCCGTGAGAGGTGGTGACGTTTTCAGCAAATCACGTCGTTTGAATGGCCCACCATCTCTCAAAGTTGAATTATGTTAAATATAAAAGTTGTCTTTATAAGAATCTGATAAAAATAATATTAAATACTTAAATGACTGATTATATATATTAAGGAAATATACTATGTTGGGAAATTGAAAATGTTTCTTTTTCATTTGAGTATCAACCATACAGGTGGGCCCAAACTTTATTGCAATCCAAAATTGTCAATTGGTGGGTCTTTATGATAAGATCATACTAAAAAAATTAATAAAATAAAATAAAATTTCTTCCATTATAAAGGCTCACCTTTTTTTTTCCTCATTGAATGTGGACTAAAGATAGTTCATGAATGAACATACAAAAAATGTACCATGAAATCTCATCCGAAGGCCGGTAATCCCGCGGTTAAGATTTTATTTGGAGGAGCTTTTTGGGACATGGAGCATCCATGTGGGGTCTTGCTGAGTGAATGGTATAGATCCTCGAGAGGCGAAACATCCTTGTACAAGGAAGAAATCAAACTGATTATAAGTAATTGAAGTGAAGTAGACCTAAAACACTAGATATATGTGAGATGGGTCCATTGACGGACACAAAACAAATACTCTAGTAAAGGGTAATAACATGAGATATTATTACCTTTGCATGCAAGCAAGAACACTAAAAAATAAAATTTTGGATCGATATAAACCGCACATAATCATCTGAGTTGTGTATTAGGTGGGACCCGATGCGTAGATGACCTGACCAAAAGACCATGGTGGTAAACTATCACGCGGGTCCACGGGAATTTTAAAAGAATAAAAAAAAAAAAAAATTGCAAGATTTTCAGACCTATTATTTTGTAAATGTCTGGCCTACCTGAAAGACTATTAAAATTAGTTTTGGATTATTTTTTTATTATATAAATTAAGATTAATATATTTTTAGTAAAGAAAAAGGAAAAAGTGGAAAAGGGGAGGATGTCATTTTCCAATGTAGAAGAAAGTGCTCTGTCTTCCTATCAAACATTAGCTGTTTGATTGCTACACATACCGGCCTTTGGATTGAAGGAAAGAGCCCATTCCTCCATTTTTCTTGAAATCACCAAAGGTGCCCTCACTTTTTCCTCTTTTGCCCTCAACCTTGCTTTCTTGGCCTTGGATTCTTATCTCTTTGCTTTGGGCTAAGCCACACTTAAATTGCCATACTACCAAAATTAATATGGAAAATATAAGAAATCCTTTGGATTTTCAGTAAGTGTGCAAATGGGTCAGGTCAATCTCATGGGTCATTGGATCTGACCCAAAAACTACTGGGTCTGGTTCCAAAATATTATACCCATGGGTAGGTTTACGTCCAAAAGTTTAAGACTAATGAATTTGTTCCAAAATATTATACAAATATGTTTTAGTACATTATAGATTTTTATCCAAGACTTATATCATTTGCTAATACGAAAAAAATACCGTGCCTTTGTTTTTACTGTTCATTACACCGGACCTGACTTGGCCTGACCCATCTTAGACTTGACCTACACCCAAACCAACTCAGACCCAAGAAAAAAAGTTAATTATGTTTTTTTTTTTTTTTGGTAATTTGGGCAGACGATAGTAATAGTTTACCACCTTCTTTTAAAAGTGGTTGCTCATTGACTTCTTTATGACAATTTGGACCTTGCAAGATGGAGAATACATCAAAAATCATTCTAATTAACCATTTATCTCATCTATTGAATGTGGACCACTAGCTATTTTACTTTTTTACAACAAAATTGATAGTTACTATATATTCATTGGATGGCCTGAAATATTCTTCATGTGGAAAATCAATTGTATTTCTATGCTCTCCTTGACCTGACCTGACCCAACCCATTGGCAGTTTTGCTCCCTTAGTTATGACAATAATTTTAAAACACCTTCAAAAAAATTAGAAAAAACACTTCATCAAGTTGCTTAAATCAACTTGACTCACTTAGATTTCATCAAAACTAGAGAAAAATCATCTAATTTGTGGCTGAAAAAAAAGGGATATTTAAATAATAATTTTTTTTTTTTTTTTTTAAAGGTGAGGAATCAAAGGGCGAGGGTGATTTTGGGAAAGCAAATTGCTGATTAAAGTGTAGAATAGATGGACCGTCTGAATCGATGATTTATTATCCCACATATCAATTAAAAGCTTTGAAAGCATTGTTGACATCCACATGAATGTGAGATTATGACAGAATATATATACATGTGAAATAGAATTTGTAAAACTTCGATTAAATCATTTAAATTTTCTATCCAACTAAGTAATTATGGGTCGTGTTTTTACTATATATTGTGTGCTGATCCCTTTCTCTAATCTTTCCAATATTAATGAGTGAGCGCAACTGATCCACACCATTAAATTTCCCTCCAAGGACATTGTGCAATTATTAGTGTTTTTATTTATTTATTTTCTCTTTATAAAAAAAAAAGTGATAGTTTACCACCATTTTTTTATGTTGCAGTGACTCATCCACTGTTTGTGAATGATGACCGTTTGCCATTTCATTTTTATTTATTTTTTTCCAATCCATTTGGACGGTCTGGATTGTATTCCATGTCTATGGAAAACAATACTAAAATTAGGAGAAGCAGATGAGATTACACATAATTGTCAGGCTTGGATTAGCGATAGCCAAAAAAAAAAAAAAAAAAAACTTGTTAGATAATCCCAACCGTTGGATCCTTGTCCTGAAAAATGGATGGTTAAGATGTCACTGAACAAAAGTCCACTCTCAGTTGCTGGATCGATGTGATTTTTCAGTTGTTGGGTAGCAACACGACCCACCAGATGGATGATCTGATTGACCATGTCCCACTAATCTAAAATCTAGGCCAATCAACACTAATCACTTTTTCCTTCAATTAGGCTAATGCCACAATGCCATATGTATTATCATTGAGACCCATTTAAGTAGAGGCCGTGAAGGCTTTAGGTCTCATTTTCACGGGTCTCCATTTCTCTATTCGGGTTCCATCACTTTTCAGGTGTGGCCCACCTTCCACATATATTAGGATGAGTGGGCCCCATGCTTTTCATAATGATCAGTTGATAATTATTTCCTTCGCAGAAGGATTGTAATCTTCTTCTTCTTTTTCTTTTTTTAAATTACCTTATCCATACATATACTCATGATGAGGTGATCCACTCCATCAGGATTTATCTTATCTTCACCAGACGTAGGAATGGGTCAAGTTAACCTGATGGGTCATTGGATCTGAGCCAAAAACTACTAAATCTAGTTCCAAAATATTATACCCATGGTGGGTTAAGGTCCAAAAGATTGACCCAAATTATTAAAGGGGTCAGTTTTAGGTCCTCTCAAAAATCAACTGACTGGACCTGACTTGGACCTTATTTTTAAATGGTCTGATTTTTTGTCATATTAAAATGGACCCATCTTAGACCCAACCCATGACCCAAGAAACGAAAATAATTAATTATGATTTTTTTTTTTTTTCTTTTTCTTTTGAATTTGGGCAAGTTTACCACCTTCATCTAAAAGTGGTTGCCCATTCACTGCTTTATGAGAATTTGGACCTTGCCAGATAGAGAATGCATTAAAGATCATTCTAAATGGACTACCCAAACTATTCCATCTTATCATTAATGTGTACCATCAAAATCGATAGTTATTACTAATTAATGGATGGTCTGAAATATTCCGTGTAAAAATTCAATTGTATTTCTATACTCGACCCAAACCGGATCCATGTGATTAACTGGTTTGGTCTAGATCAAGAAGGACAAAGACCCGACCCATTAAAATCATGGGTCAGGCTATTTTTTACATTGACCCAACCTTGATGGACCAAAATTAAATATTTCCAAGTTGATTCTCAAATGTGTCAGGTCCAGGGCTACTCCTTGACCTGACCCAACCTATTTGCATTTTTGCAACCTAGTTTGGCCATAATTTAAAAATAAAAAAATAAAAAATAAAATAAAAAGAACTTAACCCAAGTCACTTGATATTACCAGATTCCACCAAGACTCAAGAAAAGCTTAATCTAATCACCCAATCAAATCTCGAAGAAAAAGCTAAAAAAAAAATTAATCACCACAACTCAACATTATTCAATAAAACTTAACTTTACTCTACACAAAATCTTGATAACTATATATATATATATATATATATATATATATATATATATATATATATATATATATATATATATATATATATATATATGGGAAAAGGTACTATGCGCTTGACCTCGCATGAGGTCGAGCTGTGTGGGCCCCACCGTGATGTGTTTTGAACATCTACCCCATCAGTCAGATGCATCATTCCATCGTGGGCCTAGTTCTCAAAAATCAAGTCAATCCGTGACTTGTGTGGGCCACACCACATGGGCCACACCACATACAGAAGTGGACAGGGGCCGTGCACCATTAAAACATTCATAACCATTTTTGAGGGCCCAACGAGATGTGGTTTGCAAATCCAACCCATCCATTATGTGTGTCCCACTTGAATGAGGGTTCAGACCAAGTTTGGGGTGCATGCAAAACTCAAGTGGGCCCCACCAAGTACTTTTATATGTTTTAACGGTGTCTTTACAAAATTTTAGATGGTATGGCCCATCTGAGTTCCGTATACAGCTGATTTTTGGAATATCTCATAATTTAAAGGGTACCAATCAAATGCATGGTGTTGATGGTCGAAACACATCACGGTGGGGCCCACACAGCTCGACCTCATGGGAGCTTATTGTCTGCTCGAGCGCATTGTACCTTTTCCATATATATATATATATATATATATATATATATATATCATTTGGACTTTTAAATGTAAAATACTAGTGAAATAATAATAATAATAATTGTTTCTTAAGTAACTCAGTAAAGTTTTCTTGTGTTTTTAAACGATGGTATTAACTGAATGAAAATACTACTCAATATGCATATACATACATATATAGGAAATGCATAGCCTTTTGGGATGTTAGCAACATTCTTAATGGCTTTAAATGACACATGGGATGGCCAACCATGAATTCAACCTCTCCATTCATTTCATACAACATTTGGCAAGACATGATGCAAAACTCACGCAGTTCGATCAATTGCATAAAACATATATGGAAACCAAAATCAAGTAGGAAAAATAATCTACTCCCAAGTCTTGAAACATATATTGGGTAGGACCCACTGTTAATTGCCTATAACTCTTAAGAACCACTTTGATCAAATGATTCTAACCATCTGATTTATGGGCCCTAAAATAGGGACAGCTAAAAATATGGGTTAGGAGTCAATGGTCTAAGTGTGATTTCCGTATAGTAAATAGCTAATTAGGTTATAAAATAAATGGACTGTTAACGGTCCCAATAGGTTAATTAAAAGCTTTAAAAACATTGCCAACGACCACATGAAGGTGAGCCAATAATGATAGAAAATATATACATGTAATATTAAAAAATGTAAAAATTCAATTAAATAACTTATAATTCTATCCAACTAAATAATAACATGTGTGTTTTTACTATATATCATGTGCTAATCTCTCTCTCTCTCTCTCTCTCTCTCTCTCTCTCTCTCTCTCTCTCTCTCTCTCTCTCTCTCATTATTAATGAATAATCACAGCCAATCCACACCGTTAAATTTCCCTCCAAAGACATTGTGCAATTAATCATGCTTTTATTTTTTGAAAAAATAAAGCTAAAAAAGAGTCCAATTCAAAAGCGGCGATCTTTTGAGATTAATAGATTTTAAAACGTTAATGCATTAATAATTTTTATTTCAAATACATAATTTAAAAGAATGGATTATTGTGATCTATAGCGAAACAATTGTGACCACCATTTTATGTTGTGGTGACTCATCTACTGTTTGTGAATGATGACCGTTCCACGTTTCTCTTCTCTCTGTCTTTTTAAATCCATTTTATGGCCACAAGTTAGATGTGTTTTAGTCAATGTGACTTCTGGGTTAGGCTTAGAGGTGTACATGAGTCCAACCGAGTCAAGCTTGGCATAGCTCGACTCGGCTTGGCCACTAGTTGACCCCAGCTCGAACTCAGCTCGGCTTGGTCCTCGAGCTTGATTGGCCAGCTTGGCTCGGATCGGTCAATAGCTCAGGCTAGTTCAAGCCAAATTTGAGCCAAGATCGAGTCGAGTTTGCCCGTGCAACATTTTCACAAACACATGGACTGTACCTTCAAATTTTCTCTATATATAAAACAATAGTAGCAGTTTTATAGGTATTTCATCAAACACCTTGTAAGCAAGGTCAAAATCAAGAAAAAAAAAAAAAAAGGTATTTGTTTCATATGCATACCTTTTTTACAACCAGTCGGCACTTCATTGAGTCATTTTATCAAACACTTGGTTAGCTAACCGAGTCACCGAACTGGTTCGATCCAAGTCAAGTAGAGCTCGAGCAAGCTCGAACTTGATTCAAAATTTTTTCGAACTCAAAAAATCAGCTCAACTCGGCTTGAACTCAGTTTCGAACCGAGTCAAATCGAGCTTTTTTGAGTCAAGCAAGGTAACCGAGCTAATTCGGTTGGTGTACAGCCCTAGTTGGGCTGTCTGGATTGTTAGGCTTTGGATTAGCCATAGCCAAATAATTGAACTTGTTAGATAATCCTAACCATTCAATCATTGTCCTCCAAAATAGATGGTTAAGAAATCACCAAACAGAAGTCCACTCTCAGTTGCTGGATCGATGTGAGTTTTCATTTGTTGGGTAGCGACATGGCCCACAAGATGAATGCTCTGATTGACCATGTCCCACTAATCTAATATAGGCCAATCAACACTAATCACTTCAAATAGGCTAATACCATATTATCATTGAGACCCATTTAAGTAGAGGCCCGTGAAAGCTTTAGGTCTCATTTTTACATGTCTCTATTTCTCCTTTCGGGTTCCATCACTTTTTTAGGTGTGGCCCACCTTCAATATATATATGTTAGGATGAGTGGGCCCCACGCTTTTCATAATGGTCAGTTGATAATTATATTCTTCACAGAACGATTCCAATCTTTTATTCTTTTTAATTTCCTTTTTTCTTTTTTCTTTTTTTCAAGATCTAACCTACCCTTCAAAACTTTTGTGGGGCCCACCGTGATGTTTTAATGAAATCCAATCCATCCATCATGTGGACTCCTGAATGTTCTCATCAAGAACAAAAATGAGGCAATTCAAAACCCAGGTGGACCACACCATGATTTAATCATGCGATAAACCTCTAAATTTACGTTTGTAGCTCACATGCGTTTTGGAATGGCCCGATTTTTTTAGGGTGTCCATTCAATGGGGCCATACACAACAAAATGGGCCCCACAAGTAATCTGGAAGGTTTTTTTTTTTTTTAATGGCGGGTGCCTCTTCCCAAAATTTTCTTCTAATTATGTGGCCGATCTGAATTTTGGATCGGCCTTATTTGTTTTTAGTCAAGGAGAAGATGAGGGGGCACACATGATAGATGGATTGGATGTTATTTTCATATTATAATGGGCCTCATGAAGCTGGTTGCTGAGATTGAAGGCACATGCCAATACAGGATACGTGTGTGAGATTTGAGCCTTTCACTAGATGAGCCACGCAATTTCGATGTATCATCTCACAAAAGTCAGGCCTTCATCCGAAGTGGAATGTAGCCTTAGCGTCCATTTCACTTTTATATTTTGGTCCTCATCCGAAGTGGAATGGCCGGACTTTTGTGCCAAAAGATCTGAGCATTGTGGCCCACCTGATGGTAACATCAAATCTCACACATGTAGTCCACACTGAAAGGTGTGCCTGCGTGTGAATGGGCAGGGCTCCACACGTATGGACTTTCGGACACTTGGATGGAACTTCACGAGGGCTTTGCTTTTTGACTCTCGTCCGTTGGAAAATGTGTCTCCCAACTTGGTTTTGTGTCTCAAAAGTCCGGCAGCACAACTTGGACGAATCCGTGCTCATTTCGTTACTAACTTTTTTTCATTTACACTTGTGAAAGTTTATACACGTGTGTGACCGTTCTACCTTATTTCTGACCATTTCAAAACTAGTAAATTCAATATTGATATAATGAGGGAAAGATCTAACCGGATGATAAGACGACTATCGATAGTTATTTAAAAGCAAACCAAGTGGTTGAGAAGCATCCAGTAAAATGTGGTCGGGAGAAAAGATGCAGTTAAGAGGCATTCAGAAATAAAACGAGCGGCCAAAAGGTACCTGGAAGCGAAAAGCGGTCGAGAGAAAAGATGCAGTTAAGAGTTGTTCAGAAGTGGAACAATTGGCCAAGATGCGCCCGGAAGCGGAAAGCGGTCGAGCAGAAGAGGAATGGTCAGAAGTCCACGTATCAAGAAAGGAAGTAAAGATCTAAAAGGCTAACAGTTGTCATAACCATCACATTGAAGGAAAGAAACGTATGAAGAAGAGCGGTATAAGAAATTTATAAGTAGAACAAGATATACAATACAATCAAATCAAAACAAATTTATCTTTTCGTGGGATCGGCGATACAAAGAGAGTATTAACGATCCACAATAACTTTGGGTTTACTTTTGGGCAATCAAATGGTGTTCAAATAAGGTGAATCCAATTTATTTGAAATTTCATTAAATTATATTTTCGACAAATACAAGATCACCCAAATTAGACATGTAACGAGGGTGTTGTGACCGTTTTTGTGGGACCAGCGATCCATAGTGAGTATCGACGATCCATAGTAAACTTGAACAACTTTTTAGTAATCAAATGGTGTCCAAATGAGATGATTATAAATCCATTTGAAAGTTCATCAAATTACATTTTCAACGAGTACAAGATCACTCAAATCGAACATGTAATGAGGAAGTTATTACCATTTTCGTGGGACCGACGATCTATAGTGAGCATTAGCGATCCACAGTAACTTCTGGCTCACTTTTAGGCAATAAAATGGTGTCCAAATAAGGTGATTCGAAACCTATTCGAAATTTCTTCAAATCACATTTCCAAAGAGTATAAAATCACCCAAATCAGACATGTAACCAGGGCATTATGATTGTTTTCGTGGGACTGGCGATCCACAATGAGCACTAGTGATCCACAATAAGTATCGGTGATCTACAGTAACTTTGGGCTCAATTTTAGGCAATCAAATGATGTCCATATGAAAGTTCGTCAAATTATCTTTCAAACGAATACAAGATCACCGAGATTGAACATGTAACAAGGGAGTTATGATCATTTTTTATGGGACCAATGATCCACAGTAAGTATCAGTGATCCACAATAATTTTGGGCCCACTTTTACGCAACATTCATCCATTTGAACATTTATCACATTTATCTATTACAATATTCTTCCATTTCAAAATTCATCTATTACAACATACTTCCATTATAAAATTCATCTCTTTCACAAACTCTCACCGTTCATACATATAAAAAATTATAAAGGAACCACTACAACCTCCTCCCTTTCACAAACTCTCATTAATGATACTATAAATAATAATAATAATAATAATAATAATAATAATAATAATAAACACAAAATGCATTATTATCCTAACTTAAACCTACCTTTGGTTGTCATAACCTGTATGTCGAAGAGTGCAACTGAAAATCTTTAAAAATTTATATTTAAAAAAAAAAAAAAAACACTTAAAATCTTGTGGAAATTGAGGGAATGATGTCGGAAGATCACCAAAGTGAGTCCTACAGATGTGGCAATGATCATAACGCCCAAATGATCTCTCCCGTGAAAAAAAAAATGAAGAAGAAAAGAAAGAAAAAGCTAAATGGTCTTCACCTGTAAGGACTCACCTATTGAACCCATCCTGCATCTTGCGTGAGGCTTACTGAATCACCCGGTATCATATTAAAGCTATCTACATGAAAAGAGTTTTAATTTCATAACATATGCCCAAGTCTGAGGGCAAAACTCATCACGGATGGACTACATCAAAGGAAACAGTTTAAAATTAATTCACAGTGTTAATGTAGTTGTGTGCCGTAGACGGCTCAAATTTTTTTTTTTAAATGATCATACTATAGGTTTATGATTTTCCTATTCAAAGTTAATGGATCATATTGGCGAGGGGTGACTCCAATTATTTATTTAGTGGGGCCCATAGCATTATTCTTAAAAAGTTCTCTTGACTTCTCCAAAAAGTTACTGACGTATGAAGTAACGGCCAGCAAAGAGACATTTTTGTCCACCATAAATTATGCAATGTGCCCAAAGAACTAAATAAATAATGACTTCAGATGTTGAGGTCAACACATTTATTTTCTTATAATTAAGTGTTATTTTAATTAAATTCTCAAACTAGAGTGAGCTAAGTGAGACCCTCAGCTCACCCAACACGGTATGGCCCTTACTATGGAGCCCACCTTGATGTATGCATTCTATATTCACACCCTCCATTCATTTTTCCAAATCATTTTAGGCCATTATCCCAAAAATGAAGCAGATCGAATAATCAAGTGGACCATACCATGGAAACAATAGCGATTGAATGCCTTACCATTAAAAAATTCTTAGGGCGCAACTTAATAATTTTGTAGTGTTTATTTGCCATCGAATATGCTAATAAGGTCACTTAAGCCTAGATGAAAAGAAAAAAAAGCCAAATATCAACTTGATCCAAAAACTTTTGTGGCACATTAATGGTCAATTACCACTGCTTCCTATGGTATGGCCTACTTAATAAATGGATCTACTTCAATTTTGATGTAATACTCTAATCTAGCAAAACGGATGAACGGCATGGATACAGATTTCATACATCAAGGTGGGCCGCATGGTAAGGGCCACATCATCTTGGGTGAGTCCAGGGTGTCACCTAATCCGCTCCCTCAAAAGTGGCCCATGTGGGGTCTACCAATATAAAATGGATGAGCCCACGATAGTCTTTTTACATGTGTGGAATACACATGTGGAGTATATGCTATGGTTGTAGTGTGTAGTCCACTCATGGTCCGCAAACATGGGATAATCAAAAGGTCTCTCTCTATTTTTATTGGTCATTTCACTGAATCTTGTCAAATCTGAGCAATGCCACTGCAATGGTGCATATCAAGATAAAAATCTCCAAAAGTCATTTGATGCGCTCCATCTCAACCGACAACATGATACTCTAATAGGAACTAACATTTTTATTTTAAGTGGAGAATCAGATGCCCGGCCCTTTGCTCCTATTCACGATTGGGATTGAGCCGTACGGTTGGGATTGAGAAGCGGGGCCCATTTAGTGTGTATAGGCCATTAGACCCATCTAAAAGTTGGGGGGACCCCAAAAAAGAGGACCATCAAATGATCAGGCAGCTCACATCATTGGAAAACAATGGAAATACACGGCGTGGTCCACATGATGGTTGGACTGGCTTGATTATTGGGCTGATTCATGGGTTGTATGCTATATATATACACTTCATGGGCCGGTGCCATTATGGGTTTTTTCTATGGTAGGCTCCCTCCTTAGGCATTGCCTATGGTATGCCCTCTCTTAATGATTGTATAAGCTTGATTTTATTTGCAGCCACCATTGATGGATCAGTTGGATGTCATACATGGAACATTGCTCTACTATACTCCAGTCTACCACATTAGCCCACATTATCATTTAAGTCAATTACTAGGCAAAGAATGCTTAAGCTTTCATTTCATCTTATCAATTGTTGATGTTGAAATTTGGTTAACACTTCTTTAACCCTTTAATACTTGTACTAAGAACAAACAAGGAAGAACCTGATTAGTGCAGGGGATCCTCCGATGCCAAAGTTAGGTATGTAAGTCTAGTAGAAGTAGGTTAAGGGTAGAGATAGTGTGTGTACAGGAGAGGTAGTAACGTGGGATCATCTCGGTTTAGTAGGCGCGTGTTGTAGATGGATTTGGGTTCCTAATGTTTGGGGAGTCTCCCGAGCTAATCGTGGATTAACTTTCGCGATCCTTGGAGAGAACTTCAGACCGCTCCCTTGGATAACGTCGGACTGCAAATCCAAGTAAAGTCGGACGCGTTAATCGAGAACTGATGCGAGTTTGCCTGGCCTTCGGATAACAGCGCATCAAAGGTGTGTAGGGCGAGCTTTAAGAGCGTAAGGAAGCTTATCCTCCCCTGCCGACCACACCTTTCAAAAGGAAGGCCTTTGTGATGTCTAATTTCTGTAACTTTTAGCTTCTTCATGAGTCTTGATAGCATCTTTGGGTTATCCCTCGGAGAGTCCATTCTAGCTCGTGCTGACCTTCAGGCCGACATTGGTGGTGCTGACCTTCCTCCTTAATTCGCAATCGGATTTCTCATCCTCTTTTGTGCATTGTGCATGCCAGGTCTCGACTTGTCCTGCCTCTACAAGTCGGTCCATTTTTCCCCGTAACATCAATAATGAAAGGATTATATGATTTGTAGTAAAAGTTCAGTCCCTGCCTACGCTCAAAGAGTTAAAGTATATGAATTGACTAACATCATTTGCAGAAATTAAATTTGAGAGAGGATGTTTTTATCATGTATTTGTTTGAATATAAATTATAGCTTATGTATGGAGAGTCAATTACACTAGCATAAAAACATAGATAAAGTAATATGTAATTATTACATTTTTTACATTATAAAACCACCTTATTTATAATAATTAGTGGGTGAAGTAAATAATATAGCAAAATCATATTTAGAGTCAAATGCAAGTGATCATGTACTCACACAGTTACAAAAGTAAATAACATTACTCATTTATAACTATTAATGGTTGTCATTGAAAAATCAAACTGCTATAAAAAAAAAAAAAAAAATTTAAATGATATTTACTCGTTTGCATTACTGAATACATGGACTATTTTACCATAGACCACATGCACCACACGTGCTACAAGTATTACCATTTATCTTCAAACATTATAAATGTGCCACATTCAACTTTTAAAAACCCTCCATTAGTTACATATATATGCAACGTCTATAAGCTAAAGTTATACATACATGAATGTGCTAATGTGCCATTTTATATTTTTAAGAGCCATGCATTCTGAGAGTTGGCTAGCTAATGCATGGATGCAGATCGTGTGGTGAGAAGCTCTCCACCCACCTCATTAATTTGTAAAATATTGATGGGCAAAAGTTTTGATTGGTGGCCCCATTTCTAATAAAATATCAACTTACCAATTAAATTTCACCACATCATTTCACCACCCAAGTGAGTGAACTATTCAAATTCGCTCTAACCACTGGTCCCCACCCTCTCCCGTTAAAACTGCCGTTATTGCTCCCCAATGAGCCGCACGTATCACACGTGTACCCACGTGCAGATATGAAAGACGTGTTTAAGATCTGAGCTTTTATAAAGTTGTATTAAAAATTCAAACAACTTCACACTTCACGTTGGTCAAAAAGTACAAGCCAAATTGACGTTTTTTCTTTTCTTTTTTGGCCGTTCATTTGTTTTGACATACAGTGGTCCACATGAGGTGTGAAATGGCTTCATTTTTTTTTATTTTTTTTTATTCCAGAAGATCTAAACGTTTCAGCATACCTGATGGAAAGCTCAGACCTAACACACGTGTCATGTTACAGTACCACATGCGCTAGTGTGTGGATGTGCATGGCCTTCACACACGTGTGGAATTAGCAAACTGCTCTTTCACCAGCCTGTTCTTTTTCTCCACTTTCAAAAGTGAAATGCTGCCATAAAGTTCATCGTGGCCCACTTTTAATAGCTAATCCAACGGCTATTATATAGAAATAACCATCTTCACAGCTTCTGTCGGCACTGAAGAGGTCATAATGTATAAGGGATGATTATAACATCTGTTGTGGAATCCATGGTCCCCCCTCCCATTGGATTTTAACTTACAAGTGAATAATGGTGGGGCCCACTTCTATATTGGATGGTCCACAACTGAAGATTTAGTGGGTGAATCTGTTGGTGTGTACTATAGCTCCTTTAGAGCCGGTTTCGGTAGTGACCCCTCCAACCCCCATGTGGATGCTTGGAAAGCTATATGGGCCATATAATGATGTATGTGTTTCATCCACTCCGTCCATTCATTTTTTTCAGGTAATTTTATTAGATGATCACAAAAACGAGGCAGATATATATTTCAGGTGGACCACACCATAGGAAACAGTAGTGATTTGATGCTCACCATTAAAAACTTCCTACGGCTCATTATATATATATATATATATATATATATATATATATATATATATATATATACACTATTATTATTATTATTATTTTCCATACAACCTTTTGATAAGGTCTCACAGACCTGGATGAATGGAAGAAACAGATTTCATCTTCAAAAATTTTGTGGCTTCTAAAAAGTTTTTAATGGTGAACGTTCAATCACCAATGTTTCCTATGGTGTAGTCGACCTGAGATTTGGATCTGCTTATTTTTGGATCATAAAGTATAATGATGTGAAAAAAATGAATGGACGGCATGGATAAAACATATACATTATGGTGGGGCCCACAGAGCTTTTCCAGCACCAACGTGGCACAGGAGGGGTGACTACCGTATCCGAGTCCGCTCTAAAAGCGGGAGAGTACCATCTGAGTAGTTGGTCCTGCCCGTCGTACACGAACGCACACGTACCAACGTGGAACACAGGTGCGAGATCTGGGCTTTTCATCGGGTTGGAAAAATTGCTTTTGATCTTCTGCCATAAAAACTCAGGACAGCAACAATGTACAAGGTAAACTGACGGTTACAACAATTTTGTTTTTGTGTTGTGCCCCACCTGAGGTCTGAAATACCTTGATTTTTCGAATACATGATCAATATAGCTTAGGCCACCTGATCGAAAGATCTGATCAAGCACACGTGTTTCATATTGGCACATGTGACTGCATGCAAATGGGCAGAGCTCCAACACCAATCCATCTTTCTTTTCTCCCATGTACTGTGGTATAAGAGATTTTACACTGTTTGGGTTTTCATTTTGTATAAGTGTGGGTCATGGTTAAGTGATCCAAACCGTTGATATGATGGGACTCACATTGGATGCCTATTTTTAGCCTTTTCTGATTGAATAGGAGCCGGTGCTTTAATTTTTTTCTTACAATAATGGTTTAGAATTAGGTTAGGTTAAGTTACTTCATTGTGGGACCTATAATACCATACTATTGGGGATCCTGTAGAAGTAAATTCGAATTCAATCAAATAAGATAAAATCATATCAGAAAGCATACAATTTTTACATAAAAATCTCTCCTCACTTAAAAAAAATAAAATAATAAAAAAATGAAATAAACCATAATACAAAGTGACAAATAATTCACTATAAAATAATATTATAAGAGATGGATAAACTCACCGATCTAAACAACTCCAAAATATATTCTTAAACTTTACCTTTGCTATGAAACACCTTAGAAATGTTTTAATATTAATGTAAAATAGATTAATCCCACTTACACCTGATTGACACATATATATATAATCACAATTGAAATTAGAAACAAGTCACGCACTTATATAATTTTATGCGCATTATTAATAAGACCTTTGATGACATCGACAACCATCGAAGATTAGTTGATAACATTAAAACCACACTTTTAATGTTATTAAGTAGCAATTTCAAAGCTGTCCAACAAGCAATTGATATTTTAAAAAAAAAATTTTGATGGCATTGAGTGAACCCTCGATGACATCGACAAATCTTTAATCTCAATTGGATTGAAGACATCTAACAACACATAATAATTTCTAATTTGGATCACTAAATGATGGTCTTCACTACTATAAATTGAAAAATGCATGCAATACATGATCATACAATCTCTTAGCATGGGCATTATCTAATACGTATCTTTTTCTACCACCCTTGGAATATGATTGTGATGATCTATACCATTCATCTATTGCACTGCACTTCAGCTTGACAAATCAACCACCATAAGCTATAGAGATACAGCCGGAAGTACGCCCACGTTATGTGTTCATGACATCCAACCCATCCATCAAATCCATCGCCCAACCCCCACCCAACATTTGCACAAACTCAATCCCATGTGAGCCACGGTACATGGGACAATTTTAAAGGGAATGGCTGCCCTAGATTGGTCACATGATGCTGTGCACATGGAATCTATGCCATCCATAAGTAAATGAAAGGTCAGGACAAAAATAAGGATGCTCTGAAAGTCTAGTAGGCCTCGGCAAGAATAAGGTTGGCTCACTTGAGCTTTAGATTCAACTAATTTCAGGGCGTAGTAGTTCATATGAACGGGTTAAATGTGATACATAAACCACATTAAATGAATAAGTTAGTTGTGATACATAAATTATGTGGGTCCACATTTTTCTAATACCATTGCAAATGGGATTATATAAAAACTATTAGAAAACACATTAGAAATGATTTTTCTCCATATCCCTTACATTTTTCATTGTATATTAAATATTTTGATTTTTTTAATTATTATTATTATGCTTGGAAGCATGGAAAAAGTCTAGATTTTCTTAGTCACCTTTAAAAAAAAAAAAAAAAAAAAAAACTCTTTCTTTGATTCTCTTCCAATTGGTTGGATCGACCGTGGGTGTAATAAATAATTCAATAGGTATGTCTTTGTTTTAAGTCCAAGATGACCCAGCTGTGCCAGTTATACATATATTGACTGTCACTTCACTACCCATGTGGAGGGCATTGATGGGACGGCTGAGAATTAGATGGTCTGACCAATTATACATGCTCTTGGATCAAATGTCCCATCCAGAAATGGGTCCACTGATTGACGGTCCGGATCGTCTGTCAGACCCGTCAGTTGGGGATCAATCTGAGCTCGGCTTGGTGGATGAGAAACATGAGATGATATGGTATGAACCATATATCTATCCATTGTACACCATGGCATGTATATGTATATATGAGTTGGGGCAGTTTATTCAGCGGTCCCCATTCAAATTCATACCTATTAGACAATCTTGCTTTGAAGGCAACCCATTATATGGCTAGGATGATCTGATGATATGTATTTCGAATCATTTTCTATCCAGGGAAAAGAAAATTAGATAGACGGTCCTGATCATTATATATCACTGCCAGGTGCACCGTGGAGAGATTGCTCTGCCATATTCCGGTTCCACGGCCGGGTCTAACATGTAGGATCCCAAAATTATTTGGTCCCCATCTCCCATTGGCATAATGATGGGGTCCTTTTTTTTGTTTTCAAAGAAAAAATGATGGGATTCACCTGTTTTCAGTTGGGATTTCTGAGACTCACATGTGCCTTGTAGGACCCACCTTTCCATCAATTGGAATTTGAGTGACGACCATTTGAACGGCCGTCCTTTGCTCTTATTAGAAATATGATATATATATATATATATATATATATATATATATATATATATATATATATATATATATATATATATATATATATGCTGCGGTTTGGGGCCCACTGTAATAATTTATATGCCTTACATGCATCCACACGCCCATCTATTTTGACAGCTCGTTTTAGGGCATGATTCAAGAAATGAAGCAGATCCAAATTTTAGGTGGACCATACCATAAGAAACAGTCTTGATTAAATCATCACCATTAAAAACTCCATGGGAAAATTGGAATGTTTATTTTACATCCAACCTGTTGATAAGGTCACAAAGACCTGGATGAAGAGACCACACAAATATCATCTTGATCTGATGATAAGTTTTTGGTCAATTACCACTGTTTCCGGTATTTTAGTCCTCCTGAGATTTGAATATGCTTCATGTTTTTGGTTTTTATCGTGCTCTAAAATAAGTTATCAAAACGGATGAACAGCTTGATATAAGGTACATACATCACGGTGGGCTTAATGGTCCTGCCATATATATATATATATATATATATATATATATATATATATATATATATATATATATATATATATATATATATATATATGTGTGGGTCGAGCTCATGGGAACTTCTGTGAGGTTGAGTTGTGTGGACTCACCCGTGATGCATATTAAACATCTACCCCATCAGTCAAATGCACCATTACATGGTGGGCCTAGGGCTTAAAAATCAAGTCAATTCGTGACTTGTGTGGGCCACACCACATATAAAATTTGAGAGGGGTTACCCTCCATTAAAACATTCATAATCATTTTTTGGGCCCATCGAGATGTCTTTTACAAATCCGGTCCATCCATTATGTGTGTCCAACTTGGATGAGGGGTCAGACCAAGTTTCAGATGCATCCAAATTTAAGGTGGTCCCCACCAAGTGATTTTATATGTTTTAGGCATGTTTTCACATGATTTTAGATGGTATGGCCCACCTGAGTTCTGTATACGGCTGATTTTTTGGATATCCCATAATTTAAAGCGGACCCATCAAATGCACAGTGTTGATGTTCGACACGCATCATGGTGGGACCTACACAGCTCTACCGCATAGAGCCTTTTCCCACACACACATATGTATATCTTACCATGAGCTTCAGCTCTCCGGGACCCACCATGATATGTGCTGCGTGACATCCGTGCCGTGCATTTGGTGGGTTCCCTCTAGGTCACGGGATGTCTCAAAAATCAGCCGCATCCGGAATTCAGGTGGGCCACATAATCTGAAATTATGTCTAAAGCATCTAAAAGCACTTGGGTGGGGCCCACTTGAGTACGCCCCACATACACACTCTCTCCTGTAGGCACACACGTATAAACATGCCGGGATTACAGGCCCTGGTGAGGCCACTCCACGTTCGACACGTTTCTGAGAGATCCAGCCGTATCAAACAGGTGGGGCCCACCAGTTATATTCCCAAGAACAAAAATCCAGCCAGTCCGGTCATCAGGTGGACCACACATGTGCGTCGATGTAGGCTTTTAGTCAATCTTTTTAAAATCTCCATTTTTGGTACAAGTTTTGCCTACGGTGACAGCTGCAGCCAGAATATTTTTGGGCCATGGCACACATGGAAGGACCCACCTAATGAATGATCTGATCTCTCATACACCGTCCAATTAAAACAACAAGAATAAAAGAATCCGCAGTTTGACCAATGAAACCAACGTCCCAATCCATGCAATATATTCTACTCATGTGCTCCCACGAAAATAAAATTGTACAGATGAAATGTCAGTCAAAGTGACATGGACCACTCATTTTGTGAGCCCCATGATTGGATGGGCCACCTTCCAAATTCCTTACTGATTAGACAATCAATGACCTACTACTGGTCCACATTACATGGGAAATTTTACATTGATTTGATCGGCTAAGATTGTCCAATTCATATAAATTTTAGATGGCCCATCCATGGAGGAAGATGCTTAGATCACGCAATCAGTAGCACACGTGCATGCTTCCTACTAGATAGTAGCCTGACTTGTCCGAGTCGACTCAGACTCAGTAGGTATTGATTAGAGGTCTTCCATCTTCTAATCTTGAAAAATTTTCTATATATATCATGAGTTCTATATATATCTCATTAGATCAACGGTCTGGATCACCGAAAATTATCATACCGCAAACAACTATGATCGCGACTTATCTGGCCCATCAAATTGATGGTTAAATGTAAAACAGTAAGTGGTAAAAAAAAAATAAAAAATCTAGGGACAATATATATAGGCAGTTATTATCACTTGGCATAAGATTTTGGTTAGGCTATACACCTGTAATTGATTCAAATATTTGGACGGTCTGGATCACCACCATTTTCTTAATGGTGGTGAAATATCAAGGGTTATTGCCCATAAAATTAATAAAATGTCCTTAATGTTCTTTTAAAACTCTTTCATGTCCTTTAATAATATTAAGTACTAATTTTAAAAACTAATTGCATGTATATTCTACCTCCACCATGAAAGTGTGGAACCTTACCGACGGGTGATTTGACTGAAAAAATCTTTAAAATATGCATTTTACCAAACAATGCCTTTATTTGAATAAGATCCCATTGGTCTAACACATGAAATTTGCCATTATGTTCACACCACTCAGAAATTTGGCCAATCAGATCGCCAGATAGGCTACACGTGAATTTAAGTGGTTTTTAAAGGTGTATGTGATTATTTCTAAGTTTGCTAAATGAATGTAACTGTACCCACTTCTAGCATCTCAACTGTACGCGTGGATAACATCTAAGATGACTAGACCATTGATCTAATTGGCTACTTTATAGATACGCCCGTTCAGGTCTAAAAATCATAAACATTGAATGGTGGAGCAAAAAATATGCAATTGTCCATATCTAATTAGTAAACTTTGCAACTATTGGACGACTAGGATTTTCCTACAATAATTTAGGTTGTTTCACATCAACACAAAATGGTCCCTTAGAACCCTATGCATGTGTCCTGATATGCCAGTTGATGGAAGTTGAGCCAACGTTTATTAATCCAGATTATTAGTTAGACAAAGCCCATTGCGAATGTGGGCTCCAATATTAAAAGATCCTAACCCTTCAATGAGTAACCTAAATAAATGATAATGGACCCCAAATATATGGTTAATTAAAGTTTAGTTACATGTACGATTGCATTTTATATCATCTAAGGAGATGTATTTATTCAATAGTCAAGAGCTACAAACCTCAAGTTCTATTTGCATAAAATGGACACATTAGGTCACTCTAATATTTAGTGCATCCAAAACATAATCTCGCAAATTAATATTTATGCCGTACTAACTTCTCTACGAACCTATGTTTATCAAGATTTTAGTATTTTTAGATTATTTAAGCTTATATATTTTTTTATATATTAACTTAAAATATTAAGATAATGCTTTGCTTTCTTTATTAATTTCCAATTTCCTACTTTTTACTTTCTATTAATATTTTCAGTCAAACCTAATCGAAATAAAACTTGGTTGGGCCAAGGATAGCAATCAATACAATGATGCATTAGCAAACTAATATTTAGGCCTACATCATATTAGCTCTAAATGAATTTTTGGTTCGCCACTTGCATTATGCAATTTTGTTTCTGTCCCTTTCGTAAGTGGAAATGCCGAAAAAACTACATCAATTTTAAATTTTTAGAAACTTAATTATTTTGAATACATAATTACGATTGTCCTCTTTGCTGCACAGAAACATATATTGAGGTGAAGGAAAGTCTACTAAAGATATAAATAGTTTAGTGACACACATGTTACACTTGCAACTATTGAAATGATTTTATGCGCAATCCAAGCTCTCGCCTTGGATTGTAAACCCCCTCAAAAGGGGGATTTGCAACCCACTAGATTTGAAACCCTCGGTTACCTTATGTTGCCAAACAACCAGGGGATTTGAAACCCCCTCAAATCCCCTCCAATCCAGGGTACCAAACGACCCCTCAAGTTATTATAATAGTGAGGTGTACCAAATTACCATACTCCCTTTTATTAGGAAGACCTAACATTGACTTATCAATCAAGTATATCTAATGTGAGACTTCCAAGACTAATTCTTTACAAGGGTTAATGTTACACTACACTCATGTGGACTAAAAATAATTGGCCCTAATCTCCAACATCTTGTCTTAAACCGTTTATTTGATCACACTCAATGAATTATGTTTAATTTTTTTTGATATATATTATAATCGTGACTCATGTTTATTTACTTTTGAGATTGAAACATTTTATCTTCAATGAAAACTCATTAAAAATATTAATATAATATTATATAAATATTTTTAGAAAAATAAATTACAATAAAATATAATCATTCATTCCATTCGGAGCCTTAGATAAGTCTTATGTGCATCATTACCACCTTGTGATCACTTAATTATGATATTTTTTCACCCATCTCTACAAATCAATCTTAATTTAGATGCTTTTTGAGCGTGCGTCTAACCTAACTAAACCTATGCACATGGCCTTAATAATGCACACCAAAGCAATGCCAATGTCACATCATCGTGACCTTGCTACATAGCATATAGTACTAAAGGTATAAGAATCAGCTACAAAACAAATATACTCACATAGCAACAGGACTAGTATTAATATCCATCACTTGATTTGACCAAATCACTGCATCACACAGGATCTATCCAATTAACTAATCATTATTTTTCTACAATATATAAGCTTTCTTGATCAAACTAAGTATAAATTGATCATACTAATCTATATAAAATCGCATCATAAATTAAGAAAGAGATACATCTCATATGTAAATGCATCTCAATATATATCACTCCTTCCTTTTATATATGCATGCATGAATAATAGTCTATATGTAATGTGAGAAGTGAACAAGCCTTTAGTTGATGAATACAGATCACATCGCAAGCATCATTGTCAAACCATCACATACATGTAAACCCAAACATCATAATTAAACTCAATATGATCAGATGAATAAATATGCATGCTCGTCACTAACAATAAAATGGACCATGCAAAATCTAATTTTTTTTACCTAATCAATAAAATTAAAGGCATTAGTCCCTTTTTTTTTTTTTTATTTAAAAAAAAAAAAAATGGGTTAATAGGGCCAAGTTGACTAAGTCTTAACTCATAGGCCAACCAAGACCACAATGATATAGATATTTAATAGAATCATTTTAAAATAGACAAGCAAACAAAAGACATCCTTGCAATTTGTTTGAGAGTTTGAGTTCTCCATGGTGCAACTCAGACCACAACGGATCCTTACTCTTGCTCCGGTGGTAGACTCTCAGGAGTTTTAACACCCAATCAAGGGTTCGAGTATCCATAGGTGGTGAAATCCCACCACTACGGCGTGAGTGCGGGGTTGTGTGTGCGTGTGTAAAAAATAAAAAACTAAAAAATATATATAAAAAAAGAATCTCAGACCTGACAACCCTTCTTGTGTTGATGTTTGCCCTTAAAGAATAATGCTCCCGTGCTATTAGAGCACTTATCGCTTATAGTGCTCTTGGTTGCATCGGTTCGCAAGGTCACTTCTTTTATTCGATCTGAATTGTATATCAAATCCAAAATGCATTTAATAGACTACTGTGAAAAAAAAATTCAGGGATAGGATGATCTAATCCATCCTTGATTTGACCTTATTTTATATGGCCATCCTTTTTTCAAGCAACGGTTGGGATGGCTACAACTCCATGATAGGCCGTAACACATAAATGGATTGGATCTACCATTCATATTAGAAGCCGTTGATCAAATGGTTAATATTTATTTTGGATTAGTTTGATTTTTGAACAGTAGGGTCTTGAAATAGTATACACATCGGACATAATGAACGGTCTGGATCATTCGATTGGACTAAGTGTTCCAATGCAACTAGCAGCTCTATAACTTACAGTGGTGGGAGCAGCGCACTGGAACATTTCTCGTGCTTAAACATCACTACAACTTGGTGGTCACGTGGGCCCCACGTGTACTAAAGAAATGGATGCCCTTTCCCCAATGACAATTGGACGGGAATCGCCTGCAACGCGGCGATATTTACGCAGTACCTGCACCACCCCAGCTCTGTGGGGTCCATCATCTTCTAATGTGTAACATCCACTCAGTCCATAATCTGATTTTTGAATTTTCCCTTCATTGTAATGATTCACACCTGATGAACGGCTTTGATGAAATATAACTCTGTTATGGCCCACACAAAAACATTATTCCCAGGTGCATGGCTCACCTGAGTCCTGAAACAGCTGATTTTTGGCTCCAAGATCTAGCATAAGGAGTAGGGCTGAAAGTCGGTCGGGTTGGGTTGGGTTGGGTTGGTGCTCAACTTATACTTCAACCTTAACCTAACTTAACCCAGCCCAACTTAACCTAATATCGGGTTAGAAATTCTCAACTCAACCTAACCTAAGCAGGTTCTGTCAGGTTGATTGGGTTGGGTGGGTAATAAATGTTAATGTTTTTATTATTACATTAGTTTATTATATTTCAATGCACATATTATTTTTTATATCTATAATTTTACTAATTATATATGTAGTTATTTATAGTAAAGAATTTCATTTTTTTCCCTAAATAAATAACCTAAAATATAGGACAACCACTTATTTACAAATTATATGATGTAGCATGCAATTTATTTGAGAGAGAGAAATCCAATATATCTTGTTAGCTTGAGTCATCGAAAATGATATGGACCAATGAGACCGACGGTAGTAGATTTTCCCGTACCTTCAGCACAAAGGATACTGATTCAATTATAATTTATAAGTAACTTATATATCAACCCAAGACTTCAACCTAAGCCATTTTATCGGGTTGGTGTTTATATAGTCCAAGCCCAGGCCGAACCCGATACATCCTACTAGAGCCAACCCAATGTTAGGTCTGCGAGGGGTCTGTTGGTTGAACCCACCCGACTGTCAGCCCTAATAAAGAGTACTACTAATGGACGGACTGGATGTCTACCAGAAAACAACTGACTTTTTACTTGGAGAATTTTCCTTAGGGTGGTTCCTGCAAGCCTTGGGCACCAACCCAATGAATGGGTTGGATCTCACACGAGTGTGCTATTAGCACACATGCGGGATCCAAGAGCACTCATCAAAAGTGATCATCACCATCAACCATCCCCTTCCCCAATTACAACGTGGGGCCCACCTTACGTGTGTACCGGCCTGGGCATGTTAATGGTAACGTCCACATGAATGAATGACCTAAATCAGTCACACGTGTGCTAAATCAGCACATGTGGCACTTGATTTGGAAAGATGGCAAGGGCATTTAAGTCAGTGCAAAAAGGTTATCCTCCCCTCATTGATTTCATTCCACTCCGCTAACGTCTCCCTCCATGCGTAGCGCGTGAGCACTAACGGCGACTACGTAACGGAAAACCGCCCATTTGAGAATTGCTATCCACCCTATAAAGAGAGTACTCGCTCGCCGTCCCTTCCACCATGCCTTAAAAAGCAGGATTCAAATACCACTAGCGGTTTTCTTCTTAGCGACTGGTGAAGAATTCCAAAGGGATCGCATTGATCCCCTTTCTCTCTCGATCTCGATCTCCTACAAAAAAAAAAAGAAAAAAAGTAGGTGGTCGGGGTGGTCTGGGATCATGCGATCTCTTAGGAATTTTTCATTCGTTGCTTTACTTCAGGCTATTATTTGTTTAATTTTCAAGATTATATCTAAATTTTCAAAGGTATGAGTTTTTTCTTATATGAATGATGATTTTTTCTCTCTTTCTCTACTTTCAATAATGGAAAGGAAAGGGAGTTGGACAATCTTAGTGTGAAATAAGAAGTTGAAGGACAAGACAAAGCAAGGTCATTTTTTCCAATTTTCTCTTGTATTTTTTTAAATACTTTTAAGACTTTGAACTATGCATTCATTCATCTCTTGTTGCTTACTTAAAAGATTGTGTGGCATGGTTTTCAAGGTAAATTTCATTCTGTTCTTGTGTGAGTTATGACTCTCTCTCTCTCTCACTCTCACTCTTCTTTACTGATTTGAAAGGAAAAGGGAATTTAGTGATGTTGGATCATGTGATTGTTTGGTAATTTTTCGTTCATAGATTACTGCTGGTTTCTTCTTCTTCTTTCTTTTTGGTGTTTGTGTTTTTAAGGTATGTTGGCTGGTGTGAATGGTAACTTTTCTTTTCCTCTCCTTTCTTGATCTGGGATCGAAGAAGAAAAGGGGGGAGTTGGGTGATCTTGGATCATGAGATCCTTTGTGAATTCTGAGTTCATTCTCAATTCATCGTTCCACAGCAGGCTTCTGACCTCTTTTGAACATGTGGCACGGTTTTCGAGGTACGTTTGCCTAGATGAGTCTTTTCTCCTAAGAATCATAGCTTGTTTGTGTGTTTTTTTTTTTATTATTATTATTTTTTTTTAATTCTCCTCGTCTTTTAGAAAATTCCATCATTAAAAATCTTATACACCATCTCTTTCCCTCTCTACTCTGAGTAACTTCTTTTCTTTTTTTCTTTTCTTTTTTTTTTTTTTTTTTCTTTTTTGTCTTCTCACGGATGATTGCAATCTTCATGAAAGTGCTTTCTGGCAAAAAATTGATACTGTATATGTGCATGTATTTCCTTTCCTTTGCCTTGTTTCGCTGTTTAGGTGCGCTCTCCAGTACAAATTTCATACTGTGTGTGTCCACGCGTGTTTTTTTCTTTCCTCTCTCTCTCTCTCTCTCTCTCTCTCTCTCTCTCTCTCTCTCTCTCTCTCTCTCTCTCTCTCTCTCTCTCTGTATTTGTTCTTTTACAACGTAGATAATCTTGTTCATCTGTGCAGGGTTCTCACCCCTTGTATGTGACTTGTTTATTGATGATTCGTAATCTTCTTGGAAAAGAGCTCTCATGTTCGTAATATCATTGAGGATGATTTCCTTTATTATAGAAAATATGAGGCCATTATTTTTATTTTTATTTCATCCATGCATTACTTGACATTCTCTCTCTCATCAGATTCGAACATATGGCTCTTTGATTTTTCATATATCTGTCTCTGTCATTAAAATTCAACCATGTTCATATGATTTACTCTCTCTTGTTGGTAATCTCTCGTCATTATATATGCTTCTATGCCGTCCATGAACTCACATGCAGAGATATTCCAATCATTAGAACCGTCCATCTGTAGGAACCTATGGTGGATTGTCCAAGACTCATTTGGATCCATTCTAACCGTTTTTTTTTATACATACGTATTTAAATATGGACAGTTGAGAAGAAAACTTTCAGGTGGGCAGACTCGATTCTCTAAATCAGTTGTTAGGACCACTCTTTTACATTGATCACTAGATTACGACACTATAACAATAAAAAGATGAACGGTTCTGATCATATGGCCATCTTTGTATGTGTGCTCCATAGGGTGATGTGGAACATGACTTTCCACTCTTACAATACCAACTCATCATTATACAATTATTCCTTTTTTTTTTCTTTTTTTTTTTTGGATTATACAATTATTCCTTACACAAGCGCGCACATTTTGGAAATCACTTTCATGGTGTAAGGGATATCATTTTCCATTTTCCAGCATTGGTGATTAATGCATTCTACCATTATCTAAGAAAAAAAAAAGAAAAAAAGATTTTCTGTTGATTGATATTTGTATTTTCTTATTGTCGTGCATGAATTATTGAAGGGTGGCCTCTCTCTCTCTCTCTCTCTCTCTCTCTCTCTCTCAAAACCAATCATGGAAAAAAAAAATGGGAGAGTATTTACACCCACTCTATTGCTAATTGCACCCATTTTTTCTACTTTTGGTTTCAATTTCTATAGTGGTATAACTAAAAGTAGAAAGGATGGATTTATTTAGAAATGGGAGCCGACACCCATAACATTTCCAAAGAAAACAAGAAAGAAAAAGAAAATCACTATGGTGGTATGAGGTTTCTTCTCCACTTGATTTTTTTTTGGTGATTTTCTTTGGGAGATGGCTGAAGAAATCCAATTCCTTCGTATTAGAATAGAACGTATATATTTTATTATTTTTCTTTAAATTTTAAAAATTATTTCATGTTAGGAACAAGTTTTTTTTTTTTTTTTCATTATTAGTTGTTGGCTTTTTACATAAAAATATTTATGAAAGAGAGGAATTTAAGTTTGTAATCTGATTTGAGGAGTTATTCCATTCCCTAAAGACTTTGAAGCATTAGCTAGCTTTTGAAAACAAATTATTAGAGAATATTTTACAATTATAATGCGTTCTTTCTTTTCTTTTCTTATCTTTTTTTCTTTTTTGGGTTAAGGTGGTTCTCCTTTTTACAAATGAATTTCAACAATATACTACAACACCCACTGTGTAGAGACTTCAATCTTTCAAAATAATATTCCTGGAATTTTATTTTTTTTAAATGTAAAATATATAGTGCATCAGGAACAATTCCACTCGCATGGATCCTAACCATTCAATTAGTGGACCATAATAACTTAAATTCCATGTTAGTTGAGTGTTCATAACTAATTCTTGGTTTTGAACCGTTTAGGAAAATTTAATGCATCCAAGAAAGAAGCCTGTCAGTTGAATGGTTAGAACCAGCCAGTTGCTGCCCATTTTTTGCCAAATGGGCCATCTCTATGATCACCCATGATTTGATAGGTCTAGATTGATTGACACATCCACCAATGGCCCAATATATATGGTTGATACCATTTTGCTAAATGGCTAGCACACACTTTACCAAGGAACAATTTACTTTTCTCTTACCAGTTTTGTTTTTAGCTTTTCTTGACCAACCATCCAAAAAAAATTCAATAACTACTTGTAATATTCCCAATAAAAGCTCTAAAATATGACAGGTTTGAATTGAATACCATTAATTTATATAGTAAATGAAGGAGATGAGCATCATCAAAGAAGGCATGAGCCTCTGCATTCATGAGCTGGTGCTTTGTCCATTTTATCAATGTCCTTGATTCTTTTTGAACTACTTTGTGTCCTATAACTAGAGAAGTTGTTTCTCTGAGGTAAAAGTTTTGAGGTTATTTTTTTTCTTCTTCTTATACTCATCAATGAATTAATTCAATAGTGATGGTGGAAGTTTCATACTTTTATTGTCAGTATGAAACTTTTACTACAACTTCTATCATGAATCCTGATAATAATTCAAATCAAGTGTTGTCCTATTTACTAATCTCCTACTAATAAGTTTGGTAAACCTACATGTGTATAATGGATCCATCTAAACCCCACCCCATTTCCCAACATGCAAATGTGTTGAGATCCCAGCCATCCATCTTGCAGGTCCCACAAGATGTCACCGCCTAGAAAGTAAGACATCAACCACTAATCAAACAGGTCATGTTGTGATACGCTAAAGGATGTCTCAGAAAAACTGAGCTGAACTTTTCTGGCTGTACATTTTTTCTAAGCTATAGCTCAACTGATTAGTGGATGGGCTGATTTTATTTTATTTATCAAGGTATCTACTTAGCTCAACTGACGTTTCCTGTCCTTACACGTGTGTGGACTGAACAAAAATCTTTTATTTTTATGGTTCTCATGCATGGTTATCCCTAATGATTCATTTTAATGTATGGCTTTTGTGCTAATGAAATTTATTTTAGACATATCTTCTCATTTTTCGATATTGTGAAAAAATATTATTTAGTCGATGATTTTAATATGGCTTTGTCTGTGTGAGGCTTGAAATTAAATTGCAATATCTGAATTGGAAGTGGCCAAACTGCAATGACCTTAGTACTTCATAAAGAGAATGTAAGGCTTGCACCAAAGTTACAAATTATAACTGAATTTTGGATGGTAATTCCTCAATGTAATTGCTGGGAACTGTACTTTGAACTTTGGAATTTCCATTATTTGAGTTGTGGTTGGCTCAAATATAAATGTTTCTACATTGAGCTTGACATACAAATCTATGTATAAAGCCCACTGTGATGTTTTAAAAATATCCAATCCGTCCATCTTGTGAACCCCTTCCTATTTTCCTTGCCTCCCAAAACTCAGGTGGCCTACACCATATAAAATCATGGGTAAAATCTTGTGGCAGACATGAGTTTTGGAATGGCATGGTGTTTTTAGTGTCCATTCATCCTGGTCAGATGCATCTTCGAATGCATTAGATTCAACATTTTTAAAAAAATTAAAGAAAGAAAAACAGCACGCTTCACATACAATTTGAAAGATTTTTTTATGGTGAGTGTTCCCATCCCAACTGTTCCCTTTGGCATGGTCCACACCTAAGTGTTGGGTCAGCCTGATCTTTGGGAGCCAAGAGGAAAATAAAGGTCACAAATTAATGGTGAAGGAATGGATATCACTAAAACATCACAATGGACCCCACACGTCGAGTTCTATATATACTTAATGTAGAAAGATTTGTATTTGATCCAGGCCCATAGGATTTATTATAGTTATTAAATTCAAATATTCGATAGTGCATCAAAATTTGGCCTAAGATCCGGTGAATTATATATTGATAAATTGTATAGTAAAAAAAGCAAATGTAACTAAGTTTTGTACCCAACTTCTTTCCCAACCATATTCATGCCTAGAGGCCAAGTTTCCTATTCGCCATATGAACACACAAATTCCCTATTTTCTACCCAATTTATACATGTGGGGCCCATGTCTGGTCTATTCAATCCATTTATTTAATGAACCATTATGGATGAACCATGCTGTCAAATGATAAAGAGGCTTTAAGAGGTTCAAACCATGCATCTTGCTCTTGGCCAATCAATTTTGATGTCTACTTATATCTGTTATTCAAATATTCTGAACATTTATTTCGAAATCTTTCATTTAAAGTTACTATTTATTTATATGTTAAAATTATATTACCAAATATTTTATAAAGTATAAAAGAGACATGTTCCAGTACTCTCAGAGCACTATATAAGTTATAGTTCTACTAATTGCATTGGGATGCTTAGTCCAATCCATTGATCTAGAATGTTCGTTAGGCCCAACGTGTATTTCATGACATTTCATGGCCGATGAAAATTCATCATCCCAATCTAACATATATTAACCATTTGATCAATGGCCCTAAATATGGACAAACAATATCATTTTCATAAAATAGGCCTACACAATAATTTGATCCATCTATTTGTTAGGGACAGGTCATTGATTTCCTATAATTCTAAAGAAGTTAGGCAATCAAAACCATCCCATCCATGGCTTGGAGAAAGGATTGTTGGGATTTTTGGCCTGCAGAATCACACAGATCTAGATCTAGGATAGCAATCCAATGGCACCAAGCATACAAGAGAATACACAAATTTAACGTGGAAAACCCTTTCGGGAAAAAACCACGGCACAAAGCGATAGAATTCCACTATGAAAGCATCAATTACAAAGAGAGAGGACTTACCCGATTCGAACAACCACGAATCTCACTCTTGTTACACCCTTTGATAACCCTAGAACCCTTTAGAATACCTTTAAGAAGCCTTAGCATGCCCTAAAATAACCCTAGGGACCCTATTTATAGTTTAGGAAACTTTCCTTTCGCACCCTTGCGAAAGGCGACACCAAAATCTGCAGTCTGCATCGGATTTGGAAACGAATCTGCGTAACCTACGACTGGTCGTAGCTCTCCTACGACTGGTCGTAGACCTCGGAGAAAAATAACACAATGTCGTTGTACTTTGAGTCGTGTCAGGACTCGAACCTACGGACTGGTCGATGCCTCCCACGACCAGTCGTGGCTGTCCCACGACCGGTCGAACAACCTCAAAAACTTCAGATTAAAGACTTTTCTTAACAATCTCCACCAAGTCTTCAATCTTCAACCATATAACTCATTGACCTCTTCTCTTATCTCTGTATCACATCATAGCTTCTCTTACATACTCGGTCTTTCTTTTCCACCATCGCCAAGCCCAGAGAAGTTGCATAGAACTTGAACTTCTCTACAGGAACGATCTAGGTGAGCATGACTGCCAGATCAAAAAACCACATACTCAACCACCTTCGCTCCTGTCTTCTCAAAAGGAAAGACGTAGTCTTCTTACCATCTCACCGCTACCCACTATTGCTTGTCGGGGTACTTGCTCATAACATTGATAGCCTGTGAAATAACCAGTCTAATCTAGACCATGGCATACACTGCCAACCGCATTCGAATAAGGCTCATGAGATATCCTACTTTTTCTCATCTGTTTTGGGACATGTCCTGAGGAAAACTTGAGGAGAGATGCATAGGGAACACTCTCCAGCTTTACTTAGCCCATCACATACTTGATCAATACCTACACACAAGGTATTCCTCCTGTGATTACCAAAGCCTACTCCTCCTTCAGTCTCAATGCCGAGAACCATCTTTGCAGCCCCCCGATCCTTCATCCTGAACATCCCACTTAACTGAGTCTTCAGTACACTGATTTCAGACATGTTATAATTGGCGATCCCCATGTCATCAATTCCTGACTCACCATGAAGGAATCAAACCACTGCCTAGGCGACAGGTCGAACCATGACCTCCTACAAAGTCTTTTCTCAGCCCCTTTAAGTTTGAACTGCTCTAGTTGCTTCATGTAAGTCTGCTCTTCACTTTTCCTTGCAGAAGTACAGACTTACATCCATCCTTCCAGCTCAAAATCACTTTGGCCAACCAGCGCCAATCACGGATCTAATAGACACCTGCTATACCGTCGGCGTAAATATCTCTGAGAAGCCGATCCCTTCTCTCTGAGCATAACCATTCACTACCAACATCGCCTTGTATCTATGTTGTATCCTCTTGAAGATTCACCTGCATCCAACCGCTCACCGGCCCACTGAAAGCTCCACTAACTCCCATTTGTCGGTCTGGTACAACGAATCCATCACATCACCCATAGTCGTCTTTCACTTCTCAGCACCAGGCTCACCTAGAGCCATCTGAAAGGAAGATAAATCCCCTGTGATATTGGAGTCGTCCATGTACCTCGCCGATATCCTACAATCATCTCGTATGATTCTTCTCACAAATAGCCGTTCCACCTACTCTGTATTCCTGTCTGCACGTTTCAACCTTCCTGCCATGCCCGCTCATGTGGTCATGTCCATCGTACCACATACGTGCAGAGGTGGAATCCGGTACATCTACTGTAGCTCCACCGTTTGAAGTGCTCTTGATCAACCTGTACAAGTTATCGAGTCGTTGTGCTTTTGTGATTACCCGTACCCCCTTAAATACTTTAAGAGCATCATCAATACCTGTGTACTTGCATCCTTTTGCCTCAAGCACACCAAGAGAAATCAGATTCTGCTTCAAATCAGGAACATGCCTGACATCAGTCAAGTTAAGCTCCACCCCATTAAACATCCTGATGCGCACCATACCAACAGCCACAACATTACAGGCAATGTCATTGCCCATAAATACCTATCCACCATCGCACTCCCTATAGCTGGTGAACCAACTCTGATGAGGAGTCATGTGAAAAGATGCCCCTATGTCTAGCATCCACTCGTCCTTACGATCATCGTATGACCGTCTGAGTGAAAACATAGACAAAACATCACCATCACATCCATTCGATCCATCTGACGTGGCAACATTGGCCTCCCTGTTCGAAGCCTCGGAATCTTCTCTCTTCAATTTAGGATTTTTACAATCCTTCTTCACATATCCTTCCTTCCCACAGTTCCAGCACTTTACCTTTCTTTTGCCCTTGCCCTTGGATTTGGATCTAGAACCTGAAGAACCTGTACCTTGTCCAGAATTACTACCCACTGTAAACAGTGCATCAGAAGACGTCCTCATGTCGATGTTTAGCTGTCTCATAGCCTTCCCTTGAAGAGCCGAGATAACGGTATCGACACTCAGAGTTTTGTTCGTGCTGCACATAGTGTCCTTGAATGCCTCAAAAGACGCCGGGAGAAAATTTAGCAACATACATGCATGTTCTTCATCTTTCATCACTTCCTCCATATCCAGCAATTTGCAAACTAATTTATTAAAGTTGCTGATGTGAGCCTCCAAATCTCCACCCTCTATCATCTTGAAGTTATACCACTGCCGCTTCAAGTACAGGCGATTTTCAGAGGATTTTTTCGCATAGACATCCTCTAACTTTGCCCATAACTTAGTCGCAGTTTTCTCCCTCATGACATTGTAGAGAACCTCATCCATGAGACATAAACGGATCGATGATAATGCCTTCTTATCAAGAGTATTCCAATCACCATCAGTCATAGTAGACTTTCGCTCCTCAAGAGCACCATCTTCACCTTGCTTGATTAAGGAACTCATCATCTTGATCTTCCATAATTCAAAATTATTTTTCCCTGAGTACTTCTCAATATCATACCTAGCGCTTGCCATTATTACTAGTTCCTCAGATTCAGATCTGTGCCCCAACCGAACTTTGGCTCTGATACCACTTGTTGGGATTTTTGGCCTGCGGAATCACACAGATCTAAATCTAGGATAGCAATCCAATGGCACTAAGCATAAAAGAGAATACACAAATTTAACGTGAAAAACCCTTTCAGGAAAAAACCACGACACAAAGTGACAGAATTCTACTATGAAAGCATCAATTACAAAGAGAGAGGACTTAATCCGATTCGAACAACCTCGAATCTCACCCTTGCTACACCCTTTGATAACCCTAGAACCCTTTAGAATACCTTTAGGAAGCCTTAGTATGCCCTAGGATAACCCTGGGGACCCCTATTTATAGTTTAGGAAACTTCCCTTTCACACCCTTGAGAAAGGCGACACCAAAATCCGCAGTCTGCATCGGATTTGGAAACGAATCTGCGTAACCTACAACTGGTCGTAGCTCTCCTACGACTGGTTGTAGACCTTGGAGAAAAACAGCACAATGTCGCTGTACTTTGAGTCGTGTCAGGACTCGAACCTACAACTGGTCGAGTGCCTCTCACGACCAGTCGTGGCTGTCCCACGACCAGTCGAACGACCTTAAAAACTTCAGATTAAAGACTTCTCTTAACAAGGATGACTATAGAAAATAAGGCCGAATCAAAGTTAATTGGAAATCAGTGTAATTTTTGCATGGTGACTCATGAAATAAGTTCCAAACTTAATGGATAGTTTAAACAATCAATTGAATCATCCAAGTAAACCAATGTAACCTGGAGCAATATAACTTAGGGGTCATTTGGATGGGAGCCATTTTGATGCCCTGGAAATTTCAATTATGGTATTACAATCCTAAATGTTATAACTGCTGGCAATTATAAGTTTTACTTGGGCAACTTCCTGCATTAGGTATTACAGTGCCTACATTTGGTTGGCTTACAAGTTGAGAATCATTTGTGATGTACTATTTAATTATTTAGGAAGTGTCCAAGCTTAAATGAATAAATGTAACCCACTCCATCACTTGATCAACTACAACTCACAACGTCAATTGTATATCATGCGATCAAATTGATGGTTGTCGCTCATGCGAACAAAATTTTCACATGTGATCCATAATGGTGAGAGAAATGAATGACCTATATTGATCACACTTCTTGTCATGCCCCGTACTCTGATGCAGAGTGCGAACTCTCAGACCCGAGTTATAGTTTATGACTCGTACACCAAGTGTACATCATTCCCATCATCAAACAGTTGCTTCAAGACACAGTTAAATGCATTCTATGTTGTCACCACATTAACATATATACACTCATTTGGTTTTGCATCTTTTGTTGAATTTCAATCCATAGCATTTACAATCATATAATAGTTGTCAAAATTAGTCCACCCATTTGCGACCTTACTAACTAAAATAATCAATCATGGCTCGACAAAGTCATATTATAAACAAGTCTCAAATTTAGTCCAAATAACCATAAATAAAGAAAATAAAAAACTAAATATCATAATAAATTTGTAGCATTAATGAATAGTTGTCTAATATAGGGAGCTCATCCTCCACCATATACGATCATTGTTCTTGAGCATCATCACCAGCCCAGCCTCATTTGCTGGCACTTGACTTAATTGCATGTCTCATTTGCCTTTGTATGGTTATCAATAAACAATGTTAGTTGGCCAAGTTAGCGTGTGAACCCAGTATGGTTCATACATAGCACAATATAAGATGGCACAATTAAACTGAAATTGTAAGGCTCGACCTAACAGTACAAGATATTGTCCACTTTGTTAAAGCTCATGGCTTTAAAATGCGTCTTGACTGTTAAGAAAGGAGCCCACTTATAGCCACCACAACTCTAGACAGCTCTTCCGATGTGGGACAGAGTTCAGCCTCTACTGTGTGCACAGTAGCCCATCAACTACTGGTAGCTCATCCAGGCCCTTAGGCCCCGCCCACATCAGCGTCCACCCATATGTGCCTGCCCACATGTGACCACAGTGATGGGGCATCACAATATCCCCCACTAAGGGCAGAGCCATCCTCGACTCTGATACCATTTGTAAAGCTCGACCGAACAGCACAAGATATTGTCTGCTTTGCCGAATCTCAAGTCTTTAAAATGCGTCTTGACTATTAAGGAAGGAGCCCACTTATAGCCACCACAACTCCAGACATCTCTTTCGATGTGGGACAGAGTTCAGCCTTATTGTGTGCACAGTAGCCTGCCAACACAGTAGTCTGTCAACCACTGGTAGCTCGTCCAAGCCCTTAGGCCCCACCCACATTAGCGTCCGCCCACGTGTGCCCGCCCACATGTGACCACAGTCAACTGTAACAGTAGCTTGCCCAGGCATCCAGCCCCACCCACATTGCACCCGCCCACATTGAAACAGTGACCAGGGCGTGACAGAAATAGTGTGTATGTAGTATGAGCATGGATGTAGAGATGTCATGAGGTGCATATCAAGTGAGACGATCATCCACTTGCTTAGGTTGGGTATCTATCAACCTAAAAACTGTACTCGATATACATCCATCGTAAGTAGGCATGGGCAATTTATACCCATCAAACATCCACTTAGGTAGGCGTGGGTAGTCATACATCTACTCCATCAATAGGCTTCCACTAACGTGGGCATCTGATAAAGAATCTACTAGGTGTAACCATCCAGGGAGATGCCCTGGGAACTCAAGGCACGAGGTGTGCATGCATTCGCTATGGATGCATGTAGTGCATACTTAATGTCTAGGCATCATCATGAGCAATCAAGTCAAGATATCCATGTTTAGCATGTTCATATATTCATTATACATCAGAAACATATGTTATAAAGTTTATGATAACACAACAATGATTCAATTAATCATGACAATCATATCATTCATATCAGCCACAACAATCACATCTCCTAACTTAACCGTACAGGTACGAGACACGTTGGGATTCACTCACCCATTTACGATAGGGTCGAATAATCAAACGATTTAAAAACTATACTTCAAATTCCTATTAAGATGTTTAGCACACCACAATTTAATCACATTATCCCAATAGGTGGGGTTCACCTTTGATTAAAGCAAGATTACATAACATTAATTCTCAAATTTAAATTTGAAAAATAATAAAGGTTGTCAATCAATGTAGTCGATCGATCGAGACAGCTTAAAGGCCTTCGATCGATCATTTGATTAATCTAACGTGGATCGATAAAATTTGAATTTAGTTCTTTAAGTCTCTAGACACTTTTCGTTACTTTAGATCGATTGAACCCTGCTCATTGATAGATCAAGTTTGGTTGGATTAAATCAGTTTGCTCATTGGACAAAAATGGTCAACTTAGGTCAATATGTTTGATCGATTAAGATCGTTCGAGGTTCTCCTCAATTGATTAAACCTTGATTTCGATCAATCAAAATGAATTTTGAATTATGACGTTTGGTCTCTAGGCATTGACATCTTCTTTGATCGATCAATCAAAGTCAGATAGGTTCTACCTATTACTCAATCCAATTTTCCAAAAATAACTTTGGGTTTCTCATTTTTTCTTGCTTTTGTAATTTTAATAAATTCTTGGATTTTAGCCCAACCAATCAAATGGTTTCTCTAGTCATCAAATTCGGATTAACCAAGGTTCGTTTAGATCTGTAATACCTGGAACCTACCATTGTTGATGATTGTCTTTCAATAAAAATCCATTATTATCTAGGAAACTCGTGAATTGCTATGGAAAATCCATCAATTGGATTACTCTAATATTTGAGGCCTTAATATGATTTGGCCTTAAGATTCCTTAATTTGATTTCCTAAACTAAAATGACTGGATTTCTCACAGTCTATCTTTTGTGTTGTATGAACTTATGTAAAAACTATTTTCTTTCGTCAAAACTTTCTTATGAATCAAAACAATGATCATAGGATTAATCCGATTCGGTCATTGTTTTGATCAGGGACTGTTTTAGCTAGGAAAAAAATAAAAATAAAGGATGGTGATGACACTTACTGGAGATTTCTCATTCACATGCCTCTCTCTCTCTCTCTCTCTCTCTCTCTCTCTCTCCTGTTTTATGAGTTTAGGATTTTCTGTAGGAATTTTTTGCAGTTCTTTCCTTTAAATAAAAAGAGAACCCGACTATCCATCATGTGAGTCCCACCCTTGGTTGCTCATCCCTCTCAAAAATTATTTTTTGTTGGATGATCCTAATAGTCCATTTAATGCATAAGAAAATGGATGGTCCATGTTGATAATACTACAAATGGTCCAATCATTTCTAGGCCAACATCATTTTGGTCTCACCTTTGATTGTTGACCTTTTACAGAAAATCATCTTCGTTAAATGATTCCAATCTTTCCGTCACTGACTAAGGAATTGACGGTCAATATTGATCAAGTTACGAATGTTCCGATCATTGATTTTATGAGATACATCATGTGGGTTACACTTTTTAATGCACATCCCTCTAAAAATCATTTTGATTGGATAATCCTAACTTCCAATCAATGCCTAGGAAAAGAGGGTCTATATTAACCATACCACAAATAGTCGGGTCATTGATCTATGAGATCCATAATGTAGGTTACACTCTTGATTGCACATACTTTTTGAAAAATCACTTTCGTTGCATGCTCATAACCTCCAATTCATGCTTAGGAAAATGAATGGCCCGTATTAATCCTATTAAAAATGGTCCAATCATTGATGCAGACCATTTATCATTTAGTTCCCACCCTTGATTGCCCTACTTTCTTAGAAAATCACTTTGGTTGAATGATCCTAATATTCCAATCAATGCATAGGAAAAGCTACAGCCCATATTGGCCATGCTACAAATGTTGAACTCATTCATCTATGACATCAACAATGTGAGCCCACTCTTTATGCCATCCCTCTTAAAAAATCACTTTAGTCCGATGATCCTAACCTACAATCAACACCTAGGAAAATGGACAGTCAATATTGATCATATTAAAAAAGGTTCAACCATTAATCTATATTTCCATTATGTGGTCTCACTTGATTGTCCATTCTTCTCAAAAATGACTTGGATGACTAATCCTAGCCACCCAATCAATCAAAAGGAAAATGGATGTTCCATATTGACTATAATATGAATAGTGTCATCATTGACTAGACCCTCCATCATGTGTGACCAGCACTTATCATTGTCTATATCCTCTCAAAAAAATCACCTTGGTCCAATGACCCTATGGGAAGATATGGAAAATCTTTGGTGGGTAGTGCAATTCCATCATATTTTGGAATCAAGTGTCCATTTTGTAGGCATTGCAATACCCTGTGGGCATTTAAATTAGTGGGATTTTCAATACCTATCATTCTCCAAACATCGTGATCATGAGAGTATATATTAGTGAGTATTATAATAGTCAGGTGTTCAAATTGCCACAATCCAAATGACACCTTGTAGTCCTCAAAGGCACTGGAACATTTCTCAAATTTATAGAAATTATACTTTGAAAAAATATTTAAAGAATGAATACATTACTTTTTTTCAATTTTCTCAAATATCTCAATCCAATATAAAGTATTTTAACATGTACACCCTACATGCATAGAAACATACATATATAATACGTGTGTGCGATGTGTGTATAATTTTAGACATCTAAGAAATAATGGAAAAATAATTCTTAATTAATATCATTGATGTATATTTATCTTAATTTAATAAACACAAATTTTTAAATTTATGTAAAAATAAATTTAATAATACATAAAAGAAATGTAACAAAAAGTTTCTAAAAATTTTAAGATAATTGGAAAAAATCAATTATCTAAAATATCTCTTTGAATAAAATATATCCAATTACTAATTCCCATATATGGGGTTATGGCCTTTACATTAAAGAATTAAGTTTGAGGATATATGTATGACCCATTTATAGAGTTCAGCTATACATTAATGATGAAAGAGATATTAGGGAAGATGGCCAAACAATGACATGTGTCCTTAATGAAGGGATGAATTTGTCTTAAAATTAGTGAAAATAGATAACTGAAATAGTAATAGGTGAGAATAGTGAAGGTAGGTAAGGAAAATATATAACTAAGTTATAATAGTAAAAGTTAGCTAGTAATGAATGAAGAGGTATTTGAGAATAGTAGAAGTAAGGAGAGTGGAGGTGTGTGACAATAATGAAAGTGGGTAAAAATTCTGAAGTATGTGACTATATTTTATTATGGTGTAAGGCATATACTATTTATATAAGATCAAAAGTAAGGTTCAAAGATGAGATAAAAATGGTGATGTATCTAAATAGATCATAACTGTAGTGGGGGCCACTGGTATGCTCAATCTAAATATATATCAGATCATTCAAATTATTAATCACATGGGGCCCACCTAATAAAGTCTTACCATGTATTGATTAACTTTCAACAGTTGATGATAAAATGATTTCTTTGAATAGTTCTATTTCTATGTGACAACCATAAGTTCATCTTGTGCATAGACAAAACATTCACTTATGACTGTTTAATTAGTGGACATTGAAGGAACAATAAGAAGAAAAAAATACTAATCAATGGTCTTAATGTAATGGCAAATTCAGATAGTTAGAATTGATAAATAAATAAGTTTTTTAAGCATAGCAATGACCAGACGATTGTAACCATCCAATAATTTCAAAGGTCATCAAAATATGAGTAATTTATATCGAGCATATGTAGAATGTTGACCACTGGTTTATCATCCATCATATGGGCACAACATTTATTTGTGCATGAATCTAAATAATCACTTTAATTGGATGATTCTAAGATTGATGGCTATTAAAAATGAATGTCTGACCTACTAATGAAAGGTCAAGATATCTTATTTATGCATTCATTGTGCGCATGCTATTGGATTTTGAAACTTATTCTTATGAGCAGCCTTTAACAGGGATAGTAGGACTGAAGAGAGCGTAGAGGTGCGGGGTCTTCCATCTCTATCCTTCCATAACTAACATCCCTACCTTACAAGTGGCACATGTTTTGGTGGTTAAAAATTGTTGACTTAGCGAGAACAATATGTGGACTAATATTATTGAAAACCCAGGTGGTTTGAAAATGATAGTAGTTGTTTGATTGGTCCAATTTCATTTTTTTTTTCTCCATTTACTTTCCAAACCACTGTTGTAATGACTATAAATATTTGATGTTCATGCAATCAGTAGTTCTCACCAGAAATAAATTGCCTGGTGACCGAATCACCAAGGATATTTTAGGATTTGATTGGGTCACATGTTGTTGTTGTTGAAGATTGGAGCTCACGTAAAGTATATTTGAAAGTTGTTCAGTCAAGTACGTAACCGGCCCCACCTCTATCAGCAGCATGTGGCCCAATCAAATCCCACGACGTTGGGTCATTAGGAATATCCTAGGTGATTTGTCACTAGGTAATCCTCTTTTGTTTACCAAATCAAGTTGAACTGAAAATAGTTGTTTTACCAATTTTCTCCTCCCACTACTATTCTTAATGTTTTTAAGGTTGTTATATCATTTACACTTTGTTTTTAACTTTTGTACACACATCCCATCTATTTCACACAAGAAAATCAGGTCTATTAGCACCATTTTCTTTGAGAAAATTTTCATTTTTCATAAACAACCCTATGGCTCTCTATCGTGTGTGTGTCATCCAACCATCCAGTTGGGTTAAACCATCGCATGCCCAAAAAAATCAGGCTAATCCAACAATTAGGTCGGACATGACCATATGAATATGGAGGTTTTGGGGTGGTTGTGATTGTCCATTGCATCTATGGTGAGACCCACTTAATGATTGGATCAACCTGATTTTTAGGGCATTTTATTTGTATGGTGGAGGGATCCATAGGGAGTACTGTGTTCATTTGGTAGAGATTCCTCGAACCCCTCCTAACTTAGGGAGGTATCTTCGAAATTGAAAAGAGAATGGCAGCATTTCTAATTATCATGCAACAGAGGGCAGTATGTGCAAATGACATACGAAGTGGTGTTGTTATATATTTCTCTTAGATCTTATAATAATTCCTTTATTGTAGCCAATTTTTTGTCAATTTGCTACATCTGGGCCACACATAGCACATGATGTCTACTAATAGGTAGGTAGGTAGGTAGGTAGATTGAGAGAGAGAGAGAGAGAGAGAGAGAGAGATTTTTATTTTTATTTATTTTTATTTTTCTCCCCCTCTTTGACAAGAAGTGCAAAGGTGTAAAATAGAATGAGAATGATAGCTAAGAGTTTATATTGGCACTTGTGGGCCCCATATGGTGTGTATAGATGATGTCCAACACGTCTAAAAGGTGCATTCCACTGAGATAATCAGACTCATTAAATACCAGGCCCATCTAACCATCAAATGGGGCACACCTTGGACTCCAATGAAATAACTTCTAGAAACCTACAAATTCAAATGGTGGGACCCATTTATCAATTGGACTGGATTGATCTTTGGGGAGTCCTTTCATCCTAGTGGACACACATTTTGTACAGGTTGGATGCCATACATACACTGCGTGTGGACCCCACCACTTGAATTTGGGATGTGTTTTGGGTAGTTGGACATTATTTCCTATTGTGTAGCCAGCTTGTTGATTGGATTGACCTCATGTTTTAGCTACGTGAACATCACAGTGGGGCTCACCTTTTGGATGGGTTGGATGTCATCTAGACATCATTCGGGACAATGCAATATAAGTCCAATCAACAAGCAAAATCCCAGCCTACCAATATTGGACATTTTCTAAATTGAATGTGGATCGTGGCCTTACATTTTTTTTAAAACTGTCCATCGGCAGGCCACGTAATGGAAGGTTAGAAACTTAGAACTATTATATAAATGATGGTTTTGTGGTGGGCCTCGTGGCAAAACAAATCAATGGTCTGGACTTGTTTGATGCTTTGATTCCATGCAAACTCATTTGGAATTATTTGATCTTCCACCCAAGGATGTGACATATATAGTATTTCAGTTTTTGTGTGTGGGGCTTGGATCAGCGATTTAGACCATTCATTTATGGGTCCCTGGTATATATGTACGGAGCTTGCCTCGAAAATTCCCTTTGAAATGAGCACTTTGGCTACCAATCCATGCTATAGACACGTATGTGACACACGTGTGAGTTTTAAACCCTACACATGAAAACTCCTCTTGAAAATACTAGTGTTGTTTTAAATAAGAATTTAAGTCTTTAATCTTGATTAATTAAGAGAGAATCACTTGTACAAGTGAATTAATCAGATGGGAGAGGATTAGGTGTTACCCGACTAACACATTAGTGGGCGTTACCCTAACCGTATGGGGCCCACCTTGATGAATTTGTTGTATATCCACGCTGTCCATCTGTTTTAGTATCTCATTTTAGGAATTGATCCCAAAACTTAATCAGATCCAGATCTCAGTTAGACCACAGCACTAGAAAATGTGGTGATTGACCATTAAAAACTTATTTTAGGGCATAAAAGTTGTGGATCAAGGTGATCCTTGTATTTTCCCTTCATCCATCCAGGTCTGTTTGACCTTATTAACAGGTTGAATTGCAAATAAACATTACTGTGAGCCCTGGGTATTTTTTTAATGGTGGGCATTCATTCACCACTGTTTCATTTGGTATGGCGCCCATCTGAGATTTACATCTGCTTAAGTTTTGGGACCACATCCTAAAATGATATGGAAAAGCAGATGGACAACATGGGTATACAACACATTCATCAAAGTGGGCTGCCCACTAACGTATTACCCAAGTATCACCTAATCCACTCCCTGACAAATCAGCACTTGTAGCTAGAGCTGGAATGAACTAAGTTAGCTCGTTAACTCACTCGACTCAACTCAGCTTGAAACTAGGTTTGGATGGAGTCGAGCTGTTTATCAGAGCTTGGAAAATTTTTGAGACTGAGCTGGGCTGAGCTTGGCTTGGAACTTGACTCAAACTTGACTCGGTTCAAATCAGATTAACTCGGTTTGGGTCGCTTAATATAAATAGTCCCCCTAAACCCTAACCCCCTCTCTCTATCAATGCATGCAGTAAGCTCAGACTTTAAGGCCAGATAAGTAACTTTTTTAATTTATGCAAGTTAATAAGTTAAAATTTTTTAATTAAGTTTGACTATTGATTAATGGATCCAATATCCATCGGTGTCATATTGAGAAATCCACCCGGTCATGTTTTTTTTAATTAATTAAGTTTGACTATTCATTTAATGCCTTATTTTCCTTACCAAATGAGGATTAATCTCTTCTGTCTTAGTTAATTAAGATAAACACTTCTCTGCTAAATTAATCAGATTTAAGAAATTACAACTCTTCATCACTTAGATGAATTACGTACTAGCCGTTAAGGCCAATGACTTAGACCCAAGGCTGACCTTGGCCCATGAGCCTGGACCTATCCAATTAAGGACTTTCTTTTCTAATAGTATGGTTAATGGGCTTTCATCCTAGGCCCACTGTCATACCCTATTCGAGCTTTTCACTCCAAACTGAGTTATATTTCGTAGAAATTTTAGGTCCCACACAAATGAGGTATGAACGGCCTTGATCGAGGCTGTCTTGTTGTGGACCTGAGCCCACTACAGTTATTCTAATGACCCACAACATGACAGCATTAAAGGGTTGATACAAGTTCGGTCCATTGTGTGGTGGGCCCAAAAGTACTCCTGCCCACCAATTTAGCAAGATGGGCCCAATAAACTCATTAGGTGGGCCACACGGTACAATGAGTCAGACCACCCACTGTCCATTGATTTTGACAGTGTAGCCCGCATGACACGTGGACGGTCCCGGTTTCTGCTCTGCCTGGGACCACATAGGGAGATTAAACATCTACCGTTGAAAACTTCTTATAAGCAATGCAAGTTTTGGATGCAGCTGATACTTGTATTTTACTTTCATCCATATATTATATGAACTTATGAACAGGTTGGATGACAAATAAACATCTTGGCAGGCCCAAATATTTTTTAACGGTGGACATTATGAGCATCATTGCTTCCTTTAGTGTGGTCCACCTGAGCCTTTGAACTGCCTCGTTTTTTTTATAGTAGGCTAAACTGATATGGAAAATGTATAGACAATGTGGATAAAATCAATACATTACGGTGATATATATGTTATCCAAGCTGTCCATCTCTTTACTCTCATCCTTTCAAGGTATGTATATAAAAATTAGTCAAATCTAAGGCTCATATTGACCACACCAAATAATAAACTTGTATTGCATTAAATGTATGGATCTAGATGCGGATTTCCTGTTAAAGCCTTATGCATGAAGTTACTGAAATGGAAATCTAAGTAGGGTCCACTATGATGTTTATGAGAAATCTATCCCGTTCATCTCTTTTTTGAGCTCATTTTAAGACTTGAGACCAAAATTTAAAAGGATACAAGATTCAAGTGGGCCATACTAAAGGAAAAAGGTGGGTATGATAATTACTACCAACTGATGTTTACATACCATCCATACCGTTTGTAACGTCAGATGAAAAAACAAATATTAAACATATTGGACCACGAATATTTCAACTGTGGACGTTCAATCCTCGTGTTTTCGGCTCACTTGAGTATTGGATCCTGCTAATTTTTTTATTTCTCACAAACATTAGGTCACACCTAGGTGGATTTCTCACAAAAGAATAGACCGTGTATTTCTCACAAACAGGAAGGCCGAACTTAGGTTTACAGCGCAGAATCTTCCGCCTTTAAATGTGAGAAATACACCGTCTACAAAACGTATGCGGATTTCCCGGGAAGCCTTTCCCCGAGAAATTTCCGGCTGAGAACCTAAATGGGCCAACTGTCATATTTTTTGAGAAATCCAATACGTCCATCTGTTTTTTGAGCTAATTTTAAAAGGTATATGTAAAATTGAGCTGTATCCAAGACTCAAGTGAGGCCGTACTAAAGGAAAAGGTGGGTAAGAAAATTCTTACTGTTGACATCTCACTGATTCGACGGTTGATGTTTATATGCCATCCATACCGTTGACACCGTCATTCCTAGTGATGTTTATATGCCATCCATACAGTTGATAACGTCATTCCTACTTGGACGAACTGAGAACACAAATGTTAGACTGATTCAAAACTTATATGATCCCAATAATATTTCAATTATAGAAGTTTAATTCTCACATTTTCTGCCCATTTAATATTAGTGACCCCAGTACCAGCCATGTCAAAGCTATATGGGCCCCACCATGGTGTATGTGTTTTATCCACATTGTCTATCCATTTATCCATCTTATTTTAGTATACGATTCCAAAATGAGGCAGATTCAAATCACAAGTAGACCACACTACAGTAAAATAGTGTTGAACTCCACTACTAAAAACATCTTAGGCTTGCTATAATGTTTATTACCATTAAAAACTTATTAGGGCTTCCTATAATGGTTATTTACCGTCAAACATAAATACCAGCTTGATCCAAAACTTTTGTGACCCTTAGAAAGTTATCAACAATAACTAATAAATATTCAAACACCATTGTTTCTTGGATTCACTTAGATCTGACTTAATTTTGAGCTCATGCCTTAAAATCAGCTGAAAAATATGTAGACGGCATGGATAAAATACGTACATCATTACCCACGTTGCTTTGACAATTTCAACACCGAGGTCATGGTATCGATTCCCTCGCCGGGGTGGCTAACAGCAAAGTGTGAACTGACAGTGGGGTGTACTAACAAGCTAACAAAAAAAAAAAAATTAGCTAGCTAGATGTTGGGGTCACTAGCCAAACCGTGTCCACACCACCGGTATCCCTGGTGGCTGGACTATGTGGGAGCTCATCCTGATGTGTGTTTTATCTTAGTTATTTATCGAATTTTTTTTGCATCATTTTAAAACATAAGCCTAAAACTGAAGTATATAAATAATTAGTGTGAATCACACCATTGGAAACAGCAGGGATTGAATACTTCTCAGAGCCACACAAGTGCTAGCTCAAGCTGTTTTCCTTTATTTAGGTGTGACGTTATCAACAGCTGTGGGATGGGACCTTGTTGGGATTTTTGGCCTGCAGAATCACACAGATTTAGATCTAGGATAGCAATCCAATCGCACCAAGCACACACACAAGAAAAGAGAGCACACAGATTTAATGTGGAAAACCCTTGCGGGAAAAAACCACTGCACAAAGCGACAGATCATCACTATGAAAGCATCAATTACAAAGAGAAAAGACTTCCCCGATTCGAACAACCTCGAATCTCACCCTTGCTACATCCTTTGATAACCCTAAAACCCTTTAGAATACCTTTAGGAAGTCTTGGAATTATCTTAGAATAGCCCTAGGGACCCCAATTTATAGTTTTGGCAACTTCCCTTTCGTATCCCAGTTGTGAAAGGACTTGTGTCACAAAATCCGCGAAACTCCTTTCGCATCCCAATTGCAAAAGGACTTGCAACACAAAATCCACGAAACTCCTTTCGCATCCCAGTTGCAAAAGGACTTGCGTCATAAAATCCGTGAAACTCCTTTCGCATCCCAGTTGCGAAAGGACTTGCAACACAAAATCCGCGAAACTCCTTTCCGCATCCCAGTTGCGAAAGGACTCAGATTTAAGACATCTCGCAACAATCTCCACCATGTCTTCAATCTTCAACCGTGTAGCTTCTTGACCTCTTCTCTTATTTCTGCATCACATCATAACTCAAGATCACATTGGCCAACCAGAGTCAATCACGGATCTGATAGATACCTGCTATACCGTCGGCGTGAATATCTCTGAGAAGTCGATCTCTTCTATCTGAAAATAACCCCTCGCTAGCAACCTCGCCTTGTATCTATACTGTATCCTCCTGAAAGTCCACCTGCATCCAACCGCTCACTGGCCCACTGGAAGCTCCACCCACTCCCGTATGTCGTCTGGTACAACGAATCCATCACATCGTCCATAGTCACCTTCCACTTCTCAGCACCAAGCTCACCTAGAGCCATCAGAATAGAAGATGAGTTCTCTATAATATTAAAGTCGTCCATGTACCACGCCGATATCCTGCGATCATGCCGTATGATTCTTCACACAGATGGCTGCTCTACCTGCTCTGTATCCCTGTCTGCACGTCTCAGCCTTCCTGCCCTGCCCGCTCATGTGGCCATGCCCATCATGCCACACACGTGCAAAGGTGGAATCCACTACATCCACTGTAGCTCCACCTTTTGAAGTGCTCCCGATCAACCTGTAAATATGATCGAGTCGTTGCGCTTTCATGATTACCCGTGCCCCCTTAGATACTTTAAGAGCATCATCAATACATGTGTACTTACATTCTTTTACCTCAAGTACACCAAGAGAAATCAGATTCTACTTCAAATCAGGAACGTGCCTCACATCTGTCAAGGTACACACCACCCCATCAAACATCCTGATGTGCACCGTACCAACAGCCATAACATTACAGGCAAAGTCATTGCCCATAAACACCTGTCCACTATCGCACTCCCTGTAGCTGGTGAACCAACTTCGATGAGGAGTCATGTGAAAAAATGCCCCTGTATCTAGCATTCACTCATCCTTACGATCATCGTATAACCGTCTGAGCGAAGACACAGACAAAACATCACCATCACATCCACTCACTTCATTTGACGTGACAGTGTTAGCCTCCCTGCATGAAGCCTCAGAATCTTCCCTCTTAGATTTAGGATTTTCACAATCCCTCTTCACATGTCCTTCCTTCCCACAATTCCAGCACTTTACCTTTCCTTTGCCCTTGCCCTTGGATTTGGATCTAGAATCTGAAGAACTTGTACCTTGTTTAGAATTCCTACCCACTGTAAACAGTGCATCAGAAGATGTCCCCATGTTGCTGTCTAGCTGTCTCATAGCCTTCCCTTGAAGAGTCGAGATAACAAAGATGTCGACACTCGTGGTTTTATTCATGCTTTGCACATAGTGTCCTTGAATGACTCATAGACGCCGGGAGAGAAATTCAAAGAACATACATGCTTGTTCTTCATCTTTCATCACTTCCTCCATATCCAGCAATTTGCAAACTAATTTATTAAAGTTGCTGATGTGAGCCTCCAGATCTCCACCCTCTGTCATCTTGAAGTTATACTACTGCCGCTTCAAGTGTAGGCGATTTTCAAAGGATTTCTTCGAATAGACATCCTCTAACTTCACTCATAACTTAGCCGCAGTTTTCTCCCTCATGACATTGTAGAGAACCTCATCTGTGAGACATAAACGGATCGATGATAAAGCCTTCTTATCAAAAGTATTTCAATCACCATCAGTCATAGTGGACTTCCGCTCCTCAAGAGCACCATCTTTGCCTTGTTTGATTAAGGAACTCATCATCTTGATCTTCCATAACTCAAAATTATTTTTCCCTGAGTACTTCTCAATCTCATACCTGGTGCTCACCATTATTACTAATCCCTTAGATTCAGATCTGTGTCCCAACCGATTGCTCTGATACCACTTGTTGGGATTTTTGGCCTGCGGAATCACACAGATCTAGATCTAGGATAGCAATCCAATGGCACCAAGCACACACACAAGAAAAGAGAACACACAGATTTAACATGGAAAACCCTTGCGGGAAAAAACCACGGCACAAAGCGACAGATCATCACTATGAAAGCATCAATTACAAAGAGAAAAAACTTACCCGATTCGAACAACCTCGAATCTCACCCTTGCTACACCCTTTGATAACCCTAGAACCCTTTAGAATACCTTTAGGAAGTCTTAGAATTATCTTAGAATAGCCCTAGGGACCCCAATTTAAAGTTTTGGCAACTTCCCTTTCGTATCCCAGTTGCAAAAGGACTTGCGTCACAAAATCCGCAAAACTCCTTTCGCATCCCAATTGCGAAAGGACTTGCAACACAAAATCCGCGAAACTCCTTTCGTCGCATCCCAGTTGAAAAGGACTTGCGTCACAAAATCCGCGAAACTCCTTTCGCATCCCAGTTGCGAAAGGACTTGCAACACAAAATCCGCAAAACTCCTTTCCGCATCCCAGTTGCGAAAGGACTCAGATTTAAGACATCTCGCAATAGTAAATTGGCAACGGCCGGCCAACCCTAGCTTGGAAGTGACAGGGGCTGTGAGGGCCACTGTGATGTATGGATTCAAGGCAAAACCTGGAAAAATAGGCAGTTCCAAAGCTTAAACGGGCCACACAGTGGGGAATTAAACGCGCCTACCGTTGAAAACTTTTTGGTGTCATGAAAGTTTTGGATCAAGCTGATGTTTGTGCTTTTCCTTCATCTGGGTCTATGTGACCTTGTTAACAAGTTGGGTGGCAATTAAAAATCGTGGTGGCCTTAGAAAGGTTTTAACAGTAGGTATCATTATCACTGCTGCTTCCAGTGGTGTGGCCCACTTGAGCCTTGGATTTGCTTCATTTTCAACCTTATACCGTGAAATGATATGGCAAAATGAAGGACAAAGGTATTGCCCAATCCTCGTACTGTTGGATGGCAAATAAACATTAGGGTGGGCGCTAAGAAGGTTTTAATGGCGGGGGACATCATCCCCACTGTTTCCTGCGTTGTGGTCCACTTTAGCTACAGATCCAGTTCATTTCTAAGCTCGTACACTATAATGAGCTGCTAAAATGGATGGACGGCATGGATAAAATGCATTCATCACAATGAGCCCCATGGAGTCCGGTCACCAGGGATACTAGTGGTGTTGAGGTCTCCACCCAATGGGTTCCTCACTAATGCAGTAATGCCTCCTAGGGCCGAAAGTCTGGCGAGTTGGTGTTCAACGCAAGCCCAACCCAAGCAGGCTCGGTCGGGTTGGACGGATTAGGTAGGTAGATAGATACATGTTAATATTTTTATTATTACATTAGTCTATTATATTTTAATACATGTCTTATTTTTTGTACCTATGATTTTATTAATTATATATGTAGTTATTCATCATAAATAACTTCATTTTTCCAAAATAAACAAGCTAAAATATAGAACCACTCCTTTAAAAGAACGGTTGCATAGCACACAATCTATATGGGAGAGAAATCTGCATATCTTGTTAGCTTGAGTCATCTAAAATGGGTCTCCATGGCATTGGAATTTCCTGTGCCTTCAACACATGCGTTCCGTACTAATTATAATTTACAAGCAACTGATATATCGACCGGGTTCGGGTTGGGTCGGGCAACCCAAGACCTCAAGCCCAACCCACCCGAACCCAAGTTTTACCAGGTTGGTGTTTATAGAGCTCAAGTTCCAGAACAAACCCGTTACATCCTACTGGAGCCCAACCCAATGGCAGGTCAGTCACGGGTCAGTCAGGTTGAACCCGCCCATCTTTCAGCCCTACCGCTTCTGGTGGCAGATGCTTTCCAATCGTAGATGAACAAGTGGACCCAGATGGTCTTTCAATGTAGCGTCGTGCATGAACGTGGGTTGAATTTCCGTACTTGTAATCTGACATCGCCTTAATGAGGGGTCGAACCGTTGTTGAGTACAGACGCCAACTTGCAGCAGACTGTTTGGAGGCTCTTTTTGCAAGTGATAGTGACCCTTAACTCAGTCGGCCCCACAAGGATAACCATTCCATACCAGCCTTTCATTTATCAGTGACTAATGATAGATTGAAGAGGTGAGTCCCGGCACATCTGACAAATCTAGGACATTTATCAGGTAACCTGGCCCAGCGCAAAATAAATAATGTCCACTCATCAGGTGTGCAACACATGTTTATATGAAAATGGACATTAGAAATTTTAAAAAATAAATAAAAATAAAAATAAAAATCCCCACAACCCAACATTCGAGGCAGGCTTGTGGCCCACTTGGTACGCAGACAAGACCGGTGTTTGGGCGAGGTGGGCCCGAAACAATGAATACACCAGAACTCACGCATGCGTGCCATGTTGGTGCGTGTGAGAGAAATGAGAGGTTTGAATGGCTGGTCATAGCATTAGAATTAGAAATTAAAAATGGGGCATATAGAATACTCAAGTGGACCACATAGTAGAGATTAGACATCTACCGTTGAAAACTTCTTACAGGCAACAGAAGCTTTGGACGCAGCTGGTATTTGTATTTTACTATATTATATGAACTTATGAACAGGTTGGATGACAAATAAACATCATGGCGGGCCCTAAAAACATTTTAATGGTGGACATTATTAACATCATTGCTTCCTCGTTTTTTTTAATCGTAGGCTAAACTGATATGGAAAAATATATAGGCAGTGTGGATAAAATCAATACATCGCAGTGATATATATGTTATCCACGCGGTCCATCTCTTTACTCTGATCATTTAAAAATGTGTCAAATATAACGTTCAAATTGACCACACCAAATAATAAACTTGTATTGCATAAATGCATGGATCTAGGTGCGGATTTCCTGTTAAAGTCTTTTGCATTAAGCTACTGATATGGAAATGTAGGTGGGGCCGACTGTGATGTTTATGAGAAATCTATCCCGTTCATCCGTTTTTTGAGCTCATTTTAGTACTTGAGACCAAAAATTAGAAGGATATAATATTCAAGTGGGCCACAGTAAAGAAAAAGGTGGGTAGGGAAATTGCTACCATTGAAACCTTCCTGAAGTCGACAGTGATGTTTACGTACCATCCATTCGTAACATCATTCCTATTGAGATGATCTGAAAAAACAAATATTAGACCTTCCTATCGCCCCACGAATATTTCAACGGTAAATCCTCATGTTTTTGGCCCACTTGAGTATAGGATCCACCTCATTTTTTGCCCTAGAATGATCTTTAAAAAAAGAATAGACAGGGTGGATTTCTCACAAGCAGGAGAGCCCCACCTAGGTTTACAGCGCAGAATCTTCCTACTTTAATAGGAAATCCCCCCGATAAATGTAAGAGTCATCTTTGGTGTGCCTACAGAAACCGATGCGGATTTCCCGACAATCATTTCACAGGAAGTTTCCCGCCGAGAACCTAGATGGGGCCACTGTCATATTTTTAAGAAATCTACTCTGTTCATCCGTTTTCTGAGCTAATTTTAAGACTTAAATAGTAAAATTTAATAGGATCCAAGACCCAAGTGGACCGCACTAAAGGAAAAAGTGGGTAGGAAAATTGTTACCCTTGATACCTCCTAAGGTCGACAGTGATTTTTTCATGCTATCTATACCATTCATAACCTCATTCCTACTTGGATGAACTGAGAACGCAAATATTAGACTGATTCAAAACTTATGTGGCCCCACAAATATTTCAACTGTGGAAGTTTAATACTCATATTTTCGGCCCATTTGATTAACGGATCTGTCTCATTTTTGGCCACATGTTTGAAAATGATCTAACAAAAAGGATGAAAAGAGTGAAACTCTAAAAAACATGATGGTAGGACCCACGCAAAGGAAATCCGTGTTCCCATAGAATTGCCTATTCGTGGCTAGAGATTGGGGGCAGGATTCAATCCGCACGGGTATCCCAAATACCGGACACGGTTTGGCTGGTGACCCCAATACCAGCCATGTCAAAGCACTGTGGGCCCACTGTGGTGTATGTGTTTTATCCATGTTGTTCATCCATTTACCGGGCTTATTTTTATTTTTGTATATGATTCCAAAAATGAGGCAGATTCAATTCACAAGTGGCCTGAAGCTCCACTACTAAAAATTTCTTAGGCTTGCTATAATGTTTATTTACCATTAAAAACTTCTTAAGGCTCACTATAATGGTTATTTACCTTCCGACCCATTGATAATGTCATACAGACTCAGATGAATAGAAAACATAAATACCAGCTTGATCCAAAATTTTTGTGACCCTTAAAAAGTTATCAATAGTAACTAATAAATGTTAGATTAACTTGTATCTGACTTAATTTTGGGCTCATGCCTTAAAATCAGCTGAAAAATATATGAACAATGGGGATAATATATATATATATATATATATATATATATATCATGTCCCACATAACTTTGACAATAGCTAGCTAGCTAGTGTCAGGGTCACTGGCCAAACCGTGTCCATACCACAGGTATCCCTGGTGGCTGGACTCCAGGGGAGCTCACGGGGATGCATGTGTTTTATCCTAATCATTTATCCAATTTTTAGAACATGGGCCTAAATTTGAAGCATATAAATAATTAAAGTGAGTCATACCATAGGAAACATTGAGGATTGGACACTTCTTGGAGCCACACAAGTTTTGGCTCAAGCTGATATTTGTGTTTTCCCTTTATTCAGGTGTGACCTTATCAACGGGTGGGATGGAAGGTGGCCCTGCAGACCCTATCTAGGAAATGATGTGATGTATGGATTAAGTTAAAACCTGACAAAAAAATAGGTAGTTCCAAAGCTCAAATGGACCACATAGTGGGGGATTAAACGCCTACCATTGAAAACTTTTTGGTGTCATGAAAGTTTTGGATCAAGCTCGTGTTTGTGCTTTTCCTTCATCCGGGCCTATGTGACCTTATTAACAAGTTGGATGGCAATTAAAAATCATGGTGGCCTTAGAAAGGTTTTAATAGTGGGTATCATTATCACTACTGCTTCCTATGATGTCCACTTGAGCCCTGGATTTGCTTCAGTTTTGGGCTTATACCATGAAATGATATGGCAAAATGGATGGACAAAGGTAGTGCCCAATCCACGTACTGTTACATGGCAAATAAACATTAGGGTGGGCCATAAGAAAGTTTTAATGGCAGGTGTCATCATCCCCGCTGTTTCTTGCTTTGTGGTCCACTTGAGTTACGAAGCTAGTTCATTTCTAAGCTCATGCACTATAATGAGCAGGTAAAATGGAGAGACAGCATGAATAAAATACATAAATCACAGTGAGCCCCATAGAGTCTGGTCACCGGGGATAATAGTGGTGTTGAGGTCTCCACCCAATTGGTTCCTCACTAACACCTCCACAAGCTGAAAGTCTCTGGCAGGTTAGTGCTCAACCCTAGCCTAATACAAGGTTCCTATACCTCAACCCTAAGCCAACCCAACCTCAAGTTGAGAATTCTCAACCCAAACCCAACCCAAGCAGTAGGTTGGTCGGATTTGGGCAGGTAGATACGTGCTAATATTTTCGTTATTACATTAGTTTAATATATTTCAATACAAGTCTTATTTTTTGTAGTAATTGATATATCGATCGGGTTCAGGTTGAGTCGGGCAACCCGAGACCTCGACCTGACCCAAGTTTTATCAGGTTGGTGTTTATATAGCCCAAGCTCGAGACCAAACCTAATACATCCTGCTGGAGCCCAACTCAATGGCGGGTCGGTCACGGGTCACTCGGGTTGAACCCGCCCATCTTTCAGCCCTAACTCCTCCGTTGGCAGATGCTTGCCATTCGTAGATGGCCCATCTGGCCGGTAATCAAGTGGGCCTAGATGATCTTTCAGTGTAGTGTCGTGCAAGCACGTGTGTTGAATTTCCGTACGTATAATCTGACATGGGCTGAATGAGGGGTCGAACCGTTGTTGAGTTCAGAAGCCAACTTGGTAGTAGACCGTTGGAGGCTCTTTTTGCAAGTGATAGTGACCCTTAACTCAGTCGGTCCCACAAGGATAACCATTCCATACCAGCCTTTCATTTATCAGTGACAGCAACGATAGACTGAAGAGGTGAGTCTTGGCACGTCTGCCAAATGTAGGACATTCATCAGATAACATGGCCCAGCCCAAAATAAATCATGTCCACTCATCAGGTGTGCAACATGTTTATATGAAAATGGACGTTAGAAAAAATAAAAATAAAAATAAAAAATCCCCACAACCCAAAGGCTTGTGGCCCACTTGGTAAGCAGAGAAGACCAGTCTTTGGGCCAGGTGGGCCCCAAACAATGAATACACCAGAACTCACGCATGCGTGCCACGTTGGTGCTTGTGAGAGAAATGAGAGGTTTGAATGGATGGTCATAGCATTTCTCTATATCCATTATCTAAAACCTGGCTTGGATTGGTCACCTCTAATATAGCCATACATCTATCCAAGTTTATCCACCAATGGATGGACATTGTGGAAAGATGAAAAGGAAGTGAGACATTTAGTGATACATGGCACCACCACCATCTGACACATGTGCCCATGGCCCCCCTCGGCACGCATCCCGACAATGCCGGAAAGCACGAGCATGGATGCACAGGTGATGTACGAATATACATTGTATTGGTGGATGATATCTTGTGGGGTGGATGGTGACAATGCAAGAAATGAGGAGAACCAGGGACTGATGATATTTTATATTTATATATATATATATATATATATATATATATATATATATATATATATAAGTGAGGGGGACCATTATCCATGAGTGTGCAACGATGACCATTTTGATGTTATGGTTGTGGGCCCATCATACATGAGATTCTCATCGATCCATTGCCCATGAGATATCTGGCACTCAACATCATGTGATGGTACATGCTAGCTTTTTTACTTTAACCATGGCCCACATGTCCATATATGGGATTTACTCCAATCATGGTTAAAACATTTGGTGACTCGACTCATTCGGTCCTGAGTCGAGTTGGGCTGAATCAGCTCGATTTGCCTGACTTTGTGGTGACTCGTGATGTGGGAAAAAGGACCGACCGATCAGAAGAGGTCTGGTCGAAACTTTAGGCACTTCAATAGGTCGGACGGCACCATATACAACTAAAGGCTCAACCCTCGACTCCTGACCGAGCACGAGAAGAGATCGAGCTTGGCCTTTTGCCAGCAGGTCGGAGGATCTATCGATCCACCCGTCACCAAAAGAAGGTTGACCCACGAATCCAAGTCAGTATAGCCCCGGGTTGAGTCGATACACTGTTGTTGTCAGATATGTCTTTAATCTGACATGAGGGTTCTATGACATCAAACCAACTTCGATAACATTAAAGCCAATTCGATGACATCGAAGTCAGTCGATGCCATTGAGTTTTTTTCGAGATTTTTTGGCCCCGGTCACTGGACTGTTTTTGTCATTTTTCGATGTCGAAGGTTTACGCAGATTCAATTGCGGAAATGCAGATTCTGCAAATTTTGTTTCTTATTTCGTTTCCACTTATTTCTAAGTCTATAAATAGGGGTGGATACGGGACTATGAGTATTCTAAGAGGTTCTAAGTATTTTTTTAAGGGCTCTAGGGTTTCTAAAAGGGCTCTAGGGCTTCAACGGGTGGAGAAAAGGTGAGGTTTTAGGATTGCTCAAGCCAGGTAAGTCTTCTATCTTTGTAATTTATGCTTTCATAGTGAAACTTTCTGTCGCTTTATACCGTGGTTTTTTTCCTGCAAGGGTTTTCCACATTAAATCTTTGTGTTTCTTGTGATAGCTTGGTGCTCTTGAATTGCTATCCTAGATCCATATCTGTGTGATTCCGCAGGCCAAAATCCTAACAAGTGGTATCAAAGCTATCATTGGGGCACAGATCTGAATCTGCAGGATTAGTAATAATGGAAAATATCAAGTTTGATATTAAGAAGTACTCAAGTAAAAATAATTTTGAGCATGGAAGATTAAGATGATTAGTCTATTAACAAAGCAATACGAATTTAAGGCTCTTGAGGAGTGGAAACTGAATATAAAAGATGAAGAATGGAAAACTCTTGATAGTAATGTTTTAGCCTTCATTCGTTTATGTCTCATGGATGAGATTCTCTACAATGTCATGAGAGAGAAAACTGCAGTTAAGTTGTGGGCGAAGTTAGAGGATGTCTATGCAAAAAAGTCCTCCGAAAATCACATACACTTGAAGTCACAGTGGTATACCTTTAAGATAGCAGAGGGTGGAGATCTGAAGGCTCATATCAGCAACTTTAATTAATTGGTTTGCAAATTATTAGATATGGAGGAAGTGATAAAGGATGAAGAACAAGCATGTATGTTGTTTAATTCTCTTTCAGCATCATATGAGTCATTCAAGGACACGATGTGCACCGTAAATAAAACCCTAAGTATCAACACTATTATCTCAGCTCTTCGAAAAAAGGCCATGAGAAAGCGTAACAGCGACATGAAGACATCTTCCGATGCACTGATTATGAGGGACAGGAATTTCGAGTAAGGTACAGGATCTTCAGGGTCAAGATCTGAGTCCATGGGTAAAGGTAAAAATAAGTTAAAGTGCTGAAATTGTGGGATGGAAGGACATGTGAAGAAGGATTGTACAAATCCTAGATTTAAGAGAGAAAGCTCTGAGGCTTCATACAGGGAGGTCAGCGCTGCCACGTCGGATGGATCGAGTGAATGTGATGGTGATATTTTGTCTGTGTCTACGATTAGACACTTTTACAATGATCGTAAGGACGGGTGGATTTTAGACACAGTGACATCTTTTCACATGACTCCTCATCGGAGTTGGTTCACCAGTTACAAAGAGTGCGATGGTAGATAGGTATTTATACGCAATGACAGTACCTATAATATTGTGGCTATTGGTACGGTGTGTGTCAAGATGTTTAATGAGACGGAGTGTACCCTGACTGAGATGAGGCACGTTCCTGACATGAAGAAGAGTCTGATTTCTCTCGGTGCACTCGAAGCTATAGGGTGCGAGTTCACAAGTACTAATGGTGTCCTTAAAGTTTTTAAAGAGGCACGAGTGATCATGAAAGCGCAACGACTCGATAATGTTTACAGGTTGATTAGGAGCACTTCAAAAAGTAAAGCTGCAGTGGTTGTAGCGGATTCCACCTCTACACGTGTGTGGCATGTTAGGCATGTCGGCATGAGCGAGCAGGGAATGAAGGCTAAAAAGCACAGACAGAGATACAAAGTAGGTGGAGCAGCCACCTATGAGAAGAATCACACCGTATAATCGCAGGTGATCAGCAAGGTACATGGATGACTCCAATATAGCAAGGGATCCGTCTTTTATTCAGATGACGCAGGTGAGCCTGGTGTCGAGAAGTGGAAGGTGACTATGGGCGATGTGATGGACTCGTTATACCGGATCGACACGTGGGACCTAGTGGAGCTTCCAATTGACCGGAAAGTGATTGGATACAGGTGGATCTTCAAGGGGATACAACATAAATACAGAGCGAGGTTAGTAGCGAAGGGTCATGCTCAGAAAGAATGGATCAGCTTCTCAGAGATATTCGCGCCGGCAGTATAGCAGGTGTCTATTAAATTCGTATTGGCGTTGTTTGCCGATGCGATCTTTAGTTGGAAAGGATGGATGTGGAGTCCAAACTTCTATAAGGAAAATTAAAAAAGCAGATCTACATGAAGCAATCAGAGCAGTTCGAAGTTCAAAGGGGCTGAGAAAAAAGTTTGCAGGAGGTCGTTGTACGACCTATCGCTTAGGAAATTGTATAAAATTTGATTCATTCATGGTGAGCCAGGAATTGTATATTAATGATATGTAGATCGTCAATCATGACATGTCTGAAATCAATGTATTGAATACTTGGTTAAGTGGGACATTCAAGATGAAGGATCGGAGGGCTGCAAAGAAGGTTCTCAGCAGTGATATTCATAGAGACTGGAAGAGGAGTAGGTTTTGATAATTACAGGTAGAATACCCCGACTATCGGTGCTGTGAGCAAATACCCCAGCTAGCAACATTGGATAGCGGTGAGATGATTACTTCATACAAACAAGGTACAGAAGACTATGTCTTATTTTTTAAAAGACATGAGCAAAGGTGGTTGGGCACGAGGATTCAAATCCGGCAGACATGCTTACCAAGATAGTTCCTTCGGAGAAGTTCAAGTTGCAACTTCTCTAAGCTTAGCGATGGCGTAAAAGGAGGATAGAGTATGCACAAGAAGCGTTGCTAAAAGCTATGATGAGATGCAGAGATAATAGAGGAGATCAAGAAGCTACATGTTTGAAGATTGAAGACATGGTGGAGATTGTTATTGTCAGAGATGTCTTTAATCTGACATGAGGGTTCGATGACATTGAAGTCGGTCGATGCCATCGAGTTTTTTCAGGATTTTTAGCCTCGGTCGCTGGACTGATTTTGTCATTTTTCGATGATATCGAACTAGGTTCGATGCCATCGAAGGTTTACGCAAATTCGATTGCGGAAACACAGATTCTGCAAATTTTGTTTCCTGTTTCGTTTCCGCTTATTTCTAAGTCTATAAATAGTGGTGGATATGGGACTAAGTGGTATTCTAAAAGGTTCTAAGTATTTTTAAAAGGGTTCTAAGGTTTCTAAAGGGGTTATAGGATTTTAAATGGTGGAGAAAATGTGAGGTTTAAGGATTGCTCAAGCTAGTTAAGTCTTCTATCTTTGTAATTTGTGCTTTCATAGTGGAATTTTCTATCTCTTTGTGCCATAGTTTTTTCCCGTAAGGGTTTTTCACGTTAAATCTCTGTGTTTCTTGTAATTGCTTGGTGCTCTTGGATTGCTATCCTAGATCCATATTTGTGTAATTCTGTAGGTCAAAATCTCAACACATACTACCCCCAGGTCAGGTCGGCCAAGACTACCTCGGCCTCCTATTATACGTCTCCGCTGATTCCAAATACTCAGATCTTATCTAGAGAGATCCGCCCGAAATCTTCTCCAAAAATCATAGGAGATGTCCGTGACACGCTCGGAATCCTGAGGTCTTCGCCAACGATCTCGAAAGATTCCCCCACGCATACGAGATCCAAATCCAGCTATGATACATTCCTGTTAAATAGGGAGATCTCCCCTACGCCACTGCTTCTCCTCACCTATAAATGAGAGTCCTCGGATGATGAAAGGTACGCACAATCTCTAGTCTAAAACTCCTTACTTGAGTAGACCTAGATTCCCTAACTGACTTAGGCATCGAAGAGTTTCTTGCATAAGCCAAGGTCTTCTTTGATCGTCCCTTGTGTATATATACGAAGTTCTAAAGAAGGCTAACCAAATTTCTGCATTAACATGCGATATTGAACTGATTCTAATATAACCTAGCTCGAGTTGACTAAGATGAGTTACATCCGATTTATTTATTTTTACACATGTACTACCTAGGCACTCAAACCTATAACCTCAATAGTAAAACACAATCTGTTCACTGCTGAGTAATGTTTTTTAAACCTAGTCATCTCAAACTCTATGAGTCTTAAAACCTTAATTGGCATGTAAGTGGCCTCATCATTAGACTGAGTTCTATTCGCCCCAGCTAGCTCACAAGTTCTTGAATTTGTAGATGCCCAAAGCATGAAAGCTATTTTTAACGGATATGGATGTGGATTGCGACAGGTCAATTTCAGGTCCACAGATTTGGATCCAATTATAAATTGGGTCTTGTTCGATACCCAACTCGGATATCTATTAGATGCTTAAATAATATTTTTTATTTAATTATATTTTTTATTTAAAGACCATATAAAAGACATGTTTCTCGCATGGATCAACTCATATCAGGACTCAAACATGAGTCAGGACCCATCAAGGTCATTTCATACTCTAAATCATGTTCCAGCTAGATCTGACAAGACTTGAAGGGTTACTTCACGGATTGAATCTTACCCTGAATATCTACAGTATTTTATAGTTTGGTTACTACAAGTGGGACCCATGAGCTAGTGATATGACAATGATGGCCCCGCATCAATACCCCCATGTACAAAAAATTCCCAATGATGGCCCCACGTCAATATCCCCATGTGCAAAAATTTCCCTAATGTGTAGATCATAGCCTTAGAGCTTTAGTTTTAATTAAACGTGGATCATTGTTGTATTTTCATTCCTAATCATCTATCATAGGCCATTAATTGAAGGGTGGAATTTCTAACGCATGGACCATCCAATTTGGATTTTATCATACAAGAAGTTTGGATGACTAAAATTAGCCAACATACATTTGATAGGGTTATATATATATATATATATATATATATATATATATATATATATATATATATATATATATATATATATATATATATAGTCCCGGTCTCCTGCGTACCTACGCACGTGCGCACCTTTGCACATGTGCCATGGGTGTCTAATCTGAACGGTCCATGTGATGTGGAATCCCATAAAACCTCATGTGATAAATTTTCACCCTGATCTAAAATTCTGGTGGGCCATAGCAAAGAGAAATGCAAATCAAGGGAGGAAACTGTTTTCATTTTTCATGGCCGATCAAAGTTTTAGATCAAAGTAAAACTTGGGCCCAAGGGGTTTCACGAGGTGCTGCTTCACATGAACAGTTCAGATTTTGTATCCACATCAAGCATGATGGGTTCTAAAAAAAGTTTGTACGTAAACCTGTCTTTATGTGAGGTTCTTAAGGCCAAACAATGTACCCGTTTGAAAACATTTCCCCATCAATTTGAGGAATTGGTTGGGTCCCATGGAGAGGCATAAGTAATAATTTGCCAAGGTGCAAGATTTTGTGTAAGACTTTTATTAGGTGGGCTACACATGATCATTGATTTAACTCTGACCGTTGGATTATTCAAATTGAGCGATTCAGTGGGCCCCACTTCAATTATGATAATTGTATATAAGTTTGGAGCAGGATGCTTAAACATCTATCCATATACTTAGTTATTGAGCCAGATATGCTGCGGTAAGAAGACCCTAGAGGGAAGAAGTGTTATGGGTAAGCTTCTGGCCCTCTTTCATATAAATAGATGTTTTGGTTCCCTTACCAACACAAGAGAGAAAACCCTAGTCTCATTGAAGGTTCTCCAAAAGGTGTAAGGTGTAGAAGATCAGGATTTCCATCGGTTACATCGAAGAACCTGGAATATCTTCTCAATCAGGTACGCTTTTGGGTTATGGTATTGAATCCCCATTGTTGATGCATGGACGATTCGTCAATTCCGCGATACGGATGCAACATTTTGTCCATGTGGGCCCATAGTTTGGCTGTCATTGATCTGATGGTCCTGTCATGGATGAGTCATGCCCTGAAAAGTTCCCGGTACTTAGATAATCCTACCCTTCAATATTGGCCCTAGTTTGTTGGGAAACTTGGTCCTACACACAATTGAGCTAGGAGAGACTCGTTGATCACTTGAGCCAAGTCATTTGATTTTTGCGAATGGTTAGGATTAGATTAGAGAGATTTATTGGACGAGGCACGGATTAGGTTGTTCTTTTTGAGATATTCCACTCTTTGGTAGAATGTCTCCTGTGTAAAAGCTTTGTAATGCCTTATTCCTAGGATACAATTGTTTAACATATGATTTTGATAACGTATAAATGTTTCATGAGGCTCAACACCAAGAACATTACCATGTCTCCTTCGTATGCTCAAGGAAAAAAAGAAAGAAAAGAATTTTCAAAAGGATGAAAAAGAGATGATTTAAAAAACTCAAGAGCTGAAAACTCTGGCAACGAAGGATGTGGAAATACGGTAACTTTTTTACAAAACCAAGTCCATCTTGACTCAAAGAAAGGAACTCACTCAAGCTCACTGTGTGCATATGTTTGGTTAACTAGTTTTCAGACCAAGTTTTTCACGGGCCAACTTTAAGCATACATACAAGCTATACATAGTATTATACCAATTCAAAAAACTAATGGGAAAAAAAAAAAAAAAAAAAGACTTATAAACCCTTTAAATTTCTTTTCCTATATGAGATTAAACTAATTCAGCGAAAGATAAAAAGACAACTTTTGTCAAAACACTTTTTTCCTTCTCAACTCTTTAAATTTTTTAAAATTCCTAATAGTTAAATATTTATAAAAATAACTAATATTTGCCGCTTACAATATTAAATATCAAGTGGAGTCATTACTTTGAATCAATCCAACCCATTTAGGGCCCATTTGGACTGGTGGATTGGAAGGGATTGGATGGTATTGAAAGGGATTGGAAGTTAAATCCCGGGATTGGCCGGGCATGCCAAACAGACGGAGTGATCTGATCTCGGGATATAGCAATCCCAAGGATCTTAAGACAATCCACTGACAACACCATCATTACCTTTAAATCCCATCCAATCCCCCCTAATCCGTTCAAATTTGCCTGGGACAGTGTTTGGTTCAATGGATTGGAAGGGATGGGAATGTTTAATCCCAGGATTGGCCGGGCATGCCAAACAGACTTGATATAGCAATCTGGGGATACAGCAATCCAATGAATCTTAAGACAATCCACTGACAACACCATTACCTTGAAATCCATGCCATCCACCCTAATACCGTTTAATCTCTTCCAATCCACCCGTCCAAATGGCCCTTAAGGATTGAGTTGAGTTGTCAGGTTTTTGAGCAATGGTCTAGATCACTTAACCATGGACCCCTTGTCATTGTTATTTAACCCTTATCCCAACTAACTAGGTTAGTTAACCATAAATTTTCATGTACCGGATTTTATATAAAAATGTGAGTTACTTTTCTGCAAAACCCTTAAACCATGAACCCTTAAAAATGGTGAGGGAGGGGAGGAGAGATGAGATTCTTTTTGTCTCACTCCTTTATTAATTGCTCTCAAAAAACATACTCATAAATCAAAACCTCCCCTCTAATTGCAGCAATCTCAAACTATCATTAGATCTTGACCCAAAAGGTGTGCGTTATTCATGAGTTTCAATTGAAGTGTTGCGAAGTCCACGCACGCCTCTATAAGTGGCCATGCAGTTGTGAACCTAGAACATGTATTGGACATCATAGCCGTGCATTAAGTGGGCCCCTCCATTAGATATTCAAGCCCATCTATTCATCCAGTGGACCTCTGCAATTTTTCTCAACTGTACATTTGTTTTGCTGCACATTAATCTAACTAGATACCTATGTGTCACTTACTTTTTGGGTCAAATCATCTACATGGTGGGCCACACCTGATACATGGCTTGGATGTAGGATATGTGTGGGGAGATCACCAAACCACTGAATCAAATGGTTGGGATGGGAGTTTTCTAGTCAACAACATGCCCTCAAAGTCTAAAGCTAATGCTCACCTAAATATCAAACCTCATACTCCATTTGAGTTTCCAACAAATGGGTGGTTCTACCAACTGCAATCTTTGTTTATCTGACTACTCATTTACAATAGTTCACCACCACTTAAACTGTACACTTGGACATGATTGTACCATAATCCAAGTGGGCCAAATCACTGAACCAACGGTTGATGAAACATTAACAAAAATTAATGCTGAGAAAATGATAGTAAGTATCCGTTCGATGGAAATCAATTGGACGGTTAAATGTTTTTAATTTTTTATTTTTGGCTCCATCCACAATGTGACCCACAATTTGGATGGTCTAGATTGCATACATGAGAGCCGCTAAGTATGAATCACCAACATTTTCAAAGTGGTGGTGGACTATCAAAAGAGTTTAGCATGGTACTTCAGTCCACATCATTTTGTGAGACAATTGCCTCCACCTATTGAGAAGGAAAAGCAATTATTAGAGGTTTGAAGGGCTTCTTTTAGAAAAGGACATGCTTTAATCTCGTCCCACACGCGTGTGGGAGTTCTATCCATACACGTGCCAATATTTCATATGTTTGGGCAATCATAATAACAGGAGGGCCACATCATACAAAACAAATGTAAAGAAAGATGAGAAAAAATGGACCCTTGGAAAAGAAGTTGTTCTAGCCGTCTGTCTGTTTTGTACCTTGTGGCCCACCCAAGGAGTGAAGCAGCCTGGATTTTAAAGGGGACGATCTGATCATTATTCACAACAAGATCAAAAGCCCGGATGTCACAGCATAAGACAAATTAACACGTGTACCGCATGTGGACAGGAAAGCTAGACACGCGTGTGGGTTTGGCGAAGGTCTATCAATGAAAGTGAGTGACATTCAAGAGCGAGAATAAAAAAAATCAGGGCCTGTAAATCTAAAGTATAATTTCTTCATAGCCAATTTATCTGTGGGCCCACCTATAATGATGGTGGATTGGTGGATAGGATGGATTGTCTGTGGATTGCATAAGATCTCAATATTAGGATGGTCCAGTTATGATGATCGTGTGCAATCTATACCGTGGATTCCTCTTATCAAATGGCTTATGTTGAGTATGGGTCATGTGATCAGTTGACTTGGGCACATGTGAGTATGGGTCATGTGATCAGTTGACTTGGGCACATGTTCTTAATTGGCTTCTTTAAAAAATATTCGGTGTTTATCTTCCATCCAATCCATTCATTAGGCGGGCCTAGGCAGAATGAAGGGACTAAAAAAAATAAATTCAACCTGACCCATAACTCAGATAAGTCACACCGTGCGAACTTAGAAGTTCGAGGGGTTATTTTACATTGCTTCTGTTGGCGTGGCCCACCTAAATTTGGGATGGATCTTATTTCTTTCTTTGTATGGTGAACTTGGCCCAACTTGATGAGGATCACATGATGTACAGAATGTATTTCACACGCACATTCATGTTAAAGACTATAGTTGTACAAGAGTCCAGCGGAGTTGAGCTTGGCCCAACTTACATGGCTGCTCCTCTAACAAGCTACCTCAGCTCATCTTCAAGCTTGATTGGTTAGCTCGGCTCAGTCAGCAATTCAAGCTAGCTAAGTCAAGTTAGAGTTGTTCTTTCCAATCAAGTTTAAGCCCATGCGTTGAGGTCAAGTTTAGGTTTTATAGTTATATATATACAAAATAACCTAGTCAAGTTCTGAGCTGAGCTAAGTTGAGCCCAGTCTAGTTTGGACTTAGCTCAAAAAAAATTAAGCTTAAATAATTAGCTCGAGTCAACTCAAACCCAATTTCAAATCTAGTCGGAAGTTAAGATTTTTCGAATCGAACGTGTTAACCGAAACTCTATTCATGTACGAGTCTAGTAAAGACCCCCGGATGCATAGTCTGGATTCACCACACCCTTACACGGAAAACATGACATGCTTGTAGCTTAACAACTTTGACCATGAGTTTTGATAAATGAATGTGGACCACTTCTCTAATTGTTTCTTTTGCCAGAAACTGATTAGATGGCCACCACCACAGTCCAATTTCCTGCACTTCAGTAAATTGGGCATCCAAGTGGTGGACCCTTTTCACAAAAGATCTTGCATGTACAAGATATCAAGCTATGTCTCTGGAAATTAGTTGTTGCAAGTCTGATTCAGTCAAAACTTGACAAGATTCATTGAGTTGGCTGAGTTGACTCAGTTGACTCAGCATAACTCATAAATACTCAAACATAGTCATTGTATAGGCATTTATTTTTGTTATGAGCATGCATAGTCGACTTATGTATTAGCCATAGTATCAAAAATCGATGGCACAACCCCAAACTTGATCAAGTCAGCTCGACTCTTTGTCGAGACACTGAGTCACTTGACGAGTCATAGGCAAGTTCTACCTCCATGAGGAAAGCAAGCATCATGACCACAACACCAACAAAGCAATCTTTAAAAATTCCAAGTATTTTAAATATTCAGGACATCAATGGCTAAATATGTAAATATAGATATGAGTCAACTGAAGATTTTGTCAGGCATATGAGTCAAGATGGCATGATTGGACATTAACTCAGTACAAGTTTTGGGAATTTATATATAATATTAGTCTTTGTAAAAATAAAATAAACCACCATTAAAACACCCTTTATTTAATTGCCCTTTTTTCATCATGAAAATGGTGACAACACAATATGAGTGGACTAACATCCATTTTGTAGGAAAGCCACCTTTTTCTTTAAATGATGAAGTCTTTTTTCATGACCCATTTGATTTGGCATTTAAGCCCTATACCCATAGGCTTTTTTAGCATTCTTAGAAGCTGTTAGGATATTCTAATAACAGGTTGATTTAAATAAATTACCGTTTATGTGGAAAATATTCTTATTTGCTTGGGAACATTCAAATAAATAACCATTTAGGAGATTAATATTTTTTAAAATATTTGATTTTTTTTTTATATAAATGTAACTTAGCTATAACGAATTTATGCCACATGAATCTTTTTAAGTGCCTGCATATCAAGCACCATATGCAGCTAGGATATCAAATCCCTCTCTGTCACAATTAGGGTTGTATACGAACTGAGTTAGCTTGGTTAGCTTGCTCGACTCAACTCGAAAAAGCTCGATCGACTCAGTTCGAAATTGAGTTCGAGCCGTGTCAAGCTGATTTTTTGAGCTTAGAAAATTTTCAAACCGAGTCCGAGCTTGCCCGAGCTCGACTCAACTTGGATCGAATCAAACTCGGATTAGTGACTTGGTTACTTTGATATTGATATTGCTCACCAAGTGTTTAATGAAATGACTCAACGAAGTGTGGCTGGTGGTGAGGAAGGAATGTATATGAAATAATATCCTTTTTTTTCTTGATTGTTATGTTGCTTAGAAGGTGTTTGATGAAATACCTATAAAACCACTGCTGATGTCTTACGTACATACAGTGAGATTTTGAAGGCGCAGTCATGTGTTTGTGAAAATGCTGCACAGGGGAACTTGGCTCAAACTGGCTCGAGCTACTGACCGAACCGAGCCGAGTTGGCCAGTTAGGCTCGAGGACCGAGTCGAGCCGAGTTCGAGCCGGAGTCAGAGTCAACAAGTGGCCGAGCCGAGTTGAGTTGTGCCCAGCTCGACTCAATTCGACTCATGTACACCTCTAGTCGCAATGTATATTCTACTTTAAAAGAGCACACCCATTGCATAAATGGCATATAAAATGGTGTACAAGTGACTCAGATTAAACTGTCCAGATTAAGGAATGAAAATATGTCTATTTGACCATCTCATTGTAGGATTGGTGGATATTTGTTGGATGATTAAAATATGAAAATATCTGGCTATCTTATTTTAATGAACACATCTCCAGAAATCAAAGGCTACGATTGTTTGATTTTAAGTGTTTGACTTAGGGAACATGGGTCCCATAATTTAGTTGGTTTAATCTAATTTAATACATGCCACTTACAGAATTTCTAAGTGTATGCATATCAAGCATGAGAAATGAGCTTATTAGGCAAGCGATTCACTTATGTATGAGAAATCATTCATGGGATATTCATTAGCTTATACAAGAATGCCTATGTAAGACCCAATGTGCTGTGTATATTCCATCCACTGCTTATTAATTGACCCAATGATTTAACACTTTATAATCAAGCCTATTCAATTATTAAGTGAGCCACACTATATTAATTAAACAATGGATAATCTTAGAGCCATTTGGATTTATGAAGTAGCCTACTTAATGGTGGGATCTATCTACAACCAATGTCAGCACATTGACATGGTTTAATAGGAGATTGCCATGTGTCAACATTATGAGTTGGATACTAGTAGAATTGTATTTGGATTCAAAGATATCTTTTAATGCTTTTGTTTTTTTTTTTTTTGACAATTAGACTCCGGTAATTAATGCAATGGCACATAACCATATGCATGCCTTTAGAAGAGCCAAACATGAATGACATGTGGTCGTGATTCATGTGGTACATGGACAAGGAAACTTACCTGTACACACCCCACAATCAAAACTGGACCATGTGGCTTGATAACATTGGTGGGCCCTTTGATCAAAGCGGGTACTCTGCTAGAGGCTGGTTTTGTTGTGCTGGCCCACTTGTTTGGTCTTTTCTGATTCGGTTCCCTGAGCCTATGATTCAGCACTTCCATCCTAGTCCCAGGGCAACCGTACTTGATCGATATTTTCCACTCAGTATTACATGTCTCTCTCCAATTGACTATAAAAAGGACCCTGCACTCACATAAGAAATGGACGGAAAGGAGACTACGGCGTATAGGTCTGAAATAAAGTCTTGTGCTCTCTAGATCTCTTCCATTCTCTTGATTTTCATTTCTTCTTTCAATCTCTTTTATTATATTTCAACTTTAAAGTCTACGTTGTGCTCTTGATTTATCATTTTTTAAATATGTATATTCTAACCTACTGCTTTGAACATTGCTGTATTTTAACATAAAGTATATTATGTTTTACAATTGTCTCGCTTGGAGATCTTATATATATATATATATATATATATATATATATATATATAGTACAATACATGACTTGAGTGAGTAACTAAAAATTCCATATTCCTTTTCTTTTCCATATTTTTATTGAAAAAAAAAAAACTCTTTTTTGTATAATTACAATTTCATTATCGATTTTATCTTTTATATTTTAAACATTTAAAACTTAATATTTTACTAAAAATTCGCTAAATCTCCTTAATGATTCTATATAATCTGACTTGGTCGTAAAGTTATTTCCACCAACATGAAGGAAAACACCAATGTCAACCTAATCCAAAACTTCTCCGTTCCTAACAAGGTTTCAATGGTAAGCGTCCAATCCTACTTGTGCCACATACTTAGTTTTGAATCTAATGTTTTGACTCATGTCCTGAGAGAAAAATAATCAGAAGGAGATGAAATGGATATAACAGAAACATGATGGTGCCCCCACATAGTTCTGGGTTACAAGAGATGTCCAGTCAACCATTTGGACCGTCAAACTATCAAACAACCATTTCATATGTGCAGATGGAATAAGATTCTTAGGGTCAGTTTGGGCAATGGGATTAGAAGGGATTAGGTGGGATGGGATTCATCTGAGAACTTCATGTTGGATGGAAATGAATTACATTAAATGAAATATTGGGTCGTGTGCAATTTCACTTAATGTTTGGAAAGTTGCCCCACATAGTCCCAACATGATGTGTGGGCTATATCCACACCATCCACCCGGTTATTGAGATTATTTTCGAGCATGGGCCAAAAAATCGGTAAATCTAATGCTCAAGTGGACTCCACCATAGAATGTACTTACCGTTGAAAACTTCTTTGTCAACTATCTCATTTTTAGGCCCTAAAATGACCAAATGTCAAACTATCAATAATTTCAAACCATTTATTCATTTGTGCAGATTAATTTTATCCCATGGAATAGGAATTCCCACATAATCCCTTCTAATCCCACCGCCCAAACTGACCCTTAAATCTTTCGTATTGTTACAGTCTAGCAATCTAAACTGTTGCTATTTCCCATACAACTATTGCATTTTAATCTCACCCATCTAAGTGCAGTTCATTGATCATAGGGATAGGAACCTCTAACGTAATTAATTAATTTTTGGTGAGCCCCACGTCAACATCAGAACCCAAAAGATTAATGGTTTGGATCACCGTATGATGGGTCCAATTTATACACACACGTGTACTCAACCTCTATTCACCTTGCACTCAATCTCCATACACAAGATTTGTTGCCAACCCTTAGTTGATTGTTTCCTCACCGTCCATTTGTAACCCCTGAAACTTCTCCAATCAACGGATAAGATCACCTGAACATTGTTATTTCTTTTGAATCTCCACGTGGATGGCCCATATGTTTCAAAATAAAAATGATCATATCCAGCAGTTGCATGTGAACTCTTCAAATACAATCATTTCTCACACGCTGATGTGCCGCATTGTAGAGAATCGGATTCGTCCGAGAGGTGGGCCACACCATGATGACCGCCCAGTATGGAAATCAGTCCTATCCTTCACTTTTTGAGGTGGGCCATGCTGGTGGGTAATCCACTCACCAGCTGTTTGCTGGGACCCCAACTTTCATCAGTAGCCAATGCAGGAACGTGGAACCTTATAGGTTGGTCTCAAATTGCGTACCACACTACATATGGTTGGCGATTATGACCGTACAACCAGCAGGCCCCGGTACAGATGAAATACATACTGACCATATATACAATCCTGGCCATCGGTTCAGAGAAGTTGCTTATGGCCAACATTTAACGGTTCAGATACACATAAACTTTGAACCATGGAGCAATGATGGTGGGGTCTGCTGGATGACGACTGTGATCTACCCGCAATGTGGGGAGATGCATGGCTAGAGGGATGCGGATTTCGCAATAGAAACAAAACTACACCCTTGTGCATCAGCATATCATTTGGCCGCACGTTCGGTTTATTGAGACATTAATAGAGTCTTTCAGTCAATCAAAACAGATCTCAATTGATTGGAAACATTACAACGTGCTTCAATCGACTAAAGAATTTTTTAGTTGACCGAACAGCACTCTATCAATAACTTCCATTGTGGCTCTACTATTCTAAGTTGCTAGTACCATCTCTACTATCCTTTATAGTAATAGTATCATTATCACCTTTTGTGTACATTCCGTCTTCATTTCTACTTTACCAAGCTTAGAGAGAGTAAAATTTGAATTTCTATGTAGGAACCACCTTCCTAAGTATATTTGTCAAATTCTCACTGGTATGAATCTTCTCAGGAGTGACATTGTCTTCCTCTAACATATGCCAGATAAAATGATGACAATCATTAATATATTTAATCCGAAAATGATATATCGAGTTTTTATCAAATTGATCACGCTTTCATTGTCACAATGTACAAGCATGACTTTATATTGAACTTCCAACTCATTCATAATTCTTTTCAACCAAACAACTTCATTGCATGCTCGTGTCACTATTATATATTCTACTTCAGTTATGGAAAGAGCGACCACAAACTGAAGCTTCGACATCCAATTGATCGCTCTACCCATTAACATAAATGAGTAACTGAATGAAAGTCAATATTTTGTTATCTATATTCACACCATAATCCGCATCCGCATAACCTACAAGTCTCTCATCAAATGTGAATTGAACAATTCCTACTATTTTACAAGTATGATTGTTGCTCATAAGAACCAGGCCATTACCATACTCGTTGTACGTGGTAAATCTACTACAATGATGACACATGTAGTAAGATGCCCCTATATAAAATTTACTCATTACACAAGTGTCTGACCTTGGATAGTATAAATAATACGTCATAACAACTCGTGTCTTCGTTAGATTCCGCTGAATCGACCTCATTAGAAGAATCACTTGATTTATTCTCCTTCAGGATTTTGGGATTTGTATGAATTTTCTCCATATGTCATACATTGTTACAATTCCAACACTTTAACTTTCCTTTTCCTTTTGACTTGGACCTTGATAGTAACTTTTCATTTTCTCGTTCAGGCAATTTTTCCTGGACAACTAGTGCACCTCGTAAAAGTACCTTCTCCACCGCTATTCATTTTCAACTGCTTCGATTGAAGGAATAAGATACCGGTATTAAAGTTCAAGGTATTTATACCATGGCACAAAATATATATCAAATACTCGTATGAATACAAAATAGACATTAACAAAATTAAGACTTTGTTTTCTTTATCAATATTTAAATTCACACTTGTATCTATGAAGTAACTTGTCGAAGGTGTTTATGTATATATATATATATATATATATATATATGGAAAATGTACTATGCGCTCGAGCGTGAAGCGGTCATCCGTGAGGTCGAGCTGGGTGGGCCCCACCGTGATGCATTTCGAAAATCAACACCATCCACCAGATGTACCATTCCATAGTGGACTTGGACGGCCCAAAATCAGGTCAATCCGTGACTCAGGTGGGCCACACCATCTAAAACCATAAGTATACATGCTAAAAATATATAAAAGCACTGGTGGGACCCACATGAGTTTTCCATGCACCTGAAACTTTGTCTGAACCCTCATTCAAGTGGGACACACATAATGGATGGGCTGGATTTGCAAAAAAATCTCGGTAGGCCCTCAAAAATGGTTATGAATGTTTTAATGGTGCACAGCCCCTTTGTACTTCTGTATGTGGTGTGGCCCACTAAAGTAACAGATTGACTTGATTTTGGGCCGTCCAGGCTCACCATGGAATGTTGCATCTGGTGGACGGTGTTGATTTTCGAAAGGCATCACGGTGGGGCCCACCCAGCTCAACCTCATGGACAACCGCTTTACGCCCGAGCGCATAGTACCTTTTCCCATATATATATATATATATATATATATATATATATATATATATATATATATATATATATATATATATATATAATCTAGCACTTTTACTATCTTTAAATTATACATCTATCTCTTTGGATATAGGTAAACGGAAAATGACTTTGTTAAGTAGATCATACAGTTATCATTCAATTCATTTTGAAATCTCATCTCACCCCTAGATCATAAATGAAGCAGGTAAAAACATTAGGTGGATCACAGTAATGATTGAATATCCACAGTAAAAACCTTCCTAGAAGGCATGCCAATGTTTATTTGCCATCTAACCTATAAAATTATATAGCTCATATAAGGTTTTTAATAGTGGTCCACCTGAGATTTGGATCCGTTTCATTTTTAGCATCACCCACTAAAATGAACTTTAAAAACGGAAGGACGGACGTGGATTTAAGAAACATACATCAAAGTCGGCCCTACAGTCGATGATCCACCGACCATCCACCAAAACCAAGCCCATAGTTAGCCTCCTCGAGCGATAATCAAGCAGAGAGAGACAACCAACGGTCTACATTCAACAACTCAATGATCACTTAACCATGGCCCACCTGTTCAAACCTGAACAACCCCAAAAGCTATTAATATCCTCAGCCGGAGTATCCTATAATTCGTCCTGGACCATTTCCTCGGGACCACTGAATAAAACGCGATAAATAAGGTGGATATATCGGGTTAAGATTTCTCGTGATGATGAAAACGGGAGAAAGAAGGAAAAAGACAGCACAAACCCCTTTTTCTCTTTTCTTTTTTTTCGTTGGAGATGGAAATAAATGCGCCCCAGAAATTCCAAAATCTACGTCAGCATTTCTGCACGAAAAACGAAGCAGGAAAAAGCAGCTCCAACAGTCAGCTCATTTCGAAAAGCGCCGTGTAAATCAAATAAAAAGTATACAACGGAATCCACAATATTATTAACTATCTCTATTCTAATATATTTTCAAGTCCACCATCCCACGTGCCTACCTAAAAACGGTGGGTACACTCGCCTCGTCCCACGTGTGAAATTTTCATACGTGTATGACTTAAAATCCGTGTTACTAGATACATTGTATTCACTTTCGTCATGCCAAACACTAGTTTGATAGGACCGACATTGGTACGGAAATATTGAAAAGAACTAATGATCGGTTGAGAGGAATTATGATCTGATGTACGTTGATGGTCCACTGCATGGTCATTTCCACGTAATATTCGGTGTAGGGAATCTAAGTGGATGATGAGCGGATTATATGTCATACACGTGTGGTTTATAAGCACCAGTGATGTGCACACGTGTGAGTGTAATCGGCATTTGTCCTGACATCATCAACGTGGTACCATTGCTGGCCCGGGTAGGCAAACCGTCCTATAGTATCATAGCTTTGAATGCTGTTGACAAATCGCCTACGTCAGATTGGAGGGGGATCGCGCATGCATGTGCAAAATCTGAGCGATTCCTCAGGTGGGCCTACCTTGAATATGGAAATCTGACCGTTCAACTGGTTTGACGAACCTTCTATGTGATTACGAAAGATTACGGAAAGAAAAAGAGGGATTAGTGCTAAGCATTCACGAGATCAATTAGGCCAATCTACTATGGAGACCCACCTGAACTACTGGGACCCACATGATTGAATGGATCGGATCTCACGCACGTATGCCAATTTGGCTGGCGTGCTGTGACCCCCCTCTCTATGTCGACCCATATTCAAGATAAATGTATGGCCCTACTGATGATTGTAACGTCCTGATTAACGCACCAGATAAATCTACACTCCCGGGCCCACCTTCTGTACGCACCGGATTTCTCATTAGCCCGCTGTATAGCCATGTAAGGCCGCGCGTAGAAGTGTGCGTGGGCTGAGCTGAAACCATAAAATAAATTCGTTTTATATTTTGTCACTTATACTTGATATTATCCTTTCTATTTTTGATATTATCCGTCCGCCGCTCTCTTTTGTTTAAATTATGTACGAGCCGCGGATATGCACGCGCCAAAGTAGAGCAACACGTAACGTAAATAAATAGAAGATCTGGAACGTTCATCAGCTAGCATTTTCTTATAAGTTTATTTTCTCTTCGAACTATTCAGGAAGTTCATCATGTGGGCCACGAAATTACAATGAATACGAACCACGGTTCACCATTTTCTTGTTAAGATTCTTGTGGTCCACAAAATTTATTAAACCGTCCATATTTTAGAGATAAATGACAATGACAATGGGCTCCCATTCTCTAACGGCCCAGATCTGTTACACACTCCCATTTCTGCATGTGTACGTTGCGATTTGTGGTGCGCTCTGATCTTCAGATGCAAAGAGCGAATGGGGATTAACTTTTGCAGGAACTTCCTGCGATGGTAAGTTAGGTGGGGCCTACTGTGATGTTTGTTCAAAATCCATCCCGTCCATCTATTTTTCCAAATCATGCTAAGATAATTGCCAAAAATTTACGAAAATTGAAAAGTAAAGTGCGCCGCACGAAAGAAAAACATTGATAGGTAAAAGCCTATCATTGAATTATCCATAGGTCTACTGTGATGTGTATAACACCATCCATACCGTTCATAGGGTCATTCCTACTGGAATGAACCGCAAATACAGAAATTACTCTTATCCAAAACTTCTCTGGCCCCACGAATGTTCAACGGTGTACGTTCAATCCTCTGTCTTACGGCCCACTTAAGTTTTGAATTTGCGTCATTTTTAGGCCCACGCACATACATGATCAGAAAAAAAGGATGGACGTGGTGGATTTCCCACAAACACTAAGGTGGGCCCCACCTAGCTTTCCATCCCGGGAAGTTTTATGTGAAAGCAGGCAATCCGCGTCCTCAAAACAGTAAGACCTCTTATTTCCTAAAAAGGAATGCTATCAAAGGAACTCGTCGCGTGAGATGGAGGGACGGCTTCGCGCCACACATGTAAATATTATAATAGTAACTGAGATCAACGCCATTAATTAGGAACGGGTCACATCGAAAATACCTCTATTTCAGAAAGAACGTAGTCCACTCATCAGGCAGGCTAGCTTTATTCATCAGCAAACCGACGTCTTTTTGACTCACCTTATTATTATATCGTACTAATCAATTACCCCAGCATCTCTTTACTGCGGGCCAAAAAGATGAACGGTTCGGATCTCTGACAGGTGCTATAATCTGCCACGTAAGAACCATTCGGTCTAGCAAGGGCCATAACTTTCTCCATCTCGTTGAACACTGCTAGCGTACGTCGCGGACGGATAGCAACGTGGGTAGAACTTCCGTGAGATCCACCCGTCCATCAGGTACAAAGTCTCATCTTCACCCTAAAAACAAAAATTCATGACCATACAGAAACCAGGTAGGGCACACTATAGTAAAAAGTTGAGATTGGACGATCACCTTTAGTTTAACTTAAAGTCCACTGTGTTGTCTGTAAATCATCTAATCCATTCATCAGACATGTTTAATAAGGATTAAAAAACCAAAAAATCACACCATCCCAGAACTCAGGTGTGCCATAACACCTGATTTTGAGGTGTAATTTTATGAGGTGGCCCACCTGAGAGTTGAATCAGAATGATGGTTGAGATCAAGGCCAAAGCAAGGGTGATGTATATGATAGACAGGGTGGATTTCAGGTAGATGAAGTCTTTTGGCCCCCGTTTACAGAGTAAGTTGCTTTCGCAAGTACGTACGAGAGGTACCGAAAGAGCTCTCTCTCTCTTTCCCTCAGTCTGTCTAGCGTAAAGCAGAGTCCTCTGAGAGAGAGAGAGAGAGAGAGAGAGAGTGCCCTAAAAAATGCATAGAGAAAAGGACCTGCGTACCCTTATTTTCCAGGGCAGGACTGCCCTCCAATGGCACGCTCTGTAATTTTCCTGTCCCTCTTTCAGCTGCAGCAGCTGCAGCTGCAGAACTGCTGGTGAATTAAAACAACAGCTCCACCACCACATCACCCACCAGCTTCTCTCCCCACCCTGTCTTCTTTTTCATTATTCCCAAACTACCTTTTTTTATAACCATATTTACCCCTCTACCCTTCTCTCCTTCTCCTTGGCATTTCTCTCTTCAGAACCCTTCATAAAAAAATATATATATAGTTTTTATTTTTATTTTTCCTAATTTCCTTCTTTTGTTTGGAAAGTGATCGGCTTTTAACGTTTTGAGATTCTTCTCTTTGCGTAAATTAGGGTTTTTTCTGGTAGCTGTTGTGAGGAACCGTTCGAGCTTTAACCTCAGCTCCTTTTTCTTTTTCAGGCTTCTTTCAGCTGCAACTCTTCAATCTCTTAAATCTGTTTTTTATTTTTTTATTATTTTTTAAATTTTTTATAATTTGGAGAAGAAAGCTCGAATTTGGTGAGTTTCAGCTTCCTTTTCTGGAAAAGAAAGCTCGATCTAGGGTTTGGTTGTCGGATGCCGAAGAATCTTTGATTCTCCTTCGCTTTGTGGAATGAATGTGGGAAAGAATGAGGCGATCTAAGCTCGAAGAAGTCCGATTCCGGAAGGTTATTCGACTTTCGAGCTTTCTGCTTCGATCGCGAATGTAGGCCTTTCTCTTGTAGTTTGAGTGTGAATTCGAAGCTCGAAGGAGGCGATTCCAGAACGCTGTTTTGGAAATCTTCGGCGTTCTTCTTTGGTGAATTACCTGTCCGATTTCGGCATTTCGTATGTTGTGTAAATCCAAAGCTCAAAGACTAGTTGATTCTAGAACGTTCTTCTAATTCTCCTTGCGGTGTTCGATCTTCTTGTGGGACGAATTTTGGTGTTTGTTGTCTGATTTTGACGTTCTGCGTTTCGTTTCTTCCGTCTGTGCTTCTGTAGAGTTGTATTTGTGTAAGAAATCTTGTAAATTTTTGTTTTTTGTTTTTTCCTTTTTTTGTATCTTTATTCGAAATGGTGTTTTAGGACGGCCGGTTTGGGTCGGTTGTAGTGTGATCGGAGAGGAGAAAACGTTAGGGTTTAAGATTATTATTTTAAAAAAATTTTTGGGGGTTGTTTTTTAAGTAAATGCATGGATGGGAGAGAAGCCATGGCGTCATATTACATGCAGAGAGGGATGGGTGGGTCGGGGACCCCGCCCGGTTTACATGGGCCGCCGGGTATCCGGCCATTGACGAACCCGCATTTGCCTCGGCAGTCCAACATTGGAGGTGGTTCCGTCGGATCGGCGTTTCCCGTGGAGTCTTCTCCAGCAACGGCTGCAATGTCGCCTCATGGTGTTAGTGCGGGCGGGCCATCTTCACAGGCTGGAATGCAGGTGAGTGGGGAGCCTGTGAAGAGGAAAAGGGGGAGGCCGCGGAAGTACGGACCGGACGGGACGGTGTCGTTGGCATTGTCTTCCATTTCGCCCAGCTCAGCCCCGCCCTCGGGTTCAGCCCCATTGTCGCAGAAGCGGGGTAGAGGGCGGCCACCCGGGACTGGAAGAAAACAACAGCTGGCTTCTCTCGGTGAGATATCTCACCGATCTTCTTTCTTTTTAATTCGTGGTATACTTGAAGTTGATGAATTAGTTGAAAAATAAATGGAATTTGGATGCTATCTATTGAATTAATCCTCTAATGGATTTGATTAATTGGTAATGTAGTAATGCGAATTTGGTTTTTGTTCGTGCCTTCCTTTTTGTTACTCTTAACTGTTCAATTGAATTTGAGTTTCATATAATATCATTTTTTGTGTGTGTGATTGAAATTGTATCAGTGGCTTATCTTGACTTCATCTCCGTGGTCTGGTCATTGTGTCTGTGCAATTTGTTTTGTATGTCCCACTTCTCTGAGATGGAATTGGAAGCCTCTCCATCTGAAAACTTTCTTCTAAACTGATTACTCTCATTAAATGAGTAACTCATGACCCTTGACTGTCCATCTAGTGGGACCCAGCTAGAATGGATCACAATTATTGATTTCTCATTAACATCACTTTTCTGCGGTGTTCCCACTGAACCCTGACTCTTAACCATCATTGCTTTTACATTCTGAGCATTTTCTCTAACCTGATTACACTCAAACAAATTACTTGTCTTGGCTGTCCATCTAGAGCCCACCTAGAATGGTTCAGAATTACTGATTGATCGTAGACGCCACTTTTCATCACTTGTTGAAACTTAGACTATCAACCACCATTCATTTTTAGCAATGGAAAATTTTCTCTGAACTGATTACTGTGAGTAAATGAGGAACCCATGAATCCTGATGCTCCATCTAGTGAGGCCAACCTAGATTGGCTCACAATTACTGATCATTCTAGACATCACTTTTCTGTAGATTTTCTAGGCTGAACCTTGACTATTAATCATCAATAATTTTTAGCATTGGGATTTTTTTTTGCTGATTTCCTTACTGTGAGTAAATGAGGAACTCATGAATCTTGGCTCTCCATCTAGTGGGGCTCATCTGGATTGGCTCACAATTACTGATCATCCTAGTTGTCACTTTTCTGCATGTTTCCCTGCCAAACCTTGACTGTCAACCAACGTACATATTTTTCTACCATATGAAAAATTTCTCTAATCTGATTACCTTCAGTAAATTAGGAACTAATGAATTTTGACTGTCCATCTAGAGGGACCCATCTAGAACCACTTACCATTACTGATTGGTCCTTGACACCACTGCTTTCCCTGCTGGACCTTGGTTGTTAACCTTTTACCACCAGTTTGAAAGCTACTGGTTGGATGGTTCAAGCTGTGTTGTTTTGAACTGTGGAGCATCTTTGATGGAATCCGCTGAAGAAGACTTGATTCGTAAGCTTCCTACTACACGGGCAGAGAGGGGGCTCTGACATATACGATAATGCTGTCTCTATTGTATCAGAGTTCCTCTTTTGATGATCCAATATCCTTTTTAAAAATAAATAAATTTAAAGTGCATGTTCTACAATGAGATGCACTTTTATCATCCACCTTTCATTATTTATTCGGATTCCTTTAAATCAATATCCAGAACAGTTTATATTCCCATCTTATAGGACTAGTAGCAAAGTGGGAGATGCATGGGCATACATGTAGAAACCATTAGGTAGAAACCATTGGTCACTCTAGAAAGTTGGTGGGGGATCCAAGTTGGTCAGCAGGTGGCTGCTTGCACCATCCTGTAGGGAAATGTAGGGCCCATGTAATCAGGTCCAAAAATCATGCTCTATTTGTTTATTTAAGATTCTTTTAGTTGTGCAAAATAAAAAGTGTCTAAATCAGATGAAGATGTTAAGGAGGGCCTACCTGATCTAATGAAGTGTGACAGTGCTCACTCTCCAACGGTGAATTGGTGCTAATATGTAGGTCATGGCACATACAGATTTGGCCACAATGATGGAAGGATATATATATATATATATATATATATATCAGTGTTTTAAATAGCGGTAGCGTATTGCGTAGCGTTCAATCCTCCGTAGCGTGTAGCGAAATAGCGTAGCGTGTAGCGTAAGCTACACAATACTTCTATTTTTTAATTTAAAAAAAATATTATATATATATATATAATATACATATATATATATAAAATAAATATTAAATAGTAAGAAAAAATAAAATATTTTGGCATTTTGAGTTAACAATTACAGTCCATAATTTAATTGGTAAAATTTAAGTTAATACATGTCTCGCGTACAATTTTTTAAGGGCCCGAATTAGGTAGGACTCATATTGTGAAGTGTAGCACACGAGTGTCAAAGTTTTTTAGACCCCACTCGTGATGAATGTGTTATATCCACACCACCCATCCATTTTGCCAAATAATTTTAGGGCATGAGCCCAAAAATGAGGCAGATCCAAAGCTCAGGTGGACCGCACCATAGGAAACAATGATAAGTAAACGACTATCATTAAAAATTTATCGGGGCTACAAGAGTTTTAGATCAAGCTGACATGTGTGTTTTCCCTTCATCAATGTTAGTGTGACCCTATTAACAGGTTAGATGGAAAATAAACATTACAGTGGACCCTAAGAAATTTTTAATGGTGAGCATTTTATAACCACTGTTTCCTATGTTGTTTTCCACCTGAGATTTGGATCTTATTAATTTTTTGAATCATAATCTAAAATGATGTGGCAAAATGGATGGACGGTATGGATAAAATACATACAGATGATGGGGCCCATGTGGCACATATACATTTTATTAAAATTTTGCAACGTTTGCGTAACGCCTACCAGTACATTCATTTGACGCACAAAAGTCCTGTGGGTCTGATCATGAGGTATGTGTTATATCTAAACCGTCTATTCATTTGAAGAGCTCGTCTTAAGGCTTGACACGAAAAATAATACAGATCTAATTATCAAGTGGACCACACTGCAAAAAGCAGTGGGGGATTGAACGTCTACCATTGAAACCCTTTTTGGGATTACAGAACTTCTGGATCAATATGAAATTTGTTTTGACTCTTCATTCAGGTCTTTTTGACCTTTTGAACAGATTGGATGGAAAATAAACGTTATGGTGGGCCTACGAATTTTTTAACGGTGAAAAATCATCATCTCGCTGCTATTTTTGGTGTGGTCCAAACGATCTTTGGATACGATTCATTTTTTGGCTAATGCTCTAAAATGATATTTAAAAATAGATGAACGGTGTAGATATAATAAATACATCGCTGTGGAGCCCATGTAACTTTGATCTCCTTTGAACCGTTCGTACAACTCGGAGCTCGAGGAGTGTCAGCGCTCGTCTTAGCTTGACACGTACCTACAGCAGCTATACCTACAGCAGCTATTCAAACCGCTTCCGATTTCAAAAGAAAAAAAACGGGAGAGGGAAACCGAAAAGAAAAAGAGGGAAAGAAGAGGGAGGGAGAGAGGGAGAGAGAGGGAGGGAGAGAGAAGAAGAAGAAGGAGGAGGAGGCCTGGGAATCAGAATCATAGCTGCAAGAAATTACAGTTGCAGGTGAGAAGAAGAAGAAGAGGAAGAAGAAGAAGAAGAAGGAGAAGAAGAAGAAGAAGAAGAAGAAGAAAAGAAAAGAAAAAAAAAAAGGTACGTTTTTTTTCTTTTTTTTTTTTACCAATTTTTTTTTTCTTTTTTTTTTTTAACGCTATTTTATACGCTACATAGCGTTTTTTGTACGCTACGCTACGTAGCGTACGCTACACGCTACGCTACCACGCTATTTAATACACTGATATATATAATAATAATAATAATAATAATAATAATAATAATAATAATAATAATAATAATAAAGTGTGGTAGAGGGAGAAAGGGGAATTAAGAGTTTTAAAAGGAAAAAAAGAGAGAGTTGTTTGGCTTAGAAAGAGATTTTAAGTGAGATAAATAAATTTAAAATAAATAAGATTTGGTTGTATAGACACCCCACCTAAAACAAGGACACGTCAAACGAGATCCGATTGAAGTGATTCTAGTTTTTGTTTTAGGTTGGGTGTCTACAAGTTGGTTATAATAATCATTAAGAGTGTGGGAGATAGGATTTATGGTTATTTATTTTCGTGCATGTGCATGGGGGAGAGAGAGATGAGCGAGAAAAAGGGGAGCAGAGGCTGCCATGTGGCATTCCTATTTGTGTTGAGTTTGAGAGAGTTTAAGTGAGATAAAGAAGTTTAAAGTAGATAGATGTGGTTGGTTGTAATAACCATAAAGGGTGTGGGAGATAGGATCTATGGACCAGGATGGTAGGCATATTAGTATGGCTATATATGTACATTGAATGTGGACCCACGCAAGCCTTTCAAGGGACATAGAGAGGGTCTTCATTGCATGAAAGCCAACATAGCACAAATGCATTATATCTGAATCTAGTAGATTCATCATGTGCGTCCCACCCGTTCAGGTAGGTCCACATATTTGGCTGGCCATAAGTGGTCATATATGTGGTCCATCAAACCATACTTTTTTATAGTCATATATGTGGTCCATCAAGCCAGTGGAATGTCATGGGAGGCCCACCTGATGAATCGCTCAGATCTCGGGCTTGTGTGCAAAGGAACTCTGTTGAGAATTAGTGCATGATGCGCAGGTGCACAAAAATGAGACCATTGAATTTTTTTGTAAGGTGCAAATTGTTCAATGTGTGGTCTCCACTCTTAAGCTGAGACAAAGATGGGGAGGAAGGTAAAAATGGGGAAACATGATTTTTTTCTAGAAAATCGAGAAAATGGGAAAATGCTCCACAACTTTTATGTAAGAATCTTTCTTGTACCCCGGAATGATTCACATTCAAGCACTCAATTAGTACCTCTCCTCTGAAGCATTGCTTGCGAGCCCCTATGATTACAAATTCATTTTCGACTAATTCTTTAAAAACTGTATTGGGCTATTCATTTCTCAAGTCATCATGCGCTTCAGTCTTTTGAATGTTTCTTTGGCGTTTTCTTCTTTAATGGAGAAGAAACAGTTCTAGTCTATCCTTCAAAAAAGAATCAGTACTAGTCCATGAGAAATATAGTCCTTGTAGTGCATTGTTGGAAGGTATGTGACCCAACTGAAAAGCTTGAGGGGCCCTAAATGTTGTGTAGCCCCAAGAGCACCTCTACACACCAGAGGTCTTCCCAGAATCCAATTCTATCTTCAATCCCCACTTTGAATCTTAAATATTTTGATGAGAACACTTGAGAATATGGCTCCAGGTTGCTGAACCCTCTTTGTGAGATGTTGTTCACATACCACCCATTATTTGCAGCCGGCTGTGGCCCAGGGGCTTCTTCCACCATTGTGGCCTGTGGGAGTGTTTGTTGGTAATTTGGGCACATCTAATGGTCCCTTCCTGATCACCCGATCATCGATCTGTGATATTTTAATTGTCAACACTAGTATTCCCTTGTTTGAGGGGAGAAAAAGCTATGGAAATCGATATCCATTTCCAAGCTAAAGAATGTGGATCTCGATTTCTTCCACATGTTTTATGTCGATTTCTGAAGTTATGAGAGAGCCCTCGCCAGTTGCAATAATTAACTTTTTATTATTTTCATGAAAGACTGCAGTCCAATGCAAACAACAACATTACTGTAGGAATCCGCAGTTACCCATTTCTTGAGCCTTTCGTGTTGGTTTCCATATCCACGTTTTAGTTTCTCTTTATCCAAACGCCACCCTTGAATAAACCAAGTAACTTAACGACCAACTCATTCCTTTGTGCAGACCTTGTTCAGAATTCATTTGGGATTACTTCCATTCCAAATTCCGTTGTCCAAAAGATATATTTTTTTTGGGTCATCATACCATGTACAGCACTAGTATCGCTGTTTTCCTGAGTTTACCTTTGTTTACCTTCCTTGATGGTGTGGAAAGGTGGAACAGCATTCCTGTAGCTGATCCCAATTAATTGGGAATTTGGGACAAGGCTTAGATGATGATGATGAACTTTCCATGTTTCTTTTATGACATAGATATATTGCACTTGAAGATTATTGGAATCAGTTCGTGTTTTCTGGTAGTTTCAACATCTCTTTCACATGCACCTTTTATATTTGTTGGATTATCGTAGGTGTTGTATAATTACTAATTAGTTCACCTTTTGATTTGTAAGTGTTGTCAGATGCTTTTCTTTTCAGTTATAAGAGAATGACCCTTGTTGATGTATAATTTCTTGCTAGGTGAATGGCTCTCTGGCTCTGCTGGAATGGGTTTTACTCCACATATCATAACAATTTCTGTAGGAGAGGTATGCTATGCTCCTATCAGTTACTGACTGTAATTACATGTGCAACGATGTGTATGCTCCTGAAAAACAGAACCATTATATTTGGTAGATGAAGATCTTAAATTAGAAAATTTTGCTATTCTCACAAGCTTTGCTTTTCTTAATAATAAAAGCGGCTTCTTGCAGTAGGCAATAACTTTTGAATTGAGTTTGGCATGGCTTGATTCAGTATCCCAAGTAGAGGTAGTCAGTGTTTGTCTACCCACAAGAAAATGACCTGCGTGCCATGTTCCTTTGTTGGACATGGATGCAGAGATTGTAGGAAAAGTGTGCCAACCACTCTATATTACTTTGCTGCAGAGTTTGTAGAAAAAAGCACGTCAATCATAGGAAAAAAGGAAAAAGCAAGGCAATCATTTTATATTATTTTGGTGTTGGATGATGATTTGTTGTTAGTCATTGTTTATTTTTATTTTTTATTACTCTGTTATTCTATGCACAACATGCAAAACTGCATCACAGAAAGGGGCGTGGGTTATGATTCATCATGAAACGCAGCTCGCGACTAATGTGACCATTTTGTCAATCAAAGACCTGTTTTGCATGAATTAGAGAAAAAAAGAATGATGATACCACTGATGAAAAAAAAAAAAAAGAATAATAAAGAAATGGATGGTGATAGTGCACTTTATTTCAACCTTATAACTTAAATGGTCTTGGATTTGATCTTGTCTTGCCTACCAAAGAGAAATAAACGAAGAGAAGTTGTTCAGGCTACGTCCCCTAGGATTGTCCCTTCTTGTCGTTATGGATGAAAAATTCAAACTGGAGAAGTATGTTTCCCGTAGATCTGTTGTCAACTTTTCCCTTCATTATTTATGAGCAACGCTACTCGCAGTCATTGCTTGTCTCACCTGACCCAGATTCCTCACTAAAGTCAGCAGGGAACTCATACAAGATCCAAGGGCTGTGCATCCGGTCCACTGCCATTTTGATGCCCTAGTCCAGAGTTTAGGTCTCTTTACTCATTTGGTGGGTTGCATTTGCATGAAAAGGATGGTTAGAAAAGGATATCCAGTGGTACATATTCAACATGCTTGATGCCCACCTGAAAAGCACCCTGGCCTGATTTTTGGTCTAATGCAAATCAACCCACCTGATGAATGAATTGAATCTTGCACATTTTTGCTACATTGGTGCTTGGTTGGCCTCAAGGTTTGGTGACTGCAGTTGCATAAATGCATGTAACATCCTTGGCCATGCATGTCTGGTGGTGGGCTAGATTAAAAATGGTTTCCTCAGTTTTCCATTTGGAGTCTCTCTTGCATTGGCTTCTGGGTAAAGTTGGGAATAGATATACTTTACATCCCGTTGGTGGTTGTAAGCATACTTGAACACTAAATGACCTCTTCTTGCCATAATATTTTGATGTTCAATTTATTGCAAGGTTCAAAATATCTGTGTTGGAGCACATATAAGCTGGCAAATACTGATTTGCATCAGAGGTATACTGATGTTTGACCTTTGACTGCTAAATTGCCATATCACTGATGCATATGAGAACCATATCGGTATTTTTTTTCAAAAGAAATGTGTATCAGCTGATATTTTGAACTTTGATTTTTCGAGGATGAAGAGTTAAATACTATATATATATATATATATATTCTCTCTCCAAATTTATGATACAAATGCAATGATTCCTACTGTCTTTATTTTGTTGTGCAGGACATTGCAACAAAGATAATGTCATTTTCACAACAAGGGCCAAGAGCTGTTTGCATCCTCTCAGCTAATGGTGCTGTCTCTACAGTGACGCTTCGTCAGCCTGCAACTTCCGGTGGCACTGTCACTTATGAGGTTCGGATTTTTTTATATTCAGGTCTTCGTTTTGGTTTTGATAGTTAATTGATACTTTATAATAGAGTTAGTAGGAACACGCATGCAGCGAGTAAGCAGGAAGGGGTCCCCTCTATGAAGGACCAAGTATTGCACACCCTCCTGCTCTCCAGCTAGTGGGTCGTTGATCTCATTTCATCATTTACATATCTGAATTGGGTTTGAAGCCTTATCGTTGAACATCCTTCTATTATGCTCTAGCCAAATTGACCATTTAGCCAATATTTTCATAATCGTTATTGTATCGCAAATCATAGTAGGGGTTGAATTGAATCGAGTTGCAAAGTGTATTGTAAATTGTAAGATTTTTCCAATTTTCTTAGAAAATAAATCTGAAAGATATAAATGAATCAGGAAAAATCTAGAACTCATCCATCGGTCAATTCCATCAATATGCACCAAGATAAGTAACAAATATCATGATATTGACAATTGAGAGGTTGTACATCGTAACGAAGGATTCTTGTCTTTCCTCTCTGTGTGTGTGTGTGTGTGTGTGTGTGTGTGTGTGTGTGTGTGTGTTTTGAGAATCGAACATTTGTTTAGCAGCAAATAAAAACTCTACAAAAGAAAAACAAAAATACATACAAACCACCCCAAGGGCAAGGCATCCTATTCCTAAATAAACCAGAAAACCTTACTAGTAACAGCCCACAAAGATTCTTCCCTATCCCTGAATCATCTCTCATTTCTTGCCAGCCAAATACACCATATAGCTGCTAAAATGCAAAATGCCAACATCTGATATCCTTGGAGCAAGGGCCCCTGACATGCCAAGATAAAAACAGCATCTCAAGAGAGTTTGGCATTACCCACGGCACCTTGAAAGCTGGCAGAATGTTGTCCCATACCCCTATCACAAAAGGGCATGTGATGAATAGATGCACTGCAGATTCCTCATCCTTCTTGCACATAGGGCAATCATTAGGAAGAACCATCCCTCGCCTTTCCAGATTATCCACCGTTAGAACTCTGTTCCTACCTGCAAGTCAAGCAAAAGCTGCTACCTTCGGAGGGGGCCCCGTACTTCCAAATGTTGCTTGCATGGGAACCAATGTCTTGGGCCCTATCGTGAAGCACTTCAAAATAGGAGCACACCCAAAAAGATCAGATCTGTCCCTCTGTTAATAGGGCTCATCTAGAAATTCTGGGTCAGGCCTAACACCCTCCAGCAAGGTCAGCAGATCCAACCGCTCCTCAAATTCAGCTTCAAAGAGATTCCGACGACATGGGGGTATCCTCGTCCCGCGATTGCCTTGGGCTACAAAGCAGTCCACAACCAAGATGTTTCGAATTGCATGCAACCCAGCAATGCAAGGGAAACATGATCTAAGAGTGGATTCACCAATCCAAATGTCATCCCAAAAGCTAACGATCTTCCCGCAACCCACCAACATGCCAATTTCGGGGAGAACTTTGACTACTATTTGAGCAATAAGATTCTCTATAGATCAAGGAATTATTTATCCATCGATTAATGCCAATTTCGGGGAGAGTTTGCCTCAGCATACCCTCCAGCGATTACTGTCCTCCTGATTCTTGTCCCCCCCCCCCCCCCCACAAACAAAGAAGAAGAAGAAGAAGACAAAAATGAGGATATTTAGTAGTGGAGGGGCTGTTACATGTTTTTAAAGCAATTTTTTTTAAAAATGTAATTTGGGCCCCATTTATGCAGTCCACGATTATTGTACAATTCGATACAATACTTGTATGATGATTGCAGATTTGCGATCTTGGGCTGCGATTCATATCGGCATTTACACAATACAATTCGAATCATACGATTCGAATTGCAAACTGTACAAATTTGGCAACAGCTAAAAGGACCAGCTGCCAGATTCTCCTTTTCTTCTTTCCTTGTGAAATGCCACATGGAGAGCAAACACCCTTTGGTCCCTCACCCTTGATATGCATTGATCCAGTAGGTCTCTTTTGAATGTTGGGCTCCACACCATACCCTCATACACACGGATCAATAGGAATACTCCCTTAGATGAAGGAAGCCGAGATTGAATGGCCTATCCCCACACCATCTATCATCCCACATTAAAAAAAAATAATTTGAAATTAGATTGCAAGATTTTAACCTTTTTTTTTTTTTTTTTTTTATACCTCAATATTGGACAGTCAGTGGCAAGCCTATATCTTGCATCAGTCTCAAAGCCTGTCATGGCCGATACCTACCATATACAAAATTGATTAGTAGTACAATCTATTGTAATATTTCATGTCTAATGCATGTCATACATTAATGTTAGATGTGGCATAAGCATGTAATGGTATGTTATTTAGATCTTTAACAAGCCCGCCGCACACCTCCCCAGTTGCACTTCTTCATCTAGCCACACATTCCCAGCTGGCACGTGGGAGATCTGAGCTGTGGAAGTGGGGTGGACTTTTGTAAATGGGTCTGCGCCTAGAAGGCCTGTCCTATAATAGGCTGGACAACTCAACAAGGGGCTACGCATGGACTAAAAAACAACGGATCTCTTTAAAAGAATTACCATCTGTCCATATTCCGCATCCATATGTCCCGTCTTGGTGAGTGGATTGGACTGATTTTTGGGCCAGGTCATCTATATGTTGTCCCACTTGATGCATGGCTTAGATGTCCAACATGTAAAGGTGCATGTTGGCTTTGCGAAACCCGTTAATATCATGTATGTATGTATATTTATTGCATAATTTTGGCAATATTGTGTACAATGGGACACCGATTTTCATCTCCAAATATGCAATATGTTTGATTGTCCTATTTAACTTGTGTAGGGCCGGTTTGAGATATTGTGCTTGTCGGGTTCGTACTTGCTCACTGATGATGGTGGGTCCCGTAGTCGAACTGGTGGTCTGAGTGTCTCCCTCTCTAGTCCTGATGGTCGTGTTATCGGCGGTGGAGTCGGTGGGATGCTCATTGCAGCAAGCCCTGTCCAGGTATCTTGTTTCATCTCTCTTACGTCCATGCCATTATTTTTCAACTTTAATTCCACTCGTTGATTGTAATCAAGCTATGTACTACACTGTTAGATAGTGCTTGATTGCAATCAAGCTATGTACTACACTATTAGATAGTGCTTGATTGCAATCAACCTATGTAATATAGTTTATTACATTGCGTTTGTGGGTTTTTCTGTACTCTCATTGTTGGTCCCAAGCTTGGATAAAGGAGGTGGGTTGTGTCAGGTTGGCAGCCGGTGTCAAACTTGTGCCATTACTTCCATCATGAATACAAATGGAACATGATTCATGTACCCGACCCCAATTAGTTGGGATATGGCTTAGATGATGATGATGAATTCTACTATATAGCATACATTATTGGCATTGCATTGACCATTGCAACAAATATTTACTCATGCTGTAAATTGTAATGCAGCTCGAGCATAGATTTGTGGTAATTTATCTGCACGATCTTCAACTGTCAATGAACTGGGCCTGGGTTGTTTCTGACCGAACTTGAGCTCGTTAAGCTTGGCCTCTTAAAATTTTCTGGTTTTGCTCAGCCATGTCCTGCGCTTGACTATCCTAGTGGGATATCTATGCTATATATAACCAGTGTTTGAAATATCGGTATTGCGTTACGTATCTCATTCTTAGGATACGGATACGTATCAGTTATCACATGGGATATACCGGTTGTATCGTGTAATGTGCCAATGTTGTTGGAAACATTGGGAAATTGGTCAAATTTTTCAATGAAACTTCAGTGATTCTTAAAAAAAGACATCAATACACCTATAAATAAAAATATTAAAAAAAACAAGTGCACATAATAAGTTATATGGAGTTCCTAGACTCTGTGTTGTCTAATTGAATTGATGCAAGTATATTCAAAGTATATTCATTTAATTTATAAATGTAAGAAGAATCACTAGATTAGGTTACATATATGTTTGGACACAAATTGCAACTGATTTGTGAGAAATTGAGAAATTTTGTTTTGTTTTGTCTTGTGTTTTTTTGTTTTTGTTTTTTTTTTTTTTTTTTCAGTTTTCCTCGACTTGACACTTCTCCTCCAAATCTCAAAATCGAAGCTCCGAATCTATGATTTTTCATACAAAATATGAAAGAAAATAATGGATTTATAACAATTTGACACTGATTTAACAGAAAAAATAATTGAAAATTGAAAATGCTCACTGGATCAAACATGTGGGAAGTGGGATATATCGCATTACTTGTGCATTTCGTATTGCACAGGTGGGATACAAGATATATCATGGGATATATCGGCCGATATTGTCGATATTTAAAACATTGTATATAACAGGTGTAGCTTTTGAACATTTTTGCCCCTGAAATTAGTCATGGGGAGGTTCAAGTCCTTCGGTCTTTCTTCTTTCTTTCCTTCATTCATTCATTCATTCTTTCTTTCATTTTTACAATTTGTACTGTCAATGTCTTCCTGGGAGTAGCCTGCACCCACTTCTTTTCCTTGCGTGTGGGTCGCACAGAAGATGTATGGTTAGCGCCTGCTGTGATGAATCTGTAACATCCACACCATACATCTGTTGTGCGGGCTCATGTTAGGATGCACACCATTTTTGGACCACCAGATGTGCAACTGGTTTGGTTTTGGTGCCTGCTTATCTAAATATGGGCCTGGTGAAAGAAATCTTGGATCTTTTCACACGTGTGCCACGTCAGAACACATGAGCTGCCAGTCACATTGGCACAGGCGTGTGCATGTTCTACTAGCTTTTACTTTATGTGCCTCTTACATGCACGGGTTTGAATTTGATCCTTCCATCTCACGGTAATGGTTACAGTTGATTTACTCTCATAGATCAAATCGTCAGAACAGGCTGCTGGCTTAGTCACATTTTCAGGTCAAAAGATCATGTCGCAGCATTCAAATTGTCATGAATAATCTGCTATAGTTTGTATTTTACTCACCAGATTACCTTCCTAATCTCTGAATAAGTGAATGCGCCTTGCATCAGGTAGTCATTACCTTTTAAGATAACCCTGATAAATATCAGGGGGTCAACTCATTATGTGGACCGTGCATGTTTGGAAAGAATGGATGGTCCAAAAATAATGAGCAGTGGGCCCGGCTCGGATCGGGTTGACTGTCCAAGCTCGATGCATTTGTTAAATGGGCCCAATATTTTTGGCTCAACCTAGACCTATTTACTCTGTGGGCCTGACCTCACCCACTAAAAATTCACCAAACCCAAGCCCGACCTGACCCAACCCGTTATTCAACCAACCCGACCCAACCCAGCATGAGCACACTTGGGTTTAAAAATGGAATGTGGACTAAAGGTACACCAGGCTGACCAATTAGTGGATGCATAGAAATGTGTGTACATTCTGCGGGTTGGGTGGGGTTCAACCTGAGCCTGATCCATTTACTTGAACATACCACATTTTCTTACCCAAACCTGACCTACTACCCATCCATTTAGCTTGGCCAAAACCCACCACAGAAGCAGGTCGGGCCAGTTGACCCACGGCCACCCCTACTGTCATGTGATGAGTAGAACAGCTTGAGTTTTGGGGTAGGTGATCTACATCATGGGGCCTTTATTTATGTATTTATTATTATTATTTTTTAATGCACACACCCTCACACCCACACACACCACAATGGGCACTTGAACCCATGACCTTAGTGTTGAAATTCTTTGAGTCTACTACTAAAGCATGAGGAAGGACCCTCTACATCATGGGGCCAAGCTATGTTTATTATCTCTCAAATGCTTTCTTGTTTATGGCACATTCACTAGGTAGGTTTTGACCGTTATCATCTGTAGAACCTTCGACGCATGATGGACAATCTGCTGCAGGTAATAGTTGGGAGTTTTGTCTATGGCGGCACAAAAACAAAGAGCAAATCTGGGACTGGACCTGAGTCAACAATGGAATCTGAACATCCGATAGGTGAGAAACCTACCACCCCGACAAGCATGCTGCCCAATCAGAATCTCAGTCCTTCAATGATGGGTGGTGGTGGTTGGCCTGGTTCGCGGCCCATGGACATGAGAAATCCCCATATGGATATCGACCTGACCCGCTGAAAACTGTTTTCCGGCCATCGACATGTGGTTGGGGCAGGCAATGTGTATATGTGGCATTAGTTGAAGACAGATGACAGGTAATGCATCGAGCGAACCCTTCAAACTCGCGATTTGTACTAACATATTTTTGCAGAAAAATTCAGCCATTTGTACCCCCCAGTAACTTTTCAAATTGTGAAATTCAGCTAAAAAAATTGTTTTTCTGGAACATGGTTTCAAGACTTGGGCCAGTCTGATATGACTCATCATGGTCAACTCGGATTCAGTACTACCCAATCCCAGTTTGATGCCATGAGTCGCCCCTGACTCGGGTGAGTTGTGACAAGACTCGAGACTGAATGAGTTGATTCTAGTTGTGGAGTCGAAAAACCATGCTCTGGAGTTATCTCCCAACTCAAAATGATTGCTATTTTTGCTGTTGAGGAAGTTCTCTGATAAGCTGTGGGCTGTTCATCTCTCAGTTGCCATTGTACACATGCTGTGGCCTGGAAATCAGGCCTGTTGGATCATCAGGAGATGGGATTTGGTTATGATAAGAATAGATGGGAGAACTTGGCCAAAGATGGTATTTGATGATATGGTGGGGACAGCCTGATGAACAGCTGGATCTTACACCACCATGTTGCTTCATCGTTGTCAAACGAATTGTGTGGCCCTGATCAGAGGGTCTGATTAATCACTCATCCACATCCAGGTTGTGTATTTGGTGGGACCCATTTATATGAAGGGGTGAATCAGGTTAATGACTCTTTATCATCCAAATTTACAATTTGCTGTTTGGGCAAAGGTGCAGCCCCTGCATCCAAATCTGTTAATGGGGTTACTGGAGAATCTGATGGTTCATGTTCAATCATCCGAACTGCTAGATTGCAGTCCCATGTTCAGAGGGCTGAAAATCGACGGGGAGTTTTGTTTAGAGCACTAGCTCGCTTTTGTGAAAGCTGAAGGTGGGTTGGATATCTCTAAACATCAAAAGCCTTTACAGATCTATCAAAGTTGGATGGTGACTCATGCATGGGTTAAGATTAATGATTTTGATTATTTTGAGTGGAACCCGCCTCATCAAATGCGTAGCCATCGATTTTGTGGGGCTCTTGATAATAAAAAAGAGAGTACTAATGTTGAAAGTTCACTTAGAAGAATGAGAAGAAGAAGAAAATTTAGGATAGATTATCTTTATGCTGGTATGGTATAGGTATTGACGGTCGCGGATTATAGCCACCTCTCAGCTACTGAAGTGACGTCACCATGATTTTTGTGTTGTATACACATACATCATGGTGGGGTCCACGGAACTTGGTTACGCCACTTCAGTAGCGAGAGATTGCTACTGAAGCCGTCTGTGGACAGCTTGGATGTTCAACACATGCCGGCAGCACTGTTGGATTCAAATCAATCATGATAATTTTAGTAGGAATTATAGGTGAGGAACATGAGCACCAAAACAAAAAAAAAATTCAAAAAACATTCAAATACTCATTAAGAACTTAATCTGCACAACTACGTCCAAGGAGGGAGAGAGAGAGAGAGAGAGAGAGAGAGAGAGAGAGAGCATATCGCCTATCGCCTGTATCTATTGGTAAGAATTTCCATCCCATGTTTTCATATCGCTACCATGTCAGTAGAAGAATCCAATGGTGAAGAGAGGATTTCAAGATGATGCATGTGGACAGTGAAGCAAAATTACCATGGGAGTCTCTTGGTTTTGATGATGGAAATTAATTGTTGGCGTAATTTTAATCTTTCCATTTGTCGCCTACAAACCAATAGTCCACCTTCAACAGAGAATGATTAGGAATTTCAGTAATACTTTTTTGAGGAAGGTGAAGGTCCATGCATATGTGAATCAGGCCATCAATCTAGTGGTCCGAACGTGAAGTAAGATACCAATAAAAATAAAATAAAACAAAATTTTCTAGAGTGAGTAATCATTGCTTCCAATGTCTGGCGTTTTTTGACAGAAAGTAGACTGTTGCACGATGGACCAATGGGTCTTGTTTATTAAACAAGCCTTGATCAAAACCGTTTACAAGATGAGCCTTTCGATGGGGGGATTACCTTCTAATCAAAATTCTCTACTTCAATTCTAATCAGATTGTTCTCACCGTCGAAGCTGGATGATAATGGCATCTCCTTCTTGTCCTTTCGGGACCATCGGTAGGGCCCACCAGATGGACGTTCCGGATTCACCAGAAGCGGATAGATGTGCATTCTGTAAACGTAGAAGATCCAGTCCAACTTTCCCTCCTATCCATCTTCTTCACTCGTATAGATTTCATCAACGGCGAAGAAACCATGCTGTCCACATAAGGAAAAGCAATAGGGCGCATCCAAAATTTCTTAGTCAATCCTCCCATGATCCAATCCAATCGCCTCGTTGGAACATGATATAATAAGATGGCGTGTGGGACCCACAAGAATATCATATCTTGGCCATGATCAAATCCAAGGATCTGAAACTGGGGACAAGGCGCGCGAACACGAACGGGGTAGATGGATGAGATGTCTTGGATCATGTTCTCGAATTCGGTAGAATGCTCAATCTTCCATCCACGACAGTCGCTGTCAAGATCAAGAGACCAAAAGCTGTGATCACCTGTTACACTGTAGCAACAGCAAAGAAGCCGATCATCCGAGGAAATCCAAAGATTTCTACCCATGGGCGCATATGGGACGTTGATCAACCAAGGACGATCTTCTTTGATGCTGCAGACGAGAATGTAACTCTCAAAGCAACTCCAAAAGAGTGTGCCTAGGAAGAGAGTCTTGGACCGTCCAATTACGTAGTGGGACAAGGGAAGGCGCAGATCATGGCCCATCCATTTGCCGATCTTGGAAGAGTAGATTTTGATATCTTCAAAGGAATTGCCGTGCTTAGGGTCGATGAGGCACACCACCTTGAAATGGTGGGTCGAACCAGGGTCCACCACCAGTCCGAATTCCAAATTGGAGTCACTGTTACTAGTAGGCCTAGGCATTGTGGTCCACTCCATTGTTAGAGGATTGCATACACAATATGTAGCCTTGGGGCATCCACGGATGTAACGAGCCAATAACACTAATCCATTGCATGAATCCTTAACATCGACGGCTACGATGTCATCCCTCTGTTGCAGACACATGTTTAGAGAAGATATGGTTGGGTAGCCGTCCATCTTCATATTTGGAGATGGAACGAACTCCCAATGTTTGGGGTAGGGTGGGCCCCACAGCTCTTCGGCGAGAAAGAAGAAGCCGTCGATGCGGGAACGGCTGGATCAGTGATGATGCTTAGTAAGGCTTTGGAAACGGTCTTGAATTTGAAAAGTGATTTGACTGGCAATCTTGAGAGGATTTCATACATGATACTCGTGTCCATGTATGGACTGATGGTGGGCCCATCTGCTGTAGTGATCATAGGACTGATGGTGGGCCCATCTGCGGTAGTGATCATAGGACTGATGGTGGGCTCATCTGCTGTGGTGATCGTAGGCCCATATGTTGAATCCATTCTCTATCTCTGTTATTTGCCAAAGAAAAACGAGAGAAATATACCGTATCCGTCTATATATATAACCGCGGATTTCTGGTCACCGCTCATGACGGGACGCGGATTTCCCAGTAGGAATGAAGTTATTAACGGTATGGATGGCATCTAAATATCACTGTCGAACTCAGGTAGATTTCAACGGTAGGAATTTCGTTACCTTTAGTACGGCCCACTTCAGTTTTGGATACGGTTCATTTTTAGCATCGTGTCCTGAATTGAACTCACAAAACGGATGGAAGGGAGGATTTCTCATAAACATCACAGTGGGCCCCACCTGGTTCCCAGCGCAGGAACTTCCCTTTCGCAGGAAATCCGCTCCCTCGCGCGTGAGGTGGGACGCGGATTGCGTCCTACCCCCGCCCGGACCGTAATCCGTCCGAGCAGGGCTCTGTGGGCCCACCGTGATGTAAGTGTTTTATCCACGCCCTTGATCGCTTTTCTCGGATCATTTTAATTTATGAAACAAAAAATGAAGTAGATATACAACTCCAGTGGACCACATCGAAGGAAGCTGCAGTGATAATGACACCCACCGTTGAAACCTTTCTAAAGGCCACCATGATTTTTTTTAACACCCAACCTATTAATAAGGTGAGGCAGACTTGGATGAAGTGAAAACACAAATAACAGCCTGATCCGAAACTTCTCCAGCTCCCAGGAAGTTTTTAATGGTGGACGTTCAATCCCTACCTTGTGGTCCACTTGAGCCCTGGACCTACCTCAATTGTTGGCTCATGCCTTAAAATGATTTAATAAAAAATATGAAGGGCGTGGATAAAACACTTACATCACGGTGGGCCCCACGGAGCCCTGCCCGGATGGATTACCGTCCGGGCGGGGTAGGACGCAATCCGCGTCCGAGTAAGGTGACGTGTACGCGGATTCGGTAATCCGTCCGGGCAGGGCTTTATAGGGTCCACGGTGATGTAAGTGTTTTATCCAAGCCGTTAATCACTTTTATCAGACCATTTTATAATATGATCCTAAAAATGAGGAAGGTTCACAGCTCAAGTGGACCACACCAAGTGATAATGACAACCACCGTTGAAACCTTTTTAAGGGCCACTGTAATGTTTTTTTTTTACCATCCAACCTATTAATAAGGTCATGTAGACGTGGATGAAGTGAAAACAAAAATATAAGCTTGATTCGAAACTTCTCCAGCTCCTAAGAACTTTTTAATGGTGAAAGTTCAATCCCCACTTTGTGGTTCAATTAAGACTTGAACCTGCCACGTTTTTAGCATCATACTTTAAAATGATATGAGAAAAACGATGAATAGCGTGGATAAAACATTTACATCACAGTAGGCCCCACATAGCCCTGCCCGGACGGGAGCGGATTAGATACCGAATACTTCAGTAGCCAAGGGGCTACTGTAGTGACGTGGTGAAATAGGATTGGTTGAATGCAAGAGTATGTCGCTTTACCATTAATGCTCTTTCCGTTAGAGCTCTGCTATACATATCTCTGCACGCACTCGGCCACATAAGGTAAATGATTTTCAAGTCATTTCTTTTCTTGGCCCCCTGCTGATCACCTTCTGCGGGCCCCACCATGATGTATGTGTTGTATCCATATTATCCATCCATTTGGAGAGATCATTTCAGGGAGTGAGCCAAAGAATTAAGCAGATCCAAAGTTCAAGTAGACCCCACCATGGAAAACAGTGGGACGGCCATGATATTTATTTCAGATCTAACTTTTTTATAAGTTAAAAAAGACATGGAGTAAGGTAAAGCATAAATATTAGCCTGATCGGAAGCTTCTATAGCCCAAAGAGGTTTTAATGGTAAGCATTCAATCCCCATTATTGTTTTTTGTGGTGGGGTGCACTTGAAATTTTGATCTTTCTCACTCTTTCGATCATGTCCTAAAATGACCTCGCGAAATGGATGGACGGTATGGATACAATAAATACATCATGGTCCAACAGAAATAATATTTACCCTTTCGTGGTCGAGCGCCTGCACTGCCAAACGGAGAGAGAAGCATAACGAAGCTCTAACGGAAAGAGCCTTAATGGTAAGGCGACTGACTCTTGGCGTTCAACCAATCCTCACAGTGATGTAAGTGATCATTTTTTTTGTCTCATGTCCTAAAATAAACCCAAAAAATGGATGGACGGCGAGGATTTCTCACAAACATTCCATTGAGCCCCACATGCGTTCCCAGCGCAGGAAAAGGCTGAAAGTTCCTGTGCTGGGAACTTAGGTGAGGTCCACTGTGATGTTTTTCAGGAATCCACTCTGTCCATCCGTTTTTTGACCTAATTTTACAATATTATAACAAATTTGAACGGGATCCAAGACTCAAGTGGGCCATAATAATGGAAAAGGTAGTTAGGAAAATTCCTACCGTTGAAACTTTCCTGGGTTCAACAGTGATGTTTACATGTCATCCATACTGTTAATACGTCATTCCTACTGGTATTAACTGAAAACACAAATGTAAGCATGATTCAAAACTTCTGTGGCCCACGAATATTTCAACTGTGTATGTTCAATTATCACATTTTCGGCCCACTTGAGAATTGTATACGATTCATTTTTTTGCCTCATGTACTAAAATAAACCCAAAAAATGGATGGACGGTGAGGATTTCTCACAAACATCCCACTGGGCCCCAAATGCGTTCCCAGCGCAGGAACTTCCTGCGAAGGAAATCCACGTCGCTCCGGGAACGGATTCCCCCTGACACCAGCCATTGGCTGGTGGTTGGTGCTTCACGGGCCCCACCATGATATATGTGTTTCATCCATGCCTTCCATCTATTTTTCTAGATCATTTTATGGTATTAGACAAAAAATAAGGTATATCACAATCTCAAGTGGACCACATTACAGGAAACAGTGTCGAATGAACATAGACCATTAAAAACTTTTTGGAGCCATAAAAGTTTTGGATCAAGTTGATCTTTATTTTTTCCCTTCATCCTCAACATATTGGATGACAAATAAACAGTACAGTGGGCCTTGAGATGATTTTAATGGTGGATAACTAATCACTATTGTTTTCATGTGGTGTGGTCCATCTGAAATTTATATTCTTTTGATATTTGGTCGCATGTACTAAAATGACCTAGAAATATAGATGAACGGCATGGATGAAACACATACATCACGGTGGGGTCCAAAGAGCACCGACCAACAGCCACTGGGCCGGTGGCAGGGGAGTAGCCAATCCATTTCCATCCGCTCCCTGCCCGGACGGATGGGTAGGACGCAATCCGCGTCTAGGTGACGTCAACTATATATTTTTTAAGTTGGTTAAGTGTTACCCTTACTGTGGGGCTCATGTTCATGATGTTTTCAATATCCACACCGTTCATCCGTTTTTGCAGCCCATTCTAAGACATGGTGCAAAAAAAATGAAGTAAATCCATATCTTAGATGGACCACACCACAGGAAACAGTAGTGATTTCACGATCTACCATAAAAAAAACTTCCTAAGACACACATAATGTTTCCCTAATGTTTATTTTCCACCCAACCTGTTGGTAAGATTAAAAAGACTTGGATGAAGTGAAAATCCATAACTTTTGTGGGACCCCGCTTTTCTCCCTAATTGTCGGATTGCATGGCGTAGCGTAGAATATTGTGACGGATGTGTTAACGTGGCAGATCTGTGCGGGCCCCATTAGGATCTGTGTTACATCCCCACTGTCCATTCATTTTTCAAGATCATTTTAGGGTATTATCCTAAAAGGAGGAGGCTGATCCAAAACTTAAGTTAAGCACACCACAAGTTATTGACGCCCACCATGGAAACTTTTCTAGGGCCCTCCGTGATGTATATTTGCCATCTAACCTGTTCATAAGGCCATAAGGACGTGGATGTAGCGAAAACAAAAATTTCATCTTCATACAAAGCTTCTGTGGCCCCAAGAAGTTTTCAATGGTCGACGTTCAATCACCACTACTTTCTGGTGTGGTCCACCTGAACTTTAGATATCCTTCAATCTTAGCAAGATACACTTAAATAAGTTGGCAAAACAAATGGACAGCATTGATGAAACACATACACATGATACAGATGGACGGCGTGGATGCAGTCATATACATCACAGTGGGCCCCACAGTCAGGGTCCCAGCCACCTTGGTGGATACTGAGTCCCACTTAATCCGCTCCCCAAAAGAACCATATTGATGGGATGGTCCATCTAGCCAGCCTCATTAGCAAGGGCCTATGTTTCAAAAGACCCATTAATCAGATGATCATAGCCATCAATTTTCTTCATCTCACATACCAACTGCTTTTCATCACTGGTTAGGACCATCTAATCTGTGTTTCTTCAACCAACTGCCATCCATCGCAAGGCCCACTAGATGGGTGATCGAGATAGACAGGCCTGATCATGTGGTTTTGAGAAAAAAGTATGATTTTTCATCCAAGCTATTTAGTTAGCTAACACCAAGATTTTTTGGATTACAAGAGTGGGCCAGCATCAACTAACCACATCTAACAATGCTACTTTTATGTTATAAAGTATATGATACTCAGGTTTTCAGCCTGTAAAAGCACTGATATTGATGATTGGTCACCCCCACAAGAAATACCTGGAATGGAGATCATGGGCAGTGATGATCTGCATCTAACCCAGGCCAAAGATTCAACAGATAAGGGGTTCCAGGTAGTTGGGTGGACCATCAAATCAACGGTTTGAATCACCAAACATGCGACTAAAAACTGCAATACCTTGATGTGAAAGAGATCACCTGGGAACTAGTTATCTTATTTCTAAAGGCGAATAGTGGAACAGTCGCATCCTTAGGAGCTGATGCCCAACAGCTTCTTTATGTCCTTCTGCAAAGATCATGAAATCAAGTACGTCTTTTGTTAGAAATTTCATCCCAATCACCCATCTGAACATGTGCCAATCATAGATCAAAATCCCAAAAAACTCTGGGACAGGTTGAATCACCTGTCTCTCGACTTGATATTTAATTATTATATAAAAAAAATCAGGAATCTTTTCAGATATTCTCAACTTGATATTTAATTATTACAAAAAAAAAAAAAAAAAAACCAGGAATCTTTTCAGATATTTAAGATAGCTAGATATGTGTAAGTAAATATACAACGTGACACAAATTAGCCACAATGAATGTACCTCACTGGTTAAGGATGTTGCTCCACTTTCTCCACAAGTTCAAATCTCAAACCCTCCCCTAAGTTTTTTTTTTTTTTTTTTTTTTTTTTTTTTTTTTAAATAAAAAAAAATCACCTTTGAATGTGTGTCAAGTCAAAACCACGATAAGTCTATCCAAGTCCAGGCTGAGTAAAGCCCAAAACCAAGTTTACCAAAGACTTGACTCGAAATTTCACCGAGTTGAGTTGCCCAGACTCAAGTCGATGTTTTAGAACTATGGTGCCACTGTCACAAGCATGTGCGACATTTGAGATGTTCGTCTGTTTCGGCCCATTGCAATGTGTAGTGGACCAATGGGCCAACAACTGCACTCTAGGTGGATGGTTACACCTTGACCAACTTACAAATGTGCAGCCCACCAGTGGTGGTTGGATCCAAGCCAATTTTTGGGCAGGCTACCAAGTTCAGTCTCCATAATGGCAGCAAGGACCCCACAAATGTGACGTATTTGCGGGCTAATGAGAGTGGGAATTTGATGGTCAACCACTCACGAAAGATGGACGGAGAAACCATGAGCAGCTGTCAATAAAAAACTACCAAAAGTGATGTTATGATAGTAGGATGTTTTACCTCAATGCTGAGAGGGGAGGTAGTGGGGGCATATTGGTCCACCACGTGGCCGTCCTTATCAACCAAGAACTTGGAGAAATTCCATTTGATGTTATCACTGAAAAGGCCACCTTTGCTTGACTTTAGGAACTTGTACACTGGAGCAGTATTCTCCCCGTTCACTTCGACCTGAAACAAGACACAATCTGGTTTGTTAATGATCCTGGAACACGAGTCCATGACCCTATGCCAAGCGAATGCAAGCAACATCCTGGTCATTCATCATCTGGGACCACTGTGAAAAATCTCCCGACATGAAAAGGAGGATGGCCTGCCCATCAGGTTGGCCACATATGTACGTATGCATGGCAGCGTTTGTTATTTTGCACCGTGATTTTTCTAAGCCACCTGTACCACCTGATGAAAAGACCAGCATGACTTTTGAAACGGGGACATGTGTGGGAACAATGGGCTGCGACCACAGTTTAAAAGATGGTCTTGTTTACACGCACTAGAACTTTCTGGAGAAAAGATCACCCCTCTCAAAAGAGATGAGCTATATACAATAGAAGGAAAACAATGTATAGGAAAAGGCATATATATGGTCTCAAATACAAAGATATGACAACTCTATGCCAAGACTAATATATAGTTATACAATATGTAACATTCCCCCTCAAGCTGGAGTGAAGATATTTATCATGCTGGGCTTGTTTACTATAGTTCTTTGCCAATCTCTTCCAAGGGACGGTGAAAATGTTTGTGAGTTGATCTTCTGATTTAACAAATATGTAACATTACCACCTTTTCCCTCGGAAAGTGAGTGTCAACTTCATTCAACCTCCATGCTTTGTATGTTCATGGAATACAGGGTTCGAAGAAATACAAATGACGGCTTCTTGGTAACAAAACATTTTCATTGGTTTTTAAGTGATAAAGCCAAACTCAGACATGAAGTTCTTTAACCAAAATAATTTACAAATGGTATGAGCCATGGCACAGTATTCAGCTTCGCACTTGCACGAGCAACTACAGTTTGTTCTTACTCTTCTATGAGACCAAATTGTCACCAACATAAGTACAATAACTGGCAGTTGACAGTTGAACTTCAATCTCCTGAAGAACCAACCCAATCGGCATCGGCATCTGTATAAGCATGTATACTGAGATTGTCATGCCTGCCCTTTCTAGGAGAAGCCTTAAGGTATCGAGTAAGACCAACTGTACATGGATGATCCAGCCGGAAGATCACATTGAACAACTGTGATGTTTGCCCACACATCTAGAAAATAATAGATGGCCATGAAGAATTAACCGTCCATCACTACCATACATGGGTGGCCTAGTGATTGTTGTCCACTCTGAGTTTTTGGGCCAAGCACACAGTGGATCTGCCTGATACAAGCATGAGATGTCTTATGCATCTTCAGAGGGTGTCTGGGCTGCAAATCTCTCCTGATAATACCCCACAGGTTAAACGAGGAAGAGGAAACGGAGAAACTGGCAGTAAGGAAAATGATTCAGATGATTAAGTAGAGCAGACTCTTCTGAAACGCCCATACAATCACTACCTGCCTTCAATAGATACTGTTGCATAGGTACCATGGATCAGACTACCAGTCTATAGGCCCGCTTCCAAAAAGACTACCAAAATTGTTCATAGAGTGGTGAAGCTCCTCATGCATGGCTCAGAAATTACATTGCGGGAATATTCTCAACATAATATGCAAAAGGCATGAAAATCCCAACCTGTAGACACATCTGTATAGATATATAATGAAATTGAAATGAACTATTCTATAAATTTTACTCTATAAATGAACAAGATGTCAAAAATGTACCAATGCAACTGATGAATGTACTGCTAAAATACAAGAAGGAAAGATGCATTGATGTCTTATGTATTAAAAGGGCTCGCATGTATCCAAGACATTGGTCTAACATTTTGCTGGCATGAGACTCTTTAGAAAATGGAGCGTCCTTGTTAGAAAGGACGAGACAATCTATTCTTGGCATACTATTGCATCCATGTTCTGCTACATAAGAACACAAGGGCCACTGCCTCCTATGCAAAATATAAGGAGCAGAAGACCATGCTTGAGATAGAAAGAGTAGATGGGCCCAATCAGCTTCCAATATAATAAGGCTGCATTTGGATGCTCAGTTGGGCCAAATTGCAAAGGTCTAATTTCATATAGAAGAAAATGCGAAAAGTGAGGATGGCACCATCTTAATTCATAATCATGACAAAACCCTAATTGTTATTCAATGAATTTTAAGATGCATCTTAAGTTGGACCTGAAACTGCCATGATTCCAACAAGGGGGAAGTGACCCACATTATGGATGGAGGAAGAATAACCCTGCTTGAGTCATTTCCACTTTAATTTTGATTAGGGAACTTGAAATAAGTTCTCGTTGTTGGTCAAAGAAAAAGTAAGAAGTATTCCAATTAAGAGAACATTAAATGAGCCTAGGGATCTGATTACCTTGTCGAAGATGGGGTACTCAGCTTTGAAGCGAGTGCAAGCGAACTCCAAGATCTGTTCATTACTTCCTGGCTCCTGCTCGCCAAACTGATTGCATGGGAAGGCCAGTATTTCTAACCCTGCATCGGTTTTCAGAGAAGTCAGCCCGTCTACTGCCAAAAGGAAGGGGCACTCAATTTTCAAAAGTATTATGGGGGTGTTTGGATGGAGGAAACCTAAAACGTGGACTTGGAAAATAAACATGGAATCTGCAGATTCCAAAGGTAGTTCTGGTGTTTGGTTTGGAGTGTAGTTTTCACTTGCAATGTTAAAAGGTCAATAAACAAATGGTTTGATAGATTCACAGTCAAAATGAAACGCAAACCGACAGCCAACATTTGATTTGATAGATTCCTCTAATTAGCAGCTAGGATTGATCGTGATTTTTGGAGTATATGCTATAAACAGCAGGACTGAACAGATGAATGGAGTGAATCCCATGGATGTGTGCCACTAGTACGGAGAGGCAGTGATTGTTAACTTCCCTACATAAGTGTTTAGTGCAGGAAAGAAGGAATGGATCCAAACCTTGATCTTTGTACTTTTCGTATAGCTGACTAAGTTCTGTGTAGTTTGAGTTAGTCAATCCACTGCAAACAATCAATTAGATTATAGCAAAATAGAATGAAAATAAAAAATAAAAATAGGAGAATAATCTGATATGATGATCTACCACTGAGATGCGACATTTACAACCAACAGAACTTTTCCCTTGTAAGTGCTAAGATCCACGTCATTTCCCCTGGTATCCTGCAAGACAAAGCAAGCCCAACGGTTGTTAAATGAAAAACCCTCAGTACAAAACCCAAAATTAATATCAATAAATGCAACATTAAAAATCCAAAGCTAGAGGTATTATCCAATGATATGGGTAAAGAGTTTGTGCAATACGCTCAGGTTCCAGTTTGCATGCCTCTAATTCAGTGATCCAAACTGCTGGTTAATAGGCCTCACGATGGATTGACAATGCCCTGAATGTTTTTTTTTTTTAATTCAAAAATATCCTAGCCATAGAATGTTTGGTCTCTTTCAGTTGAATGTGGACAGTTTTTCTATTCGCTTTCCTACTGTATATTTGCTGGCCACCAGCTAGCAAGGGATTGGGATTTTTTCCATCTGGGAGGTTTTCAGTAGGGCTGCTGCATGTTGGACCTCTGAGCCTAGCTGCCTTGGATTGGGATTGGGTTGCTTAACTAGGCCCTAGGGCCAAGGCTTGGGCCTGGAAGAAGAACCAGTTTATTATCTGGCCAGGCTCCAGCTTCAGTTGAAAGACTGTTGGCCTGTTCCAAGCCTGTGCTCGCTTGCAAGCAGTAACAACAGAGCCCATTTTCGTAAACCATGTAGGATAGAGGAGTGTTGAAAGCTTATTGGCCAGCCTGAGCTCGTCCCACAAGTTGGGAACCAAGAAGAGCAATAAAGGGGTGCTTCCATAATCCATCTCTCCTATTGCCGCCAGCATGATAGCATATATGTAGTAAGGATAAAATCCCGACCCCATCCATCTCTTCATGGCTACCATCCCTTTCCTATTGACCCAGATGTGAACCTAGAGCAGGTGAAGCCTCAGGGGTCCACTCACCCACTGAAAATGAGGACGCCATAAAAATGTCATATAAACTGAAAATTTATCCTATCCGTTCCCATATAACCTACAACATGAACATGCAGCTGGTGAGGTCTTGGGTGTTGTGTGACATGATTCAGCAATTGAGTCTGATGATGAAAGGGATGCCATAGAATTCTCAAAGAATGGATGATTCTAAAACCTCATAGAATGGAAGATTGTAACTTTCTATTGGTCACTAGATGCTCAGCCTAATCTATTTGCAAGCCATTGAAAGGTTATGATATTCCAATCCATGAGATTATGATCCCTTATCATGGTATGTGGTCCACTAGATCAACAGCGTGGATCTCCAGCTATAGTCCAATGCTAACATACTCATGAGTAGGAAAGAAAAGCTCAAGCTTGACGCTCAGGCCTACTATTCTTAGCCTCCGCCGGACTTGGACCCATCTTTTTCTGACCAACACAGGTGCTGATTGAGCTTGGCCTAAGTTTCATTTAATGGGCTAAGCACAAACAGACACCAGCCTGGACAAGCCTGGCCCTTTGATAGCCCTAGTTACATGGTGTTGCCCACAAGACCAATGGTTTGGATCATGTACCCACTAGCCCCACTAAGTACAAACTAAAAAAACCCCAGCTCACAAGAAACATACTCTTGGAAAAAAGCAGTGTATAACACCCAATTCACAAGTTTTTAGTTATGGAAAACCCAGGAAAATCCCCAACAACCCATCTCAAAGGCCATTGACTCTGTAATTTACGAATAAATCACCATAAACTCATCTCAAAAGGAAATGCATCAAGTCTATTAAAAAGATTACAAAATCTTTATGAGACAGTAGAAACAAACACTAGCAGCTGGACTACATTCAGTCAAAGATCGTGGTAGAATTGCAATTGCATGTCCATAGTTGTGCTGTGATGCTTCACACTCAGGACCTCCAATGGTATTAAAGACTCAGCCAAGTCTAATGCGACTAATCCGATTCAAGCTCAGATACAGTCGAACTCTTTTATCTCTGGTTCAATACCACAAGTCACACACCCCTTGCCGGGTGAGTCGCTACTCGACTCAACACCGGGTCCTTTTAACCATGAGAGAGCTCCCCTCAGCCTACAATTAAAATTGAAGGTTAGCATGCATCACATGTACACATGTATGAATGTTCATCGATCTAGACCATCCACGGAATTTAGGCCTCATGAGTGGACGTACAAGATCCCAAGCCTGATATACCGACTATCAGATTTCACTTGTTGAATTTGGGCTACTGATCACCCTTTCTTCATAATCCGACAGTTAGAACAATTCTATCTCTACTACTCAATTCAAGAAGAGAAATTAAGGGGAAAAAAGGTACTAAAAACCATTAGAAGAGAAACCCAAATTCCCATCTCCAAGAAAACCCGAGAACTGAAACAACTAACCTTTACTGTAAATTGATGGATGGATCTATGTTCCTTTTCGGAGTGGCTTGCCATTGTTGAATTAGATATCGAGAAGAAGAAGAAAGGTTTTGAAGGAGGAGATGAAGAAGAAGAGGGAAGCTCTGTTCTAACAGGAGAAGGAAATGAGAAAAGGGCTTTTCTGGGAATGGAAGACAAGTGTTTTGAGAGAATCAACGAAGCAGAAATTGCAGAAATGAGGTTGGAATTTCTGTTGCAACTGAGAAAGCGAGCGAAAGCAGAAGAGAGCATTGGAGAGAGAGGGAGAGACCGCGCGAGCAAGCTTCTCTTGCATTTCTCCCAGTTTAAATACTCGGCAGGCTATGGTGGATGATACGCGGGCACTGAAATTTTTGCACACAATTAGTGTACATTTATTATTGAATGGTTAAAGATGGGTTAGAATTTCTCTACCAATCTGATTTTGGAGTCAATCCCATCCACTAATTATTTTTGAGACATGAACCATCCATGATATGACCCTGTATATTGACGTTCTTGATTTGTATATCACTGCCTCCTCTACTTTGTAGAGATTGCTTTAGCAAAGGGAAACTAAGACACGTGTCAAATGCCTTAACACAGACATGAGTGTCGGTGGAGCAGCTTCGGGTATGTGCTTCTTGTACACGTGTTAGTACGATATGCTGACCGTTCATTTAAGTAGGTTCAACTGTATCATGTATGGGCCATTTTATGATGTATCATAACATAATATAAGGTGACGTAACATCTAAGAAGGAGAATATTTGGAATGGACGGACACGTGTGCCACAGGGAGGTCCACCATGCACGTCCAGGCATAAGTGCCAATGTGGCAAGATGTCATCAATAAGCAGGTGTTTTGGACCTGAAATTAAAATCCTGGCCCAAGACAATCCCACACTGGTGTGGTGATGTGTCAAGCACCATCATAAATGTATTTTATAACCACAATGTCCATTTATTTTGCCACCTTAGTTTAGGGCATGAATATCGCTCAAGTAGACCACACCACTTAAAACAGTGGGGATAATGACATCCACGGTTAAACCTTAGTAGGGCCCACCATAATGTTTTATTTACCATCTAATCACACATACATAAATTAAATGATAGAAAAACACAAATATTATCTTGAACTAAAACTTTCGTAGCCCCCACAAGTTTTTTAATGGTAAGCATTCAATCACCACTGTTTTAATGGTAAGCATTCAATCACCACTGCTTCTATGGACTTTTAATTTTGGGTTTGTTCCTTAAAATGAAGTCGTAAAATAGATAGACATAATAGATATAAAACACATACATCACAGTAGGCTTCACAATGCCCAACGCAACACCCCACCACTGGCAGGGATAGTGATTGGGAGAGGTCTCTAAAGAGATATTTCGCTTTTACATGGAATAATTTGAGTCACTTCAGAAAGCAGCAAGCAGAGTATTGTAGTGCATAGGTAGACTATATATATCATGTTATGGCTCACATTGTCTTTGAAGAATTTTATAACTGAACTTGGTATTGTAGTGCATCGGTAGAGTATATATATCATGTTATGGCTCACAACTCAACAGGCGCTACGCATGGACAAAAAAGACAACAGATCTCTTTAAAAGAATTACCATCCGTCCATATTCCGCATCCATGTGTCCCGTCTTGGTGAGTGGATTGGACTGATTTTTGGGCCAGGTCATCTATATGTTGTCCACTTGATGCATGGCTTAGATGTCTAACATGTAAAGGTGCATGTTGGCTTTACGAAACCCATTAATATAATGTATGTATGTATATTTATTGCATACTTTTGGTAATATTGTGTACAATGGGACACCGATTTTCATCTCCAAATATGCAATATGTTTGATTGTCCTATTTAACTTGTGTAGGGCCGGTTTGAGATATTGTGCTTGTCGGGTTCATACTTGCTCACTGATGATGGTGGGTCCCTTAGTTGAACTGGTCGTCTAAGTGTCTCCCTCTCTGGTCTTATCGGCGGAGTCGGTGGGATGCTCATTGCAGCAAGCCCTGTTCAGGTATCTTGTTTCATCTCTCTTACATCCATGCCATTATTTTTCAACTTTAATTCCACTCGTTGATTGTAATCAAGCTATCTACTACACTGTTAGATAGTGCTTGATTGCAATCAAGCTATGTACTACACTATTAGATAGTGCTTGATTGCAATCAACCATTGTAATAATTTATTACATTGCATTTGTGGGTTTTTTTGTGCTCTCATTATTAGTCCTAAGCTTGGATAAAGGAGGTGGGTTGTGTCAGGTTGGCAGCCGGTGTCAAACTTGTGCCATTACTTCCATCATGAATACAAATAAAACATGATTCATGTACCGACCTCAATTAGTTGGGATATGGCTTAGATGATGATGAAGAATTCTACTATATAGCATACATTATTGGCATTGCATTGACCTTTGCAACAAATATTTACTCATGCTGTAATGCAACTCGAGCATGGATTTGTGGTAATTTAGCAATTAGCATAGATTTGGTAATTTATCTGCATGATCTTCAACTGTCAATGAATTAGGCCTGGGTTGTTTCGGACTGGAACTTGAACCCATTAAGCTTGGCCTCTTAAAATTTTCTGGTTTTGCTCAGCCATGTCTTGCGCTTGACTATCCTAGTGGGATATCTATGCTATATATAACCAGTGTTTGAAATATCGGTATTGCTTTTCGTATATCTCATTCTTGGAGTATGGATACGTATTGGTTATCACATGAGATATATCGTTCAATAAAACTTTAGTGATTTTTTAAAAGAGACATCAATACACTTATAAATCAAAATATTAAAAAAAAACAAGTGCACGTAATAGGTTTTCTTTATATGGCCGAGTTCCTAGTCTCTGTGTTGTTTAACTAAATTGATGCAAATATATTCAAAGTATATTAATTTAATTTATAAATGTAAGAAGAATTACTAAATTAGTTTACATGTATGTTTGAATTTATGTTTAGACACAAATTGTAATTGATTTGTGAGAAATTGAGAATTTTTTTTTTTCAAAGTTTTCCGCAACTCTGCACATCTCCTCTAAATCTCAAAATCGAAGCTCCGAATCTATGATTTTTCTTACTATATATATATATATATATATATATATATGGGAAAAGGTACAATGCGCTCGAGTGGACAATAAGCTTATCGTGAGGTCGAGTTGTGTGGGCCCCACCGTGATGCGTGTCGACCATCAACACTGTGCATTTGATGGATACCCTTTAAATTATGGGATATCCTAAAAATCAGTCGTATACGGAACTCAGGTGGGCCATATCAACTAAAATTATGTGAAGACACCATTAAAACATATAAAAGCACTTGGTGGGGCCCACCTGAGTTTTTCATGTGCCTGAAACTTGGACTAAACACTCATTCAAGTGGGACACACATAATGGATGGGCTGGATTTGCAAACCACATCTTGGTGGGCCCTCAAAAATGGTTATGAATGTTTTAATGGTGTACGGCCCCCTCTCCACTTGTGTATGCGGTGTGGCCCACACAAGTCACGGATTGACTTGATTTTTGGGACCTAGGCCCATGATGGAATGGTGCATCTGACTGATGGGGTAGATGTTCGAAACGCATCACGGTGGGTCCCACACAGCTCGACCTCATGGGACGGAGCTGTGAGCTCGAGCGCATTGTACCTTTTCCCGATATATATATATATATATATATATATGATATATATATATATATATATATATATCATGAATTTATAATAATTTGATACTGATTTAACAGAAAAAATGATTGAAATTTGAAAATGCTCATCGGATCAAACATGTGGGAAGTGGGATATATCGTACTACTTGTGTATTTCGTATTGCATAGGTGGGATACAATATATATTGTGGGATATATCGGCCGATATCGTCGATATTTAAAACAGTGTATATAATGGGGGTAGCTTTTGGACATTTTTGCCCCTGAGAAATTAGCCGTGGGGAGGGAAAAGTCCTTCCGTCTTTCTTCTTTCATTCCTTCATTCATTCATTCATTCTTTCTTTTTTTGCAATTTGTACCTTCAATATCTTCCTGAGAGTAGCCTGCACCCACTTCTTTTCCTTGTACGTGGGTCGTACAAAAGATGTATGGTTAGCGCCTGCTGTGATGAATTTGTAACATCCACACCGTACATCTGTTGTGCGGGCTCATATTAAGATGTACACCATTTTTGGACTATCAGATGTACAACTGGTTTGGTTCTGGTGCCTGCTTATCTAAATATGGGCCTGGTGAAAGAAATCTTGGATCTCGCACACGTGTGCCATGTCAGAACACATGAGCTGCCAGTCATGAAATTGGCACAGACTTGTGCACGTTCCACTAGCTTTTACTTTATGTGCCTCTTACCTGCACGGGATTTGAATTTGATCCTTCATCTCACGGTAATGGTTACAGTTGATTTACTCTCACAGATCAAATCGTCAGAACAGGCTGCTGGCTTAGTCAGATTTTCAGGTCAAAAGATCATGTCGCAGCATTCAAAATATTGTCATGAATAATCTACTATAGTTTGTATTTTACTCACCAGATTACCTTCCTCAGAAGGAGGTCGGGCCAATTGACCCAGGGCCACCCCTAATGTCACGTGATGATGAGTAGAACAGCTTGAGTTTTGGGGTAGGTGATCTACATCATGGGGCCTTTATTTATGTATTTATTATTATTATTTTTTAACGCACACACCCTCACACCCACACACACCACAATGGGCACTTGAACCCATGACCTTAGTGTTGAAACTCTTTGAGTCTACCACTAAAGACTGAGGAAGGACCCACTACATCATGGGGCCAAGCTATGCTTATTATCTCTCAAATGCTTTCTTGTTTATGCAAGATTCACTAGGCAGGTTTTGACCGTTATCATCTGTAGAACCTTCGACGCATGATGGACAATCTGCTGCAGGTTATAGTTGGGAGTTTTGTCTACGGCGGCACAAAAACAATACTCCGGTACTCTTTTTGTTTTTTTTTTTTTCTTTTTTGAACCGGGCAATGCTCCAGTGACACTGGAACCTTGATATCAAATATTTCTCAATAAAAGCTTAGATACAATCAGATTTCAAATGCTCATAGCTGCCCGAGCCTCTCACTGGAGAACATGCCTCTTTCCTATAAACCAATCAGTCGGATTCACCACCTTCTCCAATGTTTGTATATAAATCACGAGGGGTGACGGAAAAGAGAGGCATTTGGTAAATGAGAATAAGTTCAAATGGGTTTGAGCCTTACTGCTCCAAAGTCGGGGTTGTGGGTCCAACCTGAAAGAAATGGAATAGGTGCTCTAGGAACAATGAAAAAAAGGCACTGAAATTGTATTGTGCATACTTAATACAACATGATGAATACACTCAAAATACCTCATCTCCGGAAAGCATTGCCATCACTGTCTGACTTTCCCTGCAGATAGTAGGTCCGACGACGGACGCTCTCCTCAATGGTGGAGCTCCCTCCCTTCTCCGTTCCATACACACTTTTCTGTGCTGCATCCAAGAAGTTCTTGCTGCTAGAAATTTTTGCTTGATTTGCCTCCTGCGCATCCGCCTCTGATGCCTTCTTCAGTCGCTTCCATCTCTGCTCTTCATGCAGTTCGGCATCAAGTTGCATCTCTCGTGCCCGTCCTGCTTTCTCTTCTGCAGAAAGCTTTGGGGCAGTCCCATGCTGTACAGTGGGCACATCATTTCTAGCATGGCCGTTCTCTGACTCGTAGGCAGCAGTGCCATGACGCTCATCTGCATGACTTCTCTTGCTTTGCTTTTCTTCTCCTTCACTCCCAACTCCTGAAAAATCTGAATGACCCTTGGATGAATGCTTTGACCTCCTGGGATGCTCGTTCACTTGACGACTTCTCTTACTTCTCTCTTCTTCCCCTCCACTTGTGGCCTCTTCAGAATCTGACGTGTATTTAGATGAGTGCTTCTCACGCTTCCACTTCTTGTCTTCTTTCTTCCTGTGTTTCTTCTTTTCTTCGACAGATTTGCGAATCCTAGCCATCTGGACAGGGTTGTTTTTTATCCGGGTCAGGGCTTCCTGCTCTCTCTGTCGTATCAGGAGCAATGGATCTGAATGGAGTTTCCTCCATGCATCATTGGCGGACTGAGGCTTATCCTCGAATAAAGCTCCAGGAACAGGCTCCTTCTGTTTGGAGGAAGAAGGTTCGGTTTGGGTTTTTGGAATGGCTTCTAGGCCATTGAATCCATCGGAACCGCCCTTACCAACTACCAATCCAGAGTCATAGAGGAAATCCAATCGCTCTTGGCTAGGGAGGAGGCCAGCTTGTTGTTGGAGAAGACGGAATTCATTACGCTCGTGCTCTTCTTGGATCTGCTTCTGGAGTTCTTCTAATTTCTTCTGCTCGGCATTGTGTTTCTGCTCTGCTTTCCACACGTTCTCGATATTCCTCAGGCTCCCCGTATGCCATCCCTTCTTGTTCAGAAACTTCAAAGCCATCTCTCTTTTATCTCTTAAAGATTATTCTTCTTTTTCTTGTTCTTCTTTTCAGTTAGACTTAGAGAGTTTCAGAGAGATTCTTCTTTTTCTTGTTCTTCTTTTCAGTTAGACTTGGAGAGTTTCAGAGAGAGAAAACGGGAAAGATGGGAGATTGAGAGTTTGAGAGCCTGGGATAGATTACTTGTAGTCACACGGACGCGGATTTCCTGCGAAAGCCTTTCGCAAGAAGTTCCCGCGAAAGGATTCTAGGTGGGGCTCACTACGCTGTTTGTGAGAAATCCAACCCGTCCATCCATTTTTCAATCACATTTTAGTATATGCGACCAAAAATTAGGAGGATCCAAAACTCAACTGGGCCATACAAGATGAAACAGTGGGAAAAGGAATTGCTACCGTTGAAACCTTCTTAGGCTCCGGCTTGATGTTTATATGCCATACTAAGGTCATTTTTAGCGGGATGAAGTGAAGAAACCAAAAACTTAGACCGATACAAACCTTTTGTGGCCATATAAATATTTCAACGGTGGTCACAAAATCCCCAATGTTTCCTCTTGTGTGGACCATTTTAGTTTTGGATCCACTTTATTTATGGCAAAATATCCTAAAATGTGATTGAAAAACGGATGAACAGGTTGGATTTCTCACAAACAGCGTAGCGGGCCCCACCCGGAATCCTTTCGCAGGAACTTCCTGCGAGAGCCTTCGCATGAAATCCGCATCCGGGGCCCACCGCCATGTTTGTTTGAAATCTACCCGGTTCATCCGTTTGGCGAGATCATGTGTATACAACACAAAAATCCTAATGTATGTGTATACAACACATACATCATGATGTATGTGTCTAATCAAAATTCTCTACCATGATGTATGTGTATACAACAAAAAAATCATGAGCCTTTCTTTCGATGGAGGGCCCACCATGATGTATGTGTATACCTTCTAATCAAAATTCTCCTTCTTGTCTTTTCGGGACCATCAGTAGGGCCCACCAGATGGACGTTCCGAATTCATCAGTAGAAGATCCCGTCCAACTTTCCCTCAGATCCATCTTCTTCGCTCGTATGGATTTCATCAACGGCGAAGAGACCATGCTGTACACTTAAGGAAAAGCAATATGGCCCATCCAAAATTTCTTAGTCAAACCTCCCACGATCCAATCCAATCGCCTTGTCAGAACATGATACGATAAGATGGTGTGTGGGACCCACAAGAATATCATATCTTGGCCATGATCAAATCTAAGGATCTGAAACTGGGGACAAAGCGGACGAACACGAATGGAGTAGATGGATGAGATGTCTTGGATCATGTTCTTGAATTCGGTAGAATGCTCAATCTTCCATCCATGACAATTGCTGTCAAGATCAAGAGCCAAAAAGCTGTGATCACCTGTTACACGGTGGCAACATAAAGAAGCCGATCATCTGAGGAAATCCAAAGATTTCTACCCATGGGCGCATATGGGACGTTGATCAACCAGGGACGATCTTCTTTGATGCTGCAGACGAGAATGTAGCCCTCCAAGCAACTCCAAAAGAGTGTGCCTAGGAAGAGAGTTATGGACCGTCCACTTACGTAGTGGGACAAGGGAAGGCCCAAATCCTGGCTCATCCATTTTCCGATCTTGGAGGAGTAGATTTTGATATCTTCAAAGGAATTGCCCTCCTTATGGTCGATGAGGCACACCACCTTGAAATGGTGGGTGGAACTAGGGTCCACAACCAGTCCAAATTCTAAATTGGAGTTGCTGTGACTAGTAGGCTTAGGCAGTGTGGCCCACTCCATTGTTAGTGTGTGTACTGACATGGGTGTGTACGAACAAGCTAAAAAGAAAAAAAAGGAAAAAAGAAGAAGTGAATCCAAAGTGGAGAAATAGGAATGGAAGGTGACAGAAAGATTATGGTTTCCCATAGTAAAAATACTTCCTTCCATTTCATTTATCTGGTTTGGCATGTAAAAGTGTGTGAGTCATGCCAGAATTATTTTGGATACCAATGCCCCACAACAGTCATGTTTACACATGCCTACCCATACTAGGGTACTCCATCCCAATCATGTTTATATGTCATTCATTTCATGTCTCCATGAGGAGAGAATTACTTTAACATCACAATATTGCAAAACTCCATAGGGCCATACTAGGCGAATTAAGAGTTTTTGGATTAAGGCCAAACAGGGAGTGGTTAAATTGGACAGGAAGGATTTCATGCACATCAAGTCATTTTCCCACGTTAAAGAAAGTAACATGGTAGATACTTAATCGAGGTACACTGTTTTTTACAGGTGGAAAGGGAAACACATTTACTTCTTCTTTTTTTCTTTTTTTTTTTTTTTTTTGAAACAGTGTATTTCAATATATAAAATTGGCCGAAACCATAATTATAAATATACATAGTAAACAAAAAGCACAGCAAGCTACTACAAAGCAGCCCCCAAAACGGGAAATGGATAATCTGCCTTTGACGCTTTAAGCAGCCCATAAGAACCCTTTTCATTTCCCTCAATGAAAACTCTTTTTACTGTATCCAAACAGACACTTGAATGGCAATTTTGGAGGGAAAAATGTTTGCTTATGTGGGATTGCAATCTAAACAGTTGCAAATGCAAAGGCAAAGCAGTTTCCAAGACTTTTTTTCAACAAAACAAACAAGTACAGGGGATTTGCTTCTCCCTAACACTAGCATTAGTTTACCTCATTCTTTTCTTGCATTCTCCTAATTTATTTTCAAGGCTTGTTTGTTTTTACAATTATCCCAGTAGTGTAAAGGAAATGAGTCGTTACTATGATTTTACCACCACCAAACCAAATACAGTAATCATTGGTCAAATGCAATCGTATTTAAGTAGAGGTTGGTAAAAGAATTCCTAATCATTGCACTATTCCATGACATTATTGTTAAAATCTTGAATCCAAACAACAACATTACTGTATTTTAGTGACGACTTGACACAATATGTAAAATTGCTATCATTACGATTTTACAGCTGATAAACCAAACATGGGAATCATTGCACATTTTCTTTACATTACTTTGGTAATTAGTGAAACAAACAGGCCCTCAATCCAAACAGGCCCTAATTTTCTTTGTAAATTAAATAAGAAGAAATGTTAAAGATTGCACTTTTCCTTTCTTTTTCCATGAATTCCCACTTAATAAAAACAGGCCTGAGGGAGAGTATTGGGGTTCAAGTAATCTTTTTCCTCAACTTTAACTCTAGGAAGTAAGGTATAGGTATGAAAAGATTGCATCCATTAGGAAGCAACCATGGAATATTGTCTCTCAAAAGGATTATCTCTGCTGCGAGTGGGTCACAAAACATGCTATCCAAATTTCCATTAATCAATGTATCAAAGTTGCTCAGTTTGATTGGATTCCCTCTTGACTGTACATATTTTTAGCTAGAAAAGTACATTGCATGTGGAAGTCAGCTCCACATGGACTCATTGAATTCTTGGAAATAGGGGAGACAGATGGGTTGGGTGTCGGCCGGTGAGTTAGCTGGTTTGACCTGCTTCTTAGGTGGGCAGTAGGCTGCGCTTAGGGTTGAACATATGGCCCATTTAAGTAAATGGGTTGGGTTCCGGTTCAACCCTAGAAATGGAAAACCAATACACTCATATAGGTTATTAATGGGTTGAGCTGGATGACCAGACCAGACCTGGTCTAAAAACCATAACAAATTATAGAAAAGCAAAGATACATGTATGTTTATATGAATGTGTCCACCAACAGGCCAGGCTATGCATTCCTTCAGCCCCTTGGTTTAGTTTTAGTTTCAACAGTTCTTATTTCATACTTTCACAAAGATACTAATAAAAAAACATCAAACCTTGTGTTTTCACATCTTCGATGGCAATGCGGGCTTTATGCTTGACCCGCCAATGTTGTTGGTTATTTGTGATTGCTTGTGGTATCTTGCCTTAGCTTTGTAGAGGATTGTATGGATGTCATCAAAATGTGGTCTCGTTGCCTTTTTCACATTTTCGATCCACTGCAGAGTTTTCACGTGCGGCCCCAGTATCCGATCACGGTCCTTTTCATCCAAAAGCTAAAAAGAAAGGATTCAGAAAAAAGTCAAAAAAAAATTAAAATAATAGAATCAATTCCAAAGCCTGTTAGTAGCTAAGGTGAAAACATAATGACAGCACTGCCATGAAAACATAATGAAATTTTCATAGTATTTCAAAAATGAGAAATTATGGTATTTACATTTCATCACTAAAATTGAATAAATTATCCTGAAGTTCACACAAAGCTTTTGGAATATTTTTGTGCTATCATTGTGATATTTCCTCTGATCAAGATTTCGTTTCCATTAAAAATAATAATAATAATCTGAGAAATTTTGTTTTGTTTTTTTTTTTTTTAAATTTTATTTTAGAACCTATGTATGAATTTTCCCTTATTTTACAAAAATGCGAGCATAACTTGCGTAGGTATACAGGGGCATGCATGGGGAACACTTCATGTGCACAAAATCCACCCTGTCCATCAAGTGTGCCACACCATAGATCTCAAAAATCAGGCCAACCCAAAACTCAGGTCGGCACATGCCATAGGGAACAATATAAAATCATAGCCTAAACCTCTAAATTCACATGGTGTGACCCACCTGAGTTTTAGAATGGCATGATATATCTGGTGACCCTTAATCCTGGTAAGGCGCATCATAAGAATGGATTGGAAGGCATATAAACAACATGGTGGGTCACAGAAACGACTAATGGTGGGCGTCCCCATTCCAACTATTCTTTATGGTGTGGGCTACCTGAATTTTGGATTGGCCTCATTTTTGGTTTCTGAGGTGAACATGAGGTGGTGCACTTGATGGAAGGGGTGGATCTCATATGCATTCTCCCCACATGGTGCTCAGTGTATACTCATGCAAGTTACACCACTGCTTCTTGCTTTAACAATTCTATACTTTGTTCTGATGATTGGCCATCAATGAAACACAAAAAAATTGTGGTCAATAATTGTTGCATGCTGCTTGAGGGAGGTGGAAAGTGTGAACCATCTGTCTAGTGTCCTCTTGTCGCATCTGTTTCAGGTTGGAGCTTCCGACGATTTCGCATTGCTTAGTTGATGCTGACATCTGCAGAGAGGCTTTTTTTTTTTTTTTTTTTTCAGGCAGGGAAGGCCGGCCCAAGAGGAAGGGCAGGGTGTTATGGAACCTCAGTTTTGTAGCGATCCTGTGGTCAGTTTGGAAAGAAAGAAATAATAGGACCTTCAATAATGTGGCCAAATCAATGCCACCGATCAATGATGGCAAGAACTATGTGAGTTTGTGGCCTACGTTGCTCAAGGAATTCTAGGCAGTATGCAAGGCCAATCACAACAGGATAGTAATAATAATAATAATAGTAATAATAATAATAATAAAAGATATTTTCTTGCACGAGCTTTGCTAAGTTCACACGCACACAATAAAGCTCATGCACATGCCAAACGTGTGTAGCATGGCACGATGGGTCTGAGATCCAATCCATCCAGGAAGGCACCACTATATTGATGCCCTATCCCAAGAATAAGGTTGATCCACTGGTTGGGTGGGCCACAGATTGCAAAAGAAATGTATGGCTCTGAAAAAAAAAAAAAAAAACTTGGCTGGCATTTTCTAACCCATCCACCTGTTCCCCATATCAGGGCCTGTATGCCGAATGGTCCAGATTTATTTATTGGGAACATGTAGAAGGTTGGACCAACCTCAAGGATGGATTGGATCTTAAAAATCACACTTATGTGCCATGCTTGCACATGAGCTTCATTACACACGCATGTGCGCTTACTGCTTAGCAATGCTCTTCTCGCATATAACCCCAACCCCCCTCAAAAAAAAAAAAAAAAAAAAAAAAAAAAAAAACAAATCTTGAAGATCCTCCAAGAAACTCCTACCCAGAGAAATAGCCAAGAGCAAGATTTATCACTTTGCTTTCAAGCTCTATTGCCCAAAAACCAAAGCACACAAGCGCAAGGATATTTTCTGAAATAAAAAAAGTACGGATGTTTTCACTTACCTCCAATTGCATAATTTCGCAAACAAGGCTGAGATCTGCTATTGATGGTTGAAGACTGCCCAACAAGAATTTTGCATTCCCCTTGAGCCAAATCGTTTCTATTTTATGAAGGGATGAGCTCAACAATTTTTCAGCTTCAGCTGCTGCTTGAGGATTCAACGGCAATCCAAATACAGGTGCGAGTACACTATGTAGAACTAAGGGAGCTGCATCGAGAAACTGCGGGTCAAACTAAAGAAATAAAAAGCTACCAACTGATTCAACACAAAAAGATGAAATAAAAATAAAAAGTATTTATTGTAAAAGGTACTAGCACCCCCAAAGCACAATTAAGTTATAGTACTTCTAGTTGCTAAGGGATGCGTGGATAGTCCAATCAATTAATCTGGACTTTCCTTAAGTTCCAGCCTACAATTGATATCCACCATGTGAAAATCACACTGAGTTGACATTTCTAGGCATTTGATCAAAATTGTTTATGGATAACTGGGTCCTATCAACTATTTGAACCATCCATTTGGTCAGGCACTTCATAGATTGCTAAGGTTCATTGATTAACCGATCCTAACCATGCCATTCATGGTTCCAAAAACTGGATGACTATAGACAAGACCAACTTTTAGATGGACAGCATCATCTAATTGGTGTGGTTTTACATGGCGGCCCATTTAGTCTGGGTTGGAGTTAATGCACTGTCCAGAATATAGATTGATAGAACTGCCCAAGTGTCCCTATGCAAGTAGGAGCACTATAATCTATAGTGCTCTGGGTGGAGCCCTGGACCGTTTCTCAGTTATTATTAGCATTCCCATATTATTTATTTAGTGGCCTTACTTTAGTGCACAATGTACAAAGTTGGTGTACCTCCCACCTTCAAAAGATGTTGGGTGGGAATTCAACACATGAGATTTTGACGCGTCTGAGGATCCGATTTTGACATGCGTATCAGATTCCACCATCTTTGGCTGGTGAGAAAGGTATGGACCAATTCTCACTTCACACAGTTCACATGATCTTTTCCCATCATGTTATTGATGATAATAATATGGGAAAATATTGTGTGCAAACATGGTTTTGAATATCCATTACATTGTGGCTGAATCGGCTGTTACATAATGGTACCGGTCAACCTGGTTACACATTATGGGAGTGAACCGGTCCATTAAGGAAAAAATGGGCCAATACAGGCTGATATGCCACGTATCGGCACTGATACAGGGTTTTTACAGCCGACATGAGTTGGTACAGCCAAAATGGTCCCATTTGATTTTTTTTTTTTTTTTAATTCTCTCATTTTTCTACTTCTTTCTTCATTTCAACCACAAAGGAAGTTTAGAAACTAATTTTAGACTAGATACAGGCCTATTTCGAGGACCAAAACAAAAGATTTGAGTAGGGATTGGATGAATTGAAGCAGAATTGACTATTTTTGGGAAATATTGGAAGGGGTAAGCCCTCACCTTTTTTTCATTTATTCATCTTCTTTTTATCATATTCATATCTAATGGGCCCTAATCCACCAAATCATGCTTGATTTGTGTTCAATTTGGACATTTGATTGACTTTCAGCAGATCAAGCTGGCAAACAGCATTCTTATCAAAGAATGGTCTGATACACCATTAAATACATGTTAAAACACATACAACAAGGATAGATATAGATGTTTAACATAATTTCCTAATTTCCTATTTTTTTGAAAGAAATCTTTTGTGATAAGAAAACTTTGGCTGATATGGTCCAAGACACTCCACATTGTATCGTTTTTGGGCCTGCCCAATATGCTACCATTATTCAAAACCTTGGTACACAGAGCATGACTGGCCTTCTTTTTCTATTGTATTAAATGTGTTTTTCTATGCCTTGTTCTCAATCGCCCCCAGTTCAAAACTCAAGCAACAATTGCAAAATTGAAAAAAGAAAAACAAAGCATGCAGGAGTTGTAAACAAGTACTTGAATATATCTATACTACGAGGAAAAGACTAAGCAGTTGATTTACAGCACCTGCAGCACTGCGTAAATTTGAATGATGCCAATCCAAGACACTGTGAATCTTAGCTCTCTTGAAAAGATCAGCTGGATACCTTAAAAAACAAGTGCCAACAAAGACTGAGCTATCAATATGCAACGGAGGTTTTCTAATCTCACAAAGACATAATCTACAAGCACGCACCTATGCCAAATTGCCACATACATGCATCCCAACCTTTTCATTGGGCAGGAGTCACCATGCAAATGACTGGCCCAGAAGTCAGACGTGCAGTTATCAGACAATCCCCATTTGTACATCGAATATGTAAAGTTAGGCCTGTTTATTTAGCATCCTCAAGTCTGTGCAAGTGGAGCCCACTCGATGAGTGGATCAGTCTAGTTTTCAGGATAGGTCAACTAGACTGGTCCCCAGCATTTATACGTCATATGTGGCAAACATTGGCTCCTGAAGATGGGTGTGCTCGTAGAGAAGCATGACTTGTGAGCAGAATTAGCAAACCTCCATATAACGAAACCAATAATTGAATTAAATAGCTGCTGAGAGCAGCACAATACTAGCCCACAAGAAATGATGCAGGACAATTAACCACTTGCTCTAAAAGCTCGAACTGTTAGAGTATGGCGAATTAATCCCTTTCTTTCATAGCCCAGGCCCCACATCTCATGGGTTAGGACCTCGGCCAAACCCCCCTCGTGGGCTCCAAATCACATGGGTACTGCCTCACACGGGCCGCCCACCCCGAGTGTGTCCCCGCATCCCACAGGCTACTCCACTCGAGCCCGGTGTAAAATGCGCATTAATCACCCCCGGTGAGGAGTCTCAAACACGAGACCTCCCCCGTGGGCCCCGCCCACCCCGAGTGTGCCCTTGCATCCCACAGGCGACCCCACTCGAGCCCGGTATGAAACTGTCCCTGCATTAATTACCCCCGGTGAGGAGTCTCGAACACGAGACCTCTCGCTTTGATACCAATTTGATGCAGGACAATTAACCACTTGCTTTAAAAGCTCGAACTGTTAGAGCATGGCGAATTAATCCATTTATCTCATATCCTAAGCCCCACATCTCATGGGTTAGGACCTCAGCCGAACCCCCCTCGTGGGCCCCAAATCATATGGGTACCGCCTCACACGGGCTGCCCACCCCGAGTGTGTCCCTGGATCCCATAGGTTACCCCACTCGAGCCCGATGTGAAATGCGCATTAATCATCCCCGATGAGGAGTCTCGAACACAAGACCTCCTCGAGTATGCCCCCGCATCTCACAGGCGACCCCACTCGATTCCGGTGTGAAATGCGCATTAATCATCCTTGGTGAGGAGTTTCGAACACAAGACCTCCCCCATGGGGCCCCCCCACCCCGAGTGTGCCCTTGCATCCCACAGGCAACTCCACTCGAGCCGGGTGTGAAAATGCCCCTGCATTAAGAAATATAATAATAAATATGAAAAATACAGGTAGCTCAACTTATACTTGCACGAACCGTGAAGGGGAAGTGGTAACAAATTCGGATTTAGCAAGTAGAAACAGCTAGGAAGAGGGAGCCAGAGAATGATTCAAAGCAAGAACAACACCTGAATAGAAGGTTCATGCAACAACTTCAGCTTACCAGTGGTCACGAACTCCAGGAAATGCACAAGCAAGATAGATCAAAATTGCATGACTGTAAAAAAACAAATATTAGGATGGAAAATAAAACTGGAAATTTTTTTAAAAGGCAACCAATAACTTGATAGAGGAAATATGCAATGGTCAACTGATTTTCAGCTTGGCCTAATAAATTGTACATGTGGTGCTCATCATCTAAGTGGTACCCGTTAAATGTGGACCACTGACTGTGACTGAGCATTTTCATTAAATGGATGCAATCATCTGATATGTAAGATATTAGGGCATAGCCCATCCCATGATGAGCCCACTAGATCAACAGTTTAGGTTAATAGAAGGTGGCTCCATCTCTACCATTGCTGGAATAAACAAAAGGACCTTCTTATGATCGAGCATCATACGGTACCTCCAATTTATAAGGTCTAGATTTTGAAACAAAAGATGGATAACATCACAATAGCATGGTCCAATTTTAGTTGGTAATTATAAAACAATAGTAATAATAACAACGGAAAGCTACAGAAAATGAAGTAAATTTTAACAAAATGCATACATAATAAGAAGAACAGAGGTACTGGAGTACCATTTCCAATAGTGCACTAACCATCCAGATCATGATTGTTAATGTTGAACACTGTCTGAATTGGATGGAAATGGCCTATTAGCAGGTCAGAGATGGCAAAGAGAAACTCATCCGTACAAATGAGGAATAATAGGATGATTGGGTTTTATGTTCTAGTACGTGGGGCCAATTGTTTCATAATCCAAATGAATGGTCTGTTGATTCTCACTGTAGTCTTTGATAGGATAATCCTAACCTTCTATATGTGGCCTACGATTGACGGTTGAGAATACAGCGTTCTGGATTATCAAACCATGTGCCCCGCTTATCATTACTCACAACCAATGTTCGAAGTATCGGTATTGCTACAAGTTTCGTTGGTTAGGGATACGGAAACAATATCGATATCACCGATAATATCACTGATAACCGAAAATGTGGGGAAACATAGGAAAAACGGTGGAATTTTCAGCGAAACTTCAGGAGATGTTAAAATGTACGCATTTGCATTTTTAGAAAAAAAAATAAATAAATAAATAAATTATAAAAAGAATGCATTCATAACAAGTTTCCATTTAATAGGGCCTTAAAAGCATATGTTGTTGTAAGAAATCAGTCCAACCATCCCCACTGGCCTATTTAACCATCTAACCTTCCATCTAAACATCCATCGATATTGCAAAATATCAATAACACATGATATTTCACCAAGAAATCATCAACAATTTGAAATGAAACGAAGGATTGTGGTCTCAATATCTCGCATGTTGCAATATCGATAATATTGAGATATTATCAATATTATCAATGCCAAATTGAACACTACATAAAACCATGTGCCCATGAAAAAAAAAAAAATTGAAATAATTTTTTTCCTAGTAAACAAAATTTTGATGATATCAATACGTTGGCAATATTATTGAAATATTACCAATACACTTATGATACAAGCATTACCTAAAATTTACATAGTCGAAAATATTGGCGATGCATTGGCAATATTGATGCATTGGCAATACAAATGACACCTAGAATTTACATAGTTGAAAATATTGACGATTACATTAGCGATATTGATATGTTGGCAATACTTAGCAATACATTGCTAATACTTGGAATTTCTGATACTACCAGCATTATTGGTATCGCTACCAGTGGTATCGGTATCGTTGAGCTAGAGATAAAGATAATATCGGAGATATTTTGATAATATCGGAGATAATTCGAACACTGCTCACAACCCATGTATATCGTGCAAAACCTCAGGTTAAAGTTCCTATTATTCCTCCATATAAAACGGGTTCTTCACTAGCATTTAGGAAGGATGCTATCGAGGAAGCATAGGCACTTGAACAAACCAAACTCAAGATCATTTGGATTGGCTTTATTGAAAGGAAAGCCCCTTGATGTTGCTGGTTTGCGAGAAACAAAGGCGGATGACTTCTATTGGAAGGCAAAAGAAACCTAACACATCTTAGAGGGGTATGAGTCCTCAATCTCATTGTAAAGAGGACCATTAGGGGTTCTTTTGATTTTGGATTAGTCCACGATTAGTTGTCTCAGTAATATGGAGAAATTCTATGATCCCCATACCAAGGACATAGATAGTGATGTAGGACAACTAACCACTTGCTCTAAAAGCTCGAACTGTTAGAGCATGACGAATTAATCCAATTATCTCATAGCCCAGGCCCCACATCTCATGGGTTAGGATGTCGGCCAAATCCCCCTTGTGGGCCCCAAATCACATGGGTACCGCCTCACATGGGTCGCCCACCCTAAGTGTGTCTCTACATCCCACAGGCTACCCTACTCGAGCTCGGTTTGAAATGCGCATTAATCACCCCTAGTGAGGAGTCTCGAACACGAGACCTCCCCCGTGGGCCCCGCCCACCCAGAGTGTGCCCCTGCATCCCACAGATGACCTCACTCGAGCCCGATGTAAAAATTTTCCTACATTAATCACCCCCGATGAGGAGTCTTGAACACGAGACCTCCCGCTCTGATACCAATTTGATGCAGGACAATTAATCACTTACTCTAAAAGCTCGAACTGTTAAAGCATGACGAATTAATCCATTTATCTCATAGCCCAGGCCCCACATCTCATGGGTTAGGACCTTGATCGAACCCCCATCGTGGGCCCCAAATCACATAGGTACTGCCTCACACGGGCCGCTTGCCCCGAGTATCCTCGGATCCCACAGGCTACCCCACTCAAGCCAGGTGTGAAATGCGCATTAATCACCCCCAATGAGGAGTCTCGAACACGAGACATCCCCCGTGGGCTCCGCCCACCCCGAGTGTGCCCCCGCATTTCACTGGCAACCCCACTTGAGCCCAACGTGAAAATGCCCCTGCATTAGATAGTATCCTCAGGCTTTCTATTTCTACAAGAGGGACCATGGTTTAGTAAACCAGACCTTTCATTTGTTCGGAACCAAGAATGACCATGCCCCAAGAATGTCTTCAGCAGGAAAATCCCAACCTTTCAATTTGTAGGATCTTTTCATGGAATAATCTACCAACTCCACATTGGGGCCTGATGGACTATGGTCAGGGTAACTAAATCACGGGACCTTTTCTTGCAAACTAAAAACCCAATTATAACTCCATGTCCTCTCCTCGAGAGTCACCTAATTCATTGGCAAGGTGTGTGTGGGCAATGTGCTTCAAGGTGTATGCTTATGCTTCTGTTAGATTGCTTCATTTCTCAGTTGTTGGTAACATAAAAAAGTCAGCCATGTACAAAGGAAATTCCTGAAGCTTGGTTTCATAAAATATCATGTTTTATGCTTTCCGCACAGCTTTCTTCATATCCTTCTGATGTTTGTTGTTCAAGCTTCCTCCTTTGGCATTTCTATCGCTTGCCAAGGCATCTCTCCTGCTTTGAAAGTGCACTCCCATTCCATTTCAAGGGCCTTTTATACACTTGTTATTTGTTAACATTATGAAATAGGCAATTGGTTGCACTAGCACCAGAATCCATTCGTGTATCCTCCCACGCTCTGTCCAACTAAGTTCTATCCTACTGGCGTTTGTTGGCGATATCGATATCAGGTGATAATAGTTGTCAGTTCTCTCCCAACGTTCCATCTTCGCTAACAATTCGAAATACCTTTTCTGCATTTTATGTATGTTCAAGTTCGATTTGATTGCCATTGCTTCAAGAATATAAGAATCTTTGTCCCTTCAATCAACATGTAGAGAATACTCCAATTCAGTTAAAGGACAGTTTGTCCGACTCTAGTACAGAAAAGAGCACATTACATTAAATTACCAAAATAAAAGCCCTGTTAATAACTAATGCTTTCACAGCCAAAATATAAATAATATGACAAAAGTGCAATAGAATTCTCAGCAAAGAAAGAAAACTTGTTTTCTCTTCTTTTTCTTTTTTGGAATGAAGACATAAATGAATTAAGTCTATAACAGCTGCGAACCTCCACAGGACAACCCATCACCAGCAACTCCGTTAATAGCATTAGGTTTGACCAATCCAAGCTGTCAATCACATGGTTTCTGCTGTGATATATGCTCAACCAAAAATATGGCAGGCCTCTGGTTGAAAAACAATTAGGCAGGTTAACCCATCAAGTGGGCCCACCTACAGTTGAAGTGCCTCTCACATGCAACATGTGCCTTTTTTCTAGTTGTGGGAAATGAGACAAACAACTTTTTTTCTTTCTTTCTTTCATTTTGGATTGGTTAAAGCATTTAAAAAAAAAAAAAAAAAAAATTTGATGACAGACATAATAAAGCTAGTAGAAATTTGTACGCTCCATATGCGTGTATGGTTCAGCCCCTATACATGCCCTCACATATCACCTATGCCTATGTGGCACATTTCAACAAAATAAAATCCATCCTCAGGTGGGACTCAATGTGCAAATGCTTGTGCTCGCCAGGTGGGGCACACATGCAAATGAATGTGTACCATTGGGCGAATTTTTCGGAAGCCTTCGTTTTGTACATTGTGGGCAACCTAATTAGTTGACCAGCTAGCACATGTGGGGGAGTATATGGGGTTGGATTATACAAGTGTGAGATAACAAAACCTCAAATTAGTAAATCACAATTTCTTATTTTAAGAATAGACCTTAAATCCAAAACATTTTCTCCTACAACAAGTCAAGAGTCAAAACATGGGAACAAAATTTCAAACAAACCCCATCAAGATAGAAGCTAAACTATCATAGCACAAAGTCATAGTCATAAATTTTAGATGCTAGGAACATGATGATAAGACTAACTCATAAAAGATGAAGGTGAAAAACAAAATCAAATTGCACTAAATAGCGCAACGACCATCAATGAACAAAATAAATGACAACTTCAACACTCCAATGAATACATATTTTCATCCCATATCTAACACAATAAAAATAAAAAAATAAAAAAATGAAGATGATAGAAAAGTCAAATACCTCTCGAACAGCTTAAATCTTCCATCGACTATTGCTGGAACCTTTCCCATAGGGTTGATCTCTGGAAAAATGCACCATGTGAATTGTTATAATGCAAAATTGCAGTCTCCACTTTTCTTTTGGAATGATGAAGAAGATGTGAGAGGTATTGGAACTAGAAAGCACTGAACATTCAAGTTATTGTGAATAAGGAAAAAAAATATAAGCACCACAGACTGATCAACTGATTTTGGCTCGCCTGACATGGGCCCCACATGAGACCCATCCTTGATGATTAAAAAAAAAAACATTTATCAAATGGGTCCCATTCAATGGTGCAAAAAGTACATCAAACAGCAATGTAGTGGCCCACACATGCAGATTTGAAACAAAAATGGCCCGAGTGAGCCAATGAAAAATTGGCTAGTTTTTAAAAGGTTACCAATTATTATGGCTCGGAGGGGACTGAAACCTGGCGAGTTGTGACTCGACTAGGAAATATTCTGAACATTGGTAGAAGAAAGCAAACCCATATCAAATACAAATGTTGGACTACTCAACGTGATATCGATATACAAGCTTTACCCACTCCTTGTAAAATTTGCACCACCTATAATGAATATTGCTAGAGACTTCATGCCTTTGCAGCATTTGCTCAATTAGTGGTCTGGACTCCACAATTTGTCAGGACAGTTTTATGGGCCCCTAATGGTGATCTGATATGTGTATGGGTTCACAGAGTATTCTGAACAATTACTGGACCCCACACAAGTCCAGTCCTTATTTCAGTAAGTTCATTATTTGATTAATTATTATAGTAAAGCAGTCAGTAATTTTTTGGGTGTGTTTCACTAATTTTGCGAGCACTTTTTAACTCATTGATTGTAATCAATCTATGTAATAGACTATTAGATAGCGCTTGATTGTAATCAACCCATGTGATAGTCTATTACATTGTGCCTATGGGAGTTTTGTGCCCTCATTGCCGGTCCGCGGCCTGGATAAAAGAGTGTTGTGTCAAGTTAGACTGGCGTTACTTATGCCATAACCTTCATCACAAATCCTAACAGTAACAGTGCGATTTTATGAGTCACATTCTGGGTGTCAAGCACTGTCAGAATTATACAAAACTGGTCTCATTTGAAAGCCATTGAGTTAGATTCAAATGAGCCCAAGATCATGCTATTCCAATATGAATTGGCGACTTATGTCCTTTTTATAGAAGGGTTGTATATGAATTGAGTGAATTATGACCTATTTACGGAGGGGTTGTAGATGAATTGAGTGCATTATGGCCTATTTATGGAAGGGTGTACAGCAATGTATTCCATAATGGCCACCACTGTTACCTTTATGATACGGGTTGTAACGGTTGTTACAGCCCCCGTAACGGCCATTATGGTCACTTTTTTTTTTATTAATTGAGAAAAAAAAAACTCAAAATATTTATATCTACTCTAATGAGGACATCCAAGCACCAGTCTATATCAAAGGGGGAGGAGAGCTCCAGTTTCTTCATGGCTAGGTGATACATACATGGGGCCCCGTGGGCCCAATTTGAGTGTCTAGCCCGTTGAAGACCTCACATACATTATTATGCATCTTTGAAGGCCCCACACTGGGAAGATGCATGTAGGCTACTTAAATGGACCATTTTGACCGTTGGATCATCGTCATTGGACATCTTGATCGTGGGCCACAAAATATTTTAATTCATTTAGTTGTTTATATGTTTTGTTATTTTTTGGTTTAGCATATATTTTTGTTGAGATTATGAAATTAGGAACAAATTTTATTTTATTGAGCATCTTTATGTGAAACTTATTATTTGAGAGCGCCTTTTTGTAAACAAGTCTTTTCTGAGACTATATAAGGCTTGAACGTCCGCATCCTAGCCCATTATGGAGCATATGAAATAAATTTCTTCTTTCTCTTACTTTGTGATGAAGTAAAACCTCTTGCGATTGAAGTGATTTGGTGTGATGCCCTAGAGTGAATCCAAGTTATCATTTTCCCATTCTCTTTAATCAAAAGGTATTTCTTATTCTTTCTCTTTCCCTTTCTTTCTAGTTCTTTCTTTTTCTTCTTTCTCCATCTACAAACAATCCCTACTTCCACTTTTCTTTTCTTTTTTCTTTCTTCCAACCCTTACATCAACAACCTAACCCAAATCAAACGGATAATATTTTAGGGCATAGAGCTCCTTCCACCAGTCGGGTTACTAAACTGGAAGTTCCAAGTTTGATGTGCCTTCACACCTGAAATGTCAAATCAAGTGCAACATATGTTCCGTAGATACATGCCCTACCTCACTTCCTTATTGAATGATCCTAACCATTGGATTGGCTGTTCAAAAATAGATAATTACAATCAACAGTCTACCTTTAATGTGGGCCCAACCAGATGGTTCGGATCATACCATGGGAGATCTTTAGGGTCTCTGTAATCCACAATGGAACACCCACCACATGAACAGTCTGGATCACCAAAAGGCGGTCCACTGGAGATCCCAACATTGTAAATCTCCTCATAAAAAGTATAGAGACTTATGTTGAACATGAACAGAAGCATATATGTAAGAGAAGACAAGACAAGAAGAATTGTCATTTGGGAAGTGAAGAATCAACATAACAAAGTTCATAATGGATCTGAGAAAACCCATGAAACTGCTAACAATCTAAGGAACTCAAAACATTCGGAATTGATCACCTTTGAATTCTGGGGTATGATGTTGGCCCTTGGCCACGTCTACTCTGATCTCCTCGAAATCAATCCCATTCATCCTATACATATTATCAAATTCCCATTCAATACCAATTTGTGTTCTAGAAAACAACCCACTATTTGCATTCTGGGAATTGCATTGCGGGGGTTATGAAGCAGTAAAGCCGGGAGAAGAAAAAAATGGTAGAGCCATCTCTCCACGAAACACATGATGTATCAATCAGGACCGTCCATCTAGCATGCCCTATTACGGATATCTTATCAGACAATCTAAGCCATCACTTTTCTTAACTACCTCTTACTGAACACTTGAACTTTAACTACTGTATTCCACCGTTAATTTGAAGGCCGCTGATCAGATGATTATGATCATCCGATCAATGTATACTTTGAACCATTTACCATCCACATTAAGGTAAAGAAGATGGACGGTCCCAAATGACAAGCCAGACTGTCATATGTTGTGTGGAGAGATGGCTCTACTTTATGTTCTCCCTTGAAATAATACACTTTGTAGTTCTTTAATTCCAAGAATGGGAAGTTGGGTGTGTGCAAAATCAATCAGGGTGGGTGTAGGTATGAATTTCCATTTCGCAATTCAAGTAAAATCAATGGAAGTGAAAAGGAATTCCAAAAAGAAAGAAAAAGACAGAAAAGGGTTCAGAAAAGAAGAAGGACAGAGAATGAAGAAAGGCATGTACTTGCAGAAGATGATGATTGCTCGCGATGGTTGCGACATGCGATCGCCATAGACCTTCAGCTTCATCTCTCTCTCTCTCTCTCTCTGGTTTTTTCTTTTGGCTGCTGAAGTTCGGATGACGATCTGATAGGGAGTCTTAAGGCCGATTAGAGAGAAACTTTGATACTCCTCCGGAGTATTACGGATGATACTCGTGCACTTACTGGTTGAGAAGGTGATATCATCCGTTTGATTTCAAATGCTTCTGCTCCCACAGCTTTATAAGTAAATAGTGCTCCTAATTACACTGTGACACTTAAGACAGTCCAATCCATTGATCCAGACTGTTCATTTCATGGGTTATGATGCAAACATCATACTGATATGATAATGATAGCCATTTGATCAACAGCCTTTAATATGGATGGTCAAGATCATTCACAAAAATATAGGTCTACTAACCAATTTGATGCTAGCCTGGTGTGTAGCTTTCATCAAACCCATGCACCATGGGTAAATCACCAAAGATGAAGTGAGAATAAAAAACAACAGCCTTTTCTAAGTATTAGGCAATAGGCAGGCTGCACCATGTAAAATCAAAATCGTGTGCCCAAATGTGGTTTTGGGTGAGAACCCGTTGATATGACGTGTCACAATGTGGATGAAGTATGTCATGAATTTGCTGTGATTACTTATTTTGAACCATTGGTGTCCTTTAACTGATTAATTTGTAGTCCAAGGTTTGATATCTCCAGCCAAAAAAATATTGTGGGCCCCACTATGTTATACATAGAGAGGAATGCTCACCCGCTCACCTCCTTATGCGAGCACCGTGCTCACCTTTGCAAACATGTCATGGCCCAGAATCTGAACGAGGTCCACGTTAAGTGGCACCCTTGAGACTTGAGAAAATTACCACTGTATAGTCCAAAACTTACCTATCCAACCTAGACCGTACTTATACGGATAGAGCATTTCCGGACGAAAATACTCCTACTTTTCACATAGCATTGTACGTACGGACAGGGGTATTTTCGTCCTCAAATGCTCCGTCCGTACATACAAGGTCAAAGGTAAATTTTGCACCGTAGATAAAAGACGCTGGATAAAAGGTGGCGTGGTATTATCACGCTCTGTCTGTACGTACAAGGTCTAAGTTGGGAAGGTAAATTTTGCACCGTACATAAAGACGCTGGATAAAAGGTGGCGTTTACAGTGATAATTTTCTCTTGAAATTTTATATGCCCAAATTTTAGCCTGATACAAAACTCAGTGGGCCATAGAAAAGAAAGGCAAATCAAGGGAGGAAATTATTTCCTTTTTCCATGGCCCACCAGAGTTTTGTATCATGCTGAAAGTTGGATTTGTGAAGTTTCAAGGGGTGCCACATCACATGGACGGTTCAGATTTTGTGCCCATGACACGTGTGCAAAGATGTGCATGTGAGCATTCCTCTCTCTCTATATATGTTATATCCATGCTGCTCATTATTTTGAGATACCTCGTTTCAACACTTGAGTTCTTGGTAACGATCCCTATTGGGGATAGGTAACAGTGCAGTGTGTCTATTGACATGGGTGTGTACTAACAAGCTAACCAAAAAAATAAAAAATAAAATGCTGCTCATTATTTTTTTCAAATCGTTTAAGCAGTGCATGAGCCTAATAATGAGTCGGATCCAAAGTTCAAGTGGACCACACCACATAAAATAGTGGGTTAACCTACGGATGTCATTAATCCCATCATGGGCCACTTGAGCTCTGGATCTACACCGTTTTTAGGTTCATACCCTAAAATGGTCTCACAAAATGAATGAAAATTTTGCCACTAATATGATGCCCAATGTCATATAATTTGAGACTTTTTTTCACAGGAGTTATATTTCTAAAAAATGAAAAAGTATATAATTATTATTATTTTATATATGTAGACACTTCACCCAGGCTAGAAACTTGATAAAACATAAATGATCCTTAGGAACTGAACCTAAACCCCACAACTTATTTCAAACCGAAGTCATTTCCCAAACCTGATTCAAATCCTAGCTAAACCCGAGTTATTTCATTACCTCACACCCTAACTTAACTCAAGCCGTCACCCAAGCCAAAGCGTGCTCAAACCTTCACCCACAATCCGTTCATTTTTTGAGCCATTTTTTTGGGTCATAATCGAGCCAGTTTCGAGCCATTTCTTGAGCCAAATATACAAAAAGGGGCTTTGGGCTACTCTCTGGGCCTAAACAAACTCACTAGCTAAACTTCGGGAGCAACCATGATGAAGCGATAATCAGATTACCGCCCCCTCTTGAAAAATGTGCGTAGAGCCAGCTGGCTGAGTTTCGAACAAGAACAGTCAAAAGCGATAATCCGATTACCGCTCACCTCGACAGATGTGCCCGCAACTATAACTGTTGCTCCCCTCGAAAGTCAACTCTATTAGAACCTATTTGACCTCAGAATCCCTACTATTTACCATATTACCAAGCCCTTTAGCCTATAAAAAGTGTTACATGGCATCTTTCTTCTCTCTACCAATCTAAACATGTCATATCATCATTTATCCTTCATAAACACTTAAATTACACAAAAGTCAACCCAATAGGCTATAAATACCCCCTCCTCTCTTCATTTAAGAAAACAACCACCAACCAACTACCAAGTAAGCCCCCACCAAGAAAGTGAGTGAGAGTGAGAGGGATTGCTTGAGTTCCCAAGCTCCTATCTTTTCAGACCTCCTCTAGCCTCCTTCAAACATCTCTTAGCCTTACAGTTCTACTTGGGTCAATCATCTTCAACCATGGTGCACCCAAACATCAAAGCCGTTTCACGTGCAAGCTAAAGATCATGCAATCATCACTAGCATTCATATTTTATCAATTGCATCATTACTTCCCTTCTCAACCCCCCTACTTCTCTAAGTTGCTATTGAATATATGCTTTGTAACTTGCCAGAACTCTGGATCCTGTCACATCAGAAACTCATGGTAACGTAGTTCCTTTTAAATGATATTTTAGCATCATCACATCTAGTCAAAACTTCTCTAGACATTCCTCGGGTGTATGCTTTGTGGCTTATCGGAATCCCGGATCTTACCATATCAGAAATTCGAGCCTGCTTAGTCTTATTTCAATATTATCATCTTATCCCTTAAAACTATTTTACCACACGAAGTAGAGGCCGTACATCCATACGGGCAGAAAGGGTGTCTAATACCTTTCTTCTTTGTAACCGAGGTCCCTTACTCAAAATCTCCAAATCGCAGATTAGGAATCAACTTAAAGCAAGAGAGTCTCCAGATTCTCTAGCTTTACATATTCTGCAGGTTCTAGCCGACTGCGGGATTTTGAATTAAGTGGCTAGTGGCAACTCCAAGTCTATTGCATTATCAATCCAAATCAGTCAATCACATGGTTAGCTCGCACTAGCTGAGACCTGACTCGAAAGAGTGTGGTAATACAATCTCAGGGGATATCCCACATACAAATATTTGCATTCATACTTTGCTTATTTATTTATTTATTATTTTTTTTTAAGGAAAAAAATGAGCATCGATCTTTGACTTGCACTTATTCAAGACTTTCGCTCACCCCATGCTTACCCAATCCAAAGTTGCCATGGAAAACAAAAAAAAAAAAAAAAAAAAAAAAAAACCATTGCGCCAAAAAGGCACCCCTTAGATTGCTTAAGCTCATGACTAGTAATACAGCAAACGCATCCATGGCCGATATAACCCAAAATTTCAAGGCTTTATAGTACCTTCTTGCCCAATGTATTCAAAGAGAAGTTGTCCAAACTATACAAGTGACATCGCCTAGTGCCTCAATTATCTCAACTTTCCAGCATCCTCCCTAAAATGGGAGTCACCTTCAAGGCCAATTTTTCACAGCCGAGAATCCTTTCCATCAACGTCTCACTAATGAGAACCGCCACCAAAATCAACTTTCCGCAACTAGTTCCAGCATCCTCTTCCTAATAGGAGATCTGATTAATTCTAAGGGGCAAAACCTCTCTCATCTGGTCCCTCCAAAATCAAAGAGCTCCAAGAGAAATTGTGAGAGATGCAGATGAAGCCACGAAAACAGCAGGGGGTGGATCTCCCATCCACCAATTTCAAGGATCTTTGTTCTTTCCTGATGCAAATGTACCTCAAGACTTTGAGGTACCAAAATTTAAAAGATATGATGGTACAAGGTGTCCTATGGACTACTTAAGAGCATTCTATGGAGAGCTTAATATTGTGGCAGGTAATGACGGATCGTTAATCTGTTTGTTTCAGAGATCCTTGAAAGGTGATGCGTTAGATTGATACACGCCATTAGACTACTATCGAATTAAAACTTGGGAACAACTTTCCCAAGCTTTCATTGATCGTTTTGTGTACAATTTTAATATAGCACCCAAAAGGGCGGATCTTGCTGCCCTAAGGTAGAGGAATGGTGAGTCATTATCAACTTACGTTAAACAATGGTGGGCCATGGCCGCCAGAATGAAAACACCCATTGATGACGATGAGCAAATCTACATGATTATCCACTCGGTAAACCCGAGTATCTCTAGATACCTCGTCTCGTATCCATATGCCAACTTTACCCAACTCATCCGCGCTGGGGAACAAGTTGAAGTCGGAATAAGGGTTGGGACGAGCTCCCCTTGGTGGCCTCATCAGGCCTCCTCGGTCAACGGATAGTGTAAGGAAGGCCTACCGGATACGAGAACGGTAATGGAAGTGTTCTTGTCCTCCATCCAACGAAAGAAGATAATCTTGTTGCCTCTACCCAAGGCGCTCCATTCGCGCCTCACCAACAACAATAATAGCAACAACCAAGATGGAATGCACAATACCCCAATCATGGTCAGCCGATGGGGATGGCTTAGGAGCCTAGGCAATTTACACCGATAGCCCAAACTTACTGCGATATACTAGTTGTGTTAGTCTAAAGACAAATACTTACCCCGCTACTGCTTAGGCCCCTGCCAAACCCTCTGCCACCAAACTATAACGAGAATGAGTATTGTGCATACCACCAATCTCAAGGCCACACAACGAACTATTGTTTCACCCTGAAATATGCGGTACAAGATCTAATTGACAACCAAAGGATTGTAGTTACCTCTCCTGCTGTTGCCACCACCAACTACATCCTCCAGAATTCCCTGCCACCACATTAAGTATGACCAGCTCATCAAGAACCCCTACCAACAATATCATTCAGGGAGAATCACCTTGTCATTCAGTCCAATGCACTCATTCAATCACCGCCAACCCAACACCAATGCTTTCTATTCTGCAATGGGCACACCCAACCAGTCCAATCTCTATACCCTTAAATATGCAAGGGGCATATCCAAGCAGTCCAATCTCCATGCCCCCAAGTCTACAAGAGGCACCCCTAGTAAGTCCATTCCATACATCCTCTATTTTGCAAGGGACACCACCTGCCTATCCGGCCCTTACTCCAACCATTATGCTCCAAGAAAATGCCCCTTCCCCGATCAACATACCGGATGCCCTAACAAAATCAGGGCCCTACTTCAATTATTAGATGACTTCTCAGGAAAACATTCTGCTACCCAAAGTGATTTGCCTAGATCTACTCAATCTTCGATACTTCAAGAGAAGAGTTTAGGATGGGTGGTTCCTACCTTTAGGAGAGAGGATGAGGGAGACATTAACATCAAGATCTTGATTAGTCCCAAAACAACAACCATCACTTTTCAAGTCTTTGACATTATAGCTTCATTTCGGTTCATCCCTGATCGATCTTAGATCCATAGAGTCAATGTTATCTCTTCAATTATTCACCAAAAGGCCAAGTACATTTTCAGAGACAAGGCGCTGGCCATCTTGGATAATCCTGAATAAATCTTTTTTATAAAAGCAGTCAATCATCAAGAGCTAGATATACTGATAATAGAAGTACAATTCTCCGATGAGGACATTCTATACCATAGTCTTGAGTTTGAGACTGTGAATTGCATACCTCTTGCATGTCCCATCAGATCAAAATATGTCTTCCTCTAGTTGAGCGCCAACTTTTTTATCAGCTCGAATATCAAGAGAATACAGGCATGAGAGGACTAGGATATCGGCCTCGTGTATGGGTGAGATAGCAACTCACGGATGTATCGAAGGAGGGGAAGGTCGGCAAGAGGATGATGATCCCTTCATCCACACATCAAATCTATTAGAGAAGGGATCATCTATCCAGTTAATAGGCCGAGATCTACCGTGGAGGATCAAATGAACGGAATGAGCCTAATTGAGTTGTTTGAAAATGATTCGGGTAAGGAGCAAGAATTGTCCCTAATTGACCGGACCATAGTTTAGATCCTACCTGAGCTGGAAGAATCCAAAGAGTCACAATGCATTAGGGATGAGCTGAGAGAAATGACATCCACCACCAACTTAGAGCCTAATCTTGAATTCATCATGATGTTTGGGCACGCTGGTGAGGGCCCACCTACTGATTCGTCTAGCCTTGCCTCCTGAGGGGAGGGAGTGCAGGACAATAGTTGGCTTGTGATCCCCAAGACGGTATAATAAAAGAAAATAGTGTTTAGCTCCTTGAGTCGAATCAGGCATCCCTAGTTCACATCGCCGTCTTTCTAAAAAAAAATAATAATAATTTCCAAAAGCCAAAAACACTAGATATTTCCGAAATGCCAAAAAATTCAAATACTTGTCAAATTAAAAATAAAAAATAAAAAAATCAAAAATTTCACAAAACACAAAAACCCTAAAAATCTTTCAAAAATCACAAGTAATAATGTGCCAAGTTTGTTCGTTAAAGCGCTTGAGTTTGAAGTCGACTCATATGATTTCGATCTGGAGTTAGACTTCAAACTCATAGGTTTGGACGAAGCCTAGGATGGGAAAAATAATGATCCAACTCTCGAGCTAGAGGATTCCCTCAGAAAGATGTCGTTACGAACAATTTTGAAATTGTGAACTTGGGATCCCTCAAGCTCCCTAGAAAAGTACGCATCAAGATATCCTCGCTTATTGAATACAAGTAGACCGTGACAGAATTCCTGAGGCTAGGGGCTATCCAACTTTGGGTTCTGCTATGAAGCCTTACTCGGATCGAATGAAGAACTAATCATACACCATATGCTATGAAGTCGGAAGTCGAGCCCATCAAGCAAATCTGTCAAGATCATGTCTAAAGTCTACAATGGAGTCTGCAACTTGCGCATAAATGAACATACAATGTGACTAAGATGTTACTGATGAACGATGGAGATAAGCTATTACAGCATGTCAGGAAGTGCTTTAAGTATTTAAAGCTTGTATAACGAATCCATGTGCATGCTTTGAATCTTTATAACCCGAAAACACCCTAGCCCTTTTTCATTGTGGGGTGTAAAGATCATCGAAAGAATGAATCCAAAGGCATCCAATGGTTATGAGTGCATTCTCATGGCAAACAAAAGTAGGTGGCGACCACATCCTACATCATCGGTATGAATGAAAAGAGAAGTCAAGGAAAGCGAGTGGTGGTAGGCTCAATACGACAACTGCATCTTGCAAACGTAAAGTGCATGCATATGCTAAGCCACCCACAACTCTATCAAAAGAGGATCATTAAGACCAATGACAAGCAGGTCCAAAGATGAAGGTCGGCAACATGTTAGTAATGCATATCTTATCACTGCACTTACTAGATCCAAGGGGCAAGTTTAAGCCTTCCTGGGATCGTCCGCTGTTCATCTGCGTGGTTCTTCCAGGAGATGCCCTTCAGCTCACCAACATGAGGGGTAAAGATCTTCTAGACCCCATCAACGCCGATAACATGAAGATCTATTACGGGTAATCTTACTTAATTATGTCAACAACCACAATCGTAAAACTAAAGTCAAATAACAAGATGTTACTATCTTAAGGTACATTCCATCATCATTCATTCCATCCAATAAGGGTTTCAAAAAAAATAAAATGTTAGAAAAAAAAGATAAATAAATAAATAAAAATGGACGAATAAAGTGTGTAGTCCAAAAAAAAAAAAAAAAAAAAGAAAACAAAAGAAAAAAGAGTAGAACCGAATGTGTGAGAACATAAGTCACCAGCTCGTTTCCCCTCAGAATAGTTTACCTAATGACAACAGCTTCACAGTCGTGATTGAAGACAAAGTCAGGCAGCTCACCAGTCAATCGGCAATGAATGGAATCTAGCTTCCCGCCTCTGTAGAAGAAAAAGAGAAATCAAAAGAAAAGTGATGTGCCTAAGCAAAACGGACGATGTGAAAACCCAAAAGGGCACCTCGAGTAAAAACAGCGGGCACGTAGAGGACTTGGTGAAAACCTGAAAGGGCGTCAAGGGTAAAAAGAGCACAGTTGCGAAGGGGCATGCAAGAGCAAAAACCCAGGACGTGGTGAAAATTCGAAAGGGCGCCACTGACAAAAATGACGGGAAAACCAGTCGTGGTGGAAACCCGAAAGGGCGCTACGGGCAAAAATAACTAAAAAGAAAAAAAAAGTGCAGGTACAGAGGAAGCCAAGGCAACGAGCAAAGTAAAGAAGCACAAGGAAAAGATAAGTTCTGCATCAGAATTCTTTCAGACTCTACCCAAATCCAATGTGCATGATCATAGTATGCGCTACTCTCAGGGAACTAGGATCTCTAGTAAACAACTCAGAATACCAGATTCGACATGGGCTGAGTTCAGTGTTCTGATTTTACCATCCATACACGAATTCAGACACAAGCACACATACATATATGTCACAAAAATTTTCATTTCATCTTCATTTTTCGTATATAATCTCATCCCTTCGAAAAAAGATTACAAAAAAAATAAGTTTCTCTTTTTTTAAGTCATTCCTAAATAAAAGGAAAATATATATTTCCAAACCTCTCTGGATCGCTTCCTATGAGCAACTATCTTCTAATCATCATCACTCAAAAGGTAAATATCTCTCCCGATACTCTAACTCCTCAGTTTCTCAGCTAATGCTCTCATTTTGTAACGCAGGTACTAGAGTTCCTCTCGGAAATTACAAACCACAAGGCAAAAGGGCCTAACCTTTCCAATGGTTAGATGGATTTGATCTTCGAGAAAGACAAGTGGGGGGACCACCCATCATAGCCATCCCATCACCCAAATCCGTACAACCAATCATAACCGTCCCGCCACCATCACTACCAACCATCATAGCCGACCCATCACAATAATCCACATCACCCATCATAGCCATCCCATCACCCAAATCCATACAACCAATCATAACCATCCCGCCACCATCAGTACCAACCATCATAGCCGACCCATCACCATAATTCACACCACCCATCATGGCCAATCCACTCCCATCACCATCCACACCACCCATCATAGTCAAATAATCCATACCAACCATCGCAACCAACATAATCCCACAATCCAAATCCAGACCACCCATCATCATCATCTCCATATCCATACCGCCTAATGTCTCGCTCATGTCGAAGCTCCCCAAAGGTTGGCGTGCCAAATTTTCAAAGATCTTCCTAATAAAAACTGGCCTTAACCAACTCCACTAGCCCTAATGAAGGAGGGCTAGACTTATTCAAAATTCTAAAAAAAATATTGAAGGCCAAAATAAAAATCGAACGACGATGCCCTCCCGCGAGATTGGACGAATCTTTTCAAAAGGCTTCGGTAAAATCTTCAAAATTTGCAATAAAATCTTCAGGGAGTGTAGCTCCTCATGCGGGATAGTTTTCAAAACAATTTTTTTTTTTCAAAAAATAGCGCTCGGTATCCAAGGCACTAGGAGGTCTCTTGTACCCCTCGGTGGCATCCAGCGCAAACAGCAAAATAAGGTTCGACCGCTTCCTGTTTCCCCAGGATTTGTTAAATCCATATGTGATATAAGCACGGTTGGCCTAGATCTCAATGTCAGGACGATTGTGCAACGATAAAGTTAAATGTAAGTAATGGTGAGCACGATCCAACTCTAGTCAGAGTGATCGTTTCAAAAGAATGGAAAAGATCGAATGTAACCAACATATCAAAATCAAAAGACTGCATGGAAAAAAGGTCACCCGCACATACCTAGTCCGGAATGCTTGGAAAGTCTGATCGAGTCCAAGTTGGCGTAGTGAGTTCCCCATGAGGTCGCAGAACGCACAGGGCAGCTAACCACTTTGACGATCAAATGGAACAAGTACTCCTAGGGTGATCATGTAGCAAAGGAACGTCATACATCCAAACAGTAGGGGATCCCCGTAAGTTGCGAAGCGCTTGGGCACTACTTTGCTGATTTACCCTCCAATGCTATTATCGATCCAATACGAAAGGGTTGTGATTCGTGGCCCATAATGCCACAGAAAGCGCAGGGACAATCACAATATTTTTCTCAAACCCTCGTGATATGTGCAAGTTATCTCTTTTCCATAGAGTAAGTTGACAATGATACTATGTCAGGCAATAGGTCCATACCATAATCTTTTATGACCAAAGGAGTGGGGTGCCCACTCGCTTTGGCATTCGATTGCATGTAGCCTCTACCAAAGAGGGGCATCTGTAGACACCCCACCCAGGCTAGCAACTTGATAAAGCGTGGATGATCCTTAGGAACTAAACCTAAACCCCACACCCTATCTAAAACCGCAGCCATTTCCCAAACCTGATCCAGACCCTAGCCGAACCTGAACTATTTCATTACCTCACACCCTAACTTAACTAAGCCAAAGCATGCCCAAACCTTCACCCACAATCAATCCAATTTTTGAGCCATTTTCGGGTCATAATCGAGCCAGTTTCGAGCCAGTTTTTGAGCCAAATATCCAAAACAGGCTTTGGGCCACTCTTTGGGCCCAAACAAGCCCACTGGCTAAACTTCGGGAGCAACCATGATGAGGTGGTAATCTGATTACCGTCCCATCTTAAAAAATGTACGCAGAGCCAGCTGGCTGAGTTTCAGACAAGAAACCTCAATAGATGTGGCCGCAACTACAACTATTGCTCCCCTCGAAAGTCAACTCTGTTAGAACTTATTTGACCTCAGAATCCCTACTATCTACCATATTACCAAGCCATTTAGCCTATAAAGAAGTGTCATATGACATCTCTCTTCTCTCTACCAATCTAAACCTGTCACATCATCATTTAGCCTTCATAAACCCTCAAATTACACAAAAGCCATCCCAAGAGGCTATAAATACCCCCTCTTCTCTTCATTTAAGAAAACAACTACCAACCAACTACCAAGTAAGCCCCCGCCAAGAGAAAATAAGTGAGAGGGAGTGCTTGAGTTCCTAAGTTCCCATATTTTTAGCCCCCTTTAGCCTCCTCCAAACATTTCTTAGCCTTACAATCGTTTTACTTGGGTCAGTCATCCCCAACTATGCTGCACCCAAACATCCAAGCCGTTTCAAGTGTAAGCCAAATATCATGCAATCATCACTAGCATTCATATTTTATAAATAGCATCATTACTTCTCAACCCCCCTGCTTCTCTAGGTTGCTATTGAATGTATGCTCTGTAACTTGTCAGAACTCTGGAACCTATCACATCAGAAACTCATAGTAGCCTAGTCCCTTTTAAATAATATTTTAGCATCATCATATCTAGTCAAAACTTCTCTATACATTCCTCGGACGTATGCTCTGCGTCTTACCGGAATCTCGAATCCTGCCATATCAGAAGTCCGAGCTTGCCTAGTCTCATTTCAATATTATCATTATATCCCTTAAGACTATTTTATCACATGAAGTGGAGACCCGTACGGGCAGAGAGGGTGCCTAACACATTCCCTCTTTGTAATCGAGGTCCCTCATTTAGAATCTTCAAATCGCAGATTAGGAGTTAACTTAAAGCAAGAGAGTCTTCAGATTCTCTACCTTTACATATTCTGCAGGTTCTAACCGACTGCTGGATTTTGACTTAAGTGGCCAGTGGCGACTCCAAGTCTATTACATCATCAATCCAAATCAGTTCACACACTTCCAAACGAACATCAATCGGTGCGGGCGGCGATTTCTAGCGTTCACAATATATTGACCACCTGTAATTACCACCAATCAAACAAGCCCTTAGTCAATGGTTGGAATCCTTGAACCCATGAGCTCTACATGCATAAATTGGGATAGAATGAGCCTTGACTTTCAATTTGTGGCTGTAAATGGGCAGTAAAGAAGAGAAATACAACATTGGTCTACATTTGTAGACACTGAAAATTGGCGCCCACGCTGATTTGGATGATGTGTTTTAGTGGTAGGGATGATTAGGCTGATTTGTGAATGTTGGAGTCGCCACTAGCCAATTAATCTCAAGATCCTGCGGTTGGCTAGAATCCACGGAATACGTAAAGTTGGAGAAATTAAAAAATTCTCTCACCTTGGATTGACTCCTGGTCTGCGATCCGGGATTCCGGGTAAGGGAGCTCGGTTACAAAGAGGGAAGGTGTTAGGCACTCTCTTTGTCCGTACAAATGTACGGTCTCTACTTTGTGTGGTAAAGCAATCTCAAGGGATGATGGATGTTGTGGTCGAGATGGGACTAGGCACACACGCGGATTTCTAATGTAGCAAGATCCGAGATTTTGGCGAGCCACAAAGCATACGTCTAACGGCGTATCTAGAAGGCGAATGTGATGACGTTTATGTAAAAAGGTAAGAAAATAGACTAGATCTTTAGGAATTTCTGGTGTGACAGGATCCGATGTACGACAAGTCACAAAGCATACGTTCACTAGAGTTCTAGAGAAGTAGGAGGGTTGAGAAGGTAATAGATGTCATGGTGAATGCTTGTATGAATGGATCTTTGGCTCGATCTTTGAGTAGGTTAAGATATGGATTGAACCATGATCGATCTGGGTTAGACTAATGAATTGGAAAGGTTGAGAGAAAGGCTAGGGGATGGCTTGAAAGATCAGGGCTTTGAAGACTTGGGAGCTCCTTCCCTCACTCTCTCTCTCTCTCTCTTGGATGAGGTGTCTTGGAATGAGAAGAAGAGAAGGCTATTTATAGCCTTCTCCAATGGCTTTATGGTAATTTTTGGCATAGGGAGGGGTAAAAGATGAGGTGGCAAGTTATAGTTGGTTAAGGAGAGGGGAGTGCCACATGGCGCTCTCTCATTGGCTCTTGGTATTGGTAAAATGGTAAATAGTGAAAGTTGAAGGGGTAATTTTTTTAGAAAGTTGACTTTTGGACTTTGGGACAACTGTCCACACGCGGGCCGCGAGTGGCAGTACACCGAGTACCGCTCGGGCCCTGTTCGGGTCGGGCTCGTGCGTGCGGGCTTTGTTTTGCCATGTTGGTTCGCCTGGTGGTCTTCTTTTGGCTCAGATAGGTGGGCTTAGCTTTGGGTCAGGAGGGCCTTAGTTGCTGTATAGGGTAAAGCGAGGGTTGTATGTAAATTGAACGGTTTAGATCAAGGTTTCGGGCCTCGGTCTGAGAGCTGCAGACTTTTGGGTCAAGGTTAGGTTTAGGCTGGGAGTAGGATTTGGTTCAAGATATGATCATGGTTCTTGGACTGTCTTAGCCTTCTCAAGATGTTAGCCTGGGTGGGGTGTCTACAGCATTCAACCAAAACAAGAGTGACTTTGGTGGAGAAAGATGTTTCGATCCAAAATCATTTAAATGACATGAGACTACATTGTGTAAATTGTAATTTATTTATTTCTTATAGAATAGGTGGAATATATAGAAAATATGAAAGATCTATAGAGGTTTGGAAAGACCTCAACAGATACACCTGTTAACAAATATAGAGGATTCCTAATCTAAAAAGATTACCCTAATCTACTCTAACAAGGCCAAAAGTTCCAAATGACCTTGATAACTAAACCATTGGCCTAAGGGGGGCGCTTGGTAGCAAGAAAAGTTGGTTAAAATTAGATTGTTGAGATGATCAAATTAATCATCAACTGAATACAGACTCTAGGCCACACATCGGTGGGCTGGAAGGTGACAAGGTACCTGTCCTAGAAGAACCCAAATATTGTAGAGCCATCTCTCAACATTACACACCTAAGAGGTGATGTGGAGTTTGGAAATCAGGTCCACCCATATTTCAAAAATCAAAGCAATGGTGCAAAACAAAATTAATTAACAGTTAACAGATCACATTGTATTCACATAAAAGGATGAAAACTGTATATGAATACAAAAAAAAAAAAAAAAAAAACATAACTATTAATATTTATCAATGTCCTGGGCAGACAAACAATCCACGCCGCCGCCTGATGCCAATGTAACACCGGAAATTATTGTATTTTCATTTCCGGCAAATTGGTCTCTTAGCCAAACATACATATAAGGCTTGGGTGTACGTCCTGATTGCTCACTCAACCATGATCTCTCTGATCTCAAGGGTGTCCAAGTTCTTGGGCCTTTTGTAATACTTCAGCAAAAGCGAGCAACAAACAACACTAACTGATGAGGCAGCCATTGCAGCCCCTGCCACCCATGGAGGCAGACGGAAGCCTGTCCCTGGAAAGAGAGCCCCTGCCGCGATTGGGATGCCGATGACATTGTAACCGATGTAGTTCAGGCGAATGCGGGAGAATGTTTTTCTAGAGAGATCAATGGCTGTGATCACGTCTTCTAAGTTGCTCTTCATGAGGACAATGTCAGCTGCCTCAATGGCAATGTCTGTGCCAGCACCTATCGCCATCCCAACATTGGCAGCCACGAGTGCTTGTGAGTCATTGATGCCGTCTCCGACCATGGCAACAGTTAGGCCAGACATCTAAACATTAAGGTGTGATTTATCTAGATAGCAGTTCATAAGATCAACGAGGGAATAAAACCAATCTAGAGAAAACAATGTCATCCATCTTGCACCATCAAACATACACAGTTGGATGCCAATTTCCGCAACCAACACTGTTCATTTTGTGGGACCAATCATGAGTGGATTTTGGACCCAAAAAAAAAATTCTCCATTGGAAAATTTTTACCAACACGACCAATGTTTTTCTTTTGATATTCAAGTGTGGCTTATTGTCTTGACACTTGACAGTCAATTTCAGGCCAAGATAAGACTATTTGATGGATGAACAGTGTGGGTTAGTGTGCATACGTTTGTCAGCTGGCTGAAAAGCCATTGTCGAAGATACGGGTTCGATTCCCATAAGGGATAGGTACTCATTCCCGGCCAGCATCCTGCAAAGGCATTCAGGCAGGGGAGGTGGCACCAACCACACTCCTGCTCATAATGAGGGACATGATCTTGCTAGTCAAGGTAATGAAATTATCCATGAAGCTAGCAAATGTAACCTGCACAGGCACCTGCCATTGAGTGATCTGGCAGATGTATCTCTGTGGTTTCAAGGGGTTCACGTGTTGGAAGGCGTTGGAAGACCGCGTTAAAGGTGCGCCTCACCGTTACAATAGGTCAACTTAAATTGTTGTCTGATCAGTTCCAACTCCCACTCTAAATGTAGCAGCTTCATCGAATAAAAATCTTTGTATGTTAAGATTAGCATAACATGCAAAAGTGCATCCAAGTGCGTCTAAATACAGTTTGTAAATGTGTCTAAGTTCATCTAAGTGCGATGTGCGTAGACATACTTATATCAGTCTTCGAGATGCACTTAAACACACTAAGACGGCCTTAGACGCATGTTGTACATTATGCTTAACATACAAAGCTTTGTATTGGATTTAGGCTCCTAAATGTATGTGGTTGGATTAATACACAAGACAACCATACCGATGCATGTACAATGTACCTGTTCATGTAGGTGTACACATACATAAACAAGCATACACACAGGCATATACATGCATAACAAGAACATTTGCATTTTTTACCTGTAATTCCTTCACTTTCTCTGCTTTCTGCTCTGGTTTGGCTTCGGCAATGACCTCTTCGATCCCAACCTGTTTAGCAATAGATCTTGCCGTGCCCCAGTTATCGCCAGTCACCATAATGCTTTTAATCTTCATGGACTTAAGTATGGATATGACCTCTTGGGCCCCTGGTTTGAGCGGATCCGATATTGCTATAATTCCAATCACCTCACCATCTATAGATACCAAAATCCCTGTTTGCGCCATTTGTTCAGTTTCCTCTAGAATTTCGTTGACATCGACTTTTAGGTGAATGCCAGAGTCTAACATGAAGCTCTTGTTCCCCATGATGATTTCCTTGTTATGGACCGTGGCTTTCACGCCATGGCCTGTTACTGAGATGAAGTCTTGGGCCTCGGGCCAGACATAGTTTTCTTTGTCATTCTAGAACTTCTTCACATACTCGACAATGGCCTTGGCTAGAGGGTGCTCACTGTTTACATGTTAAGATCACAGGGTGCCAGTATTGTTGACATTAATTCACTTAGTTGGGTAGCCATGAGCTTGAGCACCAAGAAAGACTAACAAACAAGTTGGGCACAGGGCAGGGCCCAGATTTGAAACTTCTATCAAGGCCCTAACTGTCTATAACTCTAATGGAATGGCCGAAGCCAAAGGTGGGCAATGGGCAACTTCGTTTTTTGAACTTCATTGGCCAGATATATCAGGTTGGTTTTGCTCATGCTGGGCTAGCTTGTTGCCAGCTTTACATGGGTTAGCCTTAGTAGGCCCCGATAAATGTAGAGGGTGATGGAACCACAGCCAGTGCAACTGAACATTGCCCATATTATCAGGATAGACGGGTAAAACCAACTTGAGGAAATCTGGTGAGTCCAACAAAGAAATGCCCGAGTCAACGCAGAATGTCGCAAAAAACATAACATAGAAAAGCTGTGACTAAAATCATGAAAAAAAATATATCAATAAATCAAATGGTTCATTAATGGGTCCAGAAGATTGTTTGGATCAATACTGAAAATGCTTAGGGCCACTTAAAAATGAGTTCATCGTATCATTTTATTAATATAACCGTATTTATATATTAGAGATTGATTTTTTTGGTGGCGATTAAACATATGACCAGCCACTTATATAAACTAAGATCTCTAATGTGTAATTAAAGTTAACTAAAAATAAGATGAACTCATCTTGAAGTGACAAACAAACATCCCCACGGCATTTTATGATGTTATAATTTTATATAGACAGATTTAAAGAATACGACTCGATTGAGTTGAAGGGTATGATTCATTCATGTCACTAAGTCAACTGGAACGAGAGATGATCTTCAGGTCGAGTTGCACTGATTCGACAAGTTTTGGAACCATTTGGATGAATTATGGTGTCCTGTGCATTAGAAAAACCTGTTATTGACTGACATGCGGTATTCCATACATGTGGGGTCCCTTGTTTGGTGATCTAAAATGTCGATCTAATTGGCTACACCACCCATATAAGGGGATGCTCTGAAAATCTCCTTGAGTGGAAGATCTGAAACTTGGCGGAGAACAAATAGGCTGTCAGTTGCAAAAACACAAACTTGGTGTAACACCCCAGATCAATTGTCTGGATAACCAGAACATGGGCCCCACATGAACAGCATGTTGGGCATCAGCTAATTATATTTGTCGTATCAATTGTCTGGATAACCAGAACATGGGCCCCACATGAACAGCATGTTGGGCATCAGCTATTTATATTTGTCGTGTGTTCAATGTGTAGAACCCTATAATTCCTCTCGTATTGGATGGTTGGATGCGTTTCATGAGATTTTGGTAATATACATTCCATTAGATAGCAATTGAAGAAAAAACAGGAAAGCATGGCCCACCTCAGTAGCTGCAACCAGTTCATAGAATTCGAGCAAGATATTAGTTTTCAAGAGCTTTGTGTTAACAACCACAGGCTTTCCCATGGTGAGCGTCCCTGTCTTATCGAACACAATGCAGTTCACCTACAACAAGTCCAGCATATAAGTTCCATTACGATTTAGTGAAAAATTGAAGGGTGTGTTTGGAAACACAATCAAATTGAAATTGAAATCGTTAGTCTGATAAAGTGGCACATGACCAAATTGTAACTGAAATTGGAAAATGACCAAAATTGTAACTATCTCCTTTAGTATTAGTATTGAGAGATTGGGCTCTGAGTTGGGTTTGTGTTATTTTCATGTTAGACTGGAAAAGGAATGCAACTACAATTTGAGGGGTCTTCCTCATTATAAATACTTAGAAACATAATTGCAATTCAGTTACATCTTCTATTCTAGATTGACCATTTGCAATTCAATTCACTTCGCATTCACCAGCATACCAAAGTGAGGGAGGACAACATTAGCCCGATTACTGAAAGCTAGCCTTAGTTCCATCTAACTTTTACAACTCCACCTATCCCATATTTTGCTTCACTTCTGAGGGAATATGTGATTCTTAAACGAGCAAAATAGAGGTACTAGTTCTGCCAACAACTGTATGGGTGGTTCCACTTGTTATAATCTGGACATTTCATATTGTAAACTGGTTTATGAATTGAGTCATTTCCAAGAACTCTCCAATTGAGAGCTCCGAGAATATGATCAGTTGAATTTTACAGATAGATTATGGACTGTTGGATAAATCCTTCGCTTTCAGGCCACCAAGATGGGCCAATGGAGAAGAATTTTGCAGCATAGATCAGCCATAAGTTAAACCCAATAGATCGACGTTCTGGGAAGCTGAAAGATGGGTCCAACCTGTAATATTGTTGGACTGAGCAAAAAATTACCATTTTATCCAACAAAACATTATACATTTACCTATTTTTACCCAAACCCTAAACCCATGTTAGAAAATTCCACATTTCATTGGGGAAGTCAGCCCAGTCGATTCGGTTTGGTTAGGCTTTGGATACACAATTGCCATATTGATGATTTTAATGGTCTTTTTATTCATATGAATCTCATCCACTGGGCAAAGAACAAAAGATTACAACAAAATAAAAATCTCTTGATATATATGTTCCTTCGAAAACCCAACTCAGAAGTCTGGCCTAGTAAAATTTTAGATGCCGGCAGATGATTTCCTCATCAAGTGCATGCTTCATACATTGCATTTGGAAATGGAGCACATCCTTTTTAATTTCAGATAGACAGTAGTACAAACAGTTGAACTGTTGTGCAAGAAATAGTTGAAAGGATGAATCATTTGACTGGTTGCCAATAACATTTCAATTTCAAAGTGCAATAGAAAGAAGTCAGGAAGTAGATGTCAATTTTTTGTGCTTACCTTATGTGCACTCTCTAAGGCTTGCCCTCCTTTGATCAACACACCTTGAGAAGCACCAACACCAGTACCAACCATCACAGCCGTTGGAGTTGCAAGGCCCAGGGCACACGGGCAGGCTATCACCATAACAGAGATGCCAAATTGAAGAGCAAGCTGAAAGCTATCCATGGAAGATGGTATCCAAGATTTCGGGTAGCCATCCAACTTTCTAGCTAAAAACCAGGCTAGCCAAGTGCAAAATGCGAGAATAATGACCTATAGAAGTTAAAAGAGGAACAATTCAACTTGAGCCAATAAGTGGACCTTAATTGTTTTGAACTAACTCTCCTTGTGGTTTTAGATGCATTGAAACCATCCTCTACAGGATTCTCACTCTTCTTCTTGCCTTGCATCATTGTGAAAAAATTCAACATACAATGCAACTTAATAATTAGAAGCTTTCTAATTCAACACATGTATAGCCAATGCGCAAACAAGTTCAGGCACCGAGCTGTTCATCAGGTAGGCCCCATTTTTTAGAGGCTTTGATGGAAGAATGAATGGGGTCCCTCATTTGATGGCCCATGATTCATGAAACAAGTGAATGGATAGGACAAACTAGGCCTCCCATTGTTTCATACTTTATTGATGGGCCATGGCATTTATGCGTTGGGGCCCACCTGATAGACAATATGGATGCTCCATCCATGTCATGTGCACCTGTGCATATGGGATCTGAGGCATTCATGCATGGAAAGGCGTGAAAAAGAATATGCACTTACAAGAGGCACAAAATACATCGAGATCCTATCTGCAAACTTCTGTACAGGAGCTTTGGCCATCTGCGCCGATTCAACAAGGCGGACAATTTGTGAGAGAGCACTCACCGATCCAACATGTGTGGCCTGAACATGCAACACCCCATTTTCATTAATGGTCCCGCCGATCATGCTATCGCCCATCACCCTTCCTCTTCGCAACAGGCCTTGCCTCTCCTGTTATCATCCTCTCATTAACATGGCTCTGCCCCCATATAACAAAACCGTCAGAAGCAACCTTCCCACCGGGCATTATTTTGATCACATCATTCTTTTGTATCAATCTACTATCAATCTCTTGTTCATTTATCACATTGCCTTCTCCATCAAAAGTCAATAACGTTGCCGTTTCAGGTGCCAAATCCATAAGCTTGGCAATGGCCTCAGATGTCTTCCCTTTAGCCAAGACCTCTGAATACTTTCCAAGTAGAATGAATGAAATGAGCATCGAGCTGGTCTCGAAGAAATCCGTAGCTATGAAATCATCTGAAGTTGCTGCACGCAACACGGAGTAGACTGAATAGAAGTATGCCGCATTGGTTCCCAAGGCGATTAAAACATCCATATTAGCATACCCATGCCGCAGGGCCTTGTAAGAACCAGTATAAAACTGCCGGCCTATGATGAATTGGACAGGAGTTGATAACACCCATCTCAAGAGCTCTCCAATTGTCAACATGTTCACGACTTTAGTGTCTAATCCATGCTTAAGCCCCGGGATATAAATATACACCATCGACGTGAGGAACACTAGGACCGTGAAAACCAAACTCCAAAGGAAGGATTTGTAGTATTGCTCAATCTCGAGCTGCCTATGGGGTTCGCGGCCCCCTCCTTCGGGGAATATCGTTGCCTTGAAATGCCCAGATCCCGTCAATTCAATCACTTTAATGAAATCTCTGGGCCCCGTTTTATCTGGTTTGTAGGAAACAGATATCTTATGTAGAAAAGGATTGATGTCGATATTTTCTATCCCAGGGAGTGCTTGAAGAGAATCTTCAATCATCCTCATTGACCGGTCCGTTCTAACGCCATCTAGTTTAAGCTGTATTTGGCTCCTATCTTCACCTGTACTGATGAGTATAGCTTCAAAGCCAGTGCTTTCAATTTCCTCCAACAACTGTGTGTGGCTAACGAGCTTGGGGTCGTATCGGATTTCCGCTTCTTCAGTTGCTAAGGCAACTAGAGCTCTCTGTACACCACGAACACCTTGTAAAGCAGATTCGACAGTTCTCGAGCAAGAGGTACATGTCATTCCTTTAAATCGCACTCGGCATATGAGTGTCGATTTCTCATTTAAATTCTCTTCAATCAGTGTGGCTTGAAATCCAACATCTTCGATGGTTTCTCGGATCATATCCTCCTAGACAATGTAAGCACAAATAAGGATTCAAAGCTCTTAATGTTAATTCAATTCAGAAAGAAATGGAAAAGAAGTCAGCATCTATATGGTTTTCTGATACCAGCTGATGCATTATCTCAAGAATGTAGCAGTAATGAATTACAAGTTTACAACGTTTTGATGAATTGGGAGTTGACCAGTCTCCTGATCAATTCTTTCCATACATTGGGTCCATGTCTCAGTGACAACCCAGGCTGTTGACATAATAGGCTCCTCTCTGAATGGGAGATGCCCTCAAGACATTCCAGATTGGCAGTTCCTAGCCATCCAGACTGCTGGACCATCTTTGGCATTTTTCCCGGATTATTGCTGCTTCTTATTTCTTAACCACATATTCCCAGGCCACTGATGTAAGGGCAGAGGATCTTCCAATCTGGACAACTGTGGGGTCATCAAATAAACTGAATAGATCACCAAACTGACGGCCCCACTTACATGAAACAGATGAAATGTATAGCATTACTCATGTCATGATGCATCAACACCTGATAATTACACCATGACACCAATCCCATTACAGAAAGCATGAAGTTACAATTAATAGTAGTGAGAGAGAGAGCTGAGCAATGTATATTACCATCCATGCTCTCGAAAAAAAAGAGCCATTATTTTTTAGGGAGTTAAACCCTAGTGCTTAAACACAAATCACATAAGTAAAATAGCTGAGAAATATAAAACAACATGGACATGTAGAAGAAATATAAGATCCTCAACCCAAGGATTAACAGAGTACAGCCAACCTGAGAGTTTGTACAATGAGTACCAATGTTTAGTGAGTCAGAATATGGGTTTATTGGGCCCCACCCTCGGATGGCCTATAATGTCTTCAAAAGGACAATCCTAACCATTCAAATTCTGTCCCAATAGTAAGACAGTTATAAGATAATCCAGTACAGTCATTATTCAACTGAAAAGGCTCAAGATTGGTGGAAGGCAACATTGGCCAGTCCATGACAGTCACATCAGGGCAGCGATCTTGCATCACTGAACCATGGACCTCAACTACACAAAACTAAAACCAGAAAATATTGTCCATAACATGGGTTCAAGGATCATATAAACTCCTCTACCATATATAGAAGAGAAGTGCTAAAACAATTACCACTTTAACATTTTAGCCTCCTTTCAGATGCAGAAGTGAATTGAATTCTGAACAGAGTTTAAACAAGAAGGTATTGAAAAAAATTCCAATGGCAATTCCTAGTGTTCATGCTGAGGAAGAGCTCTCAAATTTCAGTCACAAATCCTTTCAAATCCAACTTGACAGTAACAAAAGAAACAGTGCTTGTGATGTGGATCTCAATCTTTCAATACTAATGCTAACGAAGGTAACTATAGTTTGTTCATTTCTGCTTTTATAAGCCTAACAATTGCAAATTCAATTTGATACTGCACGCAAACACATCCTTACAACTTTGGTTTAATTTAATCTTTTTTTAAGTGAGTTGTCATGGTAACTACGAGATCTTGGATATGGTGGTGTTTTACTTTCTATAATAATTGAGAAGTGCTGTGGCATTGGCTGTGGCCCTCTCAATTGATTATTGATGGAGACTCTCTCTCTCTCTCTCTCTCTGTGTTGTGGCATTGGTTGTGGCCCTCTCAATTGATTATTGATGGAGACTCTCTCTCTCTCTCTCTCTCTCTCTCTCTCTCTCTCTCTCCATCCATTTTTCCAAGATCATTTTAGGCTTAATCCCAAAAATGAGGCAGATCTAAATCTCAGGTGGATCACACTAGAAGAAAACAGTAGTGATTTGGAATGTCCACATTAAAAATCTCCTAGGGCCCACTACATCCAACCTGTTGATTAGGTGATACGGGACCTGGATGAAGGGAAAAAACAAATATCAGCTTGATCCAAAACTTCTGTGACCCCCAAGAAATTTTCAATGGGTGGACGTTCAATCAACACTGTTTCTTATGATGTGGTCCACTTGAGATTTGAATATAACTTCATTTTAATCTGGAAAAATGGATGGACGGTCTGGATGAAACACATACATCATGGTGGGGCCCAGAGCACACCAAAGAGTAGCCAAACAGCCTCTATGTTGCAGTGCAGAGTATCCGGCCTTTTCATCAGAATCAGATACGATCCACGTTAGCCAAGAAGAGTGCCTCGAGTTTTCTTCCACTTAACAATTCCCAGTTTTGTCTTCTTCTCCAGAAAACAGATTTTCAAAAAAAGCACTTCTTCGAAGAGAAGGAAAAAAAAAAAAAAGGATGGGGAGCAAGTTCCTAGCATTCGCTTGCTTTCGCAGCGAGAGCTCGAGCTCGAGCTCTCGAGATCTCTCCCCCGAGCCTCATTACCCTTCCATGCCTAAATACCCTAAAGGATTTGAAGATTTGGAATGCTCCCAGGTGAAAACAACTCTCTTCTTTGTCATTGGAATGACTTGTTTTACTTGCGCTGGATCTGTCGAGAAGTCCATCAAACGACTCCCAGGCATCGACAATGCTGCCGTTGATGTCTTGAATAACCGCGCTCGCGTTCTCTTCTACCTAACTTTCGTTAATGTAAGTTTATTGCTGAGATGGGATCTCTTTCATTTGGTTTCCTTTAAGTTAGATCGTCTAATGTTTCTTTTGTCCATAGACCATTTCCCATAAATCATACTGATCAGATGATCCTCATTGTGTGGTTTCAAACATTGAATATGGGTTGCAGACCATTTTATCTTTCAAACAGTTAGGACCATGATCTGGATGGGATGGTCCAGTTTCTGTTATTTCTTGAGTAAATGATTTATTATTATTTGATTAGCTTTTTTATTGGATTTCTTCATTCAATGATTTGAATATATTTTCTCACAATTGATGAAATTAGAGGAAAATTTACTTGTAATTTTGTTTAGATCTTGAAACATTTTAGAATTCAAACTCGATATTCAGCTGTGATGATGATGATGATCTGGGGGGCACAGATGAATGGGCTATGGCCAAAATTCTTTACTGATTAGAAAACTTCGACCATCTGATTGTTGTGAGCTTTTCTCGCTGCCACCAATCTGATTTCTACCACATTCTGCTCACTTTTTTTTTTTTTTTTTTTTTTTTTTTTTTTTTTAATTTCTTCTTTTTTGAAAAATGGTCTGCAGCCCATATTCAATGATTGAAACTAGCCAATGAGGATCATCTGATCAGTATGATTTATGGGAAATGGTCTATGGACAAGAGAAACATTAGACAATCTAACTTAAAGGAAACCAAATGAAAGAGACCCCATCTCAGCAATAAACTTACATTAACGAAATTTGGGTAGAAGAGAACGTGAGCGCGGTTATTCAAGACATCAACGGCAACATTATCGATGCCTGGGAGTCGTTTAATGGCCTTCTCGATAGATCCAGCGCAAGCAAAACAAGTCATTCCAATGACAGAGAAGAGAGCTGTTTTCACCTGAGAGCGTTCCAAATCTTCAAATCCTTTGGGGTATTTAGGCATGGAAGGGTAATGAGGCCTGGTGGAGAGATCACGAGAGCTCGAGCTCTCCTTGCTAAAGCAAGCGAATGCCAGGAACTTGCTCCCCATCCTTCTTTTTTTTTTTTCTCCTTCTCTTCGAAGAAGCGCTTTTTTTAAAAATCTGTTTTCTGGAGAAGAAGACAAAACTAGGAATTGTTAAGTGGAAGAAAACTCGAGGCACTCTTCTTGGCTGAGGTGGATCATATTTGATTCTGATGAAAAGGCTGGATACTATGCACTGCAACATAAATGTGGTTTAGCTACTCGTTGGTGTGCTCTGGGCCCCACCTCAGCCTAATTCTCAAAATCCTAATTCCCCAAAAACCTAACTCCTAGAACCCTAATTCTCCATAACCCTACTTCCAAACCCTAAAGTGATAACCCTAACCTACCCACGGTCTCAAACCCTCATAAACCAAGTGAGACGGTTTGAATCGAGAACCCCTATGCTTAGATGGAAGTCATACCTTCCATAGGTCCTGATTATTTGGTATTTTATTGGATCTACACCGCGGGACTGTCGTATAGCTTGAATTTGAACATGTTACATTGATGATTTTTTTCTTAAAAAAACTTGTGTTAGGTCAGCTTTATTTGGTACTTTAAATTGTTCTAGTTAATCTGTTAATGATCCCATTGCATCATTCTAGGCTAGGCCACCCATCTTGCATCATGCCCTATATTATTGAAAAAAAAAATCCAATAAACCTGTATATGCCCCGTAATAAACCATTACGGACCTATTACGGCCTTTATAGGGGGCATAATGGGCTGTTAACAGGTGGTTAATGGTAATTTTTTTCCACAACAGTTGTTACGGTCATTATGACCCCGTAATGTGTAACGGTTTCCATCGTTACCTTTACGTAACCAGCCTTTATGGTACGCCATGGTCTACGGTTCCAACTAGGATTTGGGTGTATTTTCATTAGAGTTGTACACGAGTTGAACCGAGTCGAGCTTGCTCGACTCAGCTCGGCTCGGTCCTCGAGTCGGTCCTTGAGCCTAATTGGCCAACTCGGCTCAGTTTGGTCAACAACTCGGGTCAGTTTGAGCTGAGTTCGAGGCAAGATTGAGCCTGTGCAACATTTTTTCAAACACATGGAGTGCACCTTCAATTTCTCACAGTATGTAAAACAATAGCAGGAGTTTACGGATATTTCATCAAACACTAGGTAGGCAACATCAAAATCAAGATACAAGGGTATTTGTTTTATATCCATACCTACCTTGCCACCAACCGACACTTTGTTGAGTCATTTCATCAAACACTTGGTGAGCAACATCAATAAAAAAATAACTGAGTCACCGAACTAGTTCGATCCGAGTTCGATTCGAGTTGGGGTTTGATCGGAGTCGATTCGAGCTAGGACAAGCTTGAACTCATCTCGAAAATTTTTGAGTTCCAAAAATCAGCTCGACTTGGCTCGAACTCAGTTTCGAATCGAGCTTTTTCGAGTAGAGTCAAGCGAGTTAACCGAGCTAACTCGGTTCGCGTACAACTCTAATTTTCATACTTATGAAAATTTTATTAAGATAAATGGTTATGATTGCATTAGGGCTTCTTTTGCTTTGGCAAAGTATATATGCATGTAATGGCTCTATTTTATAAATGATTGAGTGAATGAAGGGATTTCTTCTACTTTTCCACAATCCTACAAATATTTTGGGGCACAGGGCTCCTTCCACCAGTCGTGTGACTAAATTGGAAGTTCCAAGTTTGATGTGCCTTCACACCTGAAACGTCAAATCAAGTGTAACATATGTTCTGTGATGCCCCGATCCCTACTCCAATGTGGGCGGGTGAGATGTGGGCGGGGCTGGGTGCCTAGACGAGCTACTGCGCTGGGTAAGCTACTGTTGCAGGTGACTGCGGACGGAACTTTGTCCCACATCACTTGGACAGTTGTTCGAAGTCCTGGCTATATGTGAAGGCTCTCCCTTAACTGTTGTGACACGTTTTAAATCCGTGCAGGGAAGACCCCAAAGCGGACAATATCACAACGGTGGGGCAGGTCGTTTCATTTGGTATCAGAGCCGAGGACGACTCTATTCCAACGGTGGGAGATTGTGACGCCCCGGTCCCTACTCCAATGTGAGCAAGTGCGATGTGGGCAGGGCTGGGTGCCTGGGCGAGCTACTGTTGCAGGCGACTGCGGAAGGAACTTTGTCCCACATCGCATGAACAGTCGTTCGAAGTCCTGGCTATATGTGGAGGATCTCCCTTAATTGTTGTGACGCATTTTAAATCCGTGCGGGGGAGACCCCAAAGCGGATAATATCACAACGGTGGGGCGGGTCGTTTCATGTTCCGTAGATACAGGTCCTACCTCTTGAATGATCCTAACCATTGGATTGGCTGTTCAAAAATAGATAATTACAATCAACAGTCCACCTTAAATGTGGGCCCAACCAGATGGTTTGGATCATACCATGGGAGATCTTTAGGGTCTCTGTAATACACAACAGAACACCCACCACATGAACAGTCTGGATCACCAAAAGGTGGTCCACTGGAGATCCCAACATTGTAAATCTCCTCATAAAAAGTATAAAGCCCTATGTTGAACATGAACAGAAGCATATGTGTAAGAGAAGACAAGACAAGAAAAATTGTCATTTGGGAAGTGAAGAATCGACATAACAAAGTTCATTATGGATCTGAGAAAACCCATGAAACTGCTAACAATCTAAGGAACTCAAAAAAATCGGAATTGATCACCTTTGAATTCTGGGGTACGATGTTGGCCCTTAACCAAGTCTACTCTGATCTCCTCGAAATCAATCCCATTCATCCTATAAATATTATCAAATTCCCATTCAATACCAATTTGTGTTCTAGAAAACAACCCACTATTTGCATTCTGGGAAATGCATTGCAGGGGTGATGAAGTGGTAAAGCTGGGAGAACAAGGTAGAGCCATCTCTCCACAAAACACATGATGTATCAATCACGACCGTCCATCTAGCATGCCCTATTATGGATATCTTATCAGACAATCTAATCCATCACTTTTCTTAACTACCTCTTACTGAACACTTGAACTTTTATCTACTTCTGTATTCCACCGTTAATTTGAAGGCCTCTGATCAGATGACTATGATCATCCGATCAATTGTGTACTTTGAACCATTTACCATCCAAATTAGGGTCAAGAAGATGGACGGTCGAGATGGCTCTACTTATGTTCTCCCTTGAAATAATACACTTTCTACTGCTTTAATTCCAAGAATGGGAAGTTGGGTGTGTGCAAATCAGGATTGATTTAGATATCAATTTCCAATTCGCAATTCACGAAAAATCAATAGTAGTGAAAAGGAATTCCAAAAAGAAAGAAAAAGACAGAAAAAGGTTGAGAAAAGAAGAAAGGACAGAATGAAAAAGGGAATGTACTTGCAGAAGATGATGATTGCTCGCGATGGTTGCGACAAGCGATCGACATAGACCTTGAGCTTCATCTCTCTCTCTCTCTCTCTCTCTCTCTCTCTGGGTAGTTTCTTTGGACTACTGAGGTTCGGATCGGATAACGATCGAGCGGGGACGGCATGGAAGCGGATTGGCTGGTGTACCACACAGCAGCTATATAGCTGCTGTCGGTACGTGTCGTGCGTAGTCGAGCACTGACGCTCCTCGAGCTCCGAGTTGTACGAATGGTTCAAAGGACCACAGTGATGTATTTATTATATCTGGACCGTACATATATTTTTAGATATAATTTTAGAGCATTTTCCAAAAAAGTAACCATATCCAAAGATCATCTGGACCCCACCACAAACAGCAGCGGAGATAATGATTTTAACCGTTAAAAAATTCGTAGGGCCCACCATAACGTTTATTTTCCATCCAATCTGTTCATAAGGTCACGAAGACCTGAATGAAGAGGGATCCAAAACTTCTGTGACCCCAAAAAGGGTTTCAATGGTAGACGTTCAATCCCCGGTGCTTTTTTCAGTGTGGTCCCCTTGATAGTTAGATCTGTCTTATCTTTTGTCTCAAGCCTTAAGATGAGCTCGTCAAATTTATGGACGGTTTGGATGTAACACATACTTCATGATCAAACCAACAGAACTTGCTGACGTCAATACAGCAGCTATATAGCTGGTGTGAGGTACACCAGCCATCCGCTTCCGGACGGCGTAGACCGAAGAGAGAGAAACTTTGGTACTCCTCCGGGGTATTATGGATGATACTCGGGCACTTACTGGTTGCGAAGGTGATATTATTTATCTGTTTGATTTCAAATGCTCCAGCTCCCACAGCATTTATAAGTTAATAGTGCTCCTAATTGCACTGGGACACTTCAACAGTCCAATCCATTGATCCAGACTGTTCAGTAGATCTAGTGATGCATACATCACACTGATATGACAATGATAGCCATTTGATCAGCAGCCTTTAATATAGATGATCAAGATCATTCACAAAAATAAAAGTCTACTAACCAATTTGATGCCAGTCAGCTACAGGTTTGTGTGTAGGGCCATGATGGTGTATAGATTTCATCAAACCCATTCACCATGGGTAAATCACACTTCATCCATGTAAAATCAAAATGTGTATGACCAATCACAATGTGTATGAAGTCTGTCATGAGTTTGCTGTGATTACTTATTTTGAACCGTTGATGTCATTTTAACTGATTAATTTGCAGTCCAAGGTTGGATATCTCTTGGGAATGCTCATCCATCATTAGTCAATGGTTGGGATCCTTGAACCCATGGGCTCTACATGCATAAATTGGAATAGAATGAACCTAGCCTTTCAATTTGTGGCTTGAAAATAAGCAGTTAAGAAGAGAAATACAACATTGGTCTGCACCCAACCGAAACAAGAGTGAATTTGGTGGAACAAGATGTTCCAATCCAAAATCATTTAAACCTCATGAGACTACATTGTGTAAACACACAGTAATTTCTCTTGTTTATTTCTTATAGAATAGGTGGAATATATATAAAAAAGATGATAAGGTGCCTATCCTGGAAGAACCCAAATACTGTAGAGCCATCTCTCAACATTACACACCTACACCAAGGAGGTGATGTGGAATTTGGAAATCAGGTCCACCCATATTTCAAAAATCAAAGCAATGGTGCAAAACAAAATTAATTAACAGTTAACAGATCACATAGTATTCACATAAAAGGATGAAAACTGTATATGAATAGAAAAAACATAACTATTTATATTTATCAATGTCCGGGGCAAATAAAAAATCCAAGCAGCCGCCTGCCACCAATGTAACACCGGAAGTTATTGTATTTTCATTTCCGGCAAGTTGGTCTCTTAGCCAAACATATATATAAGGCTTGGGTGTACGCCCTGATTGCTCACTCAACCATGATCTCTCTGATCTCAAGGGTGTCCAAGTTCTTGGGCCTTTTGTAATACTTCAGCAAAAGCGAGCAACAAACAACACTAACTGATGAGGCAGCCATTGCAGCCCCTGCCACCCATGGTGGCAAACGGAAGCCTGTCCCTGGAAAGAGAGCCCCTGCCGCGATTGGGATGCCGATGACATTGTAACCTAAGGCCCAGATGTAGTTGAGGCGAATGCGGGAGAATGTTTTTCTAGAGAGATCAATGGCTGTGATCACGTCTTCTAAGTTGCTCTTCATGAGGACAATGTCAGCTGCCTCAATGGCAATGTCTGTGCCAGCGCCGATCGCCATCCCAACATTGGCAGCCACGAGTGCTGGTGAGTCATTGATGCCGTCTCCGACCATCGCAACAGTTAGGCCAGACATCTAAACATTAAGGTGTGATTTATCTAGATATCAGTTCATAAGATCAACGAGGGAATAAAACCAATCTAGAGAAAACAATGTCATCCATCTTGCACCATCAAACATACACAGTTGGATGCCAATTTCTGCAACCGACACTGTTCATTTTGTGGGACCAATCATGAGTGGATTATGGACCCAAAAAAAATCTCTCCATTGGAAAATTTTTACCAACACGACCAATGTTTTTTTTTTTTTGATATTCAAGTGTGGCTTATTGTCTTGATACTTGACAGTCAATTTCAGGCCATGATAAGACCATTTGATGGAGAATATTTTCAGGACATGGCTCATCCATAATGGCCCCACCTGGATGAACAGTGTGGGTCAGTGTGCATACGTTTGTCAGCTGGCTGAAAAGCCATTGTCGAAGATACAGGTTCGATTCCCATAAGGGATAGGTACTCATTCCCGGCCAGCATCCTGCTAAGGCATTCAGGCAGGGGAGGTGGCACCAACCACACTCCTGCTCATAATGAGGGACATGATCTTGCTAGTCAAGGTAATGAAATTATCCATGAAGCTAGCAAATGGAACCTGCACAGGGACCTGCCATTGTGTGATCTGGCAGATGTCTCCCTGTGGTTTCAAGGGGTTCAAGTGTTGGAAGGCGTTGGAAGACCGCGTTAAAGGTGCGCCTCACCATTACAATAGGTCAATTTAAATTGTTGTCTGATCAGTTCCAACTCCCACTCTAAATGTAGCAGCTTCATCGAATAAAAATCTTTGTATGTTAAGATTAGCATAACATGCAAAAGTGCATCCAAGTGCGTCTAAATACAGTTTGTAAATGCGTCTAAGTTCATCTAAGTGCAATGTGCATAGACATACTTATATCAGTCTTAGAGATGCACTTAAACACACTAAGACGGCCTTAGACACATGTTGTACATTATGCTTAACATACAAAGCTTTGTATTGGATTTAGGCTCCTAAATGTATGTGGTTGGATTAATACACAAGACAACCATACCGATGCATGTACGATGTACCTGTTCATGTAGGTGTACACATACATAAACGAGCATACACACAGGCATATACATGCATAACAAGAACATTTGCATTTTTTTACCTGTAATTCCTTCACTTTCTCTGCTTTCTGCTCGGGTTTGGCTTCGGCAATGACCTCTTCGATCCCAACCTGTTTAGCAATAGATCTTGCCGTGCCCCAGTTATCGCCGGTCACCATAATGCTTTTAATCTTCATGGACTTGAGTATGGATATGACCTCTTGGGCCCCTGGTTTGAGTGGATCCGATATTGCTATAATTCCAATCACCTCACCATCTATAGATACCAAAATCCCTGTTTGCGCCATTTGTTCGGTTTCCTCTAGAATTTCATTGACATCGACTGGTAGGTGAATGCCAGAGTCTAACATGAAGCTCTTGTTCCCCATGATGATTTCTTTGTTATGGACCGTGGCTTTCACGCCATGGCCTGTTACTGAGATGAAGTCTCGGGCCTCAGGCCAGACATGGTTTTCTTCGTCATTCTGGAACTTCTTTGCATACTCGACAATGGCCTTGGCTAGAGGGTGTTCACTGTTTACCTGTTAAGATCACAGGGTGCCAGTATTGTTGACATTAATTCACTTAGTTGGGTAGCCATGGGCTTGAGCATCAAGAAAGACTAACAAACAAGTTGGGCACAGGGCTGGGCCCTGATTTGAAACTTCTATCAAGGCCCTAACTGTCTATAACTCTAATCGGATGGCCGCAGCCAAAGGTGGGCAATGGGCAACTTCGTTTTTTGAACTTCATTGGCCAGATATATCAGGTTGGTTTTGCTCATGCTGGGCTAGCTTGTTGCCAGCTTTATATGGGTTAGCCTTAGTAGGCCCCGATAAATGTAGAGGGTGATGGAACCACAGCCAGTGCAACTGAACATGGCCCATATTATCAGGATAGACAGGTAAAACCAACTTGAGGAAATCTGGTGAGTCCAACAAAGAAATGCCAGAGTCAACACAGAATGTCGCAAAAACATAACATAGAAAAGTTGTGACTAAAATCAAGAAAAAAAAAAAATCAATAAATCAAATGGTTCATTAATGGGTCCAGAAGATTGTTTGGATCAATACTGAAAATGCTTAGGGCCACTTAAAAATGAGTTCATCATATCATTTTATTAATAAAAACATATTTATATATTAGAGATTGATTTTTTTGGTGGCGATTAAACATATGACCAGCCACTTATATAAATTACGATCTCTAATGTGTAATTAAAGTTAACTAAAAATAAGATGAACTCATTTTGAAGTGACAAACAAACATGCCCATGGCATTTTATGATGTTATAATTTTATATAGACAGATTTAATGAAAACGACTCGATTGAGTTGAAGGGTATGACTCATTCAAGTCACTAACTCAACTGGAACGAGAGATGATCTTCAGGTCGAGTTGCACCGATTTGACAAGTTTCGGAACCATTTGGATGAATTATGGTGTCCTGTGCATTAGAAAAACCTGTTATTGACTGACATGCGGTCATGTGGGGTCCCTTGTTTGGTGATCTAAAATGTCGATCTAATTGGCTTCACCACCCATATAAGGGGATGCTCTGAAAATCTCCTTGAGTGGAAGATCCGAAACTTGGCGGAGAACAAATAGGCTGTCAGTTGCAAAAAACACAAACTTGGTGGAACACCCCAGATCAATTGTCTGGATAACCAGAACATGGGCCCCACATGAACAGCATGTTGGGCATCAGCTATTTATATTTGTTGTATGTTCAATGCGTAGAACCCTATAATTCCTCTCATATTGGATGGTTGGATGCGTTTCATGAGATTTTGGTAATATACATTCCATTAGATAGCAATTGAAGAAAAAACAGGAAAGCATGGCCCACCTCAGTAGCTGCAACCAGTTCATAGAATTCGCGCAAGACCATAGTTTTCAAGAGCTTTGTGTTAACAACCACAGGCTTTCCCATGGTGAGCGTCCCTGTCTTATCAAACACAATGCAGTTCACCTACAACAAGTCCAGCACATAAGTTCCATTAAGATTTGGTGAAAAATTGAAGGGTGTGTATGGAGACACAATCAAATTGAAATTGCAATCGTTAGTCTGATAAAGTGGCACATGACTAAATTGTAACTGAAAGTGGCAAATGACAAAAATTGTAACTATCTCCTTTAGTATAAGTATTGAGAGATCGGGCTCTGAGTTGGGTTTGTGTTATTTTCATGTTAGACTTGAAAAGGAAAGCAACTACAATTTGAGGGGTCTTCCTCGTTATAAATACTTGGAAACATCATTGCAATTCAGTTACATCTTCTTTTCTAGATTGACCATTTGCAATTCAATTCACTTCACATTCACCAGCATACCAAAGTGAGGGAGGACAACATTAGCCCGATTACTGAAAGATAGCCTTAGTTCCATCTAACTTTTACAACTCCACCTATCCCATATTTTGCTTCACTTCTGAGGGAATATGTGATTCTTAAACGAGCAAAATAGAGGTACTAGTTCCATCAACAACTGTATGGGTGGTCCCACGTTTTATAATCTGGACATTTCATATTATAAACTGGTTTATGAATTGAGTCATTTCCAAGAACTCTCCAATTGAGAGCTCCAAGAATATGATCAGTTGAATTTTACAGGTAGATTATGGACTGTTGGATAAACCCTTCGCTTTCAGGCCACCAAGATGGGCCAATGGAGAAGAGTTTTGCAGCATAGATCAGCCATAAGTTAAACCCAATAGATCGACGTTCTGGGAAGCTGAAAGATGGGTCCAACCTGTAATATTGTTGGACTGAGCAAAAAATTACCAGTTTATCCAACAAAACATTATACATTTACCTATTTTTCCCCAAACCTACCCATGTTAGAAAATTCCACAATTCATTGGGGAAGTCAGCCCAGTCGACTCGGTTTGGTTAGGCTTTGGATACACAATTGCCATATTGAGGATTGTAATGGTCTTTTTATTCATATGAATCTCATCCACTGGGCAAAGAACAAAAGACTACAACAAAATAAAAATCTCTTGATATATATGTTCCTTCGAAAACCCTACTCAGAAGTCTGGCCTAGTAAAATTTTTGATGCTGGCAGATGATTTCCTCATCAAGTGCATACTTCAAACATTGCATTTGGAAATGGAGCACATGCTTTTTTACTTTCAGATAGACAGTAGTACAAACAGTTGAACTGTTGTGCAAGAAATAGTTGAAAGGATGAATCATTTGACTGGTTGCCGATAACATTTCAATTTCAAAGTGCAATAGAAAGAAATCAGGAATTAGATGTCAATTTTTCGTGCTTACCTTATGTGCACTCTCTAAGGCTTGCCCCCCTTTGATCAACACACCTTGAGAAGCACCAACACCAGTACCAACCATCACAGCCGTTGGAGTTGCAAGGCCCAGGGCACACGGGCAGGCTATCACCATAACAGAGATGCCAAATTGAAGAGCAAGCTGAAACCTATCCATGGAAGATGGTATCCAAGATTTCGGGTAGCCATCCAACTTTCCAGCTAAAAACCAGGCTAGCCAAGTGCAAAATGCGAGAATAATGACCTATAGAAGTTAAAAGAGGAACAATTCAACTTGAGCCAATAAGTGGACCTTAATTGTTTTGAACTAATTCTCCTTGTGGTTTTAGATGCATTGAAACCATCCTCTACAGGATTCTCACTCTTCTTTTTGCCTTGCATCATTGTGAGAAAATTCAACATACAATGCAACTTAATAATTAGAAGCTTTCTAATTCAACATGTGTATAGCCAATGCGCAAACAAGTTCAGGCATCGAGCTGTTCATCAGGTAGGCCCCATTTTTTAGAGGCTTCGATGGAAGAATGAATTGGGTCCCTCATTTGATGGCCCATGATTCATGAAACAAGTGAATGGATAGGATAAACTAGGCCTCCCATTGTTTCATACTTTATTGATGGGCCATGGCATTTATGCGTTGGGGCCCACCTGATAGACAATATGGATGCTCCATCCATGTCATGTGCACCTGTGCATATGGGATCTGAGACATTCATGCATGGAAAAGGCGAGAAAAAGAATATGCACTTACAAGGGGCACAAAATACATCGAGATCCTATCTGCAAACTTCTGTACAGGAGCTTTGGCCATCTGCGCCGATTCAACAAGGCGGACAATTTGTGAGAGAGCACTCTCTGATCCAACATGTGTGGCATGAACATGCAACACCCCATTTTCATTAACAGTCCCGCCGATCACGCTATCGCCCTTCCTCTTCGCAACAGGCCTTGCCTCTCCTGTTATCATACTCTCATTAACATGGCTCTGCCCCCATATAACAAAACCGTCAGAAGCAACCTTCGCACCAGGCATTATTTTGATCACATCATTCTTTTGTATCAATCTACTATCAATCTCTTGTTCATTTATCACATTGCCTTCTCCATCAAAAGTCAATAACGTTGCCGTTTCAGGTGCCAAATCCATAAGCTTGGCAATGGCCTCAGATGTCTTCCCTTTAGCCAAGACCTCTAAATACTTTCCAAGTAGAATGAATGAAATGAGCATCGAGCTGGTCTCGAAGAAATCCGTAGCCATGAAATCATCTGAAGTTGCTACACGCAACACGGAGTAGACTGAATAGAAGTATGCCGCATTGGTTCCCAAGGCGATTAAAACATCCATATTAGCAGACCCATGCCGCAGGGCCTTGTAAGAACCAGTATAAAACCGCCGGCCTATGATGAATTGGACAGGAGTTGATAATACCCATCTCAAGAGCTCTCCAATTGTCAACATGTTCACGACTTTAGTGTCTAATCCATGCATAAGCCTGGGGATATACATAAACACCATCGACGTGAGGAACACTGGGACCGTGAAAACCAAACTCCAAAGGAAGGATTTGTAGTATTGCTTAATCTCGAGCTGCCTATGGGGTTCATGGCCCCCTCCATCGGGGAATATCGTTGCCTTGAAACGCCCAGATCCCGTTGATTCAATCACTTTAATGAAATCTCTGGGCCCCGTTTTATCTGGTTTGTAGGAAACAGATATCTTATGTAGAAAAGGATTGATGTCAATATTTTCTATCCCAGGGAGTGCTTGAAGAGAATCTTCAATCATCCTCATTGACCGGTCCGTTCTAACGCCGTCTAGTTTAAGCTGTATTTGGCTCCTATCTTCACCTGTACTGATGAGTATAGCTTCAAAGCCAGTGCTTTCAATTTCCTTCAACAACTGTGTGTGGCTTACAAGCTTGGGGTCGTATTGGATTTCCGCTTCTTCAGTTGCTAAGGCAACTAGAGCTCTTTGTACACCACGAACACCTTGTAAAGCAGATTCGACAGTTCTTGAGCAAGAGGTACATGTCATTCCTTTAATGCGCACTCGGCATATGAGTGTCAATTTCTCATTTAAATTCTCTTCAATCAGTGTGGCTTGAAATCCAACATCTTCGATGGTTTCTCGGATCATATCCTCCTAGACAATGTAAGCACAAAAGGATTCAAAGCTCTTAATGTTAATTTAATTCAGAAAGAAATGGAAAAGAAGTCAGCATCTATATGGTTTTCTGATACCAGCTGATGCATTATCTCAAGCATGTAGCAGTAATGAATTACAAGTTTACAACGTTTTGATGAATTGGGAGTTGAACAGTCTCCTGATCAATTCTTTCCATACATTGGGTCCATGTCTCAGCGACAACCCAGGCTGTTGACATAATAGGCTCCTCTCTGAATGGGAGATGCCCTAAAGACATTCCAGATTGGCAGTTCCTAGCCATGCATACTGCTGGACCATCTTTGGCATTTTTCCCAGATTATTGCTGCTTCTTTTTTCTTAACCACATATTCCCAGGCCACTGATGTAAGGGCAGAGGATCTTCCAATCTGGACAACTGTGGGGTCATCAAATAAACTGAATAGATCACCAAACTGAGGGCCCCACTTGCACGAAACAGATGAAATGTATAGCATTACTCATGTCATGATGCATCAACACCTGATAATTACACCATGACATCAATCCCATTACAGAAAGCATGAGGTTACAATTAATAGTAGAGAGAGAGAGAGAGATATGAGTAATGTATATTACCGTCCATGCTCTCGAAAAAAAGAGCCATTATTTTTTAGGGAGTTAAACCCTAGTGCTTAAACACAAATCACGTAAGTAAAATAGCTGAGAAATATAAAACAACATGGACATGTAGAAGAAATATAAGATCCTCAACCCAAGGATTAACAGAGTACAGCCAACCTGAGAGTTTGTACAATGAGTACCAATGTTTAGTGATTCAGAATATTGGTTTGTTGGGCCCCCACCCTCGGATGGCCTATAATGTCTTCAAAAGGATAATCCTAACCATTCAAATTCTGTCCCGATGGTAAGACAGTTATAAGATAATCCAGTACAGTCATTATTCAACTGAAAAGGCCCAAGATTGGTGGAAGGCAACATTGGCCAGTCCATGACAGTCACATCAGGGCAGCGATCTTGGATCACTGAACCATGGACCTCAACTACACCAAACTAAAACCAGAAAATATTGTCCATCACATGGGTTCAAGGATCATATAAACTCCTCTACCATATATAGAAGAGAAGTGCTAAAACAATTACCACTTTAACATTTTAGCCTCCTTTCAGATGCAGAAGTGAATTGAATTCTGAACAGAGTTTAAACAAGAAGGTATTGAAAAAAATTCCAATGGCAATTCCTAGTATTCATGCCGAGGAAGCGCTCTCAAATTTCAGTCACAAATCCTTTCAAATCCAACTTGACAGCAACAAAAGTAACAGTGCTTGTGATGTGGATCTCAATCTTTCAATACTAATGCTAACGAAGGTAACTATAGTTTGTTCATTTCTGCTTTTAAGCCTAACAATTGCAAATTCAATTTGATACTGCATCCAAACACATCCCTACAAGATGTTGGATATTGGTTTAATTTAATCTTTTTTATGTGAGTTGTCATGGTAACTACAAGAAGTTGGATATGGTGGTGTTTTACTCTCTATAATAATTGAGAAGTGCTGTGGCATTGGCTGTGGCCCTCTCAATTGATTATTGATGGAGACTCCCCCCATGTGTGTGTGTGTGTGTGAATAAATTGGTTGTTGGTGGCATTAGTGGCCAACCCATGAGAAGAAAAAAAAAAAAGAATGTGGGAGAGGATGGTTGAAGGTAAAACAGGTCTTGTGACCCGACTCGGTACTTGTGACTGAGTCGGACTCGGTCCGGATTAGTTTAGGCCAGACCTGGACTTGGATCGAGTCAGGCATGCTGACCCGACTCGGTACTTGTGACCGAGTTGGACTCGGTCTGGATTAGTCCAGGCCAGACCCGGACTTGGATCGGGTTAGTCATGCTGGACTCGGTACCGAGTCGGGTCGAGTTCCGGTCAGGTCTGTTTCAAAACCGGATTGAGTCGGGTCAGCCCTAACTTGATCTGACTCAACTCGGTGCCCAGCTCTACTTACATGTCATCAGCATGGTGCACTTTACGAGATGATCCCAAAGCTTCCATGTGAGTAATTGATATACACATCTCTCATAACACGGCACATACTGTCCATGTTTTGATCTCCATCACCGTCTCAATCCATGCTTATTGCTTGACGTAGCTATTGGTTGTCATCTAATTAATTCGATGGCGGTCCATCGCAAAAGAAAGACCATAGATTCAAAACAGGGAGAAAGTGGAACCTAACTCCACTTTATGAGAATCAGATCTAAGGTTAATGTGGAGATGCATCACAAACCGCCTGTCAGTGGGACATGAGAACATCTCCAGTGTACCCATGGCATTCGTGTAGTTGGTAAGACCATCAATTCTGTGAGCAACCCTGTGGATGCACCATATTCCCAAAAAAAGAAGAAAAAACAAAAGTGAGCAGAATGTGGTAGAAATCAGATTGGTGGCAGCGAGAAAAGCTCACAACAATCAGATGGTCGAAGTTTTCCAATCAGTAAAGAATTTTGCCCATAGCCCATTCATCTGTGCCCCCCAGATCATCATCATCATCACAGTTGAATATCGAGTTTGAATTTAAAATGTTTCAAGATCTAAACAAAATTACAAGTGAATTTTCCTCTAGTTTCATCAATTATGAGAAAATATATTCAAATCATTGAATGAAGAAATCCAATAAAAAAAGCTAATCAAATAATAATAAATCATTTACTCAAGAAATAACAGAAACTGGGCCATCCCATCCAGATCATGGTCCTAACTGTTTAAAAGAGAAAATGGTCTGCAGCCCATGTTCAATGATTGAAACCAGACAATGAGGATCATCTGATCAGTATAATTTATGGGAAATGGTCTATGGACAAAAGAAACATTAGACGATCTAACTTAAAAGAAACGAAATGAAAGAGAAATGAAAGAGACCCAATCTCAGCAATGAACTTACATTAACGAAATTTGGGTAGAAGAGAACACGAGCGCGGTTGTTCAAGACATCAATGGCAGCATTGTCGATGCCTGGGAGTCGTTTGATGGCCTTCTCGACAGATCCAGCGCAAGCAGAACAAGTCATTCCAATGACAGAGAAAAGAGCTGTTTTCACCTGGGAGCGTTCCAAATCTTCAAATCCTTTGGGGTATTTAGGCATGGAAGGGTAATGAGGCCTGGGGGAGAGATCTCGAGAGCTTGAGCTCTCGCTACGAAAGCAAGCGAATGCCAGGAACTTGCTCCCCATCCTTTTTTTTTTTCCCCTTCTCTTCGAAGAAGCACTTTTTTTGAAAATCTGTTTTCTGGAGAAGAAGACAAAACTGGGAATTGTTAAGTAGAAGAAAACTCGAGGCACTCTTCTTGGCTGAGGTGGATCGTATCTGATTCTGATGAAAAGGCCGGATACTCTGCACTGCAACATAGAGGCGGTTTGGCTACTCGTTGGTGTGCTCTGGGCCCCACCATGATGTATGTGTTTCATCCAGACCGTCCATCCATTTTTCCAGATTAAAATGAAGCTATATTCAAATCTCAAGTGGACCACATCATAAGAAACAGTGTTGATTGAACGTCCACCCATTGAAAATTTCTTGGGGGTCACAGAAGTTTTGGGTCAAGCTGATATTTGTTTTTTCCCTTCATCCAGGTCCCGTATCACCTAATCAACAGGTTGGATGTAGTGGGCCCTAGGAGGTTTTTAATGTGGACATTCCAAATCACTACTGTTTTCTTCTGGTGTGATCCACCTGAGATTTAGATCTGCCTCATTTTTGGGATTAGGCCTCAAAATATCTTGGAAAGATGGATGAACGGCTTGGATGGAACACATACATCATGGTGGGGTCCACAGAGCACTGGCCAGATTGCGTTCAACCAACCCACAAGCCTTGTGGGCCCACTGATGTGATTTTTGTACGGAATCCAACCGTCCACAGGGGTCGCCCCCACCAAGAAATGCTTTCCTCATGTTATCCTTGCAAGAAGCTATGTGGGCCACCGCAGCGTCCGTGAGGAATCCACTCCGTCCATCAGTTTCCCCAGAGAAAATTGGGACATGAGCTAAAAAAAAAATGAGGCAGATTAAAATTTTAAGTGGCCACACGACAAGAAAAAGTAGAGATGAAAATGGCCACTGTTGAAACCTTCCAGGGCCTACCGTGATTACTATAGCTCGGGACGGGGATTCCCGAGTAGATTTCAACGGTGGGTATTCAATCCCCATTGTTTCCCATAACACGCCCCACTTAGTCTTGGATCTGCCCCACCAGCCTTCCTTTCCATAGTGGGGCAATGATAATTAACCAAATCCAAGTTTTGATAATGTCCATTGTCTTCTATAGGGTGGCCCACCTGAATTTTGGGGCACCTCATCATCATTGGTGGGACCCACTTAATGCATGGGTCGGATGGCATACAAACAACAAGCCCCTCACGTGCAGTGCAGTTGAATAACATTTATAAGTGTAGGTGAATAAAAATTCGGTGCATGTTAATGACAGAAGAGGACGTGATCGTCCGTGATGAATTGCTACAGGCTTCATCGCCAATTTGGCCCTTGGATGGGAGTCATCTTTCAATGATCCAAACCGTTTATTTCAATGGGCCTCATTCAAGGATGCCATTGGCTAAATATGATTATTTTATAATGATTAAAGTTGGTATGATCAGAAAAGATATTGCCACACACATGTAAGAGACCATGTAAATGTTAAAGGACGTATGTTATCTAATGGATTCATCATGTGGACCCAACCATGTTATATATTGCTCTTATTTATACAAAACCCAACTCAAAACTTAGATATGAAGACCGTATGGCACCCGGACCTGGCTCGGATGTATCATAGGACCCGATTCGTTGACAGCCCTACCTCTCCAATTCATGATTCAACTAAAAAAAAATAAAATAGGCAACTATCATAATTCAACCCAGGCAATTTTTGTTGCATGGCCAATCCATATTCAGGTCCATCATACCAACGGTTTAGATTTTGGAACACTTACAGCCTGAGATTTATATGATCCATCTAAAAAATAAAAGTGTTTTTTGTTATTTATTATTTATTTATTTATTATTATTTTTTTTACACACGCGCACACACCACCACACACTCACGCTTCCCTACCAATGGGAACTCAAACCCTCAACCAGGTGTTGAAACTCCTGGGAGTCTACCACCAGATTAAGAGCAAGGACCCTCTCTTCCTCCTACTTCCATCTTAAAAAATAAAAGTGTGAATAGAAGGTAAAAATAAAAGTGTGAATAGCTGGTAAAGCGTGAATAGAAGGTAAAAATAAAAGTGTAAACAGTAAGAGTACTTCCTCCTCCTACTTCCATCTATGACTATGAGTAAGGACCCTCTCTTCCATCTAAAAAATAAAAGTGTGAATAGAAGGTAAATACCTCTCTTCCTCCTCTTACTTCTCCTTCCCTCTCTTCAATCTTCCTTCCATATTTGAAATCTCATCCATAACATGTCTTATTCGTTTTTCAAACTTGAGAAATGCTCCGGTGTTTTTAGAGCAGATAAGTTATGGTACTCCTAGTAGTATTGGAATCCTCGGACAATCCAATCCTTTGATCTAAACTTCTCTTTAGGTCCAACACACATTTCATAGAATACCATATAAATCTATTTCACTGATTTGAAAGATATTAACCATTTGATCCATGGCCTTTAATATCAACAGTCAGGATCAATTAGACAAAATAGGTCCGATTAGGAGTTTGATCTCTTTTTTTAGGGCCCACTTATAACCCTAAATAATCATTTTTTTAGGAAAATCATAAATATTACATCTATGGCTTAGAAAAGGGACGGCTATAGAAAAAATGGCCAAATCAAGGATAAATTGAATCATCTCATCCATGCAATTTTTTGCACGCTATTGCATGAAATGTGTTATGAACTTAATGGACAGTTCAGATTGGTTGATTGGACTGTCCAAGTAACCGATGCAACTGGGAGCGCCATAACTTAAAAGTGCTCTGAGAGCAGTAGTGCATTTCTCTTCAAACTCAAATGGTTTTTTAAAAAATTTCCCTTACTGCAAGCAAACAACTTGGATGGATGATACGCACGCATTCAATAAGTGCACATGTGTGCGTACGTGTAACTCAAATTAGACCGTCCAGATTGTGGGTCCCGTTTTAGATAGTCTGTCTAACAATAGTTACAGTGAAATGACACCTTAACCATTGGCCTATAGTGTCTTCAAGAGGATAATCCTAACCATTCAAATTCTGTCCCGATAGTAAGAGAGTTATAAGATAATCTAGGACAGTCATTATTCAACTGAAAAGGCCCAAGATTGGTGGAAGGCAACATTGGCCAGTACATGACAGTCACATCAGGGCAGCGATCTTGGATCACTGAACCATGGACCTCAACTACACAAAACTAAAACCAGAAAATATCGTCCATAACATGGGTTCAAGGATCATATAAACTCCTCTACCATATATAGAAGAGAAGTGCTAAAACAATTACCACTTTAACATTTTAGCCTCCTTTCAGATGCAGAAGTGAAATGAATTCTGAACAGAGTTTAAACAAGAAGGTATTGAAAAAAATTCCAATGGCAATTCCTAGTATTCATGCTGAGGAAGAGCTCTCAAATTTCAGTCACAAATCCTTTCAAATCCAACTTGACAGTAACAAAAGTAACAGTGCTTGTGATGTGGATCTCAATCTTTCAATACTAATGCTAACGAAGGTAACTATAGTTTGTTCATTTCTGCTTTTAAGCCTAACAATTGCAAATTCAATTTGATACTGCATCCAAACACATCCTTACAAGATGTTGGATATTGGTTTAATTTAATCTTTTTTGATGTGAGTTGTCATGGTAACTACAAGAAGTTGGATATGGCGGTGTTTTACTCTCTACAATAATTGACAAGTGCTGTGGCATTGGCTGTGTCCCTCTCAATTGATTATTGATGGAGACTCCCCCCCTCCCCCTCTCTCCTCTGTGTGTGTGAATAAATTGGTTGTTGGTGGCATTAGTGGCCAACCCATGAGAAAAAAAAAAGAATGTGGGAGAGGATGGTTGAAGGGAAAACAGGTCTTGTGACCCAACTCGGTACTTGTGACCGAGTTGGACTCGGTCCGGATTAGTCCAGGCCAGACCCGGACTTAAATCGAGTCAGGCATGCTGACTCGACTCAGTACTTGTGACCGAGTTGGACTCGGTCCGGATTAGTCTAGGCTAGACCCAGACTTGGATCGGGTCAGTCATGCTGGACTCGGTACCGAGTCGGGTCGAGTTTGGGTCAGGTCTGTTTCAAAACCGGATTGAGTCGGGTCAGCCCTAACTCAATCCGACTAAACTCGGTGCCCAGCTCTACTTACATGTCATCAGCATGGTGCAATTTACGAGATGATCCCAAAGCTTCCATGTGAGTAATTGATATACACATCTCTCATAACACGGCACATACTGTCCATGTTTTGATCTCCATCACTGTCTCAATCCATGCTTATTGCTTGCGGTAGCTATTGGTTGTCATCTAATTAATTCGATGGCGATCCATCGCAAAAGAAAGACCATAGATTCAAAACAGGGAGAAAGTGAAACCTAACTCCACTTTATGAGAATCAGATCTAAGGTTGATGTGGAGATGCATCACAAACCGCCTGTAAGTGGGACATGAGAACATCTCCAGTGTACCCATGGCGTTCCTGTAGTTGGTAAGTGATGTAGAGTGGGTCATGGACAGTTTCATGGCTAAGATTGATCAGAAAAGGCCCGGTCGACGACAGAAGTTATTCGAACCGTCGGACCTTAGATCGGGCGTATCTCGCAATCCGGAATGAGTTAGCTGACGTAAAATATATGATTTTGGGGTAGAACGAGCTACTTTATCCAACCAACCCCATTACGCCGGGTTACGATGCCCGAAATTGTGAAAAATCCCTGGATCGACGGTCGTTTCCTTGTTTTAATTTCGTTTTTACTATAAATTATAGTAAGTTTTAGTTTGGTTATAACTCTTCATCCGACGGGCTTTAGGAGTTGCGCCCAACGTAAAAAGAGCTTAGAATAATTAGGAGAACGGGTGGGTGAAGCCAAATAGGATACTTACTATTTTTGGTCGAAAACCTTACGCACTAGTAGACATCACGGCCGTCTATAAATAGTAAGTTTACTATTTATAGTAAGTCGCGATTTCTAGGAGTTTTAGTTGTAGTTTGATTCTGATTTCTTTCCCATTGCTTGGTACCCCTATTGAAAGGGTTGTGAACTCGTTTTTAGTAATCAATCAATCAATTTCGAATTTCTTAGAATTTATTTCTATTTTCTACTTTCTTTCCTCGTGGATTCGAGAAGTCTCTGTGAGGAGTCCAGAGAAGCTCCGTGGATTCGGAGTAATTATCCTCATCACGTTCATCCCTGTGTCAATTAGTATCAAAGAGAGGATTCCCCTCGGGCCGATAGCAAACAATGAAGGTATAAATCAAAATCCTATGGACGGTGATCCAGGGATTCGTTATCTTTCGGAAAGAATGGAAGCTTTCCACCAGAAGAGTCAGTTGACCATGCAAGGACTACAAGTAACCCTCGACCGTCTTGCGGATGCGCTACTTCTGCCCCGAGCCCTAGGCGGTGCTCCACCACCTATGGTTGCTCCACCACCTAGGGTGGCTCCACCACCCGTGGTTGCTGTACGACACAACCCCGATTTTCGTATAGCACTACCAGTGGCAAACCGTAGGGCTATGCTAGATGATTCAAGTTCTAGCGACGATGACCTTAATGAGGGTTTTGCCCGACGACCAATCCATGGAGGCGATCACCTAAATCGTGCTGAAAGAGACTATCGAGGTAAGACTGAACTTCCTAGTTTTAATGGTTTATTACGTATAAAAGATTTCCTCGATTGGCTAGCCGAAGTAGAGAGATATTTTGATTATATGAACGTGCCAGATCATAAAAGGGTAAAATTGGTAGCGTTTAAATTAAAATCTAGTGCTTCTGCATGGTGGGAACAATTACAACTCTCACGAGCCCCCCAGAACAAGGCGCCCATCTCATCATAGCCATGGATGAAACGTCTTCTTCGATCACGATTTCTCCCCAATGATTATGAGCAGATACTATTCCAGCAATATCAAAATTGCCGACAAGAAAATCAAACCGTCACAGATTACACTGAAGAATTCCAGCGGTTGGCTACACGAAATGATCTGTCAAAATCTGAGTCACAGAAGGTGACACGATTTATAGGTGGGTTGTGGCTGACAATTCAGGACCGAGTTCAGATGTACCCAGTCGGGACCGTAGATGAAGCAGTTCAATTGGCAGGTAGGGCAGAAGCACAACTTGCAAGAGCTCTTGCTCGTTCATATCCTTCAACTCGACCTCCCATGACGGGTCCCACGTAGGATCCAGTGCTGGCACGAGGAAATAATCCAGTAGGAGAACATCCTCAACCTCCTACAACCGCAAACCGTGATACGGGGAGCAGCTCATCTAGACCTCAACATGCAGCACCCACAACAGCGGGCTCGAGTAGGGTTCCAAATCCTTATGCTTGGCCAAGGTCGAACAATTGTTACTACTGTGGCCAGCCAGGCCACTTATCAAACACCTATCCTCAACGTCCCACAACACACTTGACTATAAACGAAGGGGGCACTGAATATGATGCCGCAGAAGAAGGCCATGGCTATGATGAACATGAACAAACCACTGAAGAAATAGAAGGTGGCGATGAAGTGACGGGTGAGGATCATGGTGAATTTCTAGTTGTGAGGCGATTACTGTATACCCCACGAAGGGAATTACATCCACAGCGACACAATATATTTCGTACTCGGTGCACTGTCAACGGAAAGGTCTGTGATGTGATTATAGACAGTGGTAGTAGCGAGAACATCGTCTCAAGGGTGATGGTGGACAAGTTGCGGCTATCAACGACGAAACATCCTTCCCCGTACTCAATTGGCTAGATAAAAAAGGTGAATGAAACCAAGGTAACTGAACAATGCACTATCTTATTTTCAATTGGTAAAAATTATAAGGATCAGATACTTTGTGACGTGGTCGACATGGAAGCTTGCCACATGCTACTCGGTCCACCTTAGCAGTCGGACCGTGATGCGACCCATCGAGGACGAGACAATGTTTACGTATTCGTCAAGGATAGTAAAAAAATAATCCTTGCCCCTATGGCACCAGAGAACCACCATGAAGCTTCTAAAGTAGAGGGGAGTTCCCTCTTGACCATTCGGGATTTCATGGAGGAATCCAAAGAAACCGGCGAGGTATACGCCGTAGTGGTGAAGGGCGAGGAAGAGGAACCCTTAAACATCCCTCCAAGTTTAAGACTGTTGCTAAATGAATTCAAATAAGTTTGGCCTGAGGATTTACCTGATGGATTGCCCCCCATGAGGGACATCCAACATCACATAGACCTCGTCCCTGGGGCTAGCCTGCCCAACCGCCCTCATTATCGGATGAGTCTGAAGGAGTGTGAGATACTTCAGGGGCAAGTTGAGGAATTGATCCGTAAGGGTCTCTTGAGAGAGAGCATGAGCCCATGTGTCGTACCAGCATTATTAAAGCAAAAAAAGATGGAAGCTGGCGCATGTGTGTCGACAGCCGGACAATTAACGAAATTACCATCAAATATCGGTTCTCAATACCACAGTTGGACGACATGCTTGATATCCTAGAAAGGGTAAAGGTATTCTCTAAACTAAATCTAAGGAGTAGGTACCATCAGATTCGTATCCGACCTGTCGATGAGTGGAAAACGGCATTCAAGACCAAGGAAGGGTTGTATGAGTGGCTGGTAATGCCCTTCAGCCTATCGAACGCACCAAGTACTTTTATGCGTTTGATGATTCAAGTACTAAAACCGTTTACTGGCCGATTTGTGGTAGTATATTTTGATGACATATTGATATATAGTCAGGATGAGGAGGAGCACAGGAAACATCTCAGGCAAGTGCTACAGGTCTTACAAATTAACAAGTTGTACCTCAACTTGAAGAAGTGTAGTTTTTTAACTGACAGCCTATTGTCTTTAGGGTTTGTTGTAACGTCCGTAGGCATTCGTGTGGATAATGAAAAATTGCGAGCTATTAGGGAATGGCCGATCCCGATGAACATTCATTAGGTGAGGAGTTTTCACGGGTTGATGACTTTCTATCATCGATTTGTGCGAGATTTTAGCACCATAGTCGCGCCTATAACAGATTGCATGAAAAAAAGGACCGTTCCAGTGGACCGATAAAGCTGACAAGAGCTTTCACGAGATCAAGCATCGTTTGTCTGCAATACTTGTCTTGGTGCTTCCTAATTTCGATAAATTGTTTGAGGTTGAGTGTGACGCTTCATACGTCGAAATTGAGGGAGTATTATCACAGGAAGGCAGGCCGGTAGCCTTCTACAGTGAGAAGCTCAGCGAAGCCCGAAAGAAGTGGTCGACTTATAGCTTGAGTTGTACGCAGTTGTTCAGGCGCTGCGACTTTGGCGGCATTATCTGATTCAAAGAGAGTTTATTTTTTACACTGACTATCAAGCATTAAAGTTTATTAATAGTCAGACTAACATGAATCGTGTGTATGCTAGATGGGTTATGTTTTTACAAGAATTCACGTTCGTTCTGAAGCACAAGTCAGGGCAGCAGAACAAGGTGGTTGATGCACTTAACCGTCGTGCATCACTACTTGTTACGATGAGCAACAAGGTGGTCGGCTTCGACTGTCTCAAGGAGTTGTATGCCGAGGATGAGGACTTCAAAGATTCTTGGGTAAAGTGTCAAGAAGATACCCCAGTGACCTTCATATATAGGACGATTTTTTCTTCAAATGGAATCGATTGTGCATCCTCCAAAGTTCGTCGAGGGAGCAAATTATTCAGGAGTTACATAGAGGTGGCTTCGGTGGACACCTTGGGCAAGATAAGACGCGAGCTCTTATGGAAGAGCGGTATTACTGGCCGCAATTAGTATGTGATGTGAGAAAAGCCTTACAACGTTGTTATGTTTGTCAGACCTCCAAAGGGCAATCTCAGAATACGGGCCTCTACACCCCATTACCTGTGCCTGACGGTCCTTGGGAGGATTTATCAATGGACTTCGTGCTTGGTCTTCCACGAACACAATGCGTGGGATTCGGTGTTCGTGGTGGTAGATCGTTTCTCCAAGATGGCACACTTTATCCCAAGCAAGAAGACCCTTGATGCAACACATGTGGCGAATCTATTCTTCAGGGAGGTCGTACGGCTACACGGGGTCCCCAAGACCATTACTTCTGATCGTGACACGAAGTTCATTAGTCACTTTTAGTAGACTTTGTGGACTCGATTTGATACACGACTTCAATTCAGCAGTGCTTACCACCCACAGACTGATGGGCAGACCGAAATTGTGAATCGCATGTTGGGAAACCTCCTTCGCTGTATTTCAGGAGAAAAACCGAAGTAGTGAGATTTGGCCTTGTCTCAAGCAGAGTTCGCATTCAACAATATGGTGAATCGCTCGACAGGGAAATCACCATTCCAGATTATCTATGGACGAGTGCCTCGCCAGACGCTTGACTTAGTTCCTCTGCCAAAGTACCCAGGCACGAGCATTGCAGCAGAACATATGACAGACAAGATCATGGGCATCCATGCGGAAGTGCAGACCAAGCTACATGCCTCGAACGAGAAGTACAAGGAACAAGCGGACAAGCACCGGCGACAAAAAGTGTTCGAGGTGGGCGACTGCGTTATGGTCCATCTACGCAAAGAGAGATTTCCGACCGGGACGTATAATAAGTTGAAAAATAAGAAGATTGGACCCATCCCAATCATTCGAAAGATCAATGACAACGCTTATATTATTGATCTTCTAGATGACATGACGATCTCATGAACTTTCAACGTCACAGACCTGACCGAGTATCATAAACCAGCGCAGGCTGACAACTCGAGGACGAGTTCTTTTAAAGTGGAGGGGACTGATGTAGAGCGGGTCGAGGATAGTTTCATGGCCAAGATGGATTAGAAAAGGCCTGGTCGACGACAGAAGTGATCCGGACCGTCGGACCTTAGATCGAGCTTATCTTGCAATCCGGAATGAGTTAGCTGACGTAAAATATATGATTTTGGGGTAGAACGAGCTACTTTAGCCAACCAACCCTGCTATGCCAGGTTGCGACACCCGGAATTGAGAAAAACCCCTGGATCGATGGTCGTTTCCCTGTTTTAATTTCGTTTTTACTATAAATAGTAAGTTTTAGTTTGGTTATAACTCTTCATCCGTCGGGCTTTAGGAGTTGTGCCCAACGTGACAAGAGCTTAGAATAATTAGGAGAACGGGTTGGTGAAGCCAAATAGGACACTTACTATTTTTGGCCGAAAACCTTGCGCACTAGAAGACATCATGACCGTCTATAAATAGTAAGTTTACTATTTATAATAAGTCGCGATTTCTAGGCGTTTTTGTTGTAATTTGATTCTGATTTCTTTCCCATTTCTTGGTACCCCTATTTAAAGGGTTGTAAACTCATTTTTAGTAATCAATCAATCAATTTTGAATTTCTTAGAATTTATTTCTATTTTCTGCTTTCTTTCCTCGTGGATTCGAGAAGTCTCTGTGAAGAGTCCAGAGAAGCACTATGGATTCGGAGTAATTATCCTCATCACATTCAACCCTGCGTCAGTAAGACCATCAATTCCGTGAGCAACCATGTGGATGCACCGTATCCCTAAAAAAATAAGAAAAAAGAAGAAGAAGAAGAAGAAAAAAAAAAAAGAAAAAGTGAGCAGAATGTGGTAGAAATTAGATTGGTGGCAGCGAGAAAAGCTCATAACAATCAATTGGTCGAAGTTTTCCAATCGGTAAAGAATTTTGGCCATAGCCCATTCATCTATGCCCCCCCAGATCATCATCATCATCACAGCTGAATATCGAGTTTGAATTCTAAAATGTTTCAAGATCTAAACAAAATTACAAGTGAATTTTCCTCTAGTTTCATCAATTATATATGAGAAAATATATTCAAATCATTGAATGAAAGAAATCCAATAAAAAAGCTAATCAAATAATAATAAATCATTTACTCAAGAAATAACAGAAATTGGGCCATCCCATCAAGATCATGGTCCTAACTGTTTAAAAGAGATAATGGTCTACAGCCCATATTCAATGATTGAAACCAGACAATGAGGATCATTTGATCAGTATGATTTATGGGAAATGGTCTATGGACAAAAGAAACATTAGACAATCTAACTTAAAGGAAACCAAATGAAAGAGACTCAATCTCAGCAATAAACTTACATTAACGAAATTTGGGTAGAAGAGAACGCAAGCACGGTTGTTGTTGAGGGTCAAATATTGCATATCAGACCCTAGTTACTGCTTGGATTTACAAACATAATATCGTTTAAAATCCTAATTTAATCGTGTTTGTAATGCAAGGTACATTTGTAAGTGGGGACTACAAAAAGGTGCCAAATGTGTGTATTTAATGCTCTGATGACACCACAAGTAAGGGACGGACTCCAGAGAACCAATATTGAAGAAATTATATACTAGGGAGCTGAGGGAATCAAGCCGTTCACATGAAAGAGGCCCGAAACTAGTGCAGAATGCAAGACCACAGGGTTCCCGCCATCCGATTGGCTTGAAACTTCATACGTGACCTAGGGACCATAAATGAACCGTACACGTCAAAAATTATTTGTTGGATCCCTCGGAAAAGACCCAACGGACAAATCAGCCTATAAAATGATAAAGTGGGGCCCACCTGATATCTGGATCTGCTTCAAATTTGGTCTCGACGTCTAAAATGATATGATAACAAGGATAGACGGAGAAGATTCCTCAAAAACATCTCCATGGGACCCATACATACAGTGCATGTGCACGGTATACAAGTGCAACGGTGTGCACCAAAAATCAAGAACGGGTCGGCGTCATAGCCGACCCGAGCCTCTTCTTGTTTCACACTGACTCATTGCGCGAACCGAACAGAGAAGCATCGGTTGATGCTGTGGACCCCACTCGTCATCAAAAACGTTGATCACCGTTCATCGTGTCCATGGAGGGGTGCAACCATCACCAGGTGGCGTAATCTCGAAGACAATGGATATTATTTTTCGTCCATTCAAAGGCAAGACGGACGGTGGAGGGATTTTGTCCGATGGGCCACATAAAACGAGTGAAAAACGATCATTCCTGACCGAAATCTCAAGGGGAATGTGGTGGACGTAGATTTTACACTTGAGATCAATGGGGGCCCACCAACTATCGCAAAACGAAAGACGTTGGGGCGTTTTTTTGCCGCGCCGTGTCCCGATTATGGGCCCCACTCGTTGATATTTTCGATGATCGGAACCGTCCAAGTGCTTCTAGGAGGGTGGCCACGACTCTTACCTAGGTGATCTTCTCCCGTCACATGCAAAGCGACGTGTGAAGTTCTCGTGTAAAACGCAGATGGACGGTTGCATTACAAAAATTCTCAGGGCCACAGAAATCGGTAGATCTTGGCCTCACCGGAGGGTTTTTCGTCATAAAGTCAATAGACGGCATGGATTTGTCATACAACATCACCCGGGTCCACCGATCATCGAGAAAGGAAGCCGTAAGCTCCGTGTTTAGTGGCGAGGTTGCCGTTGTTTTTGTGGGCCACAATCATAGTCCATATGGAGAATCTCGTCCGTCAATCGTGGTTTTAAGAGTCTCGAGGAACATGGCCTAGGTGGCCGAATTGTAAAAGACAAGGAGATCGGGCCATTCATCCGAACAAAAGAATGGACTCAGAGACTAAAGGTTTTTCGGCCGCATCAACGGATAGCTAAAAACATCCGTTCTTTCGGTGTACCTGGTATGGATTTCTCGAAAGACATCCAAAGTGGACCCCATCGAGAGCACAAAGACGGCTCGTATGCTCGCAGATTCGCAGGCGTGCTCCACGAGGATTCTGCTGTGAACCAGGAGTGTGCGTAGGACTTCCAGCCAATTTTCACAGTTATAAAAAGGGGAGAGAACAAAGGATCCGGAGATTGGAGTACGGCTGGGAGGCGAAGTGGAGACGTGAAGAGAGAGAGAGAGCTAGGGAGTAAGGTTTAGGTTCTGGGATTGTTTTCTTCTTCTTTTCTCTATTTTATGAGATCTAGCCCAATCATGTGTGGCTAAACCTCTTAGCTAGGGCTAAGAGGTGAAGCTTGTAGCGTGATGGGAGGCCTCTTTGCTTGCCTTTTGTTTAGACTGATCTGATTTTGATTTAATTTTATTAAGGGAATGTTTTCATTTTAATGGTCTCATTTTTGAAATTACAATGGGTCCGCAATGGCTTTGAGCATGTTCTTTACCTTTATGTTTATGACGTCAGAAGCCCCGTTGTTCACCATCGTCTCCTGGCATGGTTGGATGTCGGTACCCTTCCTAACCTTCATACATTGATTGGTTGGTAATTAGTTTAATTCTCGTTGTTTGCTTTGTCTCCGGGCATGGTTTGGTGATGGAATCCATTCTAATTCATATACCTTTCATCTTATCAAAATTACATTAAAGGCGTTCGATTAATTTTCCTAAATTGTAATACGAGTGCATAAGATCTCCCCGATCTCTACAAGTGGATCCTCTGAATCCCTAGTTTCCTTCTCGATTTTTCTTAAATTTTAGTTTAATTATTCCACCATTATTCCTCAAATCATAATTGGTTTAGATTTCATCTTAGCCTAGTTCTAGATCTGGTTATTTTTAGAAAGCGTACAAGTATCAGTCCCTTGGGATTCGACCTCGGTCTTACCGAGTTTATTACTACATCACAACCCTATACTTGGGGAGTGAACAGTTGTTCAAGACATCAACGGCAGCATTGTCGATGCCTAGGAGTCGTTTGTATCGGCCTTCTCGATCCATCGCATTCATTCCAATGACAGAGAAGAGAGCTGTTTTCACCTGGAAGCATTCCAAATCTTCAAATCCTTTGGGGTATTTAGGCATGGAAGGGTAATGAGGCCTAGGGGAGAGATCTCGAGAGCTCTCGCTGTGAAAGCAAGCAAATGCCAGGAACTTGCTCTCCATCTTTCTTTTTTTTTCTCCTTGTCTTCGAAGAAGCGCTTTTTTTGAAAATCTGTTTTCTGGAGAAGAAGACAAAACTGAGAATTGTTAAGTGGAAGAAAACTCGAGGTACTCTTCTTGGCTGAGGTGGATCGTATTTGATTCTGATGAAAAGGCCGGATACTCTACACTGCAACATAGAGGCGGTTTGGCTACTCGTTGGTGTGCTCTGGGCCCCACCATGATGTATGTGTTTCATCCAGACCGTCCATCCATTTTTCCAGATTAAAATGAAGCTATATTCAAATCTCAAGTGGACCACATCATAAGAAACAGTGTTGATTGAACGTTCACCCATTGAAAATTTCGTGGGGGTCACGGAAGTTTTGGTTCAAGCTGATATTTGTTTTTTCCTTTCATCCAGGTCCCGTATCACCTAATCAACAGGTTGGATCTAGTGGACCCTAGGAGGTTTTTAATGTGGACATTCCAAATCACTACTGTTTTCTTCTAGTGTGATCCACCTAAGATTTAGATCTGCCTCATTTTTGGGATTAGGCCTCAAAATATCTTGGAAAGATGGATGGACGGCTTGGATGGAACACATACATCATGGTGGGGTCCACAGAGCACTGACCAGATTGCGTTCAACCAACCCACAAGCCTTGTGGGCCCACTGATGTGATTTTTGTACGGAATCCAACCGTCCACAGGGGTCGCCCCCACCAAGAAATGCTTTCCTGATGTTATCCTTGCAAGAAGCTATGTGGGCCACCGCAGCGTCCGTGAGGAATCCACTCCGTCCATCAGTTTCCTCAGAGAAAATTGGGACATGAGATAAAAAGAATGAGGCAGATTAAAATTTTAAGTGGCCACACGACAAGAAAAGGTAGAGATGAAAATGGCCACTGTTGAAACCTTCCAGGGCCTACCGTGATTACTATAGCTTGATTCAATTCCATGACCTCGTGTAGATTTCAACGGTGGGTATTCAAGCCCCATTGTTTCCCATAACATGCCCCACTTAGTCTTGGATCTGCCCCACCAGCCTTCCTTTCCATAGTGGGGGCAATGATAATTAACCGAATCCAAGTTTTTAAAGTTTTTGGGTGGATGTCCATTGTCTTCTATAGGGTGGCCCACGTGAATTTTGGGGCACCTCATTATCATTGGTGGGACCCACTTAATGCATGTGTCGGATGGCATACAAAACAACAAGCCCCTCACGTGCAGTGCAGTTGAATAACATCTATAAGTGTAGGTGAATAAAAATTCGATGCATGTTAATGACAGAAGAGGACGTGATCGTCCGTGATGAATTGCTACAGGCTTCATCGCCAATTTGGCCCTTGGATGGGAGTCATCTTTCAATGATCCAAACCGTTTATTTCAATGGGCCTCATTCAAGGATGCCATTGGCTAAATATGATTATTTTATGATGATTAAAGTTGGTATGATCAGAAAAGATATTGCCACACACATATGTAAGAGACCATGTAAATGTTAAAAGGACGTATGTTATCTAATGGATTCATCATGTGGACCCAACCATGTCATATATTACTCTTATTTATACAAGACCCAACTCAAAACTTAGATATGAAGACCGTACGTATGACACCCGGACCTGGCTCGGATGTATCATAGGACCCGATTCGTTGACAGCCCTACCTCTCCAATTCAGATTCAACTAAAAAAAAAAAAAAATTGGCAACTATCATAATTCAACCCAGGCAATTTTTGTTGCATGGCTAATCCATATTCAGGTCCATCATACCAACGGTTTATATTTTGGAACACTTACAACCTGAGATTTATATGATCCATCTAAAAAATAAAAGTGTTTTTTGTTTTTTTTACACACACACACACCACCACACACTCACGTGAGGGGGGGATTTCCCTACCAATGGCTACTCGAAATTTTTAATTTCCAAAAGTCAAAATCACTAGATATTTCCGAAATGTTAAAAAAAAAAAAAAAATAAAAAAAAATCAGAAACTTGTCAAAATTTTTTTTTTAAAAAATCAAAAAATTCTCAAAATCCAAAAACACTAGATATTTTCGAAATGCTAAAAGATTCAAGTACTTGTCAAATTAAAAAAAAAAAAATCTGAAATTTCACAAAACACAAAAACACTAGAAATCTTTCAAAAATCACAAGTAATAATGTGCCAAGTTTGTTCGTTAAAGCACTCGAGTTTGAAGTCGACTCATATGATGACTTCAAACTCATAGGTTTGGACGAAGCTCAGGATGGAAAAAATAATGATCCGACTCTCGAGCTAGAGGATTCCCTCAGAAAGTATAAAACAAAGGTCTATGTCGTTACGAACAATTTTGAAATTGTGAACTTGAGATCCCTCGAGTTCCCTAGAAAAGTACGCATCAAGATATCCTCACCTATTGAATACAAGTAGACGATGCAGAATTCCTGAGGCCAGGGGCTATCCAACTTTGGGTTTTTTTCTATGAAGCCTTACTCAGATCAAATGAAGAACTAATCATATACCATTTGCTATGAAGACGGAAGTCAAGCCCATCAAGCAAAGTTGTCAAGCCCATTAAGCAAAGTTGTCAAGATCATGTATGAAGTCCACGATGGAGTCCACAACTTGCGCATAAATGAACATGCGATGTAACTAAGATGTTACTGATGAACGATGGAGATGAGCTATTGCAGCATGTCAGGAAGTGCTTCAAGTATTTAAAGCTTGTATAACGAATCCATGTGCATGCTTTGAATCTCTATAACCCGGAAACACCTTAGCCCCTTTTCATTGTGGGGTGTAAAGATCATCGAAAGAATAAATCCAAAGGCATCCAATGGTCATGAGTGCATTCTCGTGGCAGACAAAAGTAGGTGGCGACCACATCCTACATCATCGGTATGAATGAAAAGAGAAGTCAAGGAAAGTGAGTGGTGGTAAGCTCAATACAACAACTGCATCTCGCAATCGTAAAGTGCATGCACATGTTAAGCCACTCACAACTCTATCAAAAGAGGATCATTAAGACGAATGACAAGCAGGTCCAAAGATGAAGGTCGGCAACATGTTAGTAATGCATATCTTATCACCGCACCTACTAGATCTAGGGGGCAAGTTTAAGCCTTCCTGGGACAGTCCGTTGTTCATCTGCGAGGTTCTTCCAGAAGGTGCCCTTCGGCTCACCAACATGAGGGGTAAAGATCTTTCAGACCCCATCAACACCGATAACATGAAGATCTATCACGGGTAATCTTACCTGATTATGTCAACAACCACAATCGTAAAACTAAAGTCAAATAACAAGATGTTACCATCCTGAAGTACATTTCATCATCATTCCTTCCATCCAATAAGTGTTTCAAAAAAAATAAAGCGTTAAAAAAAAGATAAATAAATAAATAATGGACGAATAAAGTGTACAGTCCAAAAAAAAAAAAAAAAAAGAGAGAAGAAAAAAAAAAGAGTCGAACCCAATGAGTGAGAACATAAGTCACCAGCTCGTTTCCCCTCAGGATAGTTTACCTAATGACAACAGTTTCACAGTCGTGATTGAAGACAAAGTTAGGTAGCTCACCAGTCAACCAACAATGAATGGAATCTAGCTTCCTGCCTCTGTAGAAGAAAAAGAGAAATCAAAAGAAAAGTGACGTGCCTAAGCAAAACGGACGATGTTAAAACCCGAAAGGGCACCTCGAGTAAAAACAGCGGGCACGTAGAGGACTTGGTGAAAACCTGAAAGGGCGTCAAGGGTAAAAAGAGCACAGCTGCGAAAGGGCACGCAAGAGCAAAAACCCAAGACGTGGTGAAAATCCGAAAGGGCGCCACTGACAACCATTATTGGAAAACCAGTTGTGGTGGAAGCCCGAAAGGGCGCTACGGGCAAAAATGGCTAAAAAGGAAAAAAACAAAAAAACTAAAAAGTCCAGGTACAGAGGAAGACAAGGCAACGAGTAAAGCAAAGAAGCATAAGGAAAAGATAAGTCCTGCATGAGAATTTTTTCAGACTCTACCCCAATCCAATGTGCATGATCTTAGTATGGGCTACTCTTAGGAAACTGGGATCCCTAGTAAACAACTCAAAATACCGGATTCGACATGGTCTGAGTTCAATGTTCTGATTCCACCATCCAGACACGAGTTCAGACACAAGCACACACATACATATATGGCACAAGAATTTCCATTTCATCTTCATTTTTCGTATATAATCTCATCCCTTTCGAAAAAAGATTACAAAAAAATAAGTTTTCCTTTTTTTAGCCATTCCTAAATAAAAGGCAAATATATATTTCCAAACCTCCCTGGATCGCTTCCTATGAGCAACTATCTTCTGATCATCATCACTCAAAAGGTAAATATCTCTCCCGATACTCTAACTCCTCAATTTCTCGGCTGATGCTCTCATTTTGTATCGCAAGTACCAGAGTTCCTCTCAGAAATTACAAACCACGAGGTAAAAGGGCCTAACCTTTCCAATGGTTAGATGGATTTGATCTTCAAGAAAGACAAGTGGGGGGACCACCCATCATAGCTATACCATCACCCAAATCCGTACAACCAATCATAATCGTCCTGCCACCATCACTACCAACCATCATAGCCGACCCATCACCATAATCCACATCACTCATCATAGCCATCCCATCACCCAAATCCGTACAACCAATCATAACCATCCTGCCACCATCACTACCAACCATCATAGTCGACCCATCACCATAATCCACACCACCCATCATGGCCAATCCACTCCCATCACCATGATCCATACCACCTATCATGGTCAAATAATCCATACCAACCATCGCAACCAACATAATCCCACCATCCAAATCCAGACCACCCATCATCATCATCTCCATATCCATACCGCCTAATGTCTTGCTCATGTCGAAGCTCCCCAAAGGTTGGTGCGCCAAATTCCCAAAGATCTTCCTAATAAAAACCTGCCTTAACCATCTCCACTAGCCCTAGTGGAGGAGGGCCAGACTTATTCAAAATTCTTTAAAAAAAAAATTTGAAGGCCAAAATAAAAATCGAATGACGACGCCCTCCTGCGAGATTGGACGGATCTTTTCAAAAGGTTTCGGTAAAATCTTCAAAACTTGCAATAAAATCTTCAGGGAGTGTAGCTCCTCATGCGGGATAGTTTTTAAAACAATTTTTTTTTCAAAAAATAGCGCTCGGTATCCAAGGCACTAGGAGGTCTCCTGTACCCCTCAGTGGCATCCAGCGCAAACGGCAAAATAAGGTTCGACCACTTTCTGTTTCCCCAGGATTTGTCAAATCCATATGTGATATAAGCACGATTGGCTTAGATCTCAATGTCAGGATGATTGTGCAACGATAAAGTTAAATGTAAGTAATGGTGAGCACGATCCAACTCTAGTCAGAGTAATCGTTTTAAAAGAATGGAAAAGATCGATTGTAACCAACGTATAAAAATCAGAATACTGCATGGAAAAAATGTCACCCGCACATACCTAGTCCGGAATGCTTGGAAAGTTTGATTGAGTCCAAATCAGTGTAGTGAGTTCCCCGTGAGGTCGCAGAACGCGCAAGGCAACTAACCACTTTGATGATCAAATGGAACAAGTACTCCTAGGGGGGTCATGTAGCAAAGGAACGTCATACATCCAAACAGTAGGGGATCCCCGTAAGTCGCGAAGCGCTTGGCCACTACTTTGCTGATTTACCCTCCAATGCTATTATTGATCCGATTCGAAAGGGTTGTGATTCATGGCCCATAATGCCACAGAAAGTACAGGGACAATCACAATATTTTTCTCAAACCCTCGTGATATATGCAAGTTATCTCTTTTCTAGAGAGTAAGCTGACAATGATACTATGTCAGGCAATAGGTCCATACCATAATCTTTGATGACCAAAGGAGTGGGGTGCCCACTCGCTTTGGCATTCAGTTGCATGCGGCCTCTGCTAAAGAGGGGCATCTGTAGACACCCCACCCAAGCTAACAACTTGATAAAGCATGGATGATCCTTATAAATCGAACCTAAACCCCACACCCTACTTAAAACCGTAGCCATTTCCCAAACCTGATCCAGACCCTAGCCGAACTTGAGCCATTTCATTACCTCACACCCTAACTTAACTCAAGCCAAAGCATGCCCAAACCTTCACCCACAATCAATCCAATTTAATTTCGAGCTATTTTCGGGTCATAATCGAGCCAGTTTCGAGCCATTTTTTAAGCCAAATATACAAAATGGGCTTTGGGCCACTCTTTGGGCCCAAACAAGCCCACTGGCTAAACTTCGGGAGCAACTATGATGAGGCGGTAATCCGATTACTGTCTCCTCTTCAAAAATGTGCACAGAGCCAGCTGGCTGAGTTTCAGACAAGAAACCTCGACAGATGTGTCCGCAACTACAACTGTTGCTCCCGTCGAAAGTCAACTCTCTTAGAACCTATTTGACCTCAGAATCCCTACTATCTACCATATTACCAAGCCATTTAGCCTATAAAGAAGTGTCATGTGATATCTCTCTTCTCTCTACCAATCCAAACTTGTCACATCATCATTTAGCCTTCATAAACCCTCAGATTACACAAAAGCCATCCCAAGAGGCTATAAATACCCCTCCTCTCTTCATTTAAGAAAACAACTACCAACCAACTACCAAGTAAGCCCCCGCCAAGAGAAAGTGAGTGAGAGGGAGTGCTTGAGTTCCCAAGCTCCCATATTTTTAGCCCCCCTTTAGCCTCATCCAAACATTTCTTAGCCTTACAGTCTTACTTGGGTCAATCATCCCTAACTATGCTGCACCCAAACATCTAAGCCATTTCAAGTGTAAGCCAAATATCATGCAATCATCACTAGCATTCATATTTTATAAATCGCACCATTACTTCTCAACCCCCCTGCTTCTCTAGGTTGCTATTGAATGTATGCTCTGTGACTTGTCAGAACTCTGGATCCTGTCGCATCAGAAACTCATAGTAGCCTAGTTCCTTTTAAATGATATTTTAACATCATCACATCTAGTCAAAACTTCTCTATACATTCCTCGGACGTATGCTCTGCGGCTTACTGGAATCTCGAATCCTGCCATATCAGAAGTCTGAGCTTGCCTAGTCTCATTTCAATATTATCATCATATCCCTTAAGACTATTTTATCACATGAAGTGGAGACCATACATCCATACGGGCAGAGAGAGTGCCTAACACCTTCCCTCTTTGTAACCGAGGTCCCTTATTTAGAATCTCCTAATCGTAGATCAGGAGTTAACTTAAAGCAAGAGAGTTTCCAGATTCCCTACCTTTACATATTCTGCAGGTTCAAACCGACTGCGGGATTTTGAGTTAAGTGGCCAATGGCGACTCCAAGTCTATTACATCATCAATCCAAATCAGTTCACACACTTCCAAACAAACATCAATCGGCGTGGGCAGCGATTTCTTGCGTTCACAATATATTGACCACCTGTAATTACCACCAATCAAACAAGCCCTTAGTCAATGGTTGGAATCCTTGAACCCATGGGCTCTAAATGCATAAATCGGGATAGAATGAGCCTTGACTTTCAATTTGTGGCTGTAAATAGGCAGTAAAGAAGAGAAATACAACATTGGTCTGCATCCAACCGAAACAAGAGTGACTTTGGTGGAGAAAGATGTTTCGATCCAAATTCATTTAAATGACATGAGACTACATTGTGTAAATTGTAATTTATTTATTTCTTATAGAATAGGTGGAATATATAGAAAATATGAAAGATCTGAAGAGGTTTGAAAAGACCTCAACAGATACACCTGTTAACAAATATAGAGGATTCCTAATCTAAAAAGATTACCCTAATCTACTCTAACAAGGCCAAAAGTTCCAAATGACCTTGATAACTAAACCATTGGCCTAAGGGGGACGCTTGGTAGCAAGAAAAGTTGGTTTAAATTAGATTGTTGAGATGATCAAATCAATGATGATTTAGATGGTCATCATCAACTGAATACAGACTCTAGGCCACACATGGGTGGGCTGGAAGATGATGAGGTGCCTGTCCTGGAAGAACCCAAATATTGTAGAGCCATCTCTCAACATTACACACCTAAGAGGTGATGTGGAATTTGGAAATCAGGTCCACCCATATTTCAAAAATCAAAGCAATGGTGCAACACAAAATTAATTAACAGTTAACAGATCACATAGTATTCACATAAAAGGATGAAAACTGTATATGAATAGAAAAAAAAAACATAACTATTTATATTTATCAATGTCCTGGGCAGACAAACAATCCACGCCGCCGCCTGATGCCAATGTAACACCGGAAATTATTGTATTTTCATTTCCGGCAAATTGGTCTCTTAGCCAAACATATATATAAGGCTTGGGTGTACGTCCTGATTGCTCACTCAACCATGATCTCTCTGATCTCAAGGGTGTCCAAGTTCTTGGGCCTTTTGTAATACTTCAGCAAAAGCGAGCAACAAACAACACTAACTGATGAGGCAGCCATTGCAGCCCCTGCCACCCACGGTGGCAGACGGAAACCTGTCCCTGGAAAGAGAGCCCCTGCCGCGATCGGGATGCCGATGACATTGTAACCGAAGGCCCAGATGTAGTTGAGGCGAATGCGGGAGAATGTTTTTCTAGAGAGATCAATGGCTGTGATCACGTCTTCTAAGTTGCTCTTCATGAGGACAATGTCAGCTGCCTCAATGGCAATGTCTGTGCCAGCGCCGATCGCCATCCCAACATTGGCAGCCACGAGTGCTGGTGAGTCATTGATGCCGTCTCCGACCATCGCAACAGTTAGGCCAGACATCTAAACATTATGGTTTGATTTATCTATATATCAGTTCATAAGATCAACGAGGGAATAAAACCAATCTAGAGAAAACAATGTCATCCATCCTGCACCATCAAACATTCACAGTTGGATGCCAATTTCCGCAACCGACACTGTTCATTTTGTGGGACCAATCAAGAGTGGATTTTGGACCCAAAAAAAATCTCTCCATTGGAAAATTTTTACCGACACGACCAGTGTTTTTTTTTTTTTTTTTTTTGATATTCAAGTGTGGCTTATAGTCTTGACACTTGACAATCAATTTCAGGCCATGATAAGACCATTTGATGGAGAATATTTTCAGGACATGGCTCATCCATAATGGCCCCACCAGGATGAACAGTGTGGGTCAGTGCGCATACATTTGTCAGCTGGCTGAAAAGCCATTGTCGAAGATATGGGTTCGATTCCTGTAAGGGATAGGTACTCATTCCCGGCCGGCATCCTGCAAAGGCATTCAGGCAGGCGAGGTGGCACCAACCACACTCCTGCTCATAATGAGGGACATGATCTTCCTAGTCAAGGTAATGAAATTATCCATGAAGCTAGCAAATGGAGCCCGCACAGGGACCTGCCATTGTGTGAACCGGCAGATGTCTCCCTGTAGCTTTAAGGGGTTCAAGTGATGGAAGGTGTTGGAAGATCGCGTTAAAGGTGCGCCTCACCCTTACAATAGGTCAACTTAAATCATTGTCTGATCAGTTCCAACTCCCACTCTAAATGTAGCGGCTTCATCGAATAAAAAGCTTTGTATGTTAAGATTAGCATAACATGCAAAAGTGCATCCAAGTGCGTCTAAATACAGTTTGTAAATGCGTCTAAGTTCATCTAAGTGCGATGTGCATAGACATACTTATATCAGTCTTAGAGATGCACTTAAACACACTAAGACGGCCTTAGACACATGTTGTACATTATGCTTAACATACCAAGCTTTGTATTGGATTTAGGCTCCTAAATGTATGTGGTTGGATTAATACACAAGACAACCATACAGATGCACCTGTGCATGTAGGTGTACATATACATAAATGAGCATACACACATGCATATCAAGAACATTTCCATTTTTTACCTGTAATTCCTTCACTTTCTCTGCTTTCTGCTCAGGTTTGGCTTCGGCAATGACCTCTTTGATCCCAACCTGTTTAGCAATAGATCTTGCCGTGCCCCAGTTATCGCCGGTTACCATAATGCTTTTAATCTTCATGGACTTAAGTATGGATATGACCTCTTGGGCCCCTGGTTTGAGCGGATCCGATATTGCTATAATTCCAATCACCTCACCATCTATAGATACCAAAATCCCTGTTTGCGCCATTTGTTCGGTTTCCTCTAGAATTTCATTGACATCGACTGGTAGGTGAATGCCAGAGTCTAACATGAAGCTCTTGTTCCCCATGATGATTTCTTTGTTATGGACCTTGGCTTTCACGCCATGGCCTGTTACTGAGATGAAGTCTCGGGCCTCAGGCCAGACATGGTTTTCTTCGTCATTCTGGAACTTCTTTGCATACTCGACAATGGCCTTGGCTAGAGGGTGCTCACTGTTTACCTGTTAAGATCACAGGGTGCCAGCATCAAGAAAGACTAACAAACAAGTTGGGCACAGGGCTGGGCCCAGATTTGAAACTTCTATCAAGGACCTAACTGTCTATAACTGTAATGGGACCGCAGCCAAAGGTGGGCAATGGGCAACTTCGTTTTTTGAACTTCATTGGCCAGATATATCAGGTTGGTTTTGCTCATGCTGGGCTAGCTTGTTGCCAGCTTTACATGGGTTAGCCTTAGTAGGCCCCGATAAATGTAGAGGGTGATGGAACCACGGCCAGTGCAACTGAACATGGCCCATATTTTCAGGTTGGACGGGTAAAACCAAATTGAGGAAATCTGGTGAGTCCAACAAAGAAATGCCAGAGTCAATGCAGAATGTCGCAAAAACATAACACAGAAAAGTTGTGACTAAAATCATGAAAAAAAAAAATCAATAAATCAAATGGTTCATTAATGGGTCCAGAAGATTGTTTGGATCAATACTGAAAATGCTTAGGGCCACTTAAAAATGAGTTCATTATATCATTTTATTAATATAACCGTATTTATATATTAGAGATTGATTTTTTTGGTGGCGATTAAACATATGACCAGCCACTTATATAAACTAACATCTCTAATGTGTAATTAAAGTTAACTAAAAATAAGATGAACTCATCTTGAAGTGACAAACAAACATGCCCACGGCATTTTATGATGTTGTAATTTTATATAGACAGATTTAAAGAATACGACTCGATTGAGTTGAAGGGTATGATTCATTCATGTCACTAAGTCAACTGGAACGAGAGATGATCTTCAGGTCGAGTTGCACTGATTCGACAAGTTTTGGAACCATTTGGATGAATTATGGTGTCCTTTGCATTAGAAAAACCTGTTATTGACTGACATGCGGTCATGTGGGGTCCCTTGTTTGGTGATCTAAAATGTCGATCTAATTGGCTACACCACCCATATAAGGGGATGCTCTGAAAATCTCCTTGAGTGGAAGATCCGAAACTTGGAGGAGAACAAATAGGCTGTCAGTTGCAAAAAACACAAACTTGGTGGAACACCCCAGATCAATTGTCTGGATAACCAGAACATGGGCCCCACATGAACAGACTGTTGGGCATCAGCTAATTATATTTGTTGTATGTTCGATGCGTAGAACCCTATAATTCCTCTCATATTGGATGGTTGGATGCGTTTCATGAGATTTTCGTAATATACATTCCATTAGATAGTAATTGAAGAAAAAACAGGAAAGCATGACCCACCTCAGTAGCTGCAACCAGTTCATAGAATTCGCGCAAGACCATAGTTTTCAAGAGCTTTGTGTTAACAACCACAGGCTTTCCCATGGTGAGCGTCCCTGTCTTATCAAACACAATGCAGTTCACCTACAACAAGTCCAGCATATAAGTTCCATTAAGATTTAGTGAAAAATTGAAGGGTGTGTATGGAAACACAATCAAATTGAAATTGCAATCGTTAGTCTGATAAAGTGGCACATGACTAAATTGTAACTGAAAGTGGCAAATGACAAAAATTGTAACTACCTCCTTTAGTATAAGTATTGAGAGATCGGGCTCTGAGTTGGGTTTGTGTTATTTTCATGTTAGACTTGAAAAGGAATGCAACTACAATTTGAGGGGTCTTCCTCATTATAAATACTTGGAAACATCATTGCAATTCAGTTACATCTTCTTTTCTAGATTGACCATTTGCAATTCAATTCACTTCGCATTCACCAGCACACCAAAGTGAGGGAGGACAACATTAGCCCGATTACTGAAAGCTAGCCTAAGTTCCATTTAACTTTTACAACACCTATCCCATATTTTGCTTCACTTCTGAGGGAATGTGTGATTCTTAGACGAGCAAAATAGAGGTACTAGTTCCATCAACAACTGTATGGGTGGTCCCACTTTTTATAATCTGGACATTTCATATTGTAAACTGGTTTATGAATTGAGTCATTTCCAAGAACTCTCCAATTGAGTGCTCCGAGAATATTATGTTGAATTTTACAGGTAGATTATGGACTGTTGGATAAACCCTTCGCTTTCAGGCCACCAAGATGGGCCAATGGAGAAGAATTTTGAAGCATAGATCAGCCATAAGTTAAACCCAATAGATTGACGTTCTGGGAAGCTGAAAGATGGGTCCAACCTGTAATATTGTTGGACTGAGCAAAATATTACCATTTTATCCAACAAAACATTATGCATTTACCTATTTTTCCCCAAACCTTAAACCCATGTTAGAAAATTCCACAATTCATTCGGGAGGTCAGCCCAGTTGACTCGGTTTGGTTAGGCTTTGGATACACAATTGCCATAATTGATGATTGTAATGGTCTTTTTATTCATATGAATCTCATCCACTGGGTAAAGAACAAAAGATTACAACAAAATAAAAATCTCTTGATATATATGTTCCTTCGAAAACCCAACTCAGAAGTCTGGCCTAGTAGAATTTTAGATGCCGGCAGATGATTTCCTCATCAAGTGCATACTTCATACATTGCATTTGGAAATGGAGCACATCCTTTTTTACTATCGGATAGACAGTAGTACAAACAGTTGAAATGTTGTGCAAGAAATAGTTGAAAGGATGAATCATTTGAGTGCGTGCCGATAACATTTCAATTTCAATGTGCAATAAAAAGAAATCAGGAATTAGCTGTCAATTTTTCGTGCTTACCTTATGTGCACTCTCTAAGGCTTGCCCCCCTTTGATCAACACACCTTGAGAAGCACCAACACCAGTACCAACCATCACAGCCGTTGGAGTTGCAAGGCCCAGGGCACACGGGCAGGCTATCACCATAACAGAGATGCCAAATTGAAGAGCAAGCTGAAAGCTATCCATGGAAGATGGTATCCAAGATTTCGGGTAGCCATCCAACTTTCCAGCTAAAAACCAGGCTAGCCAAGTGCAAAATGCGAGAATAATTACCTATAGAAGTTAAAAGAGGAACAATTCAACTTGAGCCAATAAGTGGACCTTAATTGTTTTGAACTAATTCTCCTTGTGGTTTTAGATGCATTGAAACCATCCTCTACAGGATTCTCACTCTTCTTTTTGCCTTGCATCATTGTGAGAAAATTCAACATACAATGCAACTAACTAATTAGAAGCTTTCTAATTCAACACGTGTATAGCCAATGCGCAAACAAGTTCAGGCACCGAGCTGTTCATCAGGTAGGCCCCATTTTTTAGAGGCTTCGATGGAAGAATGAATTGTGTCCTTCATTTGATGGCCCATGATTCATGAAACAAGTGAATGGATAGGATAAACTAGGCCTCCCATTGTTTCATACTTTATTGATGGGGCCATGGCATTTATGCATTGGGGCCCACCTGATAGACAATATGGATGCTCCATCCATGTCATGTGCACCTGTGCATATGGGATCTGAGACATTCATGCATGGAAAAGGCGTGAAAAAGAATATGCCCTTACAAGAGGCACAAAATACATTGAGATCCTATCTGCAAACTTCTGTACAGGAGCTTTGGCCATCTGCGCCGATTCAACAAGGCGGACAATTTGTGAGAGAGCACTCTCTGATCCAACATGTGTGGCCTGAACATGCAACACCCCATTTTCATTAACGGTCCCGCCGATCACATTATCGCCCTTCCTCTTCGCAACAGGCCTTGCCTCTCCTGTTATCATACTCTCATTAACATGGCTCTGCCCCCATATAACAAAACCGTCAGAAGCAACCTTCCCACCGGGCATTATTTTGATCACGTCATTCTTTTGTATCAATCTACTATCAATCTCTTGTTCATTTATCACATTGCCTTCTCCATCAAAAGTCAATAACGTTGCCGTTTCAGGTGCCAAATCCATAAGCTTGGCAATGGCCTCAGATGTCTTCCCTTTAGCCAAGACCTCTAAATACTTTCCAAGTAGAATGAATGAAATGAGCATTGAGCTGGTCTCGAAGAAATCCGTAGCCATGAAATCATCTGAAGTTGCTGCACGCAACACGGAGTAGACTGAATAGAAGTATGCCGCATTGGTTCCCAAGGCGATTAAAACATCCATATTAGCAGACCCATGCCGCAGGGCCTTGTAAGAACCAGTATAAAACCGCCGGCCTATGATGAATTGGACAGGAGTTGATAATACCCATCTCAAGAGCTCTCCAATTGTCAACATGTTCACGACTTTAGTGTCTAATCCATGCTTAAGCCCGGGGATATACATAAACACCATCGACGTGAGGAACACTGGGACTGTGAAAACCAAACTCCAAAGGAAGGATTTGTAGTATTGCTTAATCTCGAGCTGCCTATGGGGTTTGCGGCTCCCTCCATCGGGGAATATCGCTGCCTTGAAACGCCCAGCTCCTGTCGATTCAATCACTTTAATGAAATCTCTGGGCCCCATTTTATCTGGTTTGTAGGAAACAGATATCTTATGTAGAAGAGGATTGATGTCAATATTTTCTATCCCAGGGAGTGCTTGAAGAGAATCTTCAATCATCCTCATTGACCGGTCCGTTCTAACGCCGTCTAGTTTAAGCTGTATTTGGCTCCTATCTTCACCTGTACTGATGAGTATAGCTTCAAAGCCAGTGCTTTCAATTTCCTCCAACAACTGTGTGTGGCTTACGAGCTTGGGGTCATATCGGATTTCCGCTTCTTCAGTTGCTAAGGCAACTAGAGCTCTTTGTACACCACGAACGCCTTGTAAAGCAGATTCGACAGTTCTTGAGCAAGAGGTACATGTCATTCCTTTAATGCGCACTCGGCATATGAGTGTCGATTTCTCATTTAAATTCTCTTCAATCAGTGTGGCTTGAAATCCAACATCTTCGATGGTTTCTCGGATCATATCCTCCTAGACAATGTAAGCACAAATAAGGATTCAAAGCTCTTAATGTTAATTTAATTCAGAAAGAAATGGAAAAGAAGTCAGCATCTATATGGTTTTCTGATATCAGCTGATGCATCTCAAGCATGTAGCAGTAATGAATTACAAGTTTACAACGTTTTGATGAATTGGGAGTTGAACAGTTTCCTGATCAATTCTTTCCATACATTGGGTCCATGTTTCAGCAACAACCTAGGCTGTTGACATAATAGGCTCCTCTCTGAATGGGAGATGCCCTAAAGACATTCCAGATTGGCAGTTCCTAGCCATCCAGACTGCTGGACCATCTTTGGCATTTTTCCCAGATTATTGCTGCTTCTTATTTCTTAACCACATATTCCCAGGCCACTGATGTAAGGGCAGAGGATCTTCCAATCTGGACAACTGTGGGGTCAAATAAACTGAATAGATCACCAAACTGAGGGCCCCACTTGCACGAAACAGATGAAATGTATAGCATTACTCATGTCATGATGCATCAACACCTGATAATTACACCATGACATCAATCCCATTACAGAAAGCATGAGGTTACAATTAATAGTAGAGAGAGATATATATATGAGTAATGTATATTACCGTCCATGCTCTTGAATAAAAGAGCCATTATTTTTTAGGGAGTTGAGCCCTAGTGCTTAAACACAAATCACATAAGTAAAATAGCTGAGAAATATAAAACAGCGTGGACATGTAGAAGAAATATAAGATCCTCAACCCAAGGATTAACAGAGTACAGCCAACCTGAGAGTTTGTACAATGAGTACCAATGTTTAGTGATTCAGAATATTGGTTTGTTGGGCCCCACCCTCGGATGGCCTATAATGTCTTCAAAAGGACAATCCTAACCATTCAAATTCTGTCCCGATAGTAAGACAGTTGTAAGATAATCCAGTACAGTCATTATTCAACTGAAAAGGCCCAAGATTGGTGGAAGGCAACATTGGCCAGTCCATGACAGTCACATCAGGGCAGCGATCTTGGATCACTGAACCATGGACCTCAACTACACAAAACTAAAACCAGAAAATATCGTCCATAACATGGGTTCAAGGATCATATAAACTCCTCTACCATATATAGAAGAGAAGTTCTAAAACAATTACCACTTTAACATTTTAGCCTCCTTTCAGATGCAGAAGTGAATTGAATTCTGAACAGAGTTTAAACAAGAAGGTATTGAAAAAAATTCCAATGGCAATTCCTAGTATTCATGCTGAGGAAGAGCTCTCAAATTTCAGTCACAAATCCTTTCAAATCCAACTTGACAGTAACAGAAGTAACAGTGCTTGTGATGTGGATCTCAATCTTTCAATACTAATGCTAACAAAGGTAACTATAGTTTGTTCATTCTGCTTTTAAGCCTAACAATTGCAAATTCAATTTGATACTGCATCCAAACACACAAAATGTTGGATATTGGTTTAATTTAATCTTTTTTTTTATGTGAGTTGTCAAGGTAACAACGAGAAGTTGGATATGGTGGTGTTTTACTCTCTATAATAATTGAGAAGTGTTGTGGCATTGGCTGTGGCCCTCTCAATTGATTATTGATGGAGACTCCCCCCCACCTGTGTGTGTGTGTGTGTGTGTGTGTGTGAATAAATTCGTTGTTGGTGGCATTAGTGGCCAACCCATGAGAAAAAAAATGTGGGAGAGAATGGTTGAAGGGAAAACATGTCGTGTGACCCGATTCGGTACTTGTGACCGAGTCAGACTCGGTCCGGAGTAGTCCAGGCCTGACCTGGACTTGGATCGAGTCAGGCATGCTGACCCGACTCGGTACTTGTGACCGAGTTGGACTCTGTCCGGATTAGTCCAGGCCAGACCCGGACTTGGATCGGGTCGGTCATGCTGGACTCGGTAATGAGTCGGGTCGAGTTCGAGTCAGGTCTGTTTCAAAACCGGTTGAGTCAGGTCAGCCCTAACTCGATCCGACTCAACTCGGTGCCCAGCTCTACTTACATGTCATCAGCATGGTGCAATTTACGAGATGATCCCAAAGCTTCCATGTGAGTAATTGATATACACATCTCTCATAACACAGCACATACTGTCCGTGTTTTGATCTCCATCACCGTCTCAATCCATGCTTATTGCTTGACATAGCTATTGGTTGTCATCTAATTAATTCGATGGAGATCCATCGCAAAAGAAAGACCATAGATTCAAAACAGGGAGAAAGTGGAACCTAACTCCACTTTATGAGAATCAGATCTAAGGTTAATGTGGAGATTCATCACAAATCGCCTGTCAGTGGGACATGAGAACATCTCCAGTGTACCCATGGCATTCGTGTAGTTGGTAAGACCATCAATTCTGTGAGCAACCATGTGGATGCACCATATCCCCGAAAAAAGAAGAAGAAAAAAAAAAGTGAGCAGAATGTGGTAGAAATCAGATCGGTGGCAGCGAGAAAAGCTCACAACAATCAGATGGTCGAAGTTTTCCAATCAGTAAAGAATTTTGGCCATAGCCCATTCATCTGTGCCCCCCAGATCATCATCATCATCACAGCTGAATATCGAGTTTGAATTTAAAATGTTTCAAGATCTAAACAAAATTACAAGTGAATTTTCCTCTAGTTTCATCAATTATGAGAAAATATATTCAAATCATTGAATGAAGAAATCCAATAAAAAAAGCTAATCAAATAATAATAAATCATTTACTCAAGAAATAACAGAAACTGGGCCATCCCATCCAGATCATGGTCCTAAATGTTTAAAAGAGAAAATGGTCTGCAGCCCATATTCAATGATTGAAACCAGACAATGAGGATCATCTGATCAGTATGATTTATGGGAAATGGTCTATGGACAAAAGAAATATTAGACGATCTAACTTAAAGGAAACGAAATGAAAGAGACCCAATCTCAGCAATAAACTTACATTAACGAAATTTGGGTAGAAGAGAACGCGAGCGCGGTTGTTCAAGACATCAACGGCAGCATTGTCGATGCCTGGGAGTCTTTTGATGGCCTTCTCGACAGATCCAGCGCAAGCAGAACAAGTCATTCCAATGACAGAGAAGAGAGCTGTTTTCACCTGGGAGCGTTCCAAATCTTCAAATCCTTTGGGGTATTTAGGCATGGAAGGGTAATGAGGCCTGGGGGAGAGATCTCGAGAGCTCGAGCTCGAGCTCTCGCTGCGAAAGCAAGCGAATGCCAGGAACTTGCTCCCCATCTTTTTTTTTTTTTTTTTTTTTTTTTTTTTTTTTTTTCTCCTTGTCTTCGAAGAAGCGCTTTTTTTTGAAAATCTGTTTCCTGGAGAAGAAGACAAAATTAAGATTGTTGAGTGGAAGAAAACTCGAGGAACTCTTCTGGGAGCGGATTGGATACTGAACGCTTCAGTAGCCAAAACGCTACTGAAGTGATGTGGCAAAACGCCATTGGTTAGATACCAATGGCATGTTCCCCGGGTATAAATGCTACGCCGTTGGATCCGTTAACGGATCTTTCTCCATTTCCGCCGTGCACCCACTCGGCCATGAAATCGGATCGTCATACTTAGAAAATTCAGTTGGGCCCACAGTAAATTTATGTGATTTATCCACACCTTTCATCTGTTTTTCTATCTAATTTTAGGTGTTGAGCCCAAAATTGAAGCTTATAAAAATCTCAAGTGGACCATACCACACCAAACAGTGGAAATAATGATTTCCACCGTTGAAAACTTTCAGGCCCCACAGTGATGTTTATTTTTCATCCAAACTGTTCAAAGGATCAAAAAACATGGATGAAAGTAAAAATATATATATAATTTGATCCAAAACTTTTGTGGTCCCTAAGAAATTTTCACCGGTATAAATTCAATTCACACTGTTTCCTTTGGTGCGGTCGATTTTAGCCTTTTATATGCTTAGGTTTTGAGTTAAGGCACTAAAATTATCTTATAAAATGGAGGACAAACTGGATAAAATACATAAATCACGGTGGACCCCATAGAGTTTACTCAGCACGCAATCCGCTTCCCTTGGCGACGTGCCGATAAACTCCACGTCTGGACGCGGAAGTTCCTGGGAACCCAGGTGTGGCCCACTGTGATGTTTGTGAGAAATCCTCCCCTTCCATTCGTTTTTTTAGTTCATTTCATTACATGATGCCAAAAATGAACTGTATCCAAAGCTCAAGTGGGACGTACTTAATGAAAATGTGGTTAGGAAAATTCCTACCGTTACAATCTACCTGGGTTCAACAGTGATGTTTACAAGCCATCCGTACCGTTAATAACATCATTCCTACTGGGATGTACTGAAATCAAAAATATTAGCATGACTCAAAACTTCTGCTCACGAATATTTCAACTGTGGACGTTTAATTATCACGTTTTTGGCCCACTTGACCCTTGGAAACGGTTCATTTTTGGCCTCATGTCCTAAATTGAACTCAAAAAACGGATGGACGGGTAGGATTTCTCACAAACATTACAGTGGGCCCCACCTGGTTCCAGCGCAGGAACTTCATGGCAGGAAATCCACGTCCTTTTTTTCTTAAGACAAACAAGTACCTGTGCGTGGCCGAGTGGGTTTACGGCCTTGACGGAAAAATATCCACTGACCGATCTCCGTTGGAAGAGCATTTATTAAAAGGAAACAGCCAATTTGTATCCACCAATACTATTTTGCCACGTCACTTCAGTAGCGTTTTGGCTACTGAAGCGTCCAGTATCCAATCCGCTCCCAACTCTTCTTGGCTGAGGTGGATCGAATTTGATTCCGATGAAAATGCCGGATAATCTGCGGTGCAACATAGAGGCGGTTTGGCTACTCGTTGGTGTGCTCTGTGCCCATCATGATGTATGTGTTTCATCCAGACCGTCCATCTATTTCTCTAGATTAAAATGAGGCTATATTCAAATCTCAAGTGGACCACATCATAAGAACAGTGTTGATTGAACGTCCACCCATTGAAAATTTCTTGGGGGTCACAGAAGTTTTGGATCAAGCTGATATTTGTTTTTTCCCTTCATCCAGGTCCGTATCACCTAATCAACAGGTTGGATGTAGTGGGCCCTAGGAGGTTATTAATGTGGACATTCCAAATCACTACTGTTTTCTTCGGGTGTGATCCACCTGAGACTTAGATCTGCCTCATTTTGGGATTAAGCCTAAAATGATCTTGGAAATATGGATGGACGGCTTGGAAGGAACACATACATCATAGTGGGGTCCACAGAGAACTGGCCACATTGCGTCCAACCAACCCACAAGCCTTGTGGGGCCCACTGATGTGATTTTTGTACGGAATCCAACCGTCCACAGGGGTCGCCCCCACCAAGAAATGCTTTCCTCATCTTCTCCTGGCAAGAAGCTATGTGGGCCACAGCAGCGTCCGTGAGGAATCCACTCCGTCCATCAGTTTCCTCAGAGAAAATTGGAACATGAGCTAAAAAAAGTGAGGCAGATTAAAAATTTAAGTGGCCACACGGCAAGAAAAAGTAGAGATGAAAATGGCCACTGTTGAAACCTTCCAGGGCCTACCGTGATTACTATAGCTTGATTCAATTCCATGACCTCGTGTAGATTTCAACGGTGGGTATTCAATCCTCATTGTTTCCCATAACATGCCCCACTTAGTCTTGGATCTGCCCCACCAACCTTCCTTTCCATGGTGGGGCAATGATAATTAACCAAATCCAAGTTTTGAAAGTTTTTGGGTGGATGTCCATTGTCTTCTATAGGGTGGCCCACCTGAATTTTCGGGCACCTCATCATCATTGGTGGGACCCACTTAATGCATGGGTCGGATGGCATACAAACAACAAGCCCCTCATGTGCAGTGCAGTTTTATAACATTTAATAAAAATTCGGTGCATGTTAATGACAGAAGAGGACGTGATTGTCCATGATGAATTGCGACAGGCTTCATCGCCAATTTGGCCCTTGGACCGTTTATTTCAATCGGCCTCGTTCAAGGATGCCATTGGCTAAATATGATTATTTTATGATGATTAAACTTGGTATCTAATGGATTCATCATGTGGACCCAAGCTCTTATTTATACAAAACCCAACTCAAAACTTAGATATGAAGACCGTATGGCACCCGGACCTGGCTCGGATGTATCATAGGACCCGATTCGTTGACAGCCCTACCTCTCCAATTCAGATTCAACTAAAAAAATAAAAATAAAAATGGCAACTATCATAATTCAACCCAGGCAATTTTTGTTGCATGGCCAATCCATATTCAGGTCCATCATACCAACGGTTTAGATTTTGGAACACTTACGGCCTGAGATTTATATGATCCATCTAAAAAATAAAAGTGTGAATAGAAGGTAAATACCTCTCTTCCTCCTCTTACTTCTATTTCCCTCTCTTCAATCTTCCTTCCATATTTGAAATCTCATCTATAACAAGTCTTATACGTTTTTCAAACTTGAGAAATGCTCCAGTGTTTTAAGAGCAGATAAGTTATGGTACTCCTAGTAGTATTGGAATCCTTGGACAATCCAATCCTTTGATCTAAACTTTTCATTTGGTCCAGCACACATTTCATAGAATACCATATAAATCTATTTCACTGATTTGAAAGATATTAACCATTTGATCCATGGCCTTTAATATCACAGTCAGGTTCAATTAGACAAAATAGGTCCGATTAGGAATTTGATCTCTTTTTTTAGGGCCCACTTATGACCCTAAATAATCATTTTTTTAGGAAAATCATAAATATTACATCTATGGCTTAGAAAAGGGACGGCTATAGAAAAAATGGCCAAATCAAGGATAAATTGAATCATCTCATCCATGCAATTTTTTGCACGCTATTGCATGAAATGTGTTATGAACTTAATGGAGAGTTCAGATTGGTTGATTGGACTGTACAAGTAACCGATGCAACTGGGAGCGCCATAACTTACAGTGCTCTGAGAGCAGTAGTGCATTTCTCTTCAAACTTAAATGATTTTAAAAAAAAATTGCCCTTGCTGCAAGCAAACAACTTGGATGGATGATACGCACGCATTCAATAAGTGCACATGTGTGCGTACGTGTAACTCAAATTAGACCGTCCAGATTGTGGGTCCCGTTTTAGATAGCCTGTGTAACAATAGTTATAGTGAAATGACACCTTAACCGGCAGATTACTTGATATCTAATAGACAGCCAGCACGAAACATAATGGACGGTTCAAACTGAATAAACAAACTTTGATAAAAACAGAACTCACAACCATCCAATTAATTAATAGTTAGAATTTTTAAGCGTATGAAGTTGTATGGTACGCTCTGTCTCTTAAAATTTTCTCTTTCAATTAATAAAGCAATTCATATCTACTTGATTTTATTGACCATTAATCCCTATCTTTTGAATTGCTTTCAAGAGGGGGGTTTTTTTTAAAAATAAAATATGTTCTACTTAAAAAATTTTGTTACCTGGGCTTGCCAAAATAAAGAGATTTTTTGCCAATCTTACAAAATATACAAAGTTTTAAACGATTAAGCAATTATATTATCGAATGGGTCATTTTCGTTATCCATCCTTCGTATTGTAATCTATTTTTAGATTGTAATCTGTTTTTAGATGGAGACTAATTGCTCCGCTATCTCAGCGGTCTGTCTCCCCTTTTGTAATTTTACTGATCTAATGAAAGTGACTGTTACCTTTAAAAAAAATAAAATGAGTACTTTAAAAAGACATGGGTTTAAGGGTCTATTTGATTTGTGGTATATATTTATATATAATTTGATTGAATTTGACATTTTTTTTTTATAAATACCTTGTAAATTCATATACAAGATATGAACAGCTTTAATAGGTCCCAACTCGAAAAATGAGGCCTTAAGATACCATGTAGCAAAACTCTCTAAGCTCCACCATGATGTTTGTGTTTTATCTATGTTGTCTCTTTATTTTGGCAAATTATTTTAATGCCTAAGCTCAAAATGAAGGTATATCTAATTCTCATGGACCACACCACAAGAGACATTAATAATAACAACGCCTATTGTGGAAACCTACTAGAGCCTACCATGATGTTTATTTGAGATCCAACTTGTTCGTAAAGTCACATAGACAAAGACCAAGGAGAACACAAACATCTGCTTCATCCAAATCTTTTGCAGCCCTCATTGAGCAGAAGTTTTCAATTGTTATTGTTCAATTCTCATGATTTTTCGTAATGTATTCCACTTAAGCTTTGGATTTATTTCATTTTTGGGCATGTTCTGAAATGATTTGAAAAAAATAAAATAATGGACAACATGTATATAACACAAACATCATGGTAGGCCCATAAAATTTTGACACGGAAACAGGTGTTGTGATATTAAATTTTGCCAAAGGTAGAATTCGGCTTCCCTTCCAAGCACTTTTTTTTTTCTCTTCTTTTTGTTGGCTTGTTAGTACACCCACTTTATATAAAATAATTGAAATGGAACATGGGAACTTGTTCCACCTGATTCTACATAGGATGTAGTTGGGTGTAAATGAATTTTTAAAATTAAACGTAACTCTAATGGCTCTATTGACAGATTCAAAGCATGTTTGGTCGCAAAAGGATTTCATCAAAGACCAGGAGTTGATTAACTAGACACTTTCGGCCATGTTGTAAAACCAACCACAGTTCGTGTTGTCCTCAGCCTTGCTGTATCTCGGGATTGGTTCTTATGCCAACATAATGTCAACAATGCCTTTCTCCAAGGACACTTCTCCAAGAATGTCTACATGCAACAACCATTAGGTTTTGTTGATCAAGATCATCCATCCTATGTCTACAAACTTCGAAAGACAATCTATGGCCTCAAACAAGTACCTATAGCATAGTATTATGAACTTCGCACTTTCCTTCTTCACTCTGGCTTCAAGAATTCTCATGCAAATACCTCACTATTTGTTCTCACTAATGTTGGATATATTATGTATATACTTGTATATGTGGATGACTTAATAATCACTGGTGACAACTCTATGATGATCGACTCCTTTGTTGATGTTTTTGCTCATCGGTTTTCAATTAAGGAACTTGGACGGCTATCTTATTTCTTAGGTGTAGAGGTAGTTTCAAATCAGCAAGGTATTTTACTGTCTCAAAGGCATTACATTCTGAATATTCTGGCTCGAACTTATATGACTGATGCCAAACCTGTGTTAACTCCCATTCCAACTAGCCCACCTCTGATGTTAAAATCGGGCTCTCCTTTGTCGATCCCACAGAGTACAGAACAGTTGTTGGCAGCCTTCAATATCTCTTAATTACAAAACCAGACCTTGCATTTGCGGTTAACAAGCTCTTTCAGTACATGCACACTCCAACAACCGACCATTGGAGCTTTGTTAAATGTTTATTACGCTATCTGTGTGGAACTATTAATGAGGGCCTCCAAATACATCGCCAGTCCCCATTAAATCTACATGCCTTTTCAGATCATCTTCATCATGACTCAACACTCAACTTACACGCCTATTCAAATGCAGATTGGGCAGGTGACAAGGATGATTTTTCATCTACCAGTGCTTATGTCATCTATCTTAGTCGCAATCCAGTCTCCTGGAGTTCTAAGAAGCAAAAAGCAAGGTAAGATCTTCCACAGTTTTGAATACAGTCGGTAGCTAATGCAAATTTCTTGAGCTCAACCAAGCTTTGTTATCTCCTAATTGATCTTGTTGTTCAATTACCTTGCTGTCTCATCTTATACTGTTACAATGTTGGTGCTACCCAACTTTGCTCCAATTTCGTGTTTCACTCCAGAATGAAACATGTTGCCATCGATTTTCACTTCATTAGGGACCAAGTACAAAATGGTGTCCTTCGTGTTGCTCATGTATCTTCAGCAGATCAACTTGCTGACGCACTCACGAAGCTTCTTCACCGTGCCCGCTTTCTTGATCTCAAATCCAAGATTGGACTTCTATCTCGAGCTCCATCTCGAGGGAGCATATCATAAGTCATAGGATTGTAACAGATTGTAACAACCCCTTAGTTTCTCTATTTTTGAATTCATTCAAAATAGTTGTTCCTTAGAGTTATGAAACAGTTTTAAACTGCTCTATATTTTAGGATCTCAAACAAGTATTTGTTATCCCGTATATGTATTTAACTGCTGCAAAATGTATATGAAAAACAGAATTGATTTCCTCAATCTAATAGTTAGTACACCCACTGTCAGTTCACACTTCACTGTTAGCCACCCCCACTAGGAAATCGATACCAAGACCTTGGTGTTGAAACGAGGTATATATCTTTTACTCAATCTACCGCTTGAGCTATGGATTAATTAAAATTTTGACTATGATTCATATTTACCAATCAAGTAGGCATTAGAGGAATTTTGTTGACTATGGTATTAGCAAGAGCACAATACCCTAGTATTGGGTAGAAGTGCCCATGTGATATATGCTAGACGTACATGAGATGCATGATGTCGGTGGAGAAGAGAGATTTATGGTGGATTTGTTTATATTTATGAATTGATTTGATTGTTTGCAGTTATAACTTTTTTCTTTTTTTATATATTGCTGTAATTTCTATTGTGACCATGAATAATGATATCTCCCATCCTCTTCTCCCGTGCACGTAGAATTATTACACTGGCAACCAAAGCACGTAAATATGTATGCATTTTCTTATTTGGTATATATTTTCTTCTTTGCCATATATGAGATCATGTTTTCTTCCGGTTAAAAAATAAAAATAAAAATGAACCAGTTAATAAGATGCATGAGCTCATGATAACCCCTAGATATAAAAATCAGACTGATCCAACATTCAGGTGGGCCACGGAAAAGAGAACAGGATAAGTGGAAACTCCTACCCTTGATTTGCACCCGGCCCACCTGAGCTACAGAACAGCCTTAATTCACAAAACAAATACATGGCAGTCAAAGAACACAGCTGAAGTTTCCTAACCCATTCGACATATCTAATACTGTGGCCAACCTGATGAGTGGACCAGCTTAACTTTTGGCCAATAACATATACACGGTCAAGTTCACCTGATGGATGGTTTGGATATTGCACGATTTTCCACTGCCGGTACATATAATGGCGTGGAAAGTCTCGCCCAAAAAATAATATTTTATTTATTTTAAATGATCTTGATAATCTTTCTGTATTAAAATAATAATATCATTTGATTAATTTTTTTTATTTTTTTAAAAAAAGTGCTCCAGTGTTTTGTGGTTCAGTGACAAGGGTGTCAACGGGCAAAGTTAGTGCTGGACCCGCCTGATTCAACATATACCTGTGTCCCACCCGGCTCATGACGGGCCGAACTCGTCATGATGGACCCGAGTGTATATGTTTATGATAGATTAGTCTTCCAGCGAATGGTTGTCCTACTCCTATGATAAGATGAAGTTTTTTAAAAAAATAATAGTTTGGAAGATGAGAGAGAGATGGGGCGGATTAGAGGTGAAAAGACAAGAAAAAAAAGGAAGTGGGGAACAAAGGAAGTTGGAGTGGCCCACCATAATGTTGATGTGAAATCCACTCCGATTATTAAGTGTGTCACCCTATTTTAGCATAGGAATCAAATATTATCTCCATCCATCAATTAGGTGGATAACACAATTGGACATAGCATAAAGGGCAATACTAACCCTCCAAGCTGTTTCCCTTGGTGTGGCCAAACTGAATCATGTATGAGATTGAACGTTTGGTCTCATGCTTAAATTTAAGTGTGTAATCTAATGGTTGGTGTGGATTTTATATAATTATTATTGTGGGCCTTGTAAAAAGTAAGGGTGGACATTTCTCTCCCATTTGTTTCATGTTGTTTGGTCTACATGAATCACATGTCAGATGTATTTTGTTGGCCCTTTGCCTAACCGTGGATTACACATCTAATAGTCCAGCCGATTTCACGTGCACATCAGGGTGGGCCCAGGAAAAAATTTTAAGGTTGGCCATTTAAACTTAGGGTAGGAAATTTTAGGGCAAAATTACTCTCAAATTTAGATTGTTGGGGATAAGTTACTTAATCGCCCATGTGTTTTTCTTTAAAAGGTGATAAAGTTGAGAATTGTGGGGTCCACATTATTCATGCATGACATCTAACTCGTCCAACATGTACACCCCACCATGATGATCATTCAAACAAAAAATCTGGTTAAACAAATAATAAAAAAGGGCTATATATTCATGAATTTGGATGTTTCTGGGCGGCGTATATCTATCATGTGGTCCACCTTTTAGTTGGATTTACTAAAATTTTCATTCATCTCAACTTACATGTTGTGGATGTTTATATACCCACAACGGTGGCCCATAATTTCTGACTTTATTAGTTTTTTCTTTTTTTAAATGAATAAAGGTAATTTGTAATTTCACCATCAAAGGTAAAATCTGCCTTCATTTGGTTTTAATGGATGATGGACCTATCATGGTGTATATTTGAAATCTACTCCAACCATTAGATGTGTAATCTCATGTTGTGCCATCAATAGAAAATCAGTCTAACTTGTGATTCATGTGGGCCACACTAAAGAAAACAGGTGAGAGATAGAGGTCCACCCTTGATTTTTACAGGGCAAACCATGATGATTATATATAATCTATACTTCAACCATTACAATTCTAAAATGTAGGTATGGAGTTCAAAATTCAGGTGGACCACACTAAGGGAAACTGTTTAGAGGGTGAACATTGTCCTATGCAGTGTGTCAAATCATTTGGTCCCCGAGTCGTGATGGGGCTGATATTTGACCCATGGGTATAAATGGGGTGACACATTATATATGATGGACCCATCCGAGCTGCCCATCAGTTAAGTAAATTTTTGAGAATTTCCTTGCAAATATAATGGGGCGGGCAGACTAGGGGTGCACAGATGGACAGGTGTACACGGTCCAAGCTTTGCCTGATTGTTAAGCTGCAGGCTTAAATTTTAAACCAGTGCATGGCCATCAAAGCTGATACTCTAGCCCAATTCTCATGCAGGACAGTCTAGCCCATTGACAACCCTCATTAGTCCAATCATTTGGCCTAGACTGTTCACTAGGTTCAACAATCATATGTCATTGGCTTACTTGTAGACATACACTCTTAACCATTAATGGTCAAGATCATTTACACAAAATAGGTCCAATCAACAATTTGATCTCTAGGTTATGGGAAATCAGATGGGCCACACCATTCAAAACCAAGAAATCATGCCTACAACATCTAAAAGCACTTGGAGGGGTCCACCTGAGTTTTGAAATGGCCTAAAATTTTGTGTGACCCCTTAACCAAGTGGGACACATACAATAGATGGGCTAGATGTCTAAACAACATCTCATTGAGTCCTACATACAATTAGAAACGTTTCGATGGGCAAGCATCCACTCTCAAGTGTTGTTTGTGGTGTGGCCCACCTAAGTCATGAATTGGCCTGAATTTTAGATCCGCAGATCGCCTTGGGAAGGGGCATATGATTAATGGGATAGATGTCCGTCATACATCATGGTGGGGCCCATAGATCTCAACCTCATGGGAATTAAGCTCCCATGAGGCCAACCTCATAATACCTTTCCCTATGCACACATGGATATTTTCAACATCGGGTGATATCTGTCACAATGGTCCAGAACTTCCCATCCTTAATTATCTGACCCACTTAATGTCTCACAAACTTATGATTCCATCACCCTCGGCCCAAACATATCAAACAATTCCTCTCTATTGAAGGATTAGGTTAGTATTATTAGACAGTCGCTATCATTACTATAGTTACAACCGTCAACTTATCCCATGCTCCCACCTGTTTGGGGTGCCTTAGTGGGAGACACCCTCACCAATATTACTATCCATGCACTAAAAAAAAGCATTACATCATATGGTGATGGAAATGAGGCCCTGATTGCATATTGGTTGTTCGAACGAATGTGGCCCACGTCATCTCACCATTGGATCATGCTTACGTACAAGACTTATCCCTAGTTAACTTTTGTACATGTATGCATTTTTGTGTTCACACTTTTAGCTTGAATAGGAGGTCCCACTAATTGCAATATTTTTGGGCTATTTTAAACTGAATTTTCCTAGCTCTTCTATTACCTGAAACATATATAAAATGAGTAAATTTTGGCTTCTTTTTTTTATTCTATAATTGTTTTAAAACTTTAATTATTAGAGGATAAAATCACTTAAAAATATAGCTGCTTCGTAAGGGATAATTCTACTTAAAATTTTAAGTATGTAACATAATTGAATTTTAACCCACTTTCCACTTGACAGTGTTACTTATAAGGAACTACGAGCTCATATGATACTTGTATGAAATCTACTCCATACATCTAATGTGTTGCCTCTCATGACAGGACATTCATTTAAGAAAAAGAAAGATATAAAACTTAAATGTGCCATAACACTGGAAAATATTCACCTTTGAAAATATTCTTTTTGTGAGGACGAGTTATCCACCTTTAAAAAGTGAGGAGTTATCCACCTTTGAAAATATTCTTTTTGCTGTGTAGTGCTAACATATCTCCACTCTTTTCCTTGGTACCTCTCTCCTATCTCTCTCCCTCCAAGTCCATTGCATAACACCTCTATTAGATGGCCCAACATGATCATCGGTTTAGATTTGGCCATTAGATTATTGTGATTGACTATACTAGTTTACCCTATATATTCCTAATAATATTAAGATGACTTTATCATGTGGAGACTCGAGTGATGTGGTCAGCCTTTTCCTATTATAGAAACCTAGTACCATTTCATAAGTAGTGGAAGATTGAGTTACAACAAGAAAACCAGTGTAGTTTGTGGATAGTGAATACTGAAACAAGCTCTTATATTGAAATACTTGGACCCTTTGATTATACAAAAGCCAAGAAGGCCGTTAATTTTCAAAGGTAAAAGAATCGATTAACCAAAAATCGAAATATTACACGAGAAGGGAGTTTTATATTTTGGTTAAATCCAATTCAAGGTCAGGTCCATCGTTTAAACGGTTTGGATCACTGAAATATGAACCCTTATCGAAAAGGCTAAAGTCAGATATATATGTTCTAGCAAACCTATATTCACCACGAATCTTGCTAACCCTGCAAGCATGGACACACCTACATGCAACAGATATGCCAACTTCGCCACATGTGTGAGATCAAGGCCATCGATCAGTGCTCTCCATCAGGGTGGTCCACTCGTGTGGCTACATCATGTGTAAAACAAGATCACTAATTGTCTGTATGTTTGGAAGCATATATGTGACCACTCGATGAATGGGCCACCCTAGTTTTGGGCCATGAGACATGCAGTGGGGCCCACCTGATAAACAACTTGTTGGAACCATTACATTAGCTGATTAGTAGAGTTTGTTTTGCATGCCCTTCAAAGTCTGACCATTCCTTATATGCTTCGCTAGATTGTACCCACTTGCAGCAACAACCATGAGATCAGAACCAACCATCTATTGGAAGATGATAATGGTGGGCCGTGGTGAAAAAGTCACGTCGAACAGATTGTCCAAAGACGATAGACTTTTGATCCTGAATGTGGCCCGTTGGATATGCTATTTTAAAAGTACCATTCATTAGAATGACATCAATAAATGGTCAAGATCGTCCGTTCATTGTGATCTCTGGATGACGGGTAGATCACATTGGCAACACAAAATATGGACGGTTCTGATCATTCAGTCATTTGTAGCTGCATGAGAGCCCCATCAAATGATAGATGGCTATTGGAATGATTTTCGATGCATGCAACAGGGAAAAACGAACTCGTAGTCATACGTGGTTGCATGGTTTATATCCAAGCCATCTCCTGTCTGTGGACTTCATAGCTGTCGAGAGAGAGAGAGAGAGAGAGAGAGAGAGAGAGAGAGAGAGAGAGCATAATACCTCTAGGGGTGCAGCAACCAGCTCCTGTCTGTGGACTTCATAGCTGTACGGTCGTATAGGATGCAACCTTGTGATATGAGCCCCACCCCATCAGAGAGAGAGGCTGAGCAACGAAAAGGTATTGATTTATATATAAGAAATGCACAAACCAGGTAGGACTCTATATATTGGAATCCTACTCGCGAACCCAGGAAAGATTCATTGGAATCCTACTCGCAGGAGTTCGTAGGAGAATAGGACAACTCATCACGCGGGCCCCACTGATCATGTTCATGTAACCTGGCCCAAAAATCAGGTCGGTCCGTTCCTCAGATTTGCAACATGAGCCAGCCCGAAAATGATTGCCATTTTGGAGAACATTGGTCAATATATACTCCACTTTACAACTGTTATCCATCATCAAGATTACTTACACAAAAACAGGTCCAATCAACAATTTGATCTATCCATTTATTAGGATCGATAATGGATGCATATGATTTTGTAGATTGGAAAAGGGATGGCTACAAAAAAAATAAGACCAAATCAAGGATGGATTGGACCATCCAATTGGTGTGATTTTTTTTCCTGGTATCTTGAACTTAATGAACAGTTCAGATTCATCCAACTGGACTGTCCAAATGAACCAATGCAACTACGAGTACTGTAGCGTTTCCCTTAATTACTATATATATATATATAAATATATATATATATATATATATATATATATATATATATATATATAAAATTTTAAAACTAAGTTATGGCACAAATACATGTCTCTTCTCCTACCCTTCTGGAAATAAATATTTGGATCTGTAAAGGAAGCAGGATCTGAAATGGAACAGACTAAAAAAACGCTCATGGTGGGTAAATCCATAAGCAAAAGGCCCTTACCTCGTGTTTGGAATGGTAAATAAAAAATTAAGGAATAGAATTTTTCTTTTTTTAAATTTCATACATAACCAGCTTTCGAACATTTTTGCCCCCAACAATTTGTTTCTATACGGTGAAGACCTTTGGATATTCAAAGGAAATGGAAAGATATTTCAAATGAAGGTGAAATTATTTGGGGAACTAAAAATGTGGTTGTCTATCAAAACTATTAGATTTTACTCTCAAAAGCCTGCAATTGTTTATATTTTACCCATTAAAAGTAAAATGACTGAATTAATGTGAGAAGCCTACTCATCCCTCGTGTGCCTACCTACCTTATACCTACCTAAGAATGCTATCAAGGAACCATGCAACAAAAGTCACATGTAGCATTGGAAAAAGTGGTGATGAGTTGTATCATGTGAAAAAGTGTCTAATTCAACAGCCGAAAGCTGTCAAATTTATTATGTCAAATAAAATTTGCAGCATCCGTTTGTATATTCAACGGTTCAAAGCCGTCGAAAGTGGTTCGACAGCTAAAATAATGGCTATTGAATGCAAACACACATTTGACACTCATCATTCGATGGATAATAATTTCAACGGCTACGATGTATAAGGTATATATAGAGGCAACCTTTTATACCATGTTTTCTCTCATTTTATTAGGCAACACATTACTCTCCGTTACAATTTTTTTGCTTATTTTCCTTTTTCAATGATTATATTTTTTATTATTTTCCTTCTTCTCTCCTAATTAAAAATTTGATCAAGGGATTTGATTCAACTCATTTTCTATAAATGCCATCGTTCTCCAATTTAAAGGTACACAAGAAAATTGATACTCACAATCATTCCAAAATTCATTTATCCTCTCTAAAATTTATCACCCTTCCTCTCTTGATCTACTTCTTTGTCACACGCGCCTTATTGTTTATGGGTCACTCCTGAACGAATGTCCTCATTTTTGTTGTGGGCTCATGAGTTCTGTTACAGGGAAAATAGGCCGACCAATGATCAAAGGCTAGTTCGAAACCTTGCACACATCCCTAGGTCAGATACTATAGCGAGTTCGGTTCCATATTCAAAACCTGTGTAAGAAGTAAGATCAAACTTGGCATCTCATCACCAGATCGGGACACCTATTGACCTACCCAGACGCCGAAAAAAGCACTACCTCCGTTGATTCCAAGATCCCTAGAGTTCATCGGGGACGTCCCATCCCGCTGCTCAACTAAGGAGATAGGTTGGTGTGACCTAGGTCAGCATGACCCAGGTCGACATAGCCCAAGTCAGTGTGGCCCAGGTCGGTATAGCCTGAAGCAGTATGCCACCCCCAAGTCAGGTTGCCCAAGGCCACCTCGGCATCCCATTGCACATCTCCGATAGTTTCGGATCTCTCCTGTCTAAGGTTTTCTTCAAGAATCTCGAACAATATATGTGACACGCTCGGACTCCCGAGATATTCGCCGAGGATCTCGGAACATCCTCCTACCACCTCCAATACGCACCTACTAAATAAGGAGATACTCTCTATGCCACCGCCTATGCTAAAGCTATAAATAAGGTATCTCTAATGGTGAAAGATATGCACAATCTCTAGCCCTAAACCCTCAATATTCAACTAGACTCAGATTTCTTTCTTGACTTAGGCATCAGAGGGTCCCCTGTACGAATCAGGGTCTTCCTTGTCAGTCCTTTGTACAGGTTCGATGGTCTAGGGAAGGCTAACCAGATTTATGCATCAACAAGTTCTAAAGAAACTTAGGCAATTGTGCCATCAATGACGCAAATGTAGAGAGGAGAAAATCACCGGAAAATACTAAATTCCTCAAAAGGAGAAAATCTTACCATATGATCCTATTTCCTCTGAATGTTATGTTAGTTGTGAGGGATAAAACAAAAGGCAAGATCAAAATCTTATGATGAGAATTTGTCTTAGGAATAGGGTTATCCCAAGTGCAGGTGGCCAAGTGGTAGATATTAGTATCTATTTTGTTTGATTCTTCTTTGTACTAAATAATATTATTCTATAAGTATATTCTTAATTGTTGTTTTTATGCTTTCATCCATCACAAATAAGAAGAGATTAATTGCAATTTAAGCAAATAACACCTGCCTGATCCTCCATCCACATCATCAACATAGGGCCACTTGATTCTCCATTTGATATACTCTAGTAGAAACTGAGGCTTGATAAGCAGGCACTCAGAAGATGTACACGTGGCATGCATCAAGTCAACTTAAAGTTACTAAATTGTGGAATCCACTATCACTATTGCTGAGTCACACCCAATATCAGATTGACTGAACAATCCTAACCTTAATTTGATTGGTGGCATTTGTTTGTTGGAATAAGACCATTGATTAATTTTCATAGTTAACTGCCGACCAAATGTCTACCAATCAGATAAATAATAATTTTCAGTTATTGTTGTATCTAAAGTGGGACCAGGAATTTGGACAGTTTAATTTAAATTACTTGTATGGTACGGATTGAATTTCTTGGTATCCAAGTATCAAAGTTCTTCTTTTATTTAAAATGGGTAGTCATCATCTATGTCTCAATCACTTATTACACTCACCCCTTTTTCTCTTACGTGTAAATATATAAGAATGATTGTTCACAAGCTTTGCTAATCCCCCACGCAAGTATTTCTCCGACGTCCATCAGGTGGGCCACACTGTAGATTCCCAAACCCAAAATCCTACAGGTTTAGTTATCAAGTTGGTAAATGGTTGGATTAGAAGGAAAAAAATTGTTTATCCGTATATTCGTTTCATACATGGTAACCCAGTCACTATGGCCCACCTGAAGAACTGCTCAGATCTTGTGCATATTCACCAATTGGCCATTCCTGAGCGTTGGTTTAACAAAAACCTCATATTTATAACCAATTCCTATTGTTTCCACTTGGGAAGTGGATTACGTCATGCCCCCACCTCGACGATATTCCGTCCAGGCAGGGCTCTGTGGGGTCCACTGTGATGCATGGGTTATATCCATGTCATCCATCAATTGTGCCAGACCATTTTAAGGGTACGAAACCAAAATTGAACCAAACCATATAGAAAGCAGCAGTGAAAATGACACCCACTGTTAAAACCTTCCTGAAGGCGACTGTAATGTTTATTTGCCATCTAAACTGTTTCGTCGTATAAACCTGAATGAAGGGAAAACACAAATATCAGCCTGATCCAAAACTTCTACAGCTCTCAAGAAGTTTTGGATGGCGGGTGTCCAATCATGTCCACTGCAGCTTTAGATCTGCCTTATTTTTGGGTTCCAGAAAAAAAAAAAAATGGGTGGATGGTGTGAATTGAACTCATACATCAAGGCGGGCCCCACAAAGCATTGTGTGACCGATTATTATGAGGAGGGGCAGGACGCAATCCGCTTCAACATGGTATGGTGGTACAGCATACAAACATCCGCTTCAATCTCATAAAGAAAACATGATTAATTAAGGAATCTTTATATATTTTTTAATTAAGAGTCATAAGCTGTTACAAACATTTTCACTATAATCATGGTACAAGCAAGTTGGATGCTACACCCCTATACCATGTTGTGTTCATGACATTCACTCTCCTTACTTTGCCACAAGTTGAGGTGGGCCATAGCAGATTCTACACACACACACACACACACACACACACACACACACACACACACACACACACACGGAAACGCTCACCTGCGAACTAGTTCGTACGTACTACATACGAACTTTTTTGAGAACTCATCATATCTGATGAGTCTCGTAAATCTGAACGGTCCACATGAAGTAGAACCCTATGAAACCCCCTGGTACGAATTTTTACTTTGATCCAAAACTTCGGCGGGCCATGAAAAATGTAAACAGTTTATTCCCTTGATTTGAATTTCTCTTTGCTATGGCACACAAGAATCTTAGATCAGGGTGAAAATCCACTACCTAAGGTTTCATGAGATTTGGCATCTTATGGACCGTTCGGATTCGGCACCCATGACACGTGTGCAAATGTACGCACGTGCGTAGGTGCGTAGGTGAGCATACCTCTCTATATATATATATATATATATATATATATGTGGGAAAAGGTACAATGCGCTTGAGCTAACGATAAGCTCCCATGAGGTCGAGCTGTGTGGGCCCCACCGTGATGTGTTTCGACCATCAACACCGTGCATTTGATGGGTAACCTTTAAATTATGGGATATCCCAAAAATCAACCGTATACGGAACTCAGGTGGGCCATACCATCTAAAATTATGTGAAGACACCGTTAAAACATATAAAAGCACTTAGTGGGGCCCACCTGAGTTTTGCATGCGCCTGAAACTTGGTCTGAACCCTTATTAAAGTGGGACACACATAATAATACATCTCAGTAGGCCCTCAAAAACGGTTATGAATGTTTTAATAGTGCACAGCCCCTCCCCACTTCTGTATGTGGTGTGGCCCACACAAGTCACGGATTGACTTGATTTTTGAGACCTAGACCCACGATAGAATGGTGCATCTGACTGATGGGGTAGATGTTCGAAACTCATCACGGTGGAGCCCACACAGCTCAACCTCATGGGGCGTTAAAATCAGCTCGAGCGCATTGTACCTTTTCCCTATATATATATATATATATATATATATATATATATATATATATATATATATATATATATATATTATTAGTGATTTGTACTGTGGAATCACACAGATCTAGATCTAGGATAGCAATCCAATAACGTCAAGCAATCATAAGAGAACACAAAGTTTTAACGTGAAAAATCTTTGCGGGAAAAAACCACGGCACAAAGCGACAGAAATCCACTATGAAATAGAAATTACAAGAGAGAGGACTTACCCGATTCGAACAATCTCGAATCTCACCCTTGCTACACTCTTTGATAACTCTAGAACCCTTTAGGAACCCTTGAAAAACTTTTAGAAAGCTTTAGAATACCTTAGAATAGTCCTAGGAACCCCTATTTATAGTTTAGAAAACTCCATTTATGCACCTAGTCCGGAAACCACCTCAAATTTACGCAGTCCACGCAGGATCTGTATAACCTAGACTAGTTGAAGGGGGCCTCGACTGGTCGAGCAACCCACTCGACCGGTCGAGCCTGACCTTCAACTGGTCGAGCTTGACACTCGACTGGTCGAGCCTGACGGACAAATAATAAGCCGTGTTAACAGCCTCTGTCCATAGGTCCTTGTCCAACGTAGCATTACATAACATGCATCTGGCCCTCTCTAGGAGAGTCCGATTTATTCGCTCAACTACACCGTTTTGCTGGGCGTGTGGCGCACTGTGTTGTGCCTGTTGATCCCTTCATCCTTACAATAATCATTAAACTCAGTGGAAGTAAATTCTCCACCATTGTCAGTCCTTAAAACTTTTATTTTCCGGCCTAATTGTTTTTCCACCATTGTCTTTCATTGCTTGAATATGGTGAAAACTTCGGATTTACGTTTCATGAAGTAAACTCAAACTTTCCTGAAGTAGTCGTCAATTACTGAAACAAACCATGACGACCACCCAATGGAGACTTCTGGCGATGACCCCCATATGTCAGAGTGCACATAATCAAGCACTCCCTTACAAACATGTTTTCCATATTTAAAAGACAATCTAAATTGTTTACCATATATACAATGCTCGCATATATCTAAATCAGAATTTTTAAAAGCTGGAATCAAACATCGATCAGAAAGTACCTTCATGCCTCGCTTGCTCGTGTGGCCCAGACGAGCATGCCACATACGTAGAGACGTAGAGTCTACAATAGCTGCTGCCGCTCCACCTGCTGAAGTGCTCCCAATCAACCTATAAAGGTTTCCGTGCCTCTCCGCTCTCATAACCACGAGTGACCTTTTGAAACTTTAAGGACACCATCAACACCGCGATGAACTTGCACCCGATAGCCTCGAGTGCACCGAGAGAAATCAGACTTTTCTTCATATCAAGAACGTGTCTGACGTCAGTCAAGGTACGCTCCATCCCATCAAACATTTTGATGCTCACCGTGCTAATAGCCACAACGTTACTGGCATTGTCATTGCCCATAAAAACTTGTCCACCATCGCATTCCTTGTAACTGGTAAACCAACTCTAATGAGGAGTCATGTGATAAGATGCTCCTGTGTCAAGTATCCACTCGTCTTTATGATTGTCATGTAAGTAACCAATCATGAAAATAGACAGAACATCACCACCACTTGATTCTTCATCAGATGTGACCACATTGGCCTCCTTAGAAGAAGCCGCTGAATTTTTTTTCTTCATTTTAGGATTTCTACAATCCTTCTTCATGTGTCCAGACAACCTACAATTCCAACACTTTAATTTTCCTTTGCCCTTGCCCTTGGATTTGGATCTAGGTCTTGAAGACCCTGTACCTCGCTAAGAATCTCTGCCCCTCGTAATCAGTGCATTGGAAGATGCCCCCATGTCGCCGTTTAGCTTTCTTATAGCCTTCCCTTGAAGGGCTGAGATAACGGTGTCAACACTTAGGGTTTTATTTGCGGTGCACATCATGTCCCTAAAAGACTCATATGATGCAGGAAGAGAATTCAACAATATACATGCATGTTCCTCATCTTTGACCACTTCCTCCATACCCAGCAATTTGTACATCAATTTATTAAATTTGCTGATATGGGTTTTAGATCTCCACCCGTTGCCATCTTGAAGGTATAACACTGTAACTTCAAGTGTAGGCGATTTTCAGAGGACTTCTTTGCATAGATGTTCTATAACTTCGCCCACAAACTAGCCGCAGTTTTCTCCCTCAAAACATTATAGAGAACCTCATCAGTGAGACATAAACGGATAGAGGCTAAAGAATTACTATCAAGGTTTTTCCATTCATCATCTTTCATGGTAGATTTTCGCTCCTCAAGAGCCTTAATCTCGCCTTGCTTGGTTAACAGACTAATCATCTTAACCTTCCATAACTCAAAATTATTTTTGCTCGAGTACTTCTCAATATCAAACTTACCGTTTCCTATTATTAATAATCCTGCAGATTCAGATCTATGCCCCAACGATTGCTTTGATACCACTTGTTGGTGATTTGTACTGTGGAATCACACAGATCTAGATCTAGGATAGCAATCTAATAACGTTAAGCAATCACAAGAGAACACAAAGTTTTAACGTGAAAAAAATCACGATACAAAGCGACAGAAATCCACTATGAAATAGAAATTACAAGAGAGAGGACTTACTCGATTCGAACAACCTCAAATCTCACCCTTGCTGCACCCTTTGATAACCCTAGAAGCCTTTAAGAACCCTTGAAAAACTTTTAGAAAGTTTTAGAATACCTTAGAATAGCCCTAGGGACCCCTATTTATAGTTTAAGAAACTCCACTTACACACCTGGTCCAGAAAAGTCCAGAAACCGCCTCAAATTTACACAGTCTGTGCAAGATCTGCGTAACCTTGACTAGTCGAAGGGGGGCCTCAACTGGTCGAGCCTAACCCTCGACTGGTCGAGCCTGACGGACACCCAAAAACCCAGCTCACTGGACTTTGAGTCGAGCGGGCCTCGACCGGTCGAGTGGACCCTCGACCCGCTTGACCGATCGAGCAGCAGGACTTGAAGACTTTCTGACAACATATATATATATATATATATATATATATATATATATATATATATATATATATATATATATATATATATATATTAGGAGGGTGTTGTTGGACATAGGCCAGTGGAGCCATTGGTCGGCAATCACACACCTGGATGGGTACCGTGAGGCATGGCATCTTTTTTATTAATTATTCGTCTCTCTTTCATTTGTAGTTAATTTTTTTATTCATTTTTAATGAGAATTTAGACGAGGAGATAGGGATAAGACTGAATAATTTCTAGTCTTATCCAAACTCTCCATCTTCTCTTATAAATGGATGAACTCGCTCGTGAATAAGACATTAAGCAACAACGAAAGTAAAAATACAAAAGTGGTATATTGAACTTTGTCCATTGAGCTTGTTCTTGGGATGATTTAAACCATAGATCATAATCTGAGGCCATCTATACAGTAGAATCAGAGGAGTGATTAGACCCATTTGCTCCAGTAGTGGTCCGCTAGATCTGGACCGTTCATCTTCAGCTTTGTAGAAGTCACATATCATGTAGACCGTCAGATCTTGAAGGCTCACTCTTCCGCACAAACTTTCAGGTGTACCCTTTCAAGTGTTCCCTAAGGTGTGGCCCACTGAGTCAACCAAACATGAGAGGGTATGCATGATGCTCCAAATGGATTTAATCATTTAAATCCCTAAACACACAAAACTTGTCCAGATGCATTTTGTTAGCTCATAGACAATAAAATACCCTTCTTCTGGTTTACTTGTGCCATCTTGATTATACTAATTAGATAATCGCATTGCGGCAGACAACATCCACCGAGAGAGCTGGTCCACACGTCTCCTACCATCCAATCATGGTGGCTAGAATCCTAACACATTACAAAATGGACATTTGAAATTCTTGAGAGATTACCTACCATCTAATTACGGATTACTACAAGCATAAAATGACAATGATGATGATGATTCAAAGCCTAAATATTTTTGGAATCTTGGAAATGTTCAAAGAAATCATGACGAGCAATTTGGTTACGTGACATGTAGTTTTAAACTGCCCACCATTTCATACAAGTCAATGGATATGTATATGCATTGGACGGCGGAGATATGTAAAGATAACATGGGTTGGGTCACTAAAAAAATCCACCACTGTTGTATGATCAGCAGATTCAACACTACATGTAGTTATCATGAAATGAATGGTTGGATGGATTGCATAGGTTATGAGAGTATATGCCTGACATCACGTTGGGTTTAATGGGTGCTTTAATGGGGCCATCCTGTCCCTTTATTGGGAAGCTTTGTTCATTACCCTCACTACTTCAAACAAAGTATTTGGAAGCAGTAGGACAAACATCGCAGAGATTTAAAATATCTCTTGAAAATTACATCAAGTAATATTATTGTTGTATTATTATGAGATTTTCAAAATATTTGCAGATTTTAAATAATCTGATCATGGTCACATCATTATCATGAAAAATAGTAAGCCCTTGTTTTAGAGACACTTAAAAATAAGTTCATCTCATTTTATCATGAAAAATAGTAAGCACATGTTTTAGGGGCAGAATCAACCTTAGAACGAATTAAACACACTACAAAAAAAAAATGAAAAATGAAAAATACCAGCATGTACAGAGAACACAGTAATTTTATGTGGAAAATTTCTTGCGGGAAAAAAAAACGAATTCCCTCTTCAAAACCCTAGTTCTCTTTCCCACGTTCATGTGTTCTTAACCCTAATCTTATTTTTAATAAGGTATTTATAACTCCCATATAGAATTAGAAACAAAACCGCGCACTTATGCAAAAGTTGTGTAAACCGTTGATCAAATCGACTCCAATCAATGACCCTTGATCGAATCGACACCTCTGTCGATCAAATCGACGATGCTCAAAAGAATCTAGAGAATAAACTTGTATTTTTTAAATTTCTCAATCAAATCGAACCAAGTTTCGATTGAATAAAAAACGTCACAATCTTTCCAGAGAGTAAACTGATTAATTTGAGATTTTGTTGATAGAATCGACACTACTATCGATCGAATATCGAATCGAAATTGAAGGCACCCTGATCAACATGGCCAAAATGGTTTTTTTTTTTTTTTTTTTTTTTTTTTTTTTTTTGAGATCAGAATGTTGATACAATGAGTCACAACGTGGATGGAGAACCTCTTGAATTTTATTTATTTATTATTATTTTTTTAATCCAATATGTGATTACTAATTTTGGACCATTGATGTCCTCTTAACTGTTACATTTTTTTACGTCCACTTATCTTGAGCTCTCTCAACATTATACATCTGTATATGAACATAAAAGGATGAAAATTTATATGTTATGTGAACAGAAAAGCATAACTATTTATACCTATCATCAATGTGTACAACAATCCACTGACCAACATAACATCGAAAATCATTGTATTTTCATATCCAGCAAGTTGGTCTTTTAGCCAAACATATATAAAGATTGGGTGTATGTCCTGATTGCTCATTCAACCGTAATCCCTCTCATCTGCAGGGTGTCCAAGTTCTTGGGCCTTTTGTAGTTCCTGAGTAAAAGTGAGCAACAAACAACACTAACCGATGAGGCTGCCATTGCAGCTCCTGCGACCCATGGTGGCAGCCGGAAGCCTGTTAATGGAAAGAGAGCCCCTGCCGCAATAGGGATGCTAATGACATTGTAACTAAAGGCCCAGATGTAGTTCTGACGAATGCGGGAGAATGTTTTTCTAGAGAGATCAATGGCCGTGATCACATCTTCTAAGTTGTTCTTCATGAGGATAATGTCGGCTGCCTCGATGGCGATGTCTGTGCCAGCACCAACCGCCATGCCAACATTGGCCACCACGAGTGCTGGTGAGTCATTGATGCCGTCTCCAACCATCGCAACAGTCAGGCCAGACATCTAAACATCGAGGTGTAATTTGTCTAGTTATCAGGACAAGAGCAGTGAGTAAATAAAATCAACCAAGAGAAAATAATGTTTTCCATTCCGCGCGATCAAACATACACAGTTGGATGCCAATTTCTGCAACCTACACTGTTTGTTTTGTGGGACCCATAGTGGATTATGGACCCCCCCCCCCCCCAAAAAAAAAAAAAAAAAAAAAAACCCGATCTTGGTAATCAATTCAGGCCATGATGAGACCATTTGATGGAGGATAATTTCAGGATATGGCTTATCCATAATGGCCCTGTCCAGATGAACAGTGTGGATCATCAAAAGGTGGGCCTCACCTGTACAATAAGCCAACCTAAAATTGTTGTGCCATCACTTCCTACTCCCACTTTAAATGTAGAGGCTACATCCAATACAAAGCTTTATACAAAAAAAAAAAAAAAAAAAAAAAAAAAAAAAAAAAAAAAGAAAAAAAAAGAAAAAAAAGAAAAAAGAAAAAGTGTTGTACGTGACATGCAAAAGTGCATCCAAGTGCATCTAAATACAGTTTGTAACTGCATCTAAGTTCATCTGAGTGCAATGTACTTAGACAGACCACCCAAACAGATGCCCTTGGACGCATGTTGTACATTATGCTTGACATACTAAGTTTTGTATTGGACTTAGCCACCTAAATCATCCACACATAAACATATCATATATACTACAAGAATATTTGCATTTTATACCTGTAATTCCTTCACTTTCTCCGCTTTCTGCTCAGGTTTGGCTTCGGCAATGACCATTTCGATCCCAACCTCCTTAGCAATAGAATTCGCCGTGCCCCAGTTATCACCGGTCATCATAATGCTCTTAACCTTCATGGACTTGAGTATGGATATGACCTCTTGGGCCCCTGGTTTGAGTGGATCAGAGATCGCTATAATTCCATTCAGTTCACCATTTATAGATACCAAAATCCCTGTTTGCACCTTTTGTTCAGTTTCCATTAGAATTTCGTTGACGTCGATGGGTAAGTGAATGCCAGAGTTCAACATAAAGCTCTTGCTCCCCACGATGATTTCTTTGTCATGGACTGTGGCTTTCACGCCATAGCCTGTTACTGAGATGAAGTCTTGGGCTTCAGGCCAGACATGATTTTCTTTGTCATTCTGGAACTTTTTCGCATACTCAACAATGGCCTTGGCTAGGAGGTGCTCACTGTTTACCTGTTAAGATCACAGGTGGCCACCATTGTCGACATTAATTCACTTATTCACTTAGTTGTGCAGGCACAGGCTTTAGTGTCAAGCAACAAACAAACAGGTTGGTCACAGGCCGCCCGATGGCTCAGCCAAAGATCGGCAATGGGCAGTTCCTTTTTTGAACTTAATGGGCCAGATTATCAGGTTGGTTTGCTCATCCTGGGCATGCCTGTTGCGAGCTTTACATGGGTTTTGACTTAGTTGGCCCCGACAAATGTATGGGCCGTTGAAACCACAGCCATTGCAACTGAATTCGGCCCATCGCCGCACCTACTTATCAGGACAGACAGAGAAACCAACTTGAGGAAAACTGGTGAGTCCAGCCAAGAATTGCCGGAGTCAATACCATGTCATGAAAACTTATCATAAAAAATAGAGACTATAATTTTAAAATAAAAGAAATAAACCAATGGTCCATTTATGGGTCCAGAAGATTGTTTAGATCAAAATTGAAAATGCTTAGGGCCTGTTTGGGTGTCACTTAAAAATGAGTTCATAACTTCGTATCATTTTATACAACCATAGTTATGTATTAAAGATCGATTTTTTTTTTGTAATGATTAAACATATAACCAACCATTTATATAAACTACAATATCTAATCCGTAATTGATGTTAACTAAAATAAGATGAACTCATTTTTTAAGTGGCAAACAAATATGCCCATGGCCTTTTATGATGTTATAATTTTACATAGACCGATTGAAAGAATATAACTCAATTGAGTTGAAGCGTATGATTGTTCAAGTCACTGATTGAACTGGAATGAGAGATGATCATCACGCCAAGCTATACCAATTTCGCAAGTTATGAAACCATTTGGATGAATTATAGTGTCTTGTGCATCAGGAAAAAAAAAAAACTGTTATTAACTGACACGTGGGATTCCATACATGTGGGGCCCCATCATTTGGTGATAAAAAAATGCCGATCTAATTGGCTCCACCACCCATATAAGAGGATGCTCCAAAAAACCTCTCTGACTAGAAGAACCGAACCTTTGATTGGAGAACAAATAGGCTGTCAGTTGCAAAAGCACAAACTTGGTGGGGCATCCAGATCCACTGTCCAGATCACCAGAACATGGGCCTCAAATGTACAGGATATTGGGCATCAGCTAACCACATTTGTTGTACATTTGATGCGTAGAACTCTATAATTCCGCTTGTATTGGATGGTTGTATGCATTTGAGATTTCGGTAATATACATTCCATTTGTAAGGTGAAAATAAATCATTTTTATTTCTCAATATGTCATACGAAGGAGAGAAGCCTTTCTTATAGGCATAGTACAACCTATTGCTAGTTGTATCTAATAAAGAAAAACCTATAGTAAGAGATTTGACAACTATTCAATCTAATAAGGAAAATCCTATAATAAAATATTTACAACTATACAATCTAATACTCCCCCTCAAGTCGGAGAGTGAGCATTAAAAACTCCCAACTTGGAGCTCAAACGATGGAAAGAATCTTTGCCCAACGCTTTGGTGAATAAGTCTGCAATTTGTAGGTGAGAGGGAACATATGAAGTCTTAATGGTCCCGGATTGAATCTTGTCACGAACGAGGTGACAGTCCAATTCTATATGCTTGGTACGTTCATAGAACACAGGGTTAGTTGCGATGTGGAGGGCAACTTGATTGTCACAAAATAGCAAAGCGGGTCCAATGTCGCGGATATTAAGATCGTGAAGAAGATAAAATAGCCAAGTGAGCTCACAAGTTACAGTGACCATAGAGCGATATTCGGCTTCGGCTGACGAACGAGATACAATAGACTGTTTCTTTGATTTCCAGAATAACGGAGAGTCACCAAGAAAGGTACAGTAGCCTGTTAAGGAACGGCGTGTCATAGGACAACTGGCCCAATTAGAGTCACAATACCCTTTCAAGGTGAGGGAGCTGAAAGAAGACATAAGCAAACCTTATCCTGGTGTGCCTTTGAGATAGCGAAGGATGCGAAGGGCAGCATCCCAGTGGGGCCGACGTGGTTGACTCATGAACTAGCTAAGAGTTTGAACAGAGTACACAATATCGGGCCTAGTGATGGTGAGATAAATGAGGCGTCCAACTAGACGGCGGAATGGAGTGGGGTCAGAAAGAATATCGCCGTTTTCATTGGAGAGCTTGGTGTTGACATCCATTGGTAAATTAGTGGGCCGGGAACCAAGTAAGCCAACATTAGAGAGAATGCCAAGAGTATATTTTCGTTGACTGATGTAAATGCCATGTTTAAAACGGGCCACCTCAATTTCCAGGAAGTATTTGAGTGGGCCTAAGTCTTTAATTTCAAAATGACGATGAAGGAATGTCTTTAAGGAGAAAATGGCGGAAGTATCATTGCTGGTCACGATAATGTCGTCAACGTAGACCAATAGAGCAGTGAAGGAGTCACCATGACATTTGGTGAAAAGAGAATAGTCAGCTTTGGATAGAGTATAGCCTGCAAAGAGTAGGGCTGTGGAAAACTTGGCAAACCATTGGCGAGAAGCTTGTTTGAGGCTGTAGAGAGATTTGAGAAGACGACAGACCCGAGTCTCCCCCTTGCTAGAAAAGCCTGGTGGAAGAGACATATAAACCTCTCCATCCAAATCACCATGTAAGAAGGCATTGTTGACATCAAGTTGATATAACGGCCATTTGCGGATAGCAGCAATCGCGAGTAAGCAGCGGATTGTGACCATCTTGGCAACAGGGGTGAAGGTCTCGTGATAATCAAGACCTTCTTGTTAGGTGTATCCTTTAGCAACAAGACGAGCTTTGTGCCGTTCAAGAGTGCCATTAGAACGGAATTTAAGCTTGTAGCCCCATTTACATCCAATCGGAGTTTTACCGGGAGGTAGAGGAGTGAGCGTCCAGGTATTGTTTTGTTCAAGGGCCTTGATTTCTTTTGCCATTGCATTACGCCAACATTGAGCTTTTACAGCCTGAGAGTAACTAGTAGGTTCGGCAAGGGAAGAGATATTGGCGAGAAAAGCTTGATGAGGTGGTGAGAAATGAGAATATGAAAGAAATCGAGAAATTGGGAAGGAAAGAACCTTACCCGAAGTGGATGATGCTGGGGAAAAAGGCATGGCGGCATTTAAACAATCAAAATCACGCAGCCAAACTGGTGGATGGCGGGGACGAGTAGTACGACGAGTGGACGTGGGGGAGGGAGGAGTAGAGGACAGAGGTGGGGAGGATACAGGAGAGGGAATAGTAGGGGATTCGGTAGAGGGGGTAGAGGTAGGGATGTTGGAGTCATTTGCTTCTGCAGAAGGAAGAGGGAAAACATGCATGTCAGGAGTGGAAAGATTGGCAAAAGGAAAAATATCTTCATGAAATACAACATCTTTTGAAATGAAAGTTTCACGAGAGGAAATATAAAAAACGAGTTAACCTTTTTGCGCATATGGGTAGCCCACAAAGATGCACTTACGGGAACGGGGTTGGAATTTATCACGATGTTGAGATAAGGTAGAAGCGTAGCATAAACAACCAAAAACACGAAGATGAGAGTAGTGCGGAGGTGTACAGGTCAGTTTTTGGATTGGGGTTGCTCCTGAAAGAAGGGGGGTGAGAAGGAGGTTAATGAGATATGTAGCTGTAAGAATACAATCGCCCCAAAAAGCGAGAGGAAGATGTGCATGAAATCGCAAGGCACGTGCAACCTCAAGGATATGTCGGTGTTTTCTTTCAACGATCCCATTCTGTTATGGGGTGGCGAGGCATGAATGTTGATGGATAATACCAAGTTCCTTGAGGAGTGATTAAAAGTTATGTAAAAAGAATTTCATACCATTGTCCGTACGAATCTGTTTAACTTTCTTGTGAAATTGTGTGGCAACCATAGCAAAAAAAGAGTGAAGAAGGGAATTGGTAGAAGATTTGTGATGCATGAGAAAGGTCCAAGTTGCACGTGAAAAATCATCGACAATTGTTAAAAAATAAGGTGCACCAGAAAGAGCAGGGACTGAATAGGGTCCCCAAATGTCAACAAAGATCATTTGTAGTAATAGAACTTAAAGGAAATGGTAAACAAGTTTGTTTGGCTAAAGGACAAACATTACAATGAAATTTATTGGAAAATAAAATACTAGAAAAAGTATTTGATAGATGGTGAAGACAAGCATTTGAGGGATGTCCAAGACGTTGATGCCAAAGGGCTGAAGAGGCCGAAGAAGAACGTAAAGCAGTGAAGGTGGCAAGGGCTTGTGGTAGAAAGTGATAAAGGCCGCCTTCCTCTTTACCCAGTCCAATCGTCGTCTTCGTAAGTAGGTCCTAAAATATGCAAAAGTCAGGATAAAATGTGACAGAGTAGTTTAAAGAGCGGGTTAATTGGCTAACAGATAAAAGGTTGAAATGAAAGGAGGGAACAAATAAAATATTTTTAAGAGAGATAGATGGTGTGAGATGGATAGTGCCCATATGGGAAATAGGTGCAAGTTGGCCGGTGGGTAAGGTGACTGAAGAGACTTTGGGAGAGTGGGAAATCGTGGGAAATGGAGAGGATGAAGGAGACATATGAGTGGTTGCCCCGGTGTCAATGACCCATGAAGAAGGAGAAGAAGAAATGGTAGAGGAAGAGGAGATACCTGCAAGGTTGGCCGTAGGTTGTGTAGTACCTTTTTCGAGTAGATTCAAGATTTGGAGGTATTGATCGGGAGTAAAAGTGGGGGGAAACACAGCGTGGTTGGAAGAGCCTGGATTGTCAAGAGTGGATGTTTTAGGGAAATAGTTAGTTCTAATACCATGTAAGGTGAGAATAAATCAATTTTATTTCTCAATATGTGTCATACGAAGGAGAGAAACCTTTCTTATAGGCATAGTACAACCTATTGCTAGTTGTATCTAATAAAGGAAAACCTATAATAAGAGATTTGACAACTATTCAATCTAATAAAGAAAATCCTATAATAAAATATTTACAACTGTACAATCTAATACCATTAGATGGCAACCGAAGAATAAAGGAAAGCATGGCCCACCTCAGTAGCTGCAACCAGTTCATAGAAATCGCACAAGACCATAGTTTTCAAGAGCTTTGTGCTAACAACCACAGGTTTTCCGATGGTGAGCGTCCCCGTCTTATCGAACACAACGCAGTTCACCTACAATAAGTCCAACACATAAATTCCATTAAGATTAAGTGAAAATTTGAAGGGTGACTTTGGACACTATCAAATTGAAATTGCAATTGTCAGTCTAATAGTGGCAAATGACCAAATTGTAACTATCTCCTTTAGCATTAGTGTCAAGAGATCAGGCTCGGAATTGGGTTTATATTATTTTCATGTTAGACCTCAAAGGTATTCAATTACAACTTGGAAACATCATTGCAATTCTGTTCTATCTGATGATAGTTGTAAATATTTGTAGTCTTACTTTCCTTTTAGAGACTAGAATCAATCTTCACCTTTAATTATCCTTGATTGATTTACTTTCCATATATAACACTGTATATCCTCCACATATAGCTCTTTATATCTCTATTTAAACCCTACTGGAACAATGCTATGGATATAGGAAAATCAGGAGAATTCCCCAAACTTTCTCAGGTTATCAACATCTTCTTTTCAAGATTGACCATTTGCAATTCAATTCACTTAGGAAAACTCTCATCAGACTCAAAAAAATAGAATGGAGTTGAGAAGCTCCAAGAATATGATCAGTTGACTTTTGCAAGTAGATCATGGATTATTGGGTAAAACCTCCGCTTTCAGGCCACTAAGATGTGTCAATGGAGAATAATTTTGTAGCATAGGTCATCCATAAGTTAACCCACTAGATCGAGACATTCTGCAATGCTGAAAGGTGGGTCCCTCTTGCAATGTTGTTGGACTGACAGAAACCTGCCTTTTTATCCAACAAAGCATCACACAATACCTATCTTGCAGAAAACATTAGAAAATTCAGCAAACCGTTTGGGAGCTCAGCCCAGTCGACTCATTTAGAATAAGCTTTGTGCCACGTTGATGATTGAAATGGTCTCTTTATTCATATGAATGTCATCCGCTTGAGAGGAAAAAAAAATATAAAAATAAAAATAAAAAATGTCATCCACTCTGGACCAAAAGATTACAACAAAATCAGAAGTCTTTAATCTGTCCCTTTGAAAACATGAGTCTGGCCTAGTAGAATTTTGGACGTCAGCAGATGATTACTGGATCAAGCACATATTAGTTACGTACATTGCATTTGGAAATGGAGCACATCCTTTCCACTTTCAGTTATACAGTAGTACAAACAGTTGCACTGTTTGTACAAGAAATAGTTGAAAGGATGCATGATTCAAGTGGTTGCCGATAACATTTCAATTTCGAAGTGTAATAGAAAGAAATCAAGAATTAGATATCGATCATTCATGCCTACCTTATGTGCACTCTCTAAGGCTTGGCCCCCTTTGATCAATACACCTTGAGAAGCACCAACACCAGTACCAACCATCACTGCTGTTGGAGTTGCAAGACCTAGGGCACATGGGCAGGCTACGACCATAACAGAGATGCCGAATTGCAGAGCAAGCTGAAAGCTATCCATGGAAGATGGTATCCAAGATTTCGGGTAGCTGTCCAACTTTCCAGCTACAAACCAGGCTAGCCAAGTGCAAAATGCAAGAGTAATGACCTATACAAGTTAAAAAGAGGAACAATTTAACTTGAGCCAATGTGTCGGCATTAATCGTTTTGAACTAATTCTCATTGTGTTTTTAGATGCATTTAAACCATCCTCTACAGGTTTCTCACTCTTCCTTTTGCCTTGCATCATTGTGAGAAAATTTAACATATAAGGCAACTTGATAATTAGAGGTTTTCTAATTCAACATGTGTATGGCCAAAGCTCAAACATGTTCATGTGCTCCAAGCTGTTCATCAGGTAGGCCCCATTTTTTCGATGCCTTGACAGAAGATTGAATGGGTCCACTCATTTGATGAGCCACAATTCATGAAACAAGTTAATAGATAAGATAAACTAGGCCAAGTCTTTCTATCTGTCCCTTTGTTTCATACTTTGTTGAAGGGCTATGCATTTATGCAGTGGGGCCTACCTGAGGGGCAACATGGATGCTCCATCCATGTGATGTGCAGCTGTGCATATGGGATCTGACATATTCGTGTATGGAAAAGGCATGAAAAACAATATGCACTTACAAAAGGCACAAAGTACTTTGAGATCCGATCGGCAAACTTTTGCACAGGAGCTTTGGCCATCTGCGCTGATTCAACAAGGCGGACAATTTGTGAGAGAGCGCTCTCTGATCCAACATGTGTGGCCTGAACATGCAACACCCCGTTTTCATTGACAGTCCCACCGATCACACTATCGCCCTTCCTCTTAGAGACAGGCCGTGCCTCTCCTGTTATCATGCTCTCATTAACATGGCTCTGCCCCCATACAACAAAACCATCAGAAGCAACCTTACCACCAGGCGTTATTTTGATCACATCATTCTTTTGTATCAATCTACTATCAATCTCTTGTTCATTTATCACATTGCCTTCTCCATCAAAAGTCAATAACGTTGCCGTTTCAGGTGCCAAATCCATAAGCTTAGCGATGGCCTCGGACGTCTTCCCCTTAGCCAAGACCTCTAGATACTTTCCAATTAGAATGAACGAAATGAGCATCGAGCTGGTCTCGAAGAAATCCGTAGCCTCGAAATCATCTGAAGTTGCTGCGCGCAACACGGAGTAGACTGAATAGAAGTATGCCGCATTGGTTCCTAAGGCGATCAAAACATCCATATTAGCAGACCCATGCCGCAGGGCCTTGTAAGAACCAGTGTAAAACCGCCGGCCTATGATGAACTGGACAGGAGTTGATAACACCCATCTCAAGAGCTCTCCAATTGTCAACATGTTCACAACTTTAGTGTCTAATCCATGCTTAAGCCCTGGGATATACATAAACACCATTGACGTGAGGAACACTGGGACTGTGAAAATCAAACTCCAAAGGAAGGACTGGTAGTATTGTTTAATCTCGATCCGCCTGTGGGGTTCACAGTCCCCTCCATCGGGGAATATCATCGCCTTGAAACGCCCAGATCCTGTCGATTCGATCACTTTAATGAAATCCCTGGGCCCAGCTTGATCTGGTTTGTAGAAAACAGATATCTTATGAAGAACAGGATTGATGTCGATATATTCTATACCAGGGAGTGCCTGAAGAGAATCTTGGATCATCTTCATTGACTGGTCCGTTCTAACGCCATCTAGTTTAAGTTGTATCTGGCTCCTATCTTCACCTGTACTGATGAGTATAGCTTTGAAGCCAGAATTTTCAATTTCCTCCAACAACCGTGCATGGCTTACGAGCTTGGGGTCGTATCGGATTTCTGCTTCTTCAGTTGCCAAGGCAACTAGAGCTCTTTGTACACCACGAACACCTTGTAAAGCAGATTCCACGGTTCTTGAGCAAGAGGTACATGTCATTCCTTTAATGTGAACTCGGCATATGAGTGTCGATTTCTCATTTAAATTCTCTTCAATCAGTGTGGCTTGAAATCCAACATCTTCGATGGTTTCTCGGATTGTGTCTTCCTAGACAATGTAAGCACAATAAAGGATTCAAAGCTCTTAATGTTAGCTTAATTTAGTGAGAAATGTAAAAGAATTCAGCGTCTATGTGGTTTTCTAATACTAGCTGATGAATTTTCTCAGGCATGTAGCAATCTTGAATTACAACATCTTGACAAATCGGGAGTTGAACAATCTCCTGATCGACTCTTTCCATACAGGGGGTCCATGTCTCAGTGACAATCCAGGCTGTTGACTTGATAGGCTCCTCTCCAGATGGGAGATGCCCCAAAGACATCCGGAGTGACAGTTCCTAGCCATCCAGACTGCTGGATCCATCTTTGGCAATTTTATTTTTTTTTCTGGATTGTTGTTGTTTCTTGTTTCTTAACCATATATTCCCAGGCCACTGATGTAACGGCATGGGATCTTCCAATCTGGACAATTATGGGGCCATGGTACAACTAATCTGTGAGTTTGTACAATGGGCACCAATGTTCATTGATTCAAAACATTGGTCTGTTATGTGCTACCTTCGATGGACTAAAATGTATTCAATAGGACAAATCCTAATCATTCAAATTTTTATCTGAATGTAAGACAGCTACAAGATAATCCAGTATAATCAACATTCAACTGAGAAAGGCCAAGAATAGTGGAAGGCAACATTGGCCAGTCCATGATAGCTACATCAGGGCAGTACCATAAATGAAAGAGAAATGCCCAAGCAATTAGCACTTTAACATTTAAGCCCGTGTTTGGATGCACAAGTGACTTGAATTCTGAGCAGAGTTTAAAGGAGAAGGTATTGAGAAAATTACAATGACAATTCCTAGTATTCATAAGGAGGAAGAACTCTCACATTTCAGTTACAATCCTTTCAAGATCAACTTGAAAGTAACAATGCTTGTGATGTGAATCTCAACCCTTCAATACTAGTGCTAACGAAGGTAACTAAAATATGGTCATTTATGCTTTATTAGCCTAACAATTGCAAATTCAAAGCAATAGTGCATTCAAACACATCCTTACAACTTCTGTTTAATTTAATCTTTATTAGGGGCATTAGTGGCTAAGCTTTTTTTTTTTTTTAAATGGATGTAGGAGAGGATGGTTGAAGGAAGAAATAGGTTTTTCATGGCGTTTGTGGTTATCTAAATCTTATATTCATCAGCATCCTGAAATTGACGAGATCATCCCAAAACCTACACATGTTTGAGTACACGTCGATATATACACATTTCATAATGCAATGCATGATGTCCATTTCTCGACCTCCATCAACATCTCAATCCATGCTTAATACTTGTGGTAGCTATTGGTTGTCATCTAATTAATACGATGGCAACACCATCAAAATCCTTCATGAAAGAAAGACCATAGATTCAAAACGGAGAGGCTGTAGATTGGAACTCCCTAGAAGTCGAATCTCACTCCACTTACTGAGAATCAGATCTAAGGTTGATGTGGAGATGCATCAGAAATCACCTGTGACTGGGACACAAGAACATCTCCTTTGTACACATGGCACTTGTGTAGTTGTTAGGACTGTCAATTCCAAGAGCAACCATGTGGATGAGCCATATCCCAAAGATTTTAAAAATAAAAAGTGATCAGAATGTGGTAGAAATCAGATTTGTGGCAACAGGAAAAACTCACAGCAATCAGATGGTCGATTTGGGCTGTAGCCCATTCATGTGTGCCCCCAAGATCAATGTTCCTAATCATATTTGTATGGTGGGGATGACACTTCAATTAAATCATGAACGCTTACCATATTTTTAGGCATAAATAATTGCTAATTACACAAGCATGAACATCAGGTCTAGGAAGAAATTGAATCAGATACAAACTGAAAAACTCACCGAAACATGAGATTGGACATCTAAAAAGTCATGAACTCTGAAGAGCAATAGAATCCACATCATGACTCAATTCAAACAGTTGGAATACTAACCCCAAACTCCATTTCTGTAGAATAGATAGTAATATGTAATTGTACTTCTGATAGAAGTATAACATAACCAGAATTACACAACATTAGTGCAAATGAAACACATCAATAGATTCAACCGAGTGCTGTGTTTCACCATCATCACAGTTCTACAACTCTCTGACTTGACTTGAAACTCAGCCAAGTCAACTCGATTCAGTGAGATTTCGAGCCAAGTCTCTTGGAAATTCAGTTCTGGGTCTGACTCAATCCCAACTTGAGAAGACACACCAAGTTGACTCAACCACTCAGTCGACCTGATACAACTTGCGGCAACTTGAACCAAGTCACTCACTGAGTCAGTGCTATTATTAAATATACATGGAAAAAAAAAAAAAAAAAAAGAGTTCCCAATTAAAAGCATAACCTCATACGTAGGAAAAGGCATACTTAAGTAGTGCGTCAGTCAATGGGTTCATGCAAATATTTCAGTTTTATATTACTTGTACCCAATCAAACTATTTTTATAATTTATTAATTGTCAAGTTGAGTCTTCAATTCGACCCAACTCAATTGTACATTGAATCCAGTCGAGTTTTCGGTCTATCAAACATCATCACCATCATCGATACTATTGAACAGTGTTTTAAATAGTGAATAGTGTGTAGCATAGCGTTCATCCATCTGAAGCATGTGGCATGAGCTACATAGTGTGTAGCGTAAGCTACACGCTACTTCTAGATTTTTAATCAAGGTTGTGCTTGGTTATACCAATTCATGATATTCAGCAGCAAATTACTCTCTTTTTTAGCTAACACTACCAGGGATTGAACCTAGATCACTAAATTTAACAAAATTTCATGATACTTGGTGGAACCAAATGCAACCTCAAGTAATAGGAAAGAGCAATGAAACTGATTTAATATTATTACTTATATTATTTTACTAAAAGCATTGAAAAGATTAACTAATTTTTATTAAAAAATAAAAATGTAACAAATCATTGAAAACATAAATTGATTTTAATGTTGTAGTGAAAAATAACTTGTAATGTGAGCTATGTAGCATATAGTGTAGTCTATGTAGCATGCAGCATATACAAATTATCATGTAGCGTGACTTAAGCTATTTTCATGAGCCACGTAGCATAAGACTAAGCTACGCTGCATAGTGTAAGCTAAACACTGCATAGGGTGGCTATTTAAAACTCTGCTGCTGAATATCTAATGCAGATCCAATTCAGGAGGAAAGCCCAGCCCATGAACCAGGCCCAAGCCTCAGTATTCAGCCCATGATTTCTTGCCCAAGCATTTAAGTATCTTTATAATGTATGGCTTTGGGACCATGTGATATGCATAGGAAATGAAAGAAATTTTACAATTAATGCATGCCTTGGAAAGGCCTTTTTTTATGTTTTTTAGAGTTGTATTTTGTTTCTAGAAATTTGTAGTATCTATTAGGACTCATGGTTGTTCTTAAAAGTAGTTAAGAGGGGATGGTGTAATTGGTCTATATAAGGACCTATTTTGCAATGGAAAAAAAAAAACCATTTTTGAGTTTTTTTTTTTTTTTTAAATATATTGTTTCCTACAAATTTCCAGCAGAAGAGAGAGTTGAGTGAGTCCTCTTTGGTTGTGGGTGATTCCAACCCACACCGGTCGAATGATTCCTGGTTCATCGGCAACTTGTAGTTGCAGAAATTTCTAGTTCTAACAGTTCTGTTTCTTGCGACATTTTTGACACTTCTAGTTAATGAATTATTTAAAAAACAATAATCTGGTAATTCATCATCAAGTCTACTTTCATCCCACAAAATTTCATTCGATTCTATGTTCCAGAAATTTTATTAAAATCCTTGGAGTACCAACGATATTCTGGACAGTTTCAAAACGTCCTAAAATCAGTCTCATTTGAATTTGGATTTTAATTTTTCTTTATTTTTTCATGAAACTAGACTCATTAAGGTTCATTTTGGCTTTTGAATAACCTCAATTGGAGTTGTATTCAGAGCTGCATCAATATCAAGTTTGAATTCTTAATTATTCCAAGATTTAAACAAATTTTCACTAGTAATTTTCCTCTGATTTCATCATTTATGAGAAAATATATTCAAATCATTCAATAAAGAAATCCAATAGAAAAGTCTAATCAAATGATAATAAATCAGTTACTCAAAAAATAACAGAAACTGGGCTATCCAGATAGTGCGCCCAACTGTTTGACATGGCATAGACTGAGAAAATCACAGTAACCGTATGACCCGATCCATCGAATTGGTGATCGACAAGTAGACAGTTAAAAAGGAAAATTGTCAACTGCCTAACGTCGATGGTTGAAACCAGACAGTGAGGATCATCTGATCAGTGTGATTTATGGGCAGTGATCTATGGACAAGACAAACATTACATGATCTAAAACAAAAGAAACCAAATCAAAGAGACCTAACCTCAGCAATCAACTTACATTAACGAAATTTGGGTAGAAGAGGACACGGGTGCGGTTATTCAAGACATCAACTACAGCATTGTTGATGCCTGGGAGCCGTTTGATGGCCTTCTCAACCAATCCAGCACAAGCGGAACAAGTCATTCCAATGACGGAGAAGAGAGCTGTTTTCACCTGGGAGTGTTCCAAATCCTGGAACCCTTGGGGGTATTTGGGCATGGAGGGGTAGTGGGGCCTGGGGGAGAGATCTCGAGAGCTCGAGCATTCGCTGCGAAAACAAGCCAATGCTAGGAACTTGTTCTCCATGTTATTTTGTTCTCTTCTCTTCAAAGATCAGTGTCTTTTCTCTTATATTTTTGAAAATCTGTTTGTTTGAACAAAATGACAAAACTAGGAACATTAGTGGAAGAAATACAAAAGGGAACTAGTGTTTATTGAGGTGTATCTGATTCTGATGGAGGTTTTGCTGTCATCCATCTCGACCAAGATGCTGGATTGTTGGATATGGCCCATGGGACCCACATGTCGGCAACCACTAGTGGACGGATCCCATGCGTTATTCACTCCAATTTCCTCTTCTTTTTACTCTCCGAATTTAAATTTTAAAATTCAATATGGAGAAAGATTGGACTCCTCCCATATCTATAAAGTATTTCTAGAGAAGAAAGAAAGGAATAATTCCCTTTTTCTTTTTTTTCCCATCAGGCTTGACTTTAGACGGTTTAATGGTAATTCAGGAATCATTTTAACCAAAGAATGAGATAGTGATAAAATCCTCTCTACTCCCATAGTAGTTAGGCGGACTATTAGATGTTCTGTTCAAAGGTACCAAGATCATCTAGATACTGTGAAATCCTATGGGCCCACCCCGTCCGGACCAATAAACAGTAGTATTAGAGAGAATTATGAAGATCTCTGATTTGTGTGGATGATAATTGAGATGAGTGACCATTTTTTAATTCTTATAATTGATGTCTTTTTAGTTTTTAATTATTAAAAAAAAAAAATGTATCATCCTTGCATCGTTGTTATGCGCTTTCTCATCAAAACCAAACCCACTAACGAGAGATGGAAAAAAAAAAATTAAAAAAAAATGGAATGGGGACTATAATAATAAAAGGAGGAGAGAGAAAATAAAATAAGATAATCAGGAACCAGCACCAGCCGCCGGTTGCTGTCAGAACAGAGGCAGCAGCCATAGCCACAGCCGGACGCCGGACGCTCTCTCTCTCTCTCTCTCTCTCTCTCTCTCTCTCTCTCTCTCTCTCTCTCTCTCTCTCTCGTTTTCAATGCCGGCAAGTCTCCCTCTTTCTCTCGTTCTCTCGTTTTCAATGCCGGCAAGCCCCCCTCCCTCCTTCCCCGCCGCCCCACGAAGTTCATTACAAACCCGCTGGCGTTGGGTGCATCAGATAAAGAAAATACAAATTAAAAAAAAAAAAAAAAAAAGGGTGGTTTCCTTTGAAACCCCACGTAAGAAGAAATAAAGAAGAACAGGGTGACGGGTCTGATTTTTGGGCTTGGTGTTGGGTAATGTGGGCCTATCTTGTTTGCGGTTCTTTACGGAGAAAAGGAGGTGAGAAAGAAGGTAAATGACCTATTGGATATGTGCCTAGATAGGCTTAATGATCTTGCCCAAATTTCGGATATATTTAGGGTACTTTTGCCATTTTGCCAGCCCAATGCCATTGTAATTGTGGACTCACTTGGTGTGGCCCATGAATAACATTAATTATTATTCTAACGTTGTCCAAGGCCTTCTTTAATTTGGTGAGTCCAAATTTGGGTCAGGGCCATTAGTGTCTGATGAGCTTCTTTTTTTTTTTTTTTTTAAATGGTTTTCTTAACACCATAAATTCTAGAGCTGTATACGAGTCGAGTTAGCTAGGTCAACTCGCTCGTTTCAACTCGGAAAAGCTTACTAGCCTTGGCTTGAAATTGGATTTAGATAGAGTTAAGTTGGTTTTTGGACTTCAAAAAAATTTCGAGCTGAGTTTGAGCTTGCCTGAGCTCGACTCAACTAGGATCAAACCTCAACTAGAACTGACTCGCATCGAA